>OX637407.1:23737190-24449690 GCA_951799425.1 Ilex aquifolium | reverse complement strand
TCTTGAGAATCAAGCGGGATTAACAGAGGACTTTTGGCCATTGTATGCCGTTGCTGGTGGAGTAGGGACGCTTCTCGGGTGGACTTGGTTGTTGTTGCTTGGTTCGAAAGCGAATCAGTTACTAAAGGTTTCGGTGCATATATTAACCACTTATCTTGCTGTGATCAGTGTGCTTTGCTTTTGGGGCGAGCAGTTCTTCTGGGGTGTTGCATTTGCCATTGGTGCTGCTTTGCAGTTCTTGTACATCATATCGATCATAGACAGGTAATATTATTGAACTCTCCGATTTCACATTGGTGTTTCTGGTGACGGTTGAAGTGACCATGCCATAAAGGATGTACTGTCAGAGATTCTGTTTTATACACGCGAAGAGAATAGAAAGATCAATTTCGAAGGAATGAAACATTTGCATTATGGTTTAACGCGATTCTACCATTGTTCTGCAATTTTACACATTCATAGAATGCATCTACATTACAATATCGCCCTTTGATTTAAATTTACTACAGAATTTAACAGCAGGGTCAATCTCCTTCCCCCCCCCCCCCCCCCAAAAAAAAAAAAAAAAAGATATCTCTTCTAGGTTTAAATTTATAAAGAGTTGAAAAATGGGTTCGTCTCCCCTATCTTTTCAATATCTTCAAGTGTTTACTCATGTATTATGTATTTTCTGGAACAATCACAGTATTTGTGATGTTAATGAATTACCGCAAAGTGAACATCTGTTGTTTCAAGTGCCTGCTGTTTTCCCTGCATATGTTATTTTTCTACAGACTTCCATTTACCATGCTAGTGGTGCAAAAGTCAATGAAGATGGTTTGGAGTCTTCCTGAAGTTATGAGAGTAGCATGTGCATCCATGGTAGTTATGCTTTTATGGCTAGCCCTATGGTCCTTTGGAGCAGCTGGTGTTGTAGCATCTAGCCTGGGTGATGGCGGACGCTGGTGGCTTCTTGCGGTGAGCTGGAACGTTTTTCTGTTCTGTCCATTTTTGTCAGAATTAGTAAGCAATCAGGCCCTGTCATAATGTCGTTGAGACAATGGTTTCAGGTGTTCTGTGTAAGTTTGTTTTGGACGGGCGCAGTGCTCTGTAATACTGTTCATGTTATAGTGTCTGGAATGGTGTTTCTTGTACTCATGCATGGTGGTCGAGAAGCAGGATCAATGCCTCCCAACCCGCTGATGAAGTCTCTCCGGTATGCTGTGACAACTTCTTTTGGTAGCATATGCTATGGATCACTCTTTACAGCTGCTATTCGGACATTACGGTGGAAGGTATGTTCGCTTTGCTCTCGACTGGTCCACAAATATTATAGTTACTTTTGGATGGTGTTCATAGGTCTTGTAGTAATAAATGTCTGATTGATAACACAACTCAATCTAATATGTTTCAGATAAGAGGATTCAGGTCAAAGATTGGCAACAACGAGTGTTTGCTATGCTGTGTTGATTTCCTTTTTCATCTGGTGGAGACTCTTGTTCGGTTTTTTAACAAATATGCCTTTGTCCAGGTAGTTCTTTACCCTTTTTGTGGTAATTTTTTCACCCGTACCAGTTTTGTTTAGATTTTTTTGAGATTCTGGTGACCTTTCACTTTTGATGATAATTAGTAATATGTTTTTTACAATCTAAGGGTGAGTAATTATTTGCACGCTATGCGTTCTCTTTACAACATTGCTGGCTCATAATGGCATTGAGTTGAGAATGCTGTACACAAAATTGATATGTGCCCAATAGTGCTTACAAATGCTATCGTGGAACATGCATTCTGCTGATTACTTCACAACTGAACATGGGGAAAAAAGGGTTTTTTTGGGGGGAGGGGGGGGATTGGAGAATTACCACTGCTAATATGAATGTTTGAGAATTGCCTATATTCTTTAGCCAAACTTTTAAGAGATAGATTATTTTTCCCTATCAGCATATGTTCCATCGAATATGAAGATTTCATTTCAAGGCTTTCTTTCTTCACAGGAATTTGATGCTTCAATTGCTTGCTTTGAGCATAGAGAATGTATAAAGTATGCTGAATGATTTTTTAAAAAAAATAGTAGCCATCACTTTTTGTACTGCATTTGAAATTTTAGGTTTCGACAAAATGATGGTTCTCAAAAAATAATGTGGCATGAATGCTTCTTATTAAAATGAACATATTACATATTTGTTTCTATGGTTTAGATTTGACTTAAAAGATGTGTAGAAGATTGGTCCACAATTTTCAATAGCACTTAAAGGGAAAATTTCTGAAAGAGATATAAAGATGAGCACCGAATTGGTTTCAAGAAAGGTACTAGACTAAAATGTTTTTGCAAAATGCTAGTTTGCTTTAATTTGATCTGAAAAGGATTTTTCTGCTTCTTATTTGAAAAGAATAATGAGTAATCATTCTTTTCAAATATGTTAGCTTTATGTGCTACATAACGAATTCCATGCTTTACCATGGCCATTGGTTACAGAGATGAAGTCATGGGTGTTGCCACTGTTCTTGTCCAATGATCATGTGCATGTCACTGACATGGTGTGTGATAGACTGGGTATATTGATGAGCAGTCCTCTTATGCTGGTTGATTTTTGTGATTAAGCACAGTGTTCATTTCTATTCTATATTAGTTAAACAAATGGAATGAGATAGATTGGAGCCAATGTCCGTATTTTAGATGCAAAGTTTTTGTGTTGGTTTTATTAGTTTTTTTGAGGTGGTTTTCATGTTTTTAGACTTCCAAAATTTTAACTAAAACAACTATACTTTTTCCATAAAAAAATACAGATGATTTTCTTTCTTATACACGTCCTGAGTTTTCTTACTATAAATTTTGTCACTACTTTCAGTGTTGGCATAAACATCCAGAATGATTCAAAACTTTTTGTGCTTTCAGATTGCTGTTCATGGCAAAAATTTTAATCACTCGGCTAGAGATGCCTGGGAATTATTCCAATCAACTGGTGTTGAAGCACTCGTTGCCTATGATTGTTCAGGTGCTGTCCTACTGATGGGCACTATTTTGGGTGGCCTTATTAGCGGTACTTGTGCAGGAGTTTGGACAAAGATTAAATATCCTGACAGAGTGATTATGGTTGGCTCTACTGCCATGTTGATGGGAATGATCTTGGTGAGTGTGTATGATTTATAGTCGTCATTTCTTACTTTATAATTCATTTATGTGGGATAATAAGTAGGGTAAACACAGCATTTTAGGCTCTGTCATTCTTTTTAAAAACTGATGTGGGAATTTATGTTGGAGGAGCCATTCTCAATTCTCATAATCTATTTAGAGTGAAACTTTATTTTGGAGACCGCAAACTTGTTCCATTTTTCTTTTCTTGTCCCGGTTTTACCTGTTTCTAGCGTAAAAGTAATTCATCTTTGCCAACTGATAAACCTTTAATTTTCCTCTATATAATTGCCACTGCCATAGTTCACATTTGTATTCCTTGTCTTCATGGTACATTTTCTTTACCTTAGCGTTGTTAAATAGCAGTGATCATATGGTAGGTGAGGGAAGGATTGTTCTTTTTGCGCTTTCAGACCATCAAAATATTTAAAATGTCATCAAGGAAAGCCCTTCTCTCCTCTTTTCTCTCTTTCCCTTCTCACTTAAACCCGATGAAAGAACAATGCTCCCCCCTCTGGTTTAGCTTTTCCTTCACCCCTCATACCTAACAGCTGTGGTAGCATGAAGTCTTTTGGAGAGTGCTCTTGTCACATTTAACGTATTGCTCTGATAGCAAGGATCAGGTGTCATTATCTTGCCAGAAATCAAGACCTTTTTTTTTTCTTCATATTTTTCATTTATGTTTGTTTGTCTGATGAACCAATTTCGCATGATATGAACCTGGAACTCGAATGCATTCAATTAACCCGATTTCTTCCCTGTTCATAGGTCGGATTGGCAATGGTAGTGGTGGAAAGTGCAGTTACATCCATGTACATATGTTATGCAGAAGACCCTTTGTTAATACATAGATGGGATGCTGAATTCTTCAACCAGATGTCAGAGACACTACACCAGCGTCTACAACATAGGAGTGCCCGGGCAAGGGAAGTATTGACCCACAGCAGCGTCGATGGCCGCTTGCAAGAAACAGTATCCGTTTAAACTTCACCCAGGTTCATTGTGTTCTATTGTGAATTTATTTTCATCCAAATGAACAGAATGGCTTCTCTAGGTTTGTGCTTATTTTTGGGGTTGTTAAACGATCAGATCAGATCGAGTTTGGTTCGTACAACTCGTTCAAATTACAAAATCGAATCAAATTGAATCAGATTTGTAAACTCATTCTTCAAATGGGCCAAATTCAAGCAATATGTGATTCAGTTTAAGTAGATTCATTTAGGGACCTAATAAGCTACAATCATTAGATTGGTTGTAGGTTCTATCTAACATTAAAACTCACAACTAATCCAATTGTTGTACATCATTAAATTCTTAAGTAAGATTCCTATAGCATTGCTCTATTATTAATTAATGATGTCACGTATCATCGATAATGTGATATCATCGTTACAGTGAATATTTACTCCATTAGAGAATCATCCCTCCGACGAACACAAATGATAGGGTGAAACTCTTGCCTGACCGTGACCATAACAATCCAAACCCACTAATGGGACAAAAAAAATAGATTCCTCTTACTTTGTTTCATTTGAATTTCCCTTTCATCCTACCAAACCAAAAAGACCATTAACGTAAGGAGAGAGAAAGATTAGTCGATTACAGCAGCGTGCAGCATAGCTACTGTTTCTCATTCATTGCACCAGCCAATGGGGAGTCACCATTGCAAGCAAAAAGAATAGAACAACCAATAAAAGTAGTTCTGAGGAGGATGATAATAAGGGGAAGGGGGCCCATAAAATATCGTATGCCTCAGAGTAACGGAATAAGATCCAGAATCTAAGAGTAACATCAGCAAGAATAAAATATCACACAAGCCAAAAGCTACTTAAAAAGTGGCAAACACATATTGAATCTGTCGTAAGCATACTATACTATGCGTTTAACCCAAGTTCACAATGCTTCAGTCACTACTGTCCATTGCCCATTTCGTGCTTGGAAGCTTCCTTAATCTCATCACCAGCATCCTCCTAAGAATGAAACACACAAGTCTTTTTCAACCAACGCCGGGAAACAATACCTTGTCAAACAACTAATTGCAGACAAAGGCCAAGAGAACAGAAAATAAAGGGTAGCGTCAATGTGCACATTAGCATGTGGCGTGCCCAAAGGAAAGCACCTATATGTATGTGTGTGTTTGAGTGTGTTTTTGCAGAGAGAGAGAGAGAGAGAGAGAGAGCGGGGCATCAAACCGGAGTGTCAGAGGTCCACAATGTCAAATTGTCCCGGAGAAGCTGCATGATCAGTGTGCTATCCTTGTAGGATTCCTCACCCAAAGAATCCAGCTCTGAAATAGCCTCATCAAAAGCCTGTCAAAACCAAAAGTTAAATTTCAAAAGAAGGTAGGCACTCGAGCTATGTAGAAGTTACATCTTGATGGATGCCCTTATCTGAGGTCCTAAATGGAATTGGTACAACCGAACTTCAGTAATAGTTAAAGTACGGACATAGAATTGAAACATCAAAATGATGGGAAACTTAGATGTGAGGATGAGCAGCACGGTGAAAGACGGAATCAAATTGTTGTAGTACACAATCTAATTTGAGAGAAACGTCGAGAGAAAACCAATTAAGATGATCTGAGCATGTACCCATGGCAGACACATCTAGGTTCAAATGCTAGATAAAAAAAACACAGTTCAGGTCTTCAGGCTTTCCACCATGTAGAGTTGGCTAATGTATTTAGTATTTACACAAAGAGATAAAACAAGATCACCATCTTCTTCATAGGTAAGGCCATCTCAGTCTCACTCTGGCATTTCTTTAGCTAAATAATGATCTAAAAGTATAGACAAAGACAAATACACATACGGTTCATTAACTTAATGGAACTTCAGTTTAAGATATTAATTGCATAATTGACACAGCTCACAACTTTCCATGCAGAGAACTCCCAACAGGACATTTACTTTATCATAAAATTTTCGTCTATTTGCATCTTCAAGGACACTTGATGCCTAAAGATGGCAAACAATCAAGTCAACAAACCTGCTTTGCAAGAGTGCAAGCACGATCTGGTGAGTTCAAAATCTCATAGTAGAACACAGAAAAATTCAACGCAAGTCCCAGCCTTATTGGGTGAGTAGGGGCCAATTCAGCAACAGCAATATCCTGTAAGAAAAACAAGAGATGCGGAAAAAGGCTAACAGATGCAGGAAGTAAGAAAAACCAACAAAGAAACTAAAGAAAACATGAGGCAGAATAAGGTAAAAAGATGGAGGACATTGACAACCCACCTGAGCAGACTTGTAAGCCGACAAAGTGTTCTCAGCCGCTTCCTTCCTCTCGGTACCAGTCTTGAATTCAGCCAAATACCTGTGGTAATCACCATTCATCTTCAAATAAAACACCCTGGACTCTGCAGCTGTAGCTGATGGAATGAGATGTGCATCAAGAAGGCTTAGAATCCCATCACATATCTTGCTCAGCTCTGTTTCAATTTGACCTCTATAATCCTTAATAACCGCCACGCGATCTTCATTACCCCGACTACCTTCCTTCTGCTCAATGGAAGAGATAATTCGCCAAGAAGCCCTTCTAGCTCCAATGACATTCTTGTATGCAACAGAAAGAAGGTTCCTTTCCTCCACACTTAGTTCTTCGTTGTCCACGGACTTTGCAACTTTCTCCATGAACTCTACCATTTCTTCATACCTCTCAGCCTGCTCAGCCAACTTGGCCAAATAGACATTTTCCTCCCGAGACACTTCAGTGGGCAACATTTTTTCTTTTTCCTATTTTCCAAATCAATTCCTAATACTTCAAAGAAAATGTCAATAATCCAAGTTTTAATAAAAATTTTAAACCATATCTATAATATAAAACAGACAGTCTTCAATAAACCCATCCGACGATATCAAATAGACTCATTCAACGGTCGCTAATATCCCTCTCAAAACTATTCACATTGCACCGTACCTTGAGACACGGATTACCCTAATCATTTTATATAAGCTTAAGACCCTACATGGTGTCTATTACTAATAAATAACTGATCTATGAGCTATGAAACATAGATATGGATATGATACGGGTAAAATACGATATGAATACAACGATACAACAAAACTAAAAAAAAAAAGATGCAGATACGACCAAGATACGTTTGTAATAAAATATATTTTATATTTTATTATAACAACCTAAAAATTACAGTTTTTAGCAATTCTTTAACAATAGTAAGTAAAATTAGCAATTTTTATTTTAAAAAGATATAATATTGTCTCATTATGATATATCTACAAAGTAAACGTGACCAATTAAAAAAATCATAACCAATATTTAACTGGTTGATTTTCTTATAAGTATTTGTTTATAAGAATACAATGTAATTAACTTATTTTTTTATACTCTTTTGACATATAATAATAGATAATACTTAAAAAATATTTTTTCTTTAAAGTCAAATGAAATTTTGTTAATATTTTGTATTGTATGTGAACTTGATGAGAGGGTATAGATTAAAATTAGGATTAATTACACTGAAGGTCCCCAAAGTATAAAGTTTGTCTCAATTGCATCATTTTTGTCTCTGAAGTATTGAATGTGGTCCCTCACGCAGACAACGTCCAGATTGATAACGATTTTTGATTATATAAACTTATCACATAATACCTAAATATAGGTACAAAAATAATTTAGATAACTCTTGACCAAATTTCTACCTAAATTTTGGTCAAAAAAACTACTTAAATTACATAGTTTTGATCATAAACTATCCAAATTTTGGCCAAGAACTATCCATATTACACATTTTTTGTCCAAAACTACGCAACATATTCAATATTTCAAGGACTAAAATGATGCAATTGAAATATTAGGAACCAAACTGAGACAAATCTCATACATTGAGGACCTCCAGTACAATTAACCCATAAAATTAAAAATCATACATTTTACTCCATGTGTAGAAGTATCCTTGAAATATTCACATATTTTATAAATTATTAGATACGTATAATGCATATTCGATACGTATTCGATGAGTATCATATCTGATATGGATACGTCAACATTGACGAAGTATGAGTGCTCGAGAGGAGGACCAAACAACCAAAAATTAAGCAACAAAGAGAAATCTACCGATGTTTTTTACTCCACATTAGGATTCAGAGGTCAACGCAGTGGATCATTGTGTTGATAAACGACCGTCTAATAATTAATATTTAAGAACCCAATAATCTCCATAAATCAACAATATGTTGAGGAACCCACTTGATCCCGACGGTAGAAAATTAAGAATTCTGATCACTAATTAATAAAACTTAGGAAAAATCTTTGGAGAGTATCAATTACCTATGTACATGTACGTACAGATACGCATATAGACACTGAGAGTGCTTAGATCTTTTAAATCAAATAAATTACAAAAATCTCAGGTACCCTTTTCGTGTGCAGTGTGGGTTTGGACTTCCGATCCCCCCAAACACCACCTTGTCAGGTGAGTATTCAAAGCTTGATCGACCAAGTAATACTTCAACTCAACACAACTAAACAAATCAACAAAGTTCTATAGAAACCATTTGAGTCGGCTATACAAAATCCTATTTCTCTTTTCGATTAGCTCAATTAATTTAGATATAACACTACAATTCAGAACAAAGTTCAAAGTATTACGAAGCATCTGGTAAAGATCAAAGATCAGCAATAAATACAAGAGTAAGGAGATGAAACAGTTTCTTTAACATACCTGTATGTTTGGAAGTACTCTTTCAGAGGCGCAGACACAGAAAAAAGAGGAGAGTAGAGAGAGAGAGAGAGAGAGAGAGAAAATAGAGTTTATGGTGAGAGGGTCAAGGGCTTTCGCTTTCATTTATCTCTCTTTGTTCGGACTACAAAATTGCTTGGTCAGCTAAGAAAGAAGGAAGTGAAGACGACGCATGGTCTATGATTGGAGTATCTCAACTGCGCCACGTTAACGCTGACCCCACAATGAAGAAAATATTCATTGCAACGGTGTTGCCAGCCCAAAATTGAAGAATTTAATTTAGGGAAAATTTCATTTGTCCCCTTAAAGATATAAAAAAATTAAATTTATTTTTTTACATTATTTTTTTAAAAAAATAAAAATATTATTGATGGTGTCTCGGAGTTAATCTCCCAGGCCCAATCTGATACGGTTCTATTGGGTTTTATGGAGTAGGCTTAAGAAAGTGAAAGTTATGCAATGACAGACAAGCAGTGTAAGTGGTTCACCCTAACCGATGGACTTGAGTTACATCCACTATAATGAAGGCTCTTGGCCCTTGGTGAAATGTATTAATCTCAAATGGATGTAAGGAAAATACAGGCGCAAGGCCGTAGTGAATTCTTTACTATCTGGGTCGTCTGGGCACTGGGGCAAACTACCAGAATGAAGGTTAGGAAGAAGACTCAGGAGTCGATCCTCTCTCCTTGCTTCTACTGTTCTATTTATACCCTGCCTTTCCTTATGGTTTGCTGTTTTTCTTCTCTGATCTTGTGGGGACCTCGTCCTTTCCCTGCAAGCCTCTCTGTCCGCCGGTGGTACTGTGCCCACGACCACCTGGGTTCGTTCGGCACCACTTCCCTCTGCATTTCGCAGGGTGTCACTCTGGGGGATCAGAGCCACTGCCCTTTATCCTTGGAGCACGTGGCGCAATAGGACTTATCTTAGGCTATGGGTTGAGAGTTGGATCAGGGCTGGGCTGTTGGCTCTCCGGTCTTTTAGGCCCCTTGCTCTCGATGTGGGCTAGTTGGGCTTCGAAGTCTACAATCAGGATTTTCAGGGATCCTTGGGCTCGGCTATCAGGGTGCCCCAGGCCCGAAAATCCTATCCTCGTCAGTTGCCCCCCAGCCCCTGGTCACGAGAATGACATCATCTCTGACCTGGGGTTTGGAAACGTCTTATCTAACTTCTTCATTGTCTCCATACGTGGCGGGATGCGTGGTCAGACGGCCTTGCACTGGTTTGAGCCGCTTTGGTATTCTCCGGCTGTGATGGGACGGTTTTTACACATGTCATCATCGGGTGAGTCCAACGGTACGGCTTCTGAGACGCGTCCTGTCGTCTCGCCTCTCAGGACATTAAATGCCCTGTATAAAAGTGGGGGAAATCTCTTCGCCTGTGTTGCCTTTGTGTTTTTGAATCTCCTTCTTGCGTTTTCTTCACCTCCTTTGGCTTTCGAGGCGCTCCATTTCAGACCTTCAGGCGATACCTAGGGTTTCTGCGTTCCCGGTTCTTTTCTGCCTCTAGCGCCTTGACTAGGTACGTCTTTCCTCCTTTCTTTATTCTTGCTCGACCTGGATCCCTTCAACCCTCCTTGGTGGGGTTTTGGGTTCCGCTTCTTGATATGGAGGTTTAGTTATTTTAGGCATCATTCCGACAACCTTTTCCCCCTTACTTATTTCGTGGACCATCTTACTTTGCTTAGGGTGTCTTTCTTTCGAGGTTGGTGTCTGAGACCTCCATTTCTAACTGACTGCGTTTTACATTTGCCTTCCCTCCACCCCGATTTACGGCCTGGACCTTTGATGGGGAAGTACGTCGTTTCCTCCTCCGAATCAGATTCCGAGGACCAGGTAGGCGAGGAGGTTGAGGTTAGTACCTCAGGTTCTCTGAGCGGTAGTTCTGTTGATAGAGCTGCCTCTGGGTCCGCCCTTGGGGTTTCCGCCTCTGGGTCCGCCCTTATAGAAGAAGCTCGTCCCCTTTCATCCCTTCCTCCTGTTTATTTCATTCCGTCAAAGACTAGGAAGTCCAAACCGGCTCCTCCCCCAACTACTAGAAAGAGAGCTCGTCAGGATCGAGCCGACCTGGCTTACTGTGCAGAGGCGACTCCCAGTTGTCTTAGCGATGAGGATTTAGATGAGCTGAGGCGGGAGTATCATTTTCCCGACTCCGTCCTCCTACACTCTCCTGAGCAACACGAGAGGTGTAATTCCTCTATACCCGCCCTGGTTTGTTTTTATGAATCCGCTTTCCGTGCTGGTTTGCGGTTCCCTATTCATCCCTTCATCCGAATTGTTTTAGGGTTTTACAACATTTTATCCTGCTCGGCTCTCACCAAATGGTTGGGGCCTCTTGATCGGGTTTCTCATTCATTGGTTTAAGAGTGAGAACGACTCTCATCCTTCCATTATGGAGTTTGCCTCTCTTTTTCAACTTAAATCTTCCCATTCCGCGGGTTTCCTGTACTTTGCGAAAAGGGTCAAGGCGAGGAACTTAGTTATCGGGCTTCCCTCTTCCAACAAAGGGTGGAAACCCAGGTTTTTCTTTGTTAGAGGTGATTCCTGGGAGCTTTCAGGGGAGCCAGGGGACGTCCCTCTTATTCCCAGGTTTTGGGGAGCTCCAAGGAACATAAGTAAGGCTCTTCAGTTCGGCTGCATCTTTTTCTTTTGCTGTTTCTCTTTCAATGACTTAGCTTCTGGTTTGCAGATTATCGTCATGTCCTTGGGGTTGAGGAGGCGGCTAGAGTTGCGAGGGCCAAGGCCTTGGGGTTGCAGTCTTTCTTCGACCTGGTGACTGGCGAGAATCTAGCCCTCTACGAACTCAGACCTCCTGTTGAGCAAGCTCTAGCTCCGGTATCGTCCTCTGTTCCCCCACCCGCCCCCATGAAACAAGACTTGATAATGGCGATGTTCTCGGATACCGAGAAGTCGAGGAAGAAAAGGAAACTGGTGAAAGGCTCGTAGCTGTTACCCAAAGAAACATCCGTATCCGAGCCCCTACCTGTTTCCTCTGAGCAGAAGAAAGAGGATCGTTCTTCTCATGGGGATGTGGTTCCTCCCTCGCTCTTTATTGAGGTACCTTGGGGAAAATCTTCGACCGGGGGAGTTTTGAAACTCGAGGCCCCGGCAACTCCTCCTCACCCTGCCCCTCAGGAAGGCGGGAAGGTGGGGACCGTTCCCTTTTCGTTCCAGGAGTAAGGGGACGGCTTTCTTCGTGACCCTGAGGTCGCCGTTTCCGCCTTATCTGAGCTGGTCTCCACGTCTGATCCCAGGGCGGCCATGCGAGTCCCTTTCGACAGGAAGCTGGATCGCGCTATTCGGGGCATGGCAGACGTATTTTTCTACCCTCATTCTTCTCCTTTTCCGATATTTCTTTTTGCTAAAACTCTCGCGGGTTCCTTTTGTACAAACTGACCTTTTTTCTTTCTTAGTCACTTGCTTGTGTGAAGATGTTGGGCTTTCACCACAAGGAAGAGCTCTCGAGGGCTAAGGAGTCAATGGACGCCATGTTAGTGACCAAGGAGGCCGCCGAGGAGAAGGTGAAGATTCTGTCTTCGGAGGCCATCGAGCTAAAGAGGATTAATGACGAAATGGATACCCACCTTCAGGATTTTGCCAAGCTCATGGACTCAAAATATGCCAAGCTCAAAGCCACAGAGGCCGACCTGATAGTCAAGGATTCGGAGCTCAGGGCCAAAGATGCTGATTTGTCGGCTAAGGATTCCGAGTTGTCATCTTCGCAGGCTCGTATTTCGCAGCATGAGATAGAGAGCGCATCTGCCTTTGTGAAGGGTTTTCTAAACCTTCAGGATCAACTCGAGGAGGCCTATCCCGACCTTGACTTGGATCCCTTCGGACCTATGCTTGGCTTCAAGAAGGCGATGGTGGCGGCTGAGGAGGCCGAAATTCCTGATCCCGGCGAGGGCGGGACGCCTGGTTTTGAGAAGGCGTCTGGTCCTGTGGTGGTAGCAGCGGAGGTGCCAGGGGCGTCGGCAGGGGCTGGTTGCGAGGGAGCAGGTGGGGACCAAGATTGTTGATGTTTTGATTTTCCTTGCAGTTTTTCTAATTGCTTTGCTTGTAATGCTTCGCTGTAACTTCCTCAGATACTGAAATGAGAATATTTGTGGTTTTCTCCACCTTTTTTTTTTGTTTTATCATAAACTTCATAGTCTGGTCTTTGGGGCTCGTTTCGCTACTTCATGTGGTGTTCAACCAGTGGCCGTAGACGAGTTAGGCTGACTTTTCGCATTTTTACTTCTAGCCGAGCTGATCTGAGTCGAGCTGACTTTCACGTTTCCTTCCTTGGGTCGTTTAGATTCCCTAGGGATGTTTTGGTCTTCTCTGGTTACTTTTCTTGTACTGTAGGTCCGACGGTTTCGTTCGTTTGAGAACGTGCGTCGTCAGTGGGGTTAGCGATCCCTCGATCGTGGCGCCCAAGAACCCCCCATGATGCCACGTGTCTCCCTCATTAATTGCGAGGGACGTGCATTAACTGCTTCCGGCGACAGTGACAAGGCTTGTCTTGTAGCGCCTATAAATAGGCCTTCCGAGGGATGATTACTCTCTACTGAGCATAAAAGGAGTTTTCTTCTTTCTGGTGTGACACACTTATCCTTTCCCCATTGCTCCTAAGAAACCCTATTTGATCTCTGCATTCATGTCGACTTCCTCTTCTCCATTTGACGTTATGGAGTGAATTTTTGGAAATGCAGAAGTTAGTGAGGTTAACGAGGACGAGGCCCAGCTCCTTGCTAGGCGCTTCGAGTTCCCCCCAAGTGTTGTCGTGCGCCCTGCTGGCTTGCGCAGGTTTCATAGCCTGGTAAGTGATGAAGCTTGTTTCTTCGAGGCCCCCTTCTTATTAAGGCTTCGGTTTCCCCTTCCTGGGTTGATACGACAAGTCCTTCATTTCTTCGATTTCTGCCCCGCCATGCTCCTTCCATCTGGTTGGGCGGTATTACTGGTCTTTACCGCTGCGTGGGGGAGGTTGTTCCCTCAGGCCAGGGCTAACTTGACGGAGTTTCTTCATTTTTCCCGCCCTGAGGAAATATCCGAGTTCTACCATTTTGTCCCTAGGCGAGGGGGAGAAATTCCCATCCGGGATCTCCCGCCGAGCCCTGAAGGGTGGAGAAGGAGATACTTTTTTGTTTCTGGAGATGGATGGGAGTTTGGTTCCCAATTCCCGGGGTCTGCCAGAGTTCCTACTGCCTGGGGTCGTCGCAAAAATCTAGGTAAGTTCCTGCCTTCGTGCTTGTTGATGCTTGTTTTTTCGTACTAATGGCATTGCTTGTTCCTGCTGCAGGAGAGTTCCCGCCCCTTATTGCTGCGGAGTCAGCTCGGGTCAACCAAGCGCGGGATCGTCTCCCTTTTTCTTACATTGAGCTAATGCATCCCGGGATTTCCTCGGCGTCAGGCGACCGTGCGTAATTGATGTTTTTTTATTTTTCTATTCCTTTGCTCGAAACCTTGCTAAGTCTTTGACTTTGTTTGTGTAGTCCCTTCTTACCTGGTGACTCATCGCCATATGATCATAGAGCGTGTGGATGAAAGGAGACGGGATAGGACCCTAGGACCTCCGGCAAAGAGGACGAGGTTGGGAGAGAGCGGTTCTTCTGGCGAGGTTCTCGTTCCTGTTGCCGAGGTCCCTGCTTCTGCAGCCGAGGTCCCTGCTTCTGCACCCGAGGCCCCGAGGTCGCGATCAGAGCTGGTTGCTAGTGAGGCCACTGCGGGTACTGTGGTGATTGACCCCGTAGGAGGGCCGGTTCGGCGAGGCACTTCTTTAATTACTGCAGCTGGTCAAAGCTCGCCTCGTGCCCCTCAGACCTCTATTACCGACCCTGAGGCCGGTCTACTCCGGGACGTGAGTTTGAGCAGTAGTGCCCTGATGGAGTTGATTCCCCGAGCTGACCTGCGCCGCTCTGTGGATCTCTTTTTTCAAGTTCGAAGCCGTGACGCGCTTCATGCCCTCCTCGAGGTACGTTTTGATGCTTTCCCCTTTGTTTCTACCTTCTTGGTATCTTATAACGTCCTTTACGTTTTCAGTTGGCGACTCATGTCTGCGCTCTTGGGAGGGAAATTTTTATGTTGAGGAGCGATGTCCAGAGGAGGGGCGCTGAGGTCCTTGAAGCTCGTCAGCGCGGCACCGAGCTCTTGAGCTGGGGCTTGGCTACTGAGAGAGAGTTGGAGCAGGTCCTTGAGCAGCGGGCTCAGACCTTCAGACAACTGATTGCCAGTACCTCAGCTGAGGTCTCCCTCAGGGATGAGTTGGCTCGTTTGAGATGAGAGCGTGAGGCCCAGAAGGAGGACCTGCTAAATGTTGTTGTTACCCGCTCTTTGCTGGAGGATCAGCTGAAATAGTCCCAGGCTGCTATTTCTGAGCTGAATAACTCTTTAGCTGCTGAGCGTCGGCTGGTAGAGGATCAGCGGAAGGATATTGAGGAGGCTAGGCTGGAGGCAGCCAAGGCTTTCGTTGACGGGTTCTTTAATTTTGTTGACCAGGCGATTGAGAGGTTCCCCGACTTGGACCTTGAGCAATTTCGACCGAGGTTTGATGCTTCTTCCAGTGGTAGTGCTCTTGATGCTACTCCTCCTCCTTCAAATCAACCTTGAATGTCTGGATTTTTACTGCTGACTTCTCTTTTCTCGCTGTTTGTTTTTATTATTTTCTTTGTTGTTGGCATACGTAGACATATTCTTGTAATGAAACTTTCCCTTTTGGTAATGAAAATTTTTTGCTTCTTTCCGTGGTGGTGTACTTGTTGGTTGCTGGTGTTATATTCCCTTGCCCCCTACTCCGAAGAGGCCTTGGCCTGTTTGGAGTGGTATCATTGCCTGAGATCTGGGCTTCCTTACTTGGATTTGCTGTTCTGTCTGTGTTGTGTGGCCCGAGCGTCTTTTGCTTGGTTTAGGTGTCTCTCTTCTTTCTTTTTTTATCCTGTGTGCCTGTTCGTATTTGCAAAATATAGGAAACGGTTAAGTGAACTTCCACCTACCTCGCGCCGTTATTATTAATGCTGCCATGACTGCGGTAGACCAAAAGTCATTTCGTTGCATGTCTATTTATTCCCCGATGCCTGAGACTCCTTTCACTCTTGGTAGTTCCTTTGCATCTTATTCTCCAATCCTTATTGTCTTTGTCGATTCATGGCTCCTTCTTCTTCTCCATTCTTCAAACTGCGGGCTCGAGAGGCTCTGGGTGGGTCCTGGTATTCCCTATTTTTCCTCCCTTCTTTGCTTTGCGCTGCAGATGTGGAGGAAATAGGCAAGCGATATGACTTCCCCGAGGACCTTGCAATCAGGTCCCCCACACTGGATAAGCCCAGCAATCTTTCCTCTCGTCAGGAAGTTTCGTTCTTTGAGGGCGCTTTTGAAATGGGCCTTCATTTTCCGATACACCAGGACTTTGCCTGGGTCCTTTCCTATTATGGGTTATGCCCTTCTCGTCTTTCTCCACAGGGTTGGGCCGCTTTGGTGAGCTTCTTCATTTTCTGGCGCCTACAAGGTTTCGACGACTTCCCCACTATGGGGCAATTTCTTTACTTCTTTGGGCTGTCATTCGATTTCCCCCGTATTTTTAGTACTTTCTCCTGGAGACCATATCGTCAGCCTCTCCTGATCCCTGGCCTCCCTGACTCCCGCGAAGGCTGGACTCAACGCTTCTTCTTTGTTTCTGGGGACTCGTGGGAGTCTTTGGTGACGGAGAACTATCGTGTCTGGGTTCCCCGCACTTGGAGGAGTTTTCGAGATCGAGGTATGCATATGAAAATTTTTCCTGTTTCTATTTGAACTATTTTTCCTTATGTTGAACTCACATTGCCTATGTCGTAGGCCGCCCTAGCCTTACCCCCCGCGAGGAGCTGGAGATTAGCCTAGTGGAGAAGGTCGTGCCGATCTGTTTTTCCGACCTCTTTACCCCTCGGAACTTGGCTGACTTTAACATAGGGGGATGTTCGAGCCGGGTTTTGTATGCTCCTTCCTCCTTCCCTGAGAATGACACTTCCGAGCTCGAGTCTGATGAGCCCACCTCTTGCTCCGATCCTGACAAAACCCTTCCTAGCAGAAAGAGGCCAAGGAACGGCTCAGAATCCCAGCCGCTTCATTCTCAAGATGTTGTGGTGGAGGCTCTTTTGAGGAGGATTAATGAAGTCGAGTCTGAAAGGGATGCATTGAGGGAGGAGAATTCTCGTCTTCAAGTTGAATGACTGTTCTTTGTCCTGGTGTATGTGCCCAGTGGACTTTTTGTGATGTCTTTTTGTCTTTACTGCAATGAATTCTCAATCTTTCCTTTTGTCGTAAATGTAATTATCTTTCGCACACGAAATCCTAGCTGTGTTGAGCTGAAAGGCTGCCAAGCTTGCTTGCTTTCAGGCGGCAAAGTCTTAGGCTGAAAGAGCCTTGCTGGTTCTGAGCTCACGAGCTCCTGAACTTACAAGTTCTTGAGTTTACGAACTCTTAGACTGAAGAGTTTTTGCTGATGCTGAGCTTACGAGCTCTTCAGCTTACGAGCTCTTAGGCTGAAAAACCTTGCTGGATCTGAGCTTACGAGCTCTTAGGCTGAAAAGCCTTGCTGGATCTGAGCTTACGAGCTCTTTAGGCTGAAAAGTCTTGCTGATCCTGAGCTTACGAGCTCTTTAGGCTGAAAAGCCTTGCTGATCCTGAGCTTACGAGCTCTTGAGCTTACGAGCTCTTAGACTGAAAAACCTTGTTGATCCTGAGCTTACGAGCTCTTTAGGCTGAAAAGTCTTGCTGATCCTGAGCTTACGAGCTCTTAGGCTGAAAAGTCTTGCTGGATCTGAGCTTACGAGTTCTTGAGCTTCCGAGCTCTTAGGTTGAAAAGCCTTGCTGGTTCTGTATAGAGCGAACTTTTCGGAAACTTTTGCAACTTTCATTGATAAAATCTGGTCTTTTTACAATAACCCTCCACTCATCGCGAGAAACTCTATTGGTAGTACCGCTTCAAGTGGTCTGCGTTCCATGAGTGTTGTAGGTCTCTGCCTTCCTCCGTTTGCAGCTCGTAGTTTCCAGGTCGGACAATCCCTTTAATCACGTACGGTCCTTCCCAGTTTGGTCCCAATTTGCCAGGGGCCGGGTCCTTCCTGGCTGGAAGCAATTTTTTCAACACTAGATCGCCTGGATTAAAACCCCTCATTCTTACTCGCTTGTTATAGTATCTTGTTGTACTTCTTTGGTAGGAGGAGATTCGTTGCAGGGCCTCGTCTCTCTTCTCGTCCAGGAGGTCGAGGTTTACCAGCAGGGACCTTTCGTTCTGTGTTGGATTGAAAAGCTCGGCTCTTGCGGAGGATACGCCTATCTCAACGGGAGCCATGGCCTCTGTCCCGTATGCTAGGCTGAAAGGGGTTTCCCCAGTCGCAGTTCGAGTAGTTGTTCGGTATGCCCATAACACTGCGGGGAGGTAGTCTACCCATTGGGATTTAGACGCCTCCAGCCTGGTCTTTAGCGCCAGTTTGATAGTTCGGATGGTCACCTCGGCTTGCCCATTAGACTGCGGGTGGGCGGGTGCCGAGAAGAAGTTTTTGATTCCCAATTCGTTACAGAAATTTGTGAACATCGGATTGTCAAACTGCTTCCCGTTGTCGGAGACCACTGCTCTGGGGACGCCTAAGCGGCAAATTATAGACTTCCAAACGAAATTCTTAACTTTATGTGATGTGATCTTTGCCAGGGGTTCGGCTTCAGCCCACTTGGTGAAGTAATCTACTGCGACCACGACGAATTTGCACTGTCCAACTCTTATTGGTAGGGGTCCTAAGATGTCCAACCCCCACTGTTGAAAAGGCCAAGGGCTGACCACTGGGGTGAGGAGTTCAGGTGGGCAGTGTGGCAAGTTCCCGTGAACCTGACACGCTTGGCATCTCTTCACTATCTCTTTGGCGTCTTTGGACATGGTTGGCCAGAAGTAACCTTGCCGTAAGGCCTTGCTAGCTAATGTATTCGCACCAATGTGGTTGCCGCACATGCCTTCGTGGATTTCTCTTAGGATGTAATCTACTTCCGTTCCTGTCACGCATTTCATTAAGGGAAAAGAAAAACCTCTTTTGTACAGGTTACCTTGGATCAGTGTGAACCTTGCCGCTCTGGCTCTTAGCTTGGAGGCGTTCTTTGGGTCGTCTGGGAGTACTCCGTCCTGTAAGAAGGATATGATGGGGGTCCATCCATGAAGCATCCTCTTCAATTGTCATAGCCTGAGCATCTGCGGCTAGCTCGTCGTTAGGTTGTATGCTGGGCCATGCTAGGACTTCAACAGGCGTTTGCCCCGGTAAGTCTTGGCTGCTAGTGGTAGCCAGCTTGGCAAGGGCGTCGGCCCGATGATTGGCTTCTCGGGGGACTTGGACTAGCTCGGCCGATACGAACTTCCTCAGTAGTCTTTGCACTTCCGTCAGGTATAGCGCCATCTTTTCGTCCCTAGCGGCATATTCTTCTTCGACTTGCCTGACCACCAGCTGCGAGTCGCTGTACACCACGATCTGCTGAGCTTCCATTGAAAGGGCCAGGTTCAGACCGGCTATAAGGGCTTCATACTCGGCTTCGTTGTTGGATGCTTGAAATTCAAATCTCAAGGCATACTCCAAATCATACCCTTCTTGTGACGTTAGGATGAGCCCGGCTCCGCTCCCCTAGGCATTTGAAGCCCCATCTACGTATAATTTCCAGGTCGGAACGTCGGGGACACAGTATTGGCTTTCTTCGTTTTCCTCGGGTGGAGAGGTAAACTCGGCGAGAAAATCTGTCAGGATCTGTCCCTTGATGGTGGTCCTGGGTTTGAACTTGATATCAAATTCGCTAAGCTCCATCGCCCACTTTATCAACCTTCCCGAGGCTTCTGGTTTATACAGGACCTGCCTCATTGGCTGGTCCGTTGGGACTTCGATGGTGTGGGCTTGAAAATATGGTCTCAACCTCCGAACGGCGACTAACAGGGCCAGCACGAGCTTCTCCATCTTCGGGTATCTCTCTTCGGCGCCTCGGAGGGCTTTACTGCAAAAATAGACAGGTAGCTGGACCCGATCCTTGTCTCTGACCAGCGCTGCGCTGACCGAGAAATCTGATACCGCGAGGTAAAGGGTCAGCACTTCTCCTTCTTGAGGGTTTACTAGTACGGGTGTGGATGCCAGGCAGACCTTCAGGGCTTGGAAAGCCTCTTCGCATTTTTCATCCCACTGAAAGGCTGCCTTGAGGACTTTGAAGAATGGCTGACACTTATCACTGGAGCGCGATACAAATCGGTTGAGCGCCGCTATTCTTCCGGTCAGGCGTTGGATTTCTCTTGTGGTAGTGGGGGGCTTCATTTCGAGGACTGCTCTGACCTTCTCCGGGTTCGCCTCAATGCCTCGGTTGTTGACTATGAAGCCCAGGAATTTTCCAGTTGATACTCCGAAGGCGCATTTTGCGGGGTTCAGCTTCATTCGGTATTTCCTCATGATTTCAAAAGACTCCCTGAGGTGTTGAATATGGGTCTCGGCCTTGAGTGACTTCACGAGCATATCATCTATATATACTTCCATGGTCGAGCCTAGCTTTTCTCTGAACATCCTGTTGACCAACCTCTGGTAGGTGGCCCCAGCGTTCTTCAGTCCGAATGGCATTACTTGGTAGCAAAAGATCCCTTGTTCTGTGACGAACGAGGTCTTCTCTTGGTCGTTTGGGTCCATCCGGATCTGGTTATATCCTGAGAAAGCATCCATAAAGCTCAGAAGCTCATGGCCGGCTGTCGCGTCGACTATGAGGTCGATTCGAGGTAGCTGGAAACTATCCTTTGGACATGCTCGATTGAGGTCGGTAAAGTCGATACAGAGTCGCCACTTGCCATTTACCTTCTTTACCAGGACGACGTTGGCTAACCAGGTTGGGTAATCGACCTCTCTGATGGCTTTGGCGCGTGATAATTTGGCTACCTCCTCGTTTATAGCTTTCTGTCTATCCGGCGCGAAGCTTCTCCTTTTTTGTCTCACTGTCTGCTGTTGGGATCTACACTGAGGCGGTGCACGATAACGGCGGGGTCTATTCCTTCCATGTCTTCCTGTTTCCAAGCGAAGACGTCAGCGTTCTCCTTTAGAAAGGAGATGAGTTTTTCCTTGATGACAGGTAATAGCATGGAGCCCACAAAAACTATGTGCTCCGGGTCCTCACCCAGCTGTACTGGCTCCAGCTGTTCCGAGGGGGTAGGTCGAGCTTCAATCTCATCCCTAATGTCCAAATCCTCCAACTGGACTGACTCCACTTCTTTCTGCCGCATAGATGCCACGTAACACTCCCTGGCGAGGCGTTGGTCTCCCCTTACCATTCCGACTCCACTCTCAGTCGGGAATTTCATCACCAAATGATATGCAGAAGGCACTGCCTTAATGGAGTTTAGGGATAGCCTTCCCAACAAGACATTGTAGGCAGACGGGGCGTCTACCACTAAGAAGCGGTTGGTGGTGGTGACCTGGCAAGACGGATCTCCTATGGTGAGGACAAGCGGTATGGACCCGACTGGCAAGACTCTTTCTCCCGAGAATCCCAGGAGATGGGTTTTCACGGGTTCTAGTCTCGACCTCTCTATTCCGAGCTGCTCGAAGGCCGTTAAGGAAATGATGTCTGCCGAGCTACCATTATCGACGAGCACCCGATATATGGTCTTGTTTGCGATAATCGCTTTTATGACCAAAGGGTCGTCATGGGGTTGCTGGCACCCTTCTAGGTCTGCATCTGAAAAGGTGATATCCACGTCTCAGCGAGGCATCTTATTGACAGCCTGGACCGCGAGGAAGTCCTCTGAGCGGGCTCTTCTGGCATGGGCTCTCCGAGCTGAACTTGATTCGCCACCGCCAGCGAAACCCCCGGAGATGACTCAGATTTCTCCGATGGCTTGCTGGTGTTGCGGTGGTTCGACGGCAGCTCGGGCTTCTCGCCCTTGATTGTTCTGTGCTCTCTGTTCCCCCGCCACGTAATGGCGCAGATGGTCCCTCTGAATCAGGTATTCGATCTCCTTCTTCAACTGAATACAGTCGTTTGTCTCATGGCCTGTGTCTTTATGGTAATCGCAGTATTTGGTGGCATCCCGCCTGCTGGGGTCGGACTTCATCCGAGGAGGCCACCGGACGAATCTCTCGGTCTGTACCTCGTGAAGGACTTGGGCTATCGAGGTGACGAGGGGTGGGAGCCGCGCTGGGACGTATCGTTGTTGCAGTTCCTGGGGAGGAGGTCCCAGGCAATCTCGAACGTTCCCTCTCCTCTTAGGAGAAGGCTCTCTCCCTCTCCTTGGGGAGCGGTCTCTTCTCGGAGATCGATCACGTCTATTCTCCTTCCTAGGGCTGTGATCCCTCTTCTTCTTGTCTCCGTCTACGGTCGCCGTACTCCCCTTCAGGCGGAGGGCCTCCTCGCCGTTTATGTATTTCTCGGTTTTCGCCAATACCTCGGCCATGGTGGCTTGAGGATTCTTTGCGATCGAGAAGAGAAGATCCTTGGATTGAACCCCGAGCCCGAACATGAAGGTGGTCATCGCGAACTTGTCGTCCACGCTTTCTACCTTCATACACTCCTGGTTGAAACGTTGTACGTAGCTTCGGAGGGACTCGTTGGGTCCCTGCTTGACGCTTAGTAAGTGGTAGGACGGCTTTCTATAAGTCCTTGCCCCGATGAAGTGGGATACGAATTGTATGGATAGTTCTCTGAAGGATGAGATCGACGCTGGTCGTATCCGGTTAAACTAGGCTATAGCCGACCCTTTGAGGGTGATGGCGAAAGCCCGACAGCGGATAGGGTCCGGGTATCCTTGGAGCTCCATCTGATTTTTATACAAGTTTAGATGGTCAACGGGGTCTTTGGTCCCGTCAAATGCCTCTATCGAATGGGTCCGAAATTTCTGGGGAAGAGGGAAATGGAGGACCTCTGGAGTGAACGGTGACTCCGTTTGCTGAACCAAGACGTCCATGGTGTCGGGGGTTCGCCCCTTAACCACTTCTTTCATATTGTCTAGCTCTCGCTGGAGCTCACGGATTTCTTGCTCTCAGGCATGGTCATTTACGTCCTGGGGGTAGGGTCTATCTTCTCGGTAGGCGGCCCTAGCTCTACTGTGAGCTTCATCGTTATCATGTTCTTCGGGATGTCTTCTTCGGTGGTTCTCGCCAGAATGGCTGCGTTCATGGAGCTCGGTAACCCCGTTAGGCGGAGCTTGGCGCTCTTGGAGTGGGGGAGCGATATCATGCTCTTCTTGGGGGGGAGGAGGCTCTTGTCGAGCTGGGGGGAAACGAGGGAGCTGATGAGTCTGTATCCAATCCATCAGTTCCTGGTTCTGTTTCATCAGCTGTAACGTAGTTCTATGGTAAGTTTCTAGTTCATTGAGCAGAGGGAGGTTCGCCGCTGGGGGATGACCCTCAACGTCCTCCATGTGGGTTGGAAAGTTTTCCGGTGGGTTGTGGTGGCCTTGGGGATTGACAGGAGCTTTACTCATGTTCCGAGTAGAGACCATCAAGTAGATAAGATTCACAAGAGAACGATGAAAACCGTTCCCACAGACGGCGCCAACTGATGGTGTCCCGGAGTTAATCTCCCAGGCCTAATCTGATACGGTTCTATTGGGTTTTATGGAGTAGGCTTAAGAAAGTGAAAGTTATGCAATGACAGACAAGCAGTGTAAGTGGTTCACCCTAGCCGATGGACTTGGGTTACATCCACTGTAATGAAGGCTCTTGGCCCTTGGTGAAATGTATTAATCTCAAATGGATGTAAGGAAAATACAGGCGCAGGGCCGTAGTGAATTCTTTACTATCTGGGTCGTCTGGGCACTGGGACAAACTACCAGAATGAAGGTTAGGAAGAAGACTCAGGAGTCGATCCCCTCTCATTGCTTCTACTATTCTATTTATACCCTGCCTTTCCTTAGGGTTTGCTGCTCTTCTTCTCTGATCTTGTGGGGACCTTTCGTCCTTTCCCTGCAAGCCTCTCTGTCCGCCGGCGGTACTGTGCCCACGACCACCTGGGTTCGTTTGGCACCACTTCCCTCTGCATTTCGCAGGGTGTCACTCTGGGGGATCAGAGCCACTGTCCTTTGTCCTTGGAGCACGTGGCACAATAGGGCTTATCTTAGGCTATGGGTTGAGAGTTGGATCAGGGCTGGGCTGTTGGCTCTCCGGTCTTTTAGGCCCCTTGCTCTCGATGTGGGCTAGTTGAGACCATTTCCATTGGGCTTCGAAGTCTACAATCAGGATTTTCAGGGATCCTTGGGCTCGGCTATCAGGGCGGCCCAGGCCCGAAAATCCTATCCTCATCAATTATAATGTAATTCACTGTCTTATTTTTTTTAAGGGTAAACTCTCTAAGTGTTGTATCCTCTATTTATTTTGTTATTATTAGTATTTTAATGAGTTTAAAAATTTTATCCAATATATTATTCTAGTTAGTTTTAGTGTATCTTATTAAAAATAGAATAATATAATTATTTTATTTGTTTTAAGTTGTATGGTGGCAGAACTTTCCTTGGCTTTTTAAGTTTTAGCCGCCAAGGACAAGGAGGTTTATCGATTCAAACCTGGGTTTAGTGCCTTGGATAACTTACATCTCACAAGTTGAATATTTTTTATACTCTAAAAAATAGGGGTGTCAGTCGTAGATTGTGTTGGTGTGACTTACGTATCATATTACTAGTTATTATCTGTGCCTGAAGGCACAGTATAATAAAAAATGGTAAACAATAAACATATTTGTATTCATATTTAAAATCAAATCACAAATATAGAGAAGAGATAAATGAATTTAAGCATCGATTTGTAGTGGGAGTGAGAGGTGATGGGCGGCAGTAGTGGTGGTAGGAGACGGTGATGGTTGTGGTGGGTGACAATGACCGTGGTGGTGACAGCGAGGGCGGCGGCGATGGTGGTGGTGGTGGCGACGAGGGCGGCGATGGTGTTGGCGGAGGCGAAGGCAATGGTGGTGGCGGCGACGGTGATGGTGACGGCGGCGACGGCAGCGTTGGGGGCGGTGGTGGTGGCCGTGGCCGTGGTAAAAGTAATGGCGGTGGTGGTGGTAAAAGTAGTGGCGGCCGTGGTGGTGGTTAGGGTAGGGGTGATAGAGGTAGTGGTAGGACGGTTTCAAATACTGTTATTTTTTTTAAAGTACTTATGAGAAATAATTTCTAGAAGTACTTTTAAAAAATCAATTCAAACACACCCTTAGGGACCTATTTTCTTATTAAATTTAGGGTGTTAATATTAACCGTTAGATTAACTTTAAAGTAAAATTTAAAGTGATCTCAACCGCGAATAACAAAATTCATTTTGTTTATCTTTTCAGGGATCCTTGAGCTCGGCTATCAGGGCGGCCCAGGCCCGAACATCCTATCCTCATCAATTATAATGTAATTCACTGTCTTATTTTTTTTAAGGGTAAACTCTCTAAGTGTTGTATCCTATATTTATTTTGTCATTATTAGTATTTTAATGAGTTTAAAAATTTTATCCAATATATTATTCCAGTTAGTTTTAGTGTATCTTATTAAAAATAGAATAATATAATTATTTTATTTGTTTTAAGTTGTATGGTGGCAAAACTTTCCTTGGCTTTTTAAGTTTTAGCCGCCAAGGACAAGGAGGTTTATCGATTCAAACTTGGTTTTAGTGCCTTGGATAACTTACATCTCACAAGTTGAATATTTTTTATACTCTAAAAAATAGGGGTGTCAGTTGTAGATTGTGTTGGTGTGACTTACGTATCATATTACTAGTTATTATCTGTGCCTGAAGGCACAGTATAATAAAAAATGGTAAACAATAAACATATTTGTATTCATATTTAAAATCAAATCACAAATATAGAGAAGAGATAAAGGAATTTAAGCATCGGTTTGTAGTGGGAGTGAGAGGTGATGGGCGGCAGTAGTGGTGGTAGGAGACGGTGATGGTTGTGGTGGGTGACAATGACCGTGACGGTGACGGCGAGGGCGGCGGCGATGGTGGTGGTGGTGGCGGCGACGAGGGCGGCGATGGTGTTGGCGGAGGCGGAGGCAATGGTGGTGGCAGCAGCGGTGATGGTGACGGCGGCGACGGCAGCGGTGGGGGCGGTGGTGGTGGCCGTGGTAAAAGTAATGGCGGTGGTGGTGGTAAAAGTAGTGGCGGCCGTGGTGGTGGTGAGGGTAGGGGTGATAGAGGTAGTGGCAGGACGGTTTCAAATACTGTTATTTTTTTTAAAGTACTTATGAGAAATAATTTATAGAAGTACTTTTAAAAAATCAATTCAAACACACCCTTAGGAACCTATTTTTCTTATTAAATTTAGGGTGTTAATATTAACCGTTAGATTAACTTTAAAGTAAAATTTAAAGTGATCTCAACCGCGAATAGCAAAAGTCATTTTGTTTATCTTTTGAGATTTAAATTGTAAACTACTTTATTATATAGATTTGTGTCGTGTTTGTGGTGAGACTTACAAAAAAAAGAATTTATTTAATGTGTTCTGAGTATTAAACATTAATTTAGACAATTTATTATGCGTATTTAATAATCGCGTTAATTTTATAATTATTCGTGTCAAATTCATTATCCTTGTTTTAATGGAGGATATGAAGTGAGATCTCTTTAATATATGTTTTTTAGGGTGGATTGAATTTAAGTGAACTTTATTGTATATAAAAGAGTCCCTCAATTATTAATGCCAGATAATTTGCCAAAAAGAAAAAATTGCAAAAAAGAAAAAAAATTATTTAAAAATATTTGAATTAGGAGTAAATATTGAATGCAACGGTGGATCAAAATATTACCAACCAATAATAAAACTTCAAATGGATAAGGTGAACCTCACTTGGACTTACGTAACAGAAGAGTGGAGAGTTATTTGTTTATATGACATGTTAGTTATTAATTTTTGTGGGGTCTATTTATTTATTTATTAATTAGTGATACCACATCACCTTACCATGTAATATTCCCGTTGTAATGTATATTTTCTCATTAAATATGGCAGGACCGTTTTGTGTGGGGGCTACCAAATTAAGGGTTGAATCGAATTCCATTATATTTGCGGCCCATTTATCCATCAGATAGAGTTGTGACTTGTGAATGATTGATTATTCTAGCCCACTAGGCCCACGGTATGACCCATTTGTCTAGACCCAATGAGTAAGCCCGTGGATCGACCCAATAGGATGATGATTTAAAAATAAATAAAAAATATGTAAATTCTGACAAAAAATAAAATTGGACTCGTCAGAAGTATCTATAAGATGGGACAATAATTTAAAAAGGAAAATTTTCAGTTACACCCTTTCTAACTTATCAAATCTTTAAAAACACCTTTTCTATTATAAAAAATATCATTTATACCTTTTTTTCGTTTATATTTAAACATCACTAACACTCCTTACCGTTAATCAGCCAACATTAAATTTTAATCGGCCCGCATTAAATTTTAATCAACCCGAATTTTAATACGTAAAAAAATTCATAAAATAGAGAGGGTCTCATTGAAGATATGTCTTTTTATAGGGGGCATGAATTGATTTTTTTAAAAAATATATCGTGGACAATTTAATAAAATTGTATTCTAGTTAAGGTTTTTAATCTGACAGGTGGTGTCAGTGAAAATTCAAAAAATAGATAAAGTATCCTAAAAGATATGATAAATTAAAAAAAATGTGACTGAAATTTTCTCATAAAAAAATGGTTAGGACCTACAATCTCATAATTAAAAGTTAAAAAGTAATATCTTTAAAGATATTGCTTTATCATTTTTTATCACAAAAGTATGTTATATATATAAGTGAATCTATTTCTTACTTAAATATTAAACGAGTTTAAACATTTGGTCATATTATAACTTATTCTATAATACACAAAAGTTTAAACAAGCTAAAACAAAGTTGATCCCTAATCAAACTCAAGTTGTTGAGTTTGTTTAACCATTCTAATTAAAAAATTGAAAATATCAAATATGTTTGATAGTCATTTATATTTAAAATTTATAAAAATAAAAATAAAAAATATGTTTGATATTATATACTAAAAATCCGCCACTCAACACCACAAAAACCCACCACCTAAGAGCAACTCAAACGGGCTATGTAAATGAGGATTTTTAGCTATTTTAGATAGTCAATCTATAAAATTTGTCTCCAACGGGCTATGTATCCTGCTAGTTATTTCCCACAATTTAATTTTCGCTTCTTGTTTCTGGCGAGCTCCAAGGCTAGGTATTTCCTCAACAAATGCCATTTTTTTGCGCCAAATTCGTTCACTCAACAGAAGTTCTATCGTCTTCATCATTGCAGATCAATCCACAGCTCCACCATCTTCATCATCCACTCAAGTATGCTCTTCATCATCACAGAAGCAAAAGGGTTTCATCATTCAAAAAGGGATCTGGACTCAAAGCTCAGATTGAAGCTGTTTTGATCTTGCTTTGATACCGATCTGGACTCAGGTATGTTCTTCATCATCGTAGAAGCAAAAAGGTTTCATCGTTCGAAAAGGGATTTGGACTCAAAGCCCAAATTGAAACTGTTCTGATCTTGCTTTGATACCGATCTGGACTTATTTTATAAACTTATTTGATATTGCTTTTTTGATTTAAATATTTGGATTGCATTATTGAAAAGGGAATTCTTTTGATTTAACTTATGTTGTCAAACTTTAAATATTAGTTGCCATATTTATCATTCATATATCTTTCGTCCCTTGAATTCAACCTTTTAGAGGATACTGTCGAATACCAGCAATAATATAAAATCAAAAGGAAAAAAATTAAATTTATACAATGTATGGTTGAATTGCTATTTTTTGAATTTTATTATTGAAAGTTAGTTAAAGTTAGTTGAAGTAGTTAGTTAAAATAGATAGCGTGATTGAAGTGAATTTGAGAAAGTGGTTAGCTAAAGTAGATAATACAATATTTAAATATATTTTGAATAGTTATTTTGGTGAGCATTGTTGAAGTTGCTCTAACACCACCAAAACCCACCACTAGCAACCATCTAACATCACCAACCACCCAACCCCCCTCAAGCCACCACAACCCACCCCCGAAACCCATTGTTGAAAACCCACCAGCCATCCCATGCAAAATTTACCATCCACCCCTGAAATCTACCACGACCCAACCCAACTACCACCCTCGAAAACCACAACCCAACCCCTCTATAAAACCCACCATCCACCCCCTGAAATCCACCACCACCCAACCTTACAATCACCCTCGAAACCCACCATCTAACACCACTAAACTCGGGTATTACACCAAATACATTGCTATCGTTTGATTAACAAATATAAGACATTCAATGTTGAAACTCACTATTAATTGAATAATGACAATATAATATATACTCATATATATGGCTCACTGTATGACTTCTGCTATTGCAAAATGTTGAAAAAAGGTCAATTGTACTTAGATTATCCCCAACACGTGAGATGATATTTTTACGACTTGGATCTTTAATATATATGTCACAATGGAATAACATTACATTTAGAATTGTTCATGAGTAGTTTTCATAATATAAAAATAATTAGATAAATTAAAATGTGTGAAGTATTTTTGTCGAAATAAATTTAAAATATATTAAAATTTATATAAAATAATTTTGGCAAAAATAACTTGAGTAGGGGTAGTTGTCCCTACAATGCCTCTGAATTTACAAATTGTTGAAAAAATTTTCAATATTATATTTATAATATGAAAAATGACATGTTTTAATAAATCTATCCAATGGTTTCAAATAGACACGTTCAATGGCCATTAATATATTTTTCAAACAATTCACATTGTACCATACTTTTAAACACGAGTTATCTAGCTTAAAAATGAATAGTTACAATAAATGAGTGATTAGTTATTTTGCTTGTAATTATCAATCACGAGAATAATAAATTAAAAGCAAAATATTATGAGAGCCCAAATCCCATACAACTGACACGTGACCAAGTGTACGACAATCGGATCAATTGAGTCATATTTGGGCTACCCGTACACAGACACATCCATCCAAATCTCCACAGCAGGAGGTAATTCACAAGCAAGCTCTTTTAAAATTGGAAAAATTTCTGTTATACTTCTTCTAGTTTAAGGGGTTGTGTAAGTGTTGTGTTAAAAAAAAAAAAAAAATACCTTTTTTTATTATTCAAAATATCATTGACATTATTTAGTTTATAGTTAAACATCACTGTCATCTCCTACGATTAAACTACCATTTCTAACAAAAACAAATCATCCAAAATACTAAAATTACTCCTATATAAACTCCAAATAATCTTTCTACATAAAATTGATTAAAATTTGAGGTGATTAAAATTCATTTTTCTACATATTAAAATTTGAATCGATTAAAATTTAATTCGAGATGATTAAATTTTACTTTTTTTATGTATTAAAATTCGAGTCAATTTGAGCATTACCTGAACTGTTAGCACCGATTAAAATTTGTTTCGAGTTGATTAAAATTTATATTTTTTCTTAATAAAATTCATGTCAATTAAAATTCGATTTAAGTTGATTAAAATTTAATTTTTTATGTATTTAAATTTGATTCTATTAAAATTTATATTTTTTTATGTATTAAAATTCAATGCGAATTAATTAAAATTTGATTCAAGCTGATTAAAAATAGATTTTAATCGAATCAATTATAATTTTAATCAGTTTAAATTTTAATACGTAAAAAAATATAATTTTTAATTTAGTTGAATTTTAATAGATAAAAAAATAAATACTAGAATCGGTGTCGCTGAAATTTATTTTTAAAATTCATTTCGACCCCCAAACATTAATGGTAATTAAATATTCTCCTGCACTTTTTAACTTTTTAGATCACATCTCAATCACCATCCCATCATCTTTAGCGCCCTAAGGACTCTCTTTCCTATAAACCCCTATATATAAAAACACAAAAATACACACAGTCCAACGCAGAGAAAGCATCAAAACAATGGTTTAAAACGCACCTCAGCTATATCCACACAGAAAGAGAGCATCTATGAAAGCTAGGAAACCCAGAGAGAGAGAGAGAGAGAGAGAGAGAGAGGTCATTGGTGTGTTTCTTGAAGAGAGGACCACCCACCTCATGAACTGTACCACAAGCTAGCAGGTCGTGCATGGCAGTACCCAGAATTCTGGCCATTTGGTTGGCACTTGACATGCACGCTCTATTGGAGAGAGAAAATGTGGAGGTGGGTATTGGGACACTAAAATGCCTACGAGGAGTCAGAAAACAATTATGAAAAAGTTGAGGGTTTCTCTTATTCTGACGTTTTGTGAATTAAAAAGGTACCGTTCTGATACGCTATATCTTCTGATTGAAAAAGATATCTTCAAGATTTTGCTCAAAACCTGCTTCTTCTTCTGCTTCTGCTTCTGCTTCTACTTCCTGATCTTTTCAAAGCAGCGTACATATATAAAACATATCATCGTTACATACAGAGAGAGTGAGAGTGAGATTGAGAGAGAGAAGAGAGATTGAGAGAGAGAAATGCAGAGCTTCAAAGCAGCAGAACCAGCTTCTTTCACCAACTCATATTTGTATTGCCACTCGCCCTTTCATCTTCGGTTGGTATTTCTTTCTCTCCTACTCTGTTTCTTCTTTGTACATATATGGGTGTGCATATATATATATATATATATATATATATGTAGTTGTGGTGTAAAGGGTGTCTTTGTGTTTATTGAGTGATGATACAGGGTTGATGAAAGTAACAGAAACCAGACGCGTTTTGCGGATCTTGGGGAGCTTGAGCAGTCAGCTGGGTTTCATCCGGAGGATGCTGTTGATTTAAGCCGAAGTATACTTTCTATTCTCTCTGCTTTTTTTCAATCTCTGAAGTTTTCTTCTTTTCTGACAACCAACGACTCTGTCCTGTTATTTTATATTCACTATATAGGTTCTATATACAATGATGTAAAGCCAAACAATGTTGCACTTGTTTCTCATAACTTACAGTTTGGTGGACTAAACACGGTACCATCCCCACCCATCTCTCTCTCTCTCTCTCTCTCCGTACATACATGTATATCTGTATGTGTGTTTCTATTTATGTATATGGGGGTTGAGTGATTGCTGGGTTTGTGTTTGTGTTTGTGTTTGTAGAACATTGGATCAACAGAAATGGGTTCATCAGGAACAGGGGTTGATACAGGGCAGTTCATGTTGCAGAAGGGGACACCACAAACACAAACAGTGGTGGGTGTTAGTGGGGGGTCTTTGGGAAGTGGGCACTTTGAGAATTGGGGAGAGTCTGTAATGGCAGACCACAGCCAACAGACCGACACTTCCACAGATGTTGACACTGACGATAAGAATCAGGTTTTTTATCTCTCTCTCCCTCTCCCTCTCCCCCCAAACTACTATTATTGTCTTCTTGTGTATAAAATTGATGTGTTTAGGCTTGTTTTTACTGTTTCTTTGCAAATTTCCTATTTACTTGTGGCACTAAAAACTTCACTTAGGTGGGGCTGTGATTTATGGCTTCATTCTTATCATACTGTATTTCACCCATGGTTCAAAGAATTTGCCTTTTTGACACAACTCAGTTGATTATATCCAATGCTGAGACTGGCACACATTCCTTTATGCCATGACTCTCACTCGATTCATGATTGACTAGCGGACTAGTTGTCCAAGTCATTGTTGGCGATGTGGCAATACTATTCTGCTACTACACAATACCTTTTTGCAGCACTGTGATATGATAGTAATCTCTCACCATGTCCAGCTTTTTTTTTTTCCTCTACCATTTTATTCATATTGTGCAATGCTGTTCCACGACCCACCCTCTGGCTGATTTGTCTCAGAGCCCTCCAATTCAATGGCCAATACCGTGACCTTTAATCATCTTTCACCAACTATTATGTTTTCTTGGGTTGCTACTATATTGCAATTCTTGTGGTTGTTGCTTTAGAGCAATCACAGAGGAATTCTGAGACCTAGTACAAACCTCAGGTGTTCCATCAGTGCTCACTTTTGTGTTCCTATAAAATCATATCTTTGTTCGAACATAAAATCTTTTTCTCAATTAACATTCTGGAAACTACTAAAATGTGTAACAATTTTAAATTAGTACTTCTCCCTGGATTGGAAGTGCTGATGGCCGCTATTAATTATTTTGTAGTTTCATGGAGTCCAACATGGAGCACTGTTAGTTGTGGACTCGGTTGATCAATCAAGTGGAAAACCTGGAGATCAGAAGGTGGTTGACATGGTGCACTGTTCCCCATTTTCCGGTCACATTCTTTTTGTGAAGTGCTTGAAAGTTAAGCTTATGCTTTTCCGTTAACTATGATGCAGACACTTCGTAGGCTGGCTCAAAACAGAGAAGCTGCACGGAAGAGTCGGTTGAGGAAAAAAGTAATTGTGCATCTCAACTATTTTCTTCTATTGTTACCATGCAACATTTGGTTGTATTGTTGGGCTATATTGGATGTTCATTGCTCCATCTTTCAGACACCATCTGTTTGGTTTTTGGGTTGATGTGTTTATCTCAATTCTATAAATTTATTTGGGACACTGGAATTTAAGACAAATAAGATGTTATATTAAGAAAAATATAGTTAAGCTAGATCTTGTCTTGTTTTGTGACTTATGTTCCTTTTTTGTTTGCCCTGCCCCAGGGAATTTTTCTTGTAATAATGTTGTTGTTGGTCGGAAGTTTTCTGGGTAGTGTCTTCTCTGTTCTCTCAATTTCTGATTGTCTTCTGCTGATCTCGCTGTGGTGAATCCAAATTTAGTCGGTGGTTCGAAAATTTTCATGATACAAATTACTCAACTAGATCATCTCAAAGCATGTCTTGAAATCTCTGTGGGTAAATTAGTCACGTTTGACTGATGCATATATAAAAACAATGGCATTGGGCTGAGTTTTGATTAACATGATACATGATTTGGTTGTAATATTAGTTGCTACAGAAACACCCACTTGCAGACAGATAATGTCTAGCATCGTTCTTCGATTAGTCAGAGGCTTCTTTAGGCAGTTCTCCTCAAATAATACCTGGCACCTGATCTAGGTCTGTCGTTCAAGAAGTGAAGGAGGTTGTCATACTACTGGTCTACCTATATATATATGATAGGAGGAGTACCTTCCCACTGGAAATGATTCTCAATTATGCAGGATTGGGTACCATTTCTCTTTTTGTTTTCATTTATTTCTTTCTTAGAGTATTTTGACTTTAATATTGCAGAAAGCTCCATCTACTCTCTGCTTGACGTTTTCTCGCTAGTGTTATCTTGTTTGAGTTGAAGTGACATGTGATGTCAGATGCCTGATTGACTGTTTTCAGCCAAGGATTTTATGTTAGTCTGCATTTTCTGTTCGTGTCGCCATGATACGTTTATGTAATACAAAGAAATATACCTTGATTATTCATAGGTTTCGGTTTTGGATAGGCGTATGTTCAGCAGCTGGAGAATAGTCGGCTCAAGCTTACCCAATTAGAGCAGGAGCTTAAGCGAGCACGTCAGCAGGTGATCTGTGTGTGTGTGCATGTGTGGGTGAGTGTGTGTGGGTGAATGCGTTTATATGAGTAATAAATCTTTTGCCTGTGTGCTTGTCTTTGTGAGCATCACATCTCGGGATGTGTTTTCTTTTGGTTAGGTTCTTAGCTATTGCTTAGTGAACTGTTTTTCTCATGAAAATTTTCCTTTTGTATTGATACAGGGTATGTTTATTGCATCTGGACTTTCGGGAGATCAGAATTATTCAGTTGGTGGAAATGGTAAGCAAATGAGTTGCATGTTCTTTGTTAGCAACCTTAATTCTAAATGTTTAGGTGCTACGAGAATAATCATTTATTCAATAAAAGAACAATGATACACAATACAGTGTAATGCGAGCTCTCTTCATTGACAATCTGATAAATTGTGCTGGTTTGCTAGTAACAATAAACGATTTTCAAGCAGGCTTATGCTGAATATACAACTGATTTATGAAAGGGTTATACAATATCTGTACGACTGAGGTATTCGAGATTATTCCAATATTCTATGGGTCACTCATTTCTGTTTTGGGTTAAGCGTTAGTGCATTCACTCATTTAGTGCTTAAGAGTGACAATAAAAGCATGAGGACTTGGAAGGTTATTTTGTTCCCATTACAGAGGACAAAATGAGGTTGAATGCTCATGAAAAAAAGTTGGACAATTTGGAATAGGATAGATAAAGGTTGCCTTTTAGTTTGTGAAAGAAGATGCAATTGGGAGATTATGAAGAAGAAACTAGAGATGAAAACCATACAAGTGAAGTAATTCTTCAATAAATTGATATATGATCTGACATGTCAAATTCTGAAGAAAGTGGAGTGCTATTGTGCACCATCTCCACTCCACTTCCCTGTGAAGCTTTGCTGTCTTCATGTAGTAGCCTGTCAATTTATTTTGTATTGTTTATGAGTTGAATCCAAGAACTGAAGCATGTAGGAGAAAGAAGTCAATGTGCCACTGCCTTTCTTACATACCCTGGAAAACGTCTTAGTTTGATTGGCCTGAAGCTGGAAGCAGGTGCTTGTATTTGTCTCTTGGATGCTGTGCACAATACAATATCAAATTTTGCAAGTGGTTTAAGACTGGTGGAGATTGTGTTGCGAACATTTGTTTTTGTAGTTCTGGTTTGATGAATGAATAAGGACATGTTATTGTTACCATGCTTGAGGGAGTGATCTTCTGAAAAAATCCAGATATGGACAGCAGCATTTATTTTTCTCAATGCGTGTTCCGAGTACTCTTTTTTTTCGGTGCAAAAGTTTGTAGTCCCGTTTACCCATTTATGCATATTCTTGAGATTTTCAGTTGGACTGCTAGAGAAAGGATGAAAGCATCTTTCATGCTTGACTGATGTAGGTTATTCATTTGCTTTCAGTTCAATTCATCACAGAGTTATCTACTTTAATCCATCATATCATAATCTGAATGGAAGATAAACAAATTCATCTTGGATTAGGTTCTCATAATTTTCATGAAATAATACTTCTTTTAATTGTCAGGGTTACCCTTTTTCTCTTTCCCCTGAACCCCTTTTTGGATTCCCTTCATTGTGAAGGTAGACCGCAAAGCGAGCATTGTGCTCATGAATGTCATTTTTGTGCGTTCTAACTGTGTCTAAAGTTATTCGGTTCTCTTTCTGCGCATTCATGTGTGCGTGGAAGGGGCAACAAAAGCTAATGTCATATTATTAAACAAATAAATTTATCAACAAATAAGTATTTTCCCCATATTGTGCTCGGTGTTTTCTGTCGGCAAATAAACCTATTGAAAGTTTGTAGAGCACATAGAAATGTTGTTTTGGTATTATCAAGTTTCTTGTTATGCTATCTGTCCAGGCGCCTTGGCATTTGACATGGACTACGCTCACTGGCTTGATGAACACCAACGGCTTATCAGTGATCTGAGATCAGCTGTAAATTCTCAAGTGGGTGACAATGAACTGCGACTTCTTGTTGATGGAGTAATGTCGCATTATGATGAATTATTCAGGTTAAAGAGCATAGGTGCAAAGGCTGATGTATTTCACATGCTCTCGGGCATGTGGAAGACCCCTGCAGAAAGGTGCTTCATGTGGTTGGGTGGATTTCGTTCATCTGAGCTTCTTAAGGTGATTCAATGTTAATGTGCGGGGCAATCGTTATATTATTTTTACGCTGTCCTATCACTGGTTATAGTATTTTTTTTTATGCAAAAGTTTCTAATTTCTGGAATTTCAGATTCTTGGGAACCACCTTGAACCTTTAACGGATCAGCAGTTGATGGGAATATGTAATCTACAGCAGTCCTCCCAACAGGCTGAGGATGCCTTATCCCAAGGAATGGAAGCTTTGCAGCAATCACTTTTAGAGACACTTTCCTCTAACTCTCTCGGGCCTACTGTATCGGGCAACATGGCCGACTACATGGGACAAATGGCAATTGCCATGGGCAAGCTTGCCACACTTGAGAACTTCCTTCATCAGGTAAAAACTGAACACCACAAATCCAACTATCCAAGTATGTATCAACACACTTAAACTTGAAAGCACATAAATTACATGATTGGGAAGATAATTAAAAGTTTTACGTTTTCTAATAGGTCATGGGTAGTTATTGCCTGTTAATGGGATGGTGTAATCCAAATGCTTTTAATCTTGCTAGGCCGACCTTCTGAGGCAGCAAACCTTGCAACAAATGCAGAGAATTTTGACAACTCGTCAAGCTGCGCGTGCCCTCCTCGTTATCAGTGATTACATGTCACGTCTCCGGGCACTCAGTTCTTTATGGTTAGCACGCCCTAAAGATTAACATCATTGCTTTTCCCATGACAGTCTTATTGTAGTGACAACCTCTACTAAGTAACCAGTCTTAACAAAGGTAACCCTTTCTTTCCCTGCTAATGTTTAGTCTGCTGATGGTAGGCAAGTCCCACACCAAATCTGAAGTTGTTGCAGTGTCTGAGAGGAGCCATGCCTACCATTGGGTGGTTTCTGAGCAGTCATTAATAGTAGCTGCTTACTTCATGTTGTAATTTATGTATGCTATACACTTGGACGGAACATATATTACGATGATCTAATGCAAGATTAGCCATATTTAGATGTTTAATGTCAGGAGCAGCCACCATCATCCATGAACATTTCTTGTGTTTGTGAAATTGCAAATCAAAGATCATGTTCGACAAATCTGGAAGTCGGTCTCTTTTGTATTATCAGTATGTATTGACATTTGCACAAAGAATTGGCATTTTTTACATTAGGAACAATGAGAAAACTTTGTAGGATCATCAATTCTTGTGTGCCACTGGTTGATATGTTCTTCCCTTTTCAATCTTCTTCCTTCCTGCAATCCAGATTGAAACAACAGATCAGTTAAATGAAAGAAGATACGAGTTAAAAAAATAAAGAGAACAGAAAAAACTCAGTAGACAAAGTCACCATATGTTCATGCACCAATAAGGCACATACTTGGCTTATTATGTCTTCTTCTGGACTTGATCACCTGGGGTATGAACACCCCTGTTCCATTGCTAGTTCTCCACAAGTTCAAAACCCGGGGTGGTATTGCATCAGTGTTCTCATTTCCCGGCCAAAAGAAATAGCTTCCCGATGGTTGTGCAATGGCATAGCCATAGTTTGTGCTTTGTGTGGCGACTCTAATGGAGCCCGAATCATTGTTTTTGTTAAAATCTTTGTCGTCATCTGCTGTCAAAAGCAAAATTTGCCTTCTTATCTCAGCATAGAAAGCATCATCACCACCATTGTCATCTCCACCAGACTCATAAAATGGGTCTATGTTTGGTTGGACACTGTAAAGAAAGTCCATGGTAGCTTTGAATTGAACTTGAAATTTGAATTCTTGGGTTTTTTCTGCTCGGATGGTTTGGGATTATATAGGGGGATTACTTGGAAAAAGGTACTTTGATTGGGGTCAATGCTTTGAGTTCATTGAAGCTGTTCTGGTGAGAATTTGGTGAGAATTTTCAAAGTTGTTCCAAATTCAAAGGAATATGTTAGCTTTGTTCTTTAGTACATGTCTGTATATTATTTTCTTCATTAATTTTCAGTTATGTTGGTCTCAGTTTTGGAAGGGTAGGTACTTCTAAACTTATCCAATGGGTGTGTTTGTTCTTCCCCCTTGGCTTTGTGGGAAAAAGACAGATGTGTGACTATGTGAGTGCTGTCATTTATCATTCAGCATTGTAAATTGGTAAATATTTGAACCCTTGATTATACAGAACTAGCATGTTTTTAACAATGAACTAAAGACCAGTAAGTGGTATCAAATTGTGGTAGACTACTGCCAAAGTTGACTTATAAATTGGGTGTTGAAGAACATAAATATATCAACAAAAATGAGTATATTAGGAAAAAAAAGAAACAAGAGAAAATTGACTTGAGTGGTTTGGGTGTATGGTATTACCAATCAATTGCTAATAAACCCATCTTTCAACAATTACAAATAACAACCACATTTAATAACTAAGATATTAAATTGGTTGGATTCACTAGGCATATTTGGTATTTATGATTAGTTGGTGATATCATGTATCATGATGAAGTGGTATCATCTACGCTTCTTATGTTGTAAAAGGGAATTAAGAAATGTATTTTTTCTTTATCTTAATTGATACAAATGATTTTTCAGGCATCTATCGCTTCTCTAATCTCTACTAATTATTAGAAAAGCGTTATGTTAGAAGAAAAGGCTTCTATACCTCGAGGTAAGAATGTGGGATGGAGGCGGTAGAGAGATGAAATATTTATGCATAAAGAATAGTGATGTGATATGGTATGAACGGTAATATAAGAGGCCTAAAGAGATCGAAACTGACTTTCAACGAGGTAATTAAAAAAAGATGTGATGCCTTGTGGGGCTTAATATAAAAATATGACCATTGATATAATTCAATGATGAAATAGGATTCATATAACCGGTGCTAAATAATTCGGACAAGAAATCCTTAATTGAATTAAGTAGTACGAGTGTTTGGAGAGAGTAAGGCTGTCAAAGTAAGTACCAATGAGGAAAATATTTAGCATGTCATTCACTTTGAAAGCATCCTTTTCTTGAATTAACCGATGGGAGTCCTTTCGTGGTATATAACTTGAGGTCTCTTGTGTATTTGTGGTCAAAACTCTCATTGACCTTGCTTATCTCTTGTTTGATCTGCCCTCCTCAACAACTTATTTTGGGCGTTTATGTGTGTGTGTGTGTGAGAGAGAGAGAGAGAGAGAGAGAGAGAGAGAGAGAGAGAGAGAGAGAAATTGGGTGGGGGATTGGTCTCTACTGTTAATAAAGAAAGATAGTGAGTTTGGTGTCATGTCGGTCTATCTATCTATATATCTTACTATAATATAAAACATTCAAATTAGGAATGAGAGGGTTTTGAGAAGGCTTCCCTCCTTAAATGTTAATTTTTTATTATAATTTTGAACTACTCCCACCGATTTTTTAAAATTATTTTAAACTTTCAATCATCTTTCTTAATTATTTAAAATATAAATAAATATTATTTTAATATTAATAGAAATTGTCCAGAGATATTATGGTAACAGAGGATTTGATAGTAAGGTAATAATAGGAAGAGATAATAAATTTTGTAAATTGCATGAGATGCCTTCTAGTATATATATAAAATAAACAATTTATAGGTGAGAAGGTTCGGTAAGCCTTTTTTTCCCATTTTTTAAATTCTTAGAATTTAAAATTTTTTAATTCAAAATTTAGGATTTCCTCCACCACAGCTCAATTCCCTTATAAGGAACTATTATTTTTCACATTTATTCAAAAAAGTTACTTTTTATCACCCACAATTTTTCTACAATTATTTATTTAACATCTCAATTGATAAAACAAAAGAAGAAAGGGGTAAATGAAAAAAAATAAAAAAAGACTATATTTATAATCCCGTGCATCGCATGGGGCGGATCACTATTATATATCTAAAACAAACATTTTCTTAAAGAGAGACATTGAGATGACTTCTATCCCTAAATGCCTAATTACTAGTGTTTTTAAATATTTAATTACCTCCCTCTAATTGAATTATTACATGTGTCCTTTGTAACAACTTCTACTATTTGTAGTTTAACTTTAAATTTTTAATCATCTTTCTTAATTATTTAAATTTATTTTTTTCATAATTTTTCATTTCATAGTAATTAAACACATGAGAATTTTAAAAAATTTCTCTTTCTTGTATTTTCTATCATTATCCCGCTAAACAAAAGAACTCTATTTTCTTTCTAAGCAAAGGGACTATTTTTATTTGCATACCCGTGTGTGCATGACCAAAGAAAATACTAGGGGTGTTAAAGAAAAACTGCTTCCAACAAATGCCATCAACTATTTTTCAACCGTCAAGAGGCACATTTGGTGCTGTTTCCTTTGAAAGTATAACTACTTACTGTGGATACATTGTTTTCTCTGATAATCTAACTGTTTCTCTCACTCTCTCTCTCTCTCTCTCTGCCATGTCTACTTCAAATAACTTTCAGAAGGGTTCACCCTCACCCCCACCGGCACCATCGGCACCACCACAGCCAGCCCCACTGCCTCCGCCAACGCCTACACCAGTTCCTTCCTACCCAACCACCACCACAGGCATTCCAATGTTTGTCACAAATCAAATCAACCCTCCAATCCCTCCTTCCACCGCCGCTTACTTGTCTTCTCATTCTCCTGGACCTTGGTCCACCGGGCTCTGCGATTGCTGCAACGATATTAGCAGTTGTAAGTGCCTTTTCTTTAGACAGACAGACAGAAATTTTTGGCTCCGTCCCTTATAACACCACCTCTACCATCACCGCCGCCATTGCCCCACCTTCGGTAGCAGCCACCACTGTTATTGTCAATAGTTAAATGGAGAAAATAGCATACCACACGCCTGAAAAACATTCACAATAATAAAATGGAGCAATCTACTCATTGCCACTTAGCACCAAGAGGACTTGTACATGAAGAAATTAGTGTATACAACTACAAACAAAGCCAAGCTATAACCACCGCATATAAATTTAGATCTTCTTTAATTTTTCTAAAACGCGATGAGAATCATTTCAATCACGCGTCTTTTGAAGTTATGGTTATAAAGTAACTTTATATGTGCACGTAATTACCCAAAAGAATGTGCACCAATCAAACCCAGGTTTTACACTATCAAAGCCTCGACTTATAATGTGTGGGTTTATATCTTGCCACTTGTCCTCTTTTATTTAATTTTCTGGTATATCAATTTTGGTTTTGATACAATGTAATGTCCCTCAGGTTGCTTAACATGCTGGTGTCCATGTGTGACGTTTGGTCGGGTAGCAGAAATTGTTGACAGAGGATCAACTTGTAAGTTGCAAGACTATGTTGGGCTCTATATATACGTGTGATCAATTTGACATATGAAAGAAGAGTTATAATTTATAGGAAAAAGTAATACAATTGGGATTTAAAATACTGAATTGATTAATTACAACAATTGACTGGGTAGTGGGTCCTAATAAATACTGGGATCCACAATTAAATTAACGATAGTAATTAATCAAGTCATCATTTTAAGTTCATGTAACATTATTCTAGTTTATAATGTGAAATTTATCATTCATTGCAGCATGTGGCGTGAGCGGAGCACTATACACATTGATAATGTGTGTGACGGGTTGCTCGTGTTTGTACTCGTGTTTTTACCGATCCAAGTTGAGAGGACAATATTTCTTGAACGAAAGCCCCTGCACAGATTGCTGCGCCCATTGCTGTTGTGAGGAATGTGCTTTGTGTCAAGAATACAGAGAGCTTAAGAACCAGGGCTTTGACATGTCCATAGGTACCCCCCCCCCCCCCCCCCCCCTCCTCCTTTCTCTCTCTCCATAAATTTAGCAATCATATCTGCAAATTAGCCTAGCCAAAAAAAATACTTCAGTATCATTTACTAAATGTAATTTAAAGTGTTTTTTTTTGCCCTTTTTAAGTAGCATTTGCTCTGTCTTTTTTTTTTTCTTTGTCCATACGTGCTCTCTTCCTCCAAGCTTAATGACACAAATCTAAATATTTTATGAAACATTACACTAATCTATCATGCAATTCTCAGTTATATATAGATTTCACAATATATTTTGATTGAATAGGGTGGCATGGGAACATGGAGAGGCAGAAACAAGGTACCAGACAGCCTCCAACAGTGCAAGTTGGTATGAACAGATAGAGCAGAAGAACAAGCTTCACATATAGTACAAGCTTCACTTATATCACAGATTTGTAATGATAAATATATTATTTTTACTTACATTTTAGCAATGGTCCTTGCAATAGCTGTGTTGTTAATGGTAGAAATGATATTGTAATTTGGTTTTGAGGTCTTGTGATTGTGTCCAGCGGTAATGTTGCTCCAATGCAATTCATGCATTATATATTCGAGTGACGGAAAAGTTTTATCGCATGCAACAACAAGACTTTGAATATTTTAGAAGTGACGGGAATCTAATGCGCTGACTTTTTTGGACTTGAGATCTGTAAATAGGCTTTTTGGTGTAAGCCCTCTTTGATTTAGTGTTGTTTAGGGTTTGTAATAAATTGGTAGGGTTTTTTGCCTAGTCCCTACCCTATGCATAAGTGACTAGCATAGGAGGACAAAGAATGGGGGGATGCAATTGAAATGTTGATAAAGACCCCTCAACTAAGAGACAATGTCAAATCATGCCACCATGCTTCTCAATTGGCATGATGGTGGTCCAATTGTGGCAGACTTAAGCCTTTCCTTGATTGAATTATTGACTCTCTGCAATTGCACTTTGGCTTTTTAGCCTGATGTAATGTGAAAATTGTCTAATTTAAAATCAATTACATAGAAGTTCGTAATTTTTTTTTTTGGGTACCAACTGAGCTATATCCCCCTGAGCCACCAACTCAAAATTAGAAGCATCAAGCAAGCAAGCCTCTAAGGAGTCTGAAAGAGAGGAGACATTAAATTGATCATGCACAATGGTCTCCATCAAATTCACTTCATTAATCTCACAATCATCCCTTGGTTGTTGCAAACATTAAAGATGTTTAATTCTAAAGTCATATTAGCAAAATAAAGTGTCATTACGCCATTCTTACACGAATTTGAGTTCATACATTCAAAATAGGGTGCGTGTCCAAGATAATGAAATCAATTCATAGCAAAATTTATCAACTTGCACTAACACATCTTCTATTACTCCCCTCAACAGTCAAGAGGGTATAATGGTGTAATTAATGAACGATAAACAATCAATCAATGACAATCAATGAATTAAAACTGTAAACAGAGAATCAACACAGAGATTTATAGTGGTTCGGTCTCGGATGACCTACTCCACTTTTGGGAATGACAGCGGTGGCCTGGTGTTCTTTATTGATAAAATATCAGTCACCGGAGAGTTACAGAGCTTTGAGAGAGAGAGAGAGCAAGTGTGTAGTGAGGTATTGTAGGCGTTGGAGGCGTCGGAGGTGTCGGAGGCGTTGGAGGCCTGTCTTTACCCTTGAAAGGACTTACATTATATAGCTAGGGTAAGGCGGTGAGGCGGTGACGTGAGGAAGATGTCTTCCACTCTTTTGGTAAGTGCAATCATGGTAGAAGTAGACCTCTTTGGTAAGCACAATTAAGGTAGGAATAAATTTCCGTATCCCGACATTCTCTCCCTCGTGCTCCTATTCAGTTGGAGGAAAGTTTGATGTTGAGCTTGGACCTTGAACTGGACCTTAAGTTGAGGTGTTAAGTTGAGGTGTGCTGAACTTCATACTGGAGTACCAAGGCAAGGGGAGCACGAAAGGGTGGGCGCCCAATGGTTGGCGCCCAAGGGCGGCGCCCAAGTGCGGGGTCCAAGTGCGGCGCCCAAGTGCGGGGTGCCCTATGGGCGGCGCCCATGTGCTCGGGTGACCCCCGCTTGGCGCCCCTTTGATCTCCTTTGTCCACTTGACTTCCTTCTGGGCTCCTCTAGGGTGACTTGGGCTCCTTCTTGGATTTCTTAATATCTGGGCTTTTCTCGATTTATTTTTATCGGGCTTGGCCCAATCAAATTTGGGCTCGTCATTTGCCCCCCATGCCCTGAGCTCTGACTTTCTCGAGAGGAAGGGGTTGAGGGCATGTGCTTTGGCTTCGCTTGAGTGAGTAGAAATTTTCTTGTTTCTCATGGTGCTTCTAGTCTTCAACTTTCCATTCCTGCTGATGGGAGATTCTATGGATGATCCATGAGCTCCTTGAAGGCGTGGCATGAAGGCTCCCCTGCCCATGGTGATGTCGTTGTGGTGATCAATATTAGAGCATTTTTGGAGATTGGGCAACTTTGCAGATAGAGGTGCTAGGTGCATGAAGAGTAGCCTGGGCTGTGCCAAGGCGTTGGGTGATGTCAGGTGGACAGCTGGGCGAGGCGCTGGCTGGTATAAACGAGGGCCTTGATTGTCCTGGGCAAGGGCGCCAGGCAGACGAGCGCTAGGCAGGCGGGCGCCAGATAAAGGGGCGCTAGGCAAGCGGGCGCCAGACAGGCGTGCGCCAGGCAGAGGGGCGCTAGGCAGGCGGGCGCCAGGCAGGCGTGTGCCAGACCGGCGGGCTCCAGGTAAGCGAGCGCCAGGCAGGCGGGCGTTGGCTCCATGGCGGCCTGGGCGACTCTCCTAGCGCAGAAGGCGTTGCGCTTTTGAGTTGGCTTACCGGGTATTAAGACCTTGGATGGCGCGAGCAGGAGAGGAGGAGGCAGAGGTGGAACAAACGTGCTCCAAATGGGCGACGCCCTTGGGTTTGTAAGTGGCAGTGCTAATGTGGGAGTACTGGGAGGCGAATTGGCATTCTAGGTTTTTGCCTGAGAGACTATGATGTCTTTAGACTGTGGTGGTTCTTGACTTGTCTCTGATTTCAGGAGCTCCTGTTGAAAGAGCGATGATGGAGGTGGAGGTTCTTTGTGCTTTCAGGGTGGTGTCTTCCCCTTCTCCCAAGAGTGGTGTCTCTCCTTCTCCCAAGAGAGTGGGATTTTATGCCCCCAGTTAAGGTCCAATGGCCAGGTGCAAGGTCCGGTGGTGCCCCCACTCCTTCTCAAACTGTGACTCCTGTGTGTACCAGAGCTAGCCCTTGTACCGCTGCATGAGTTGAGAATCCAGTGCGGTTTCTACGGGGATTGTAGCTTCACCTAGTTGCCTTGCTTCTAGTAGTGGCTCGGTGTTCATGCTTCAATGTGACTTTGGCCAAGGAACAACTTTGGAGGTCTGTGACCCTCAGGGATGTCAGAGAGGCAGGCACTGGGGGCTGCTGAGAGTAGTTGGTGCTTGAGCGGTATGCACGAGAAGATGCCGCGAAGCAGTTAGGGCTCGGGTGGCAGACACGAGAGGATGCCACGGAGCAAGTAGGGCTCGGGTGGTAGGCACAAGAGGATGCCACGGAGCAGTAGGACTCGGGTGGTAGGCACGAGAGGATGCCACAGAGCAGTAGGGCTCGGGCAGCAAGAGCTCCTGTTGAAAGAACGATGATGGAGGTGGAGGTTCTTTGTGCTTTCAGGGTGGTGTCTTCCCCTTCTCCCAAGAGTGGTGTCTCTTCTTCTCCCAAGAGAGTGGGATTTTATGCCCCCAGTTAAGGTCCAATGGCCAGGTGCAAGGTCTGGTGGTGCCCCCACTCCTTCTCAAACTGTGACTCATGTGTGTACCAGAGCTAGCCCTTGTACCGCTGCATGAGTTGAGAATCCAGTGCGGTTTCTACGGGGATTGTAGCTTCACCTAGTTGCCTTGCTTCTAGTAGTGGCTCGGTGTTCATGCTTCAATGTGACTTTGGCCAAGAAGCAACTTTGGAGGTCTGTGACCCTCAGGGATGTCAGAGAGGCAGGCACTGGGGGCTGCTGAAAGTAGTTGGTGCTTGAGCGGTATGCACGAGAAGATGCCGCGAAGCAGTTAGGGCTCGGGTGGCAGGCACGAGAGGATGCCACGGAGCAAGTAGGGCTCGGGTGGTAGGCACGAGAGGATGCCACGGAGCAGTAGGGCTCGGGTGGCAGGCACGAGAGGATGCCACAGAGCAGTAGGGCTCGGGCGGCAGGCACGAGAGGATGTCGCTGAGCAGATAGGGCTCGAGCAGCAGGCACGAGAGGATGCTGCTGAGCAGTTGAGGCTAGTGCACGAGAGGGCTGCCCAACTGGAGGCTGACCTTTGAGTAGCACTTGAGATAGCTACTAGGGCAGAGGCTCATTCTACGTAGATGAGGAGGGCGTTGATGAGCTGGGCGCTTGGTGCCTGGTGTTGAGCGCCTGGGCGCCTGGTGCGAGAGGGCGAGACCTCTCGTCTGGGCGACATCATGGGGGGCGCCGATGAGCTGTGCGCCTGGTGTCTGGTGTTGAGCGCCTGGGCGCCTGGTGCGAGAGGGCGAGACCCCTCGTCTGGGCGACATCATGGGGGACGTCGATGGTGGAGAGGGCGAGACCCCTCGTCGGGCGGCATCAAGAGGAGCGCCCAAGGTGGAGAGGGTGAGACCCCTCGTCTGGGCGCCTTTTGACTTTTGTCTACCTTGTTGTTGTTAAGTCGTAGGCTGTTTGAGATGAAAACAAGACAGTTATAACAACAATAATCTTGCAAAATTTTATTTCATAAAATAATGAATAACAAAATAAATCAACTGAAACTATAAAAGATAGATAAAATCTTCAGGTGGACCAATGTTTCCTTGGCGGAGTTGTAGCCCTCAAGAGATTGTCTAAATTTCTCCAAGGGGTTGTTGGCGTCCTCTGTCGTCCTGGTCTCGGTCAGGTGGCAGGGCTTGACCTCTGCCAGCAATGTACTGCCTCAACTGGCCACGCTGTATGAGCTTCTCGATCTGCCTCTTGAGCTCATAGCAGTCATCAGTGTCGTGGCCATGGTCGCGGTGGAAGCGACAGTACCTGCTGTGATTTCTGCGGTTTGGGGCGGACTTCATTTTTTCGGGCCATGTGACGACTCGTATATAAAATAATCACTAAATACGTTAATTAGATCATCAATTATGATTTTATATAATTAAGGGTAATTTTTAGAAATTTTTAATAAATAAATGAATTTCAAATATGAATTCGTTGTGCGAAAACGAGTCAAATAAGTATAATTTAGGTCAAATTTTGTAATAACATAATACATATATGTGTGTGTATTTATAACAAAGGACAACTGTCCTCTTTTCTAGCCTGGGAAGCTTAAAACGTGAAGAAAAAAAAAAAAAAAAAGGAAGTGGCAAGTAAATGGACAAATGTCCATCTGATGCAAGCAACTTGCCTCATGGATGAGGTAAGGGAAGCCAAGGCTTGGCTATAAATAGCCTGCATTTGGGCCTTCACGCAGCACACCAAGGAGAAGAAAGGAAGGGAGAGAGAGGGAGGAAGAAAGGGAGGGAGAGAGAGAGAGAGGAAGGGAGAGAGAAAAAAAAAAACTTATGAGATTTTGGGGTCAAAAATTTAGTAGTGAATTTTACTTTCGATCATTACCAAATTGAAGTGTCTTGTTCGGGGTACTTCGAATTTCTTATCTATTGAAGTTATTAATAATTTTTAGGTACGGGGTAGTATACAATATGCTCCTGTGTTTTAAATCTCTTTACAAAGAGTGTCATTTCGTTATCTAAAATTTGTATTCCTATTGATTATTCTGATTGATACGAAATTCTGTCAATGTTATCGGTTGACCTGTACGTTTGACTAAATACTTTGGGACTAATTGATACATGTACGAAGTGAACTTGGGGGCATAGTTGGTGAAATGTGATTATGGCCCTACGGGGTGCGATTGTGATTACAGCCCTGAGGGGTGTAATGGTTCGATATGAGTATGGATTTTAAATGCCCAAGTGTCACTTGTCATGTCACCAAGATGACCCCAGTATAAGGTCATGTTTGATAGAAATTGAGCTATGTGACTTATCGAATTAGATTCTTGATTCTTTTATCTATGATTGTCTATCAGTTGAATTATTTGGTATTTGATCATTTATATTCTTTTCTCGTTGAGCATATTGTTTCTTGTCATATTGTATACTTCCCCGCCTTTAATATTTTTCAGGATTATCTCGGAGGGAAAGACCAGAGTTGATATTTGAGGAATCGAAGACGGGAGAATCTTGATATAATTTTTAATTTTGTATATTGAGGATATTATTTTTATTATTTGGAGATCGAAATTGTGATTATAAATTTATTGAGGCAATTAGAGCTTTGGCCTTATATTCGGAGATTTATTTGTGGTTTATTATCGATCGATCGATTTAATCAAGTAACGCGTCTCGAAAACGGGGGCGTTATAGGCCAATGGAGCGTGGAGTCATCTTGTATCTGACATAGGATGTGCTCCACCGAGGCGTTGAGTGGCGTGAAAGGTTGTCGCTCTCTCAGAGGCGGGGGACCAATGCGGTCCTTGACAGAGATTCCCTCCATCCTATTTCTTTTATTCTCTACCTCCCACTTGTCCTCGCGAGTGTCCTTCCTTTTCTCCCCTCCTCGGGAGGACTCACCTCTATGGGCTTTGGTGACGTCCTCGGCGTTCATATATTTATGTGCCCTGGACAGTAGCTCGGGCATGCTGGAGGGCGGCTTCTTGAGGACTGAGAACATGAAGCTGGAGGTGCGGAGACCGGCAATAAAGGCAGCCAGAGCTACCTTATCATCTGGCTCCTCAACCTGGAGAATCTCCTCATTGAAGCGGGCAAGGTAGTCCCTTAGGCTTTCAACCCTGTCCTGCTTGATGGTGAGCAGGTGGGTCACTGGCTTCTGATGTCGGCGTCCCCCAATAAAGTGGGACACGAAGGACCTACTCAACTCTGCGAAAGAGCGAATGGAGGAGGGCCTGAGCTTGGAGAACCACTGGCAAGCAGACCCCTTCAAGGTGGTAGGGAAGGCTCTACACATAATCTCCTCAGGCACGTTGTGGAGTTGCATGAGGGACTTGTATGTGTCGAGGTGGTCGATGGAGTCTTTGGTGCCATCGAAGGTCTCGATGGTAGGCATCTTGAAGTTCAAGGGCAGAGGGTAATTGGCAATATCATAAACAAAAGGCGTATCAATACGTCTTACCAGGTAGTCTACGGCCTTAGGCGTTTGTGCCTTGATGGCGTTGAGGGCATCACCGAGTTGATTCTGCACCTCTCTAATCTTCTCGTCCCACTGGTTGATGACATCTTCAGCAGGATGGTGGTACTGGTTTTGATGGTCACTGTATTGACTCTCGCCGTCTTCGTCCTCCTGCGCAGGTACGTGTGAAAGAGGAGGAACACGCGAGCTTCCTGCGCGTTGAGGAGGGACTGCTGGGCGAGGGGCGCCCTGTGGCCTCGGGGCGTTATGGCGAGGGTCCCTATGATGAGGGGCTGTCCGACGCCCGGAAGGGACAAGCAGTGGCTCTCCTGTTGGAGGGAGTGGGACTCCATCCACGGGGTGAGGGGCGATGCCCCCTTGGGCTAGCATCAGTTGGATGATCTGCTGGTTTTGGTTCACCAGCAGTTGCATGGTTTTGAGGAGTTGTTGTCCAACAATGGGGGTCGCCGTGGCAGACGGCTCTGACGGTGCGAGGGGAGACGGAACCTCCTCCCGGTGTGCTGGGTTGTTGAGACCTCGACCTCGTAGTAATTGCCATAGATTGGAAGAGTAAGAATGTAGTAGAAACTTTAGTCGTTCCCACAGACGACGCCAAACTGATGATGCACAAAATTGTCTTTGACAAGATCAACAGTCAAGAGGGTATAAGAGTGTAATTAATGAGCGATAAACAATCAATCAATGGCAATCAAGGAATTAAAACTGTAAACAGAGAATCAACACAGGGATTTATAGTGGTTCGGTCTCAGATGACCTACTCCACTTTCGGGAATGGCAACGGTGGCTTGGTGTTCTTTATTGATAAAATATCAGTCACTGGAGAGTTACAAAGCTTTGAGAGAGAGAGCAAGTGTGTAGTGAGGTATTGTAGGCGTTGGAGGCGTCGGAGGCGTTGGAGGCCTGTCTTTATCTTTGAAAGGGCTTACATTATATAGTTAGGGTAAGACGGTGAGACGGTGACGTGAGGAAGAGGTCTTCCACTCTTTTGGTAAGTGCAATCATGGTAGGAGTAGACCTATTTGGTAAGCACAATTAAGGTAGGAATAGATTTCCGTATCCCGATATTCTCTCCCTCGTGCTCCTATTCAGTCGGAGGAAAGTTTGATGTTGAGCTTGGACCTTGAGCTGGACCTTAAGTTGAGGTGTGCTGAACTTCATACTGGAGTACCAAGGCAAGGGGAGCACGAAGGGGTGGGCGCCCAAGGGGTTCCCTAGTCGGCGCCCAATGGTTGGCGCCCAAGTGCGGGGTGCCCTATGGGCGGCGCCCATGTGCTCGGGTGACCCCCGCTTGGCGCCCCTTTGATCTCCTTTGTCCACTTGACTTCCTTCTGGGCTCCTCTAGGGTGACTTGGGCTCCTTCTTGGATTTCTTAATATCTGGGCTTTTCTCGATTTATTTTTATCGGGCTTGGCCCAGTCAAATTTGGGCTCGTCAGATTAGTCATTTGATTAATTGAAAAGATACATATATCAAATTTGAGTGTAAAGCTCAACTAATAATCACCATCTCAAAAAATGTTAAAAAATAAAAAGAAATCCATTTAGAATCGCCGCTATGAATCTTAAAGTATATCAAGACACCCCTGATTAGCTACTTGAGAGATTTCGATAAGTGCGAGTCAAACAATAAATTAGGGAATCAACAGATACGTAAATCTGTTTGCTCAAAAGGGTGTACTTAGCCGTCATGATTTATGTATATTTATAATTCATATGGATTATACTATTGGATAGTTGCACGTAGATTGCATGAGGATGAAATAACACGTATGTTTTGTTTAATATATATTAAATGCCTAAATTATCAAAAAAATAAAAATTATGCGACACCACATTGTAACATTGAAAATCTTTACAATGATACCAACTTGTAACTGTCAACGCAGGATTTTTGACAAATTAAAAAAAAAATGTATAAACTATACATTAACACATATATTACTTTTAATTTTTGTGTGTCATCTAGTGATCAATTTTATCTCTCCTAATTAATTCCATGGATGAAGACTCGATACTGAGAGATACGTAGAGGCTACAATCGTTGTGACATGTGCAGACACTTCGATCCTTTAAATAGGAGGAGGTACAGTAGGATTGACCTTAGGGTCAGACTATTAAAATAGTTGTCTAGAGTCCTAAAAATTTAGGGCCCCAATGTAATAACATATGTTCTGAGTCCTAAAATTCAGTCTTTTGTTCTGAGTCCCTTTTGAATGAATCAGACGCAATGTATTTCACGAGTTTATGTTTTATAGAAAACCTAAAATGTAATAACATTTTCACAAGTCTATGTAAAACTTTGTAGAATGCTCTAAAATATTATAAAACCTTCTAAAAAAGTCTAAAAGTAATGATTTCTATCTTTAAAAATAACAACCTCTCTAAAATTTCTTTCAATCTATTTTCCTTCATTTTCATCGTCTCTCTTCAAGTTTTATCTCCCTCTCACGCTCATTTTCTTGCTCCGACTCTTTGTGATTATCTCTAACTCTTTTGATATCTCTTTGAGACTCCAACCAATTTATTCATCTTACTAATCTTGACTTCACAATGACACTAAATTTATTGTCTAATTCCATCCGATCCCAAAACCATTAAATGTTGAAATTAAATTATACCATAACTCTCTATAAAATGTCTCATAATCATATTTTTTTTTATTATCTTTCTAAAATATTAATTGTGTTCTCATGTGAAATTCTCACTTTATGACACAATTTATGTTGGCTACCCTTGATAAATACTCTGTAAATTTCAAACAGAAAAAGTTCAACCGAGAATTTTACATGAACAACCAATTGTTACTACATACATAACAATTACCATATTTTGAAGCTTGATAGGATCCGAAGAAACATGCTCTAAATACTTTTTCACGTTCAAATACTTCTCATTTCTCTTGAGGTAGAGGATGCTTTCATGCTCTTGTTTTCTTATCTCTTCCAAACATCCAGGGGCGTTTTCTCTCCCTACTCATTTTGTCCTTTTTTTTCTATGGATAAATTATATTTTGCCCCCTTAAACTATTATCTTTGTTTCACTTTACACTCTCAATTATAAAATTTCTCACATTACATTCTAAAGTATTAATTTTATTTCATATCATTCCAATAAATAACAACTATCAATTTTTTGGCAATAAATACGTATGTGAGTGGTCTGTACTACTAATAAGCAACTGTCTTTTGAATATGTGCAGGTAAAAAATCAAGAAAAATACTAATTCATGACTTTACCCTTTGTAAGTTCTAAATTTTCTTTTGTTGGTCGACCTTCTTTTCATTCCCAGCAACTATTTGGTTGCAAAATAGGTAAAATAAAGTGGTACTGAAGTCTTTGGGTTTTCCTCCCTCTTTTGATAGATTTTCAAATTTGTTGTTATCTATTGGAGTAATATGAAATAAAATTGATACTTTAGGGTGCAATGTGAAAAATTTTATAATTGAAAGTATAAAGTGAGTAATAATTCAAGAGAGTAAAAGTACAATTTATTATTCTTCTTAACCTGCCTCTCCGTCTTCATTATGCGAGATTGAACATTCCACATCTTCACAGACATATCTATTTCACCGAGCCTCTCTCTGAGACAGTGCCCAGATCATTACGCTTTTCGTGCGGGTTGGAACTTACTCGACAAGGAATTTCGCTATCTTAGGACTGTTATAGTTACGACCACTGTTCACCGGAGCTTCGGTCGCCGACACTCCTATCATCAGGTCACCAACTTCTTCCCCACTGGGCAGTCGTCAACTCCCAAACATGGTCTTATGACTTTGCGAAAGTTTTCCTGTCATCAGGTCACCAACTTCTTTCGCCATTAGATAGGCATCAGCCCCAATACATGGTCTTACGACTTTACGGAAAATTGAACATTCTCAACTAGTTGATTAAAATATTCACATGTTTTATCGAAGTTTTCATTTAAAAATTCACTATTTCACAAAATCTCTACGAATTGACGCATTTGTAAAATTGATAAACGTTTTTCTTTGTTTGGAAATATTTATAATTTATCTTTTCAAAGAATTTGTTATATATATTAGAAAGATTTTTTTTAAAAAAAACGGTTTGCATCTCTTGTCACATGTCTATTGATCTAGGTCTCAAAAAATTCAATCAAGTCTTAATAATTAATATCCTTCATGATAAAAGAAAAAAATTTCAACCTAACCGCATCTTTACTATAAGTTTGGTCAAGAAAAGTGGTACAAATTTATTCCAAATATTTGATGTGCAATTAAGGATTATCCGACTCGAAGCAATGCAATTATACCTATTTTGAATGTAAAAGTGGTGGCTTGTACAAAAAAAAAACACATGAGGGAAAACTATGTGCTGTGTGTGTGGGAGTGAATGAGAGAATCAAAAATATTACCAAAAAAACTAACTAAACGAACAAGAAATGCATAAAAAAATCAAATAAAAACCACTCTACTTTAAATTCCTTCTCTTATTCATCCTCAATTTTTAAGGTTAAAAATAGTCATGTGCCAGAGTGTAAGGTTATGCTTTGTTGCTTAAAATAGAAAGTGTAAGATTGTCCATTCAAAATTTTGCCAATATTAAGAAATTTCATCAAAATTAAATTGACAAGATTGCCCATACATATTTGACAGTTGGAATGTTTCATAAGTCAGTCTTCCATAAGGTTGAATGCCCCATTTCATAAAAAGAAATACTATGTATCCCAAATTTGCAATCTAAATTTGCATCCCAAATAAAGGGGGACCGTTGGATAAGTGAGTCACATCAACTTTTTTAAATGGAACCTACTGATCCAATGGTCCTCTTTCATTTGAGATGTAAATTTGAGTTACAAATTTGAGATACATAGCATTGCCTTTTCATAAATTCAATGCACATGAACGGTTGTCATATGAACCATAGTATTGTGAGAAAAGAGTTCACATGATCCATTCATTACCTGCGCAACTAGTGTATATAAATAGCTGAAGACATGAAGTTTGAATGCAGCAAGCAATATGCAAGCCAAAGAATAACCCAGAAAATAAAGTTCTACAGCCCCTGGAAGCTCTTGTTAGCACTTTAGCGGTTCCCACACAAACTTAATGAAAAAAAAAAAAGACAAGTTAACAATAGAAATACTTTCACTTTTACTTCCCAAAAAAAATAATGAAAATAGATGTAGAATAATGAAGACAAAAATGAGAGAAAACCGTTTAGGATGGTATGTATGTGCAACGTAGAGATAGTATTGCAGCAGTGAGAATAATTGAAAGAACTCATGTAAGAGACAGTAAAAAAAGAAGACGAAGAAGAACAAAAAAAAAAAATTGGATATAAGTAATAAGAAAAAATATGAACTTGATAGGAGTAGTAGCTTCAAATAGAAATGAATGGCGAAAGAAAATTTATGCAGTGGATTCTCAATGATTCCTCTTTATAGATTCATGTAACCAACCCCAAATTGTTTGGAATAAGGTTCGGATGGGATGATGATGCTATCTACTTTCAAAAACATAATTACGCACATTCCTATAATTATGAAGCTGCGTCTATAGCATCCATCATTTCATTTTTAAAAAGCAACTTAAGGTATGGAAGAACATTAGGGAGCACAGGCAAATCTGCAACGTTAACACTCATGAGGTCAAAAGCAATGCATGTTTCCTGCATGCTCATCTCATCAAATGTGGGAATTTTTGGGTATCTTTGGCTGAAGTGGGTGAGGATAATGCGATATGCAGAAGCAGAATGTCCCACGTCTATGGCTTCCTTAGTTGTGCTGTGGTTTCTTGCAATAGCCTCCCCCACCATGCAATCCTCAAAAGTTGCCTGCAGAAAAAAAAAAAAACTAGGCTGTCAAATATGCTTTGTTTCTCTTTTTTTTATCACTAGATAAATTCAACAATAGTCCTTAGTACAGGAGACAACTTGTTCTAATAAGAGACAAAACAAACATAAATTAGTAAATAACCAAAAGCCAGATAATAAAAAGCAATTCCGGCACAAGGAGTTTTCTTCTACTTTTGTTCTGCAATCCAATTTCGTTAATTAGTCACCTAAGAACCCAAGCGACCATTAACTCAAAAGTTGAATAGCCACTAATATATGATTCATTTACTTTCATGAGCTAAGCTGGCAAGATAGTGACCAACTTGTCTAATATTAATTTTTCATTTATTTTTTCTTGATTGAGAAAAGAGAAAGAAAAAGACGATGAAGAAAACTTAAAAAGTTTGACTCAAAGGTGAAGAGGCACCTACGACGTGACATACATGACAGCATGTTCTTTTTTTTTTTGCTGGTACATGACAGCATGTTCTTTTTTTTTTTGCTGTTACTTGACAGCATGTTCACATAAATAAAAAGCAGGCTAAGATTTTCAATTTTCAAAACATCCTACCTGATCTACAATATAAATTTTATCATCAGAATTTTGATTATGGGCAACATGGGTACTTGCCTCATGTATAAGAATTGTTGCTCCTTCAGATGCTTCTATCACTTCTGGGCATGGTCTAGTGTCACCAGAATACACAACTTTCCATCCTGTTATTACTTTTCCAAGTCTGTTCATTCTCTCTTCTGCTTTCAGGACAACACCAAATGCCTCAGGACAGTGCACAACAGGAAAACTAGTCAGTCTTTCAAGCCCCGCCTCACTGAGAATCTTCTTCAAGCTCTTTAGCAATGGAAAAGCTGTACTGTTGTCAGCTGGAATACTCAATTTCTGTCTCTTCGAAAAGTGCTGCAAAGAGCTTTCTATACCTAATGAAGTAGACTCATTCCTATTTGTACTGCTATTGTTCATATCCTCATGCTTATTTGATTCAACACCACTCTCAAAAGCATCCCATGAAACTACCGTAGTGTTTCTACAATCAAGGAACTGCATATCTAGATCTTCAAGTCTTCTATATTCATCTAGAAATTCTTCAAGCTGCTTTGGCCCAATGACAAGCAACGGTTCATGGGCCATTCCCTTCAATAAAGAATGTCGCAAAGCTAATATTCTAGCCAAACCTGCATGATGATCAGCATGGATATGAGAAATCCAAATGCACCTTAGATTTCTGACAGCATGATCAGCACCCTCCAAGCCATATCTGTTCTCAAGGAACACCAACTGTTATGTTCAAAGAGTAAATGATTAAGACAATAGAATTATGTGTAATTCAAAAAAGTTAATGGCATTACCTTCTTCTCAGTTGTGCCAGGGTTCCTTCCCCACAATCTAGAAGCAAACTTCCTCTAGAGAAAAGATTAATATAGATGGAACTAACATTACGATATTTAGAAGGCTGGGATGAGCCAGTCCCCAGAAAAACAATCTCTAGGTCATCTCTCCTAATATTTTCTAGACAACTAGGTAGAGTTTTTCCATCCAAACATGGTTCTTCAATCGTAACTTCACTATCTTGAATGATTGGTTTGTGCCAAAACTGACTGACACGTTGGGCAACATCTACAATCTCTGGAATATCAGAAAGTAACTCATCAATGACGTCTGGAGGGGCCATTCGATTTGGAACAATGGATTTGTCCAATCCAAGATGACTATGAGGACGCAAGGTGAACTGTTTAAGCATATTAGACAAGAAAAACCATTAGTAAAGAGACTCAGACCATTAAATAAAATGATAACAAATAACTATCAAACCAATTCGTAGAATAGCTGTTGTTTGTACCATAGTGTAATATACACCAATAAGGCATCGTTTGATTTTGCAGTACACAGTAAGTTGAAAAACACTTGCTGTTATGAAAAGCATTCCATTGCATATTTGGATAAAATTAAAAAGTACTTGAAAATTAAAAGCTCTTTTACATGAGGCAATTTTTTAGGTGCTTTGCAAGAAGAGGATGAAGCAAGAAGAGAAGAATAAAATAAAGAGTTAGGTAAACAGAAGGAAAACTTATCCTTTATCTAATAATCTAAAACCAAATATACTTTTCTAAATAAGGATAAGGACTATATAAGCACATCCAATAACCTAAAACATTCAAATACCTTTACTGACATATTTTTTATGTTAACATTTAGCGCAAGCATATACAAAAAAATTATTATTGCTTCAGCTCTTTAATACAAAATGCTTTATTAAAAGTCAACATTGCAATGGACCCTAGCAAGGTAAAGTAGGAACAGAAGAATTAACAGAAGTCTCATGTTGAGAGAAGGCTTCATATGCCATTCATAAGAACAGAAGGATAAAAAAAATGCTTGCAAACTATCATGTACAGAATAGATCAGAGAACAAACAGTATAAGAATTATGATCAACAAAAAGAAAAAAAACCTATACAATGAACATAGAAGTCTTATTACCAATCCTTAAGAGGCTTTTGGTTGCTCTAATTAAGATTTTCGAATAATTGGCAGTTCTCAACTACCAGGATATGCATACACTGGCCTTGGGTTTCAAATGCAACTTGAAATGCGCAGATTACATTCAATGAATATTCCCCATTTTTTGTGTTATTTTTGCTCCTGGTAATGGTATCTTCTGTTTTTTGGTCCTTTTGCTAAATATAAATAAAGAATTCTTGCCAATCATAACTTATCTACTTTAATAACTTTCAATCCTTCATGTATCTTCTTTCCATTTAACCTTTTGTAGCTCTTGAAACAAAACTTTGCAGTAGCTAAAGCTAAAGAGTCATGGTCCTATAACTGGACTAGAGGCCCCAAATAAAAAGGAAAAGGCATATCAGCATAATGGTTCGAAAAGAAAAGTGTTGCACTGCCCCAAAGAAAAAGAAAGCATCTATTGCACACAAATTAAAATAATCTTAGGATTTGCATGCTCAATTTTAGTAAATGCGGGCAAAGAAAAGGGTTTTGACACCTTCAGGAGATTTTCAGCAGATATGGTTTGACTGAGCTTTGAAGCAGGAACCTGCAAAAGTCAACACAATCAATTCTTCAGCTGCATCAAATATCTTAACAATAACTATCAAATCTAAGGAGCCAAAAAAAAACCATGCTAGGCTGTTAAGACAGACCTCATATGAAGCTATGGAGCCAGATGCTGTGTTATTGTGGGGCTGAGGAGACCAAAAGGCGGGAGCCGGAAAGAAATGAGGACATAAGTAATTAAGTTGTGCTGCAATTCTTGCACTAGATTTTAGAATTGGAATCTCCACACGCTTCCTGCATACAGCATGTGTACCAGATTCAAAACAATCTAAGGAAGAAAAAACTTCGATAGAAGTGTTAAGAGAATTGGAATCTCCACATGCTTCCTGCATACAGCATGGGTACCCACAAACAATTCAAAACAATCTAAGAATTACAAAACTTCAATATAAGTGTTAAGAGAAATGGTATCTCCACACACTTCCTGCATAAAGCATGGGTACCCAAAAACAATTCAAAACAATCCAAGCATGAAAAAACTTCGATATAAGTGTAAAGAGAAGTGCCTCACATTGCATGTCCAGCCATAATATGTTGGGCCGAACCAAACTTCCTCACCCATTTCTCATAACTGGGACTGTTTACCACAGAAGCAGGAGTCAAATGAATGACACAACTCACAGTCTTGGGACTAATTGACGGGGTTCCCTGGAAATCTGAATAATAAGGATTAAGAGACATTATGGACAATAGCTCTTGGGCATGAGAATCCGTTGGGCAGTCAACAATAAATACAATAGGACCAGGGACAGGAGAACCCATTACATCACTTGGATGAACCTAAACCATTAGGCAAACAAATGCATAAGTTAAAACATAGCAAGTAACAAACTTCAGACAGCAGAAAGGATTGGAGGCATAAAGGTTTCCCTTGTTGCATTGATTTTAAAACTCACCATGATATCCAGGAGATCTGATTTCACGGATTTTCTGCTTTTCAGTTCTCCATATTTTTCCTTAACTGTCACACCAAGTTCCACAGCTTTCTCTTTGTTGAATTTCCCCATGGTTTCATTCAACTCACAAATATATAAAGCAGATATATCACTCATCTTTACATCAGATCCTTCTATATTATTTGGTTGCAAGAAAACAGCTGATATCTCGACTACATCATTTGAAAAAAAAGAAAAGGGGCCAGTAAACTTTCTTGTAGCTGGCAAAGTCTTAGAATCAGTACAGGGAACTAGTCCGACACTCTTCATGCAAACCGTAGCAGCCTGAGAGATGGATTTTGCATGCACCATAGCAGCATGGGGGATGAAAGACTTCATTGCATTAACCAATAACTCAAGATTTGGAGGACCCCATAAGTTGACCTTGAAAATGAAACAAATATACACTTTTAGATAACAAGTGGCACCATTCCTAACTCATTTAGATTAAGAATTATTATGGAAAAAGGTTGATATATAAAGTCAATCAGATACTCACAGACATCCCTTCTCCCATGCCAGCCAAAGTAAGAAGCAAGCCTGTAAGGTAAAATCAAGACTTAATCGTTAAGGGACAGTAGCAACTACTGGTTGCAATTTGAACAATCCAAACATTACCAAACAGTGAACACTACGGATTTTGGGTTCATTACTTATTGAGCTACAAAACTTCTTTATGGTTACACAAAAGTCAATTTGTGACTTAACATAAACATCATAGGTTGTCTCTCGAGAGTCAGAACACAAACCTGGAAGTCCACCAGTGGTCTCCGAGCAGATACGAGAGAGACATATGTGATCTATCTGAAAAGAGATGCATAACATCGATAGTCTAACAGGAGAAAACAAGACATCTGGAAGTATCGATTGATACTAAATTTAAGCACATATCCATACCTTCGATAGCTTAATCTTATGCTCTGCGCAGAACCGTTGTAATCCCTGCAATGCGAATAGTACAATAATATACATAATATTCATAATGTTACATTCCTAAGGTTGATACTATCTAATAGCCAAAAAAATAATAATAATCATAAGGTTGATACTAAGTTCCTATTGTTACACACCCAAAGATTACCTCTCCAGCATTAAAGATAAATCTTTGCTTGTCAAAGAAGAGCAAAACTGAAGGTAATGTATCGTGAGTGTCCATTCCAGTCCCCAAGACCTGTTTTAGATAGGCAAACAGCCAATATAAACACCCTAGAAGACAATCTATACAAATATATGCATTTAAATCTGTACACAAGCCAGTGAACTTAACAATTATTTTCCAGACAAGGGAGTGTATAGGAAATGAAAAACATTATATCTGGTCTGGTACCAAGTGTCAGGCGTGAGATCTATATATTAGTAGGTCAGCATACCATGGACAAGTTATTTTCCTAATCAGGATGTGCATCAATATTAACTCAGGTAAGATTTTCGTCTTCATCAAGCAAACATTATGTGTCTATCCACTAATGCAAGGTAAAGAAGCAGTGAAAAGAATAATTAATTACCTGCACATAGGCAATTGTATTGGATGATTCAACTTTGTGATCATTCCGCTGAAGATTTTTCTTTGGCTTACCACTCTTGTCTTCTCCCTTAGCTCTTGCTTCGTTAAGTGTAAAAGTTTTTCTATCTTTCACCATTGTTGTATCTGCTGTCATTCTGATAAGAAGAAGAAGAAGAAAAGAGTGAACACCGTGCGAGGAAGATAAGGAGGAGCAAGAGACAGCAGCCAGGGTTTTGTAAGAAGAGGTTGCGGAGAAGATGGATTAGTATGGCAGCGGCGGCCGGAGCGGTGACAAGTGCGTCGTCGGACCTCAGACGTTCGCGAGAGGCACAGACCAGAAATCAATTTTGGGCGCCCAGAACAAAGGTTTTTATAGCACTCTAATTGATCCGACCGGTTTGTTCAAAACCGTCTGGGTTGAACCGCTTACTAACGAACCAGACGGTTCCGCGGGTTTCTTTTAGTTTTTCGGCCCAATCGATCTAGATAAATTACATCTAGATCCTTTGAGATTTATCACTTAATCACACGGATCCCTCACATTTGACAAATAACACTAAGACCCTTATCAGTAACATTAAAGGAACAAGTCTAACTAATGTTATAAAATAAATGTTTTTCAGTAATCAGTTGTGTTTGGTAACGTTTTTATTTTTATGTTTTTAAAAACGAAAAAAAACAAAATCAATTTCAATTTTTTTGTGGTCAAAAGTTGAAATAAAAAACATATTTGTTTGTAAGTTTTATTTTAGAAAATTTAAAAACTAAAACAGAATACATGTTTAATAACCATTTTATTTTATGTCATATATTTTATCCTTATATTAATTCCTACTAAAACACATCCACATTATTTCACCTTCAGCTCTATTTGAACCCAATTCAAATGCTCTAGACATCCCTGATGATGTTTTGTCTGTCCTTGATCCTTTTGAGTTCTCTAATAAAGATGAAGATTTGGATATTGAAGCTCAATCGAGATGAAAAAAAAAAATGAGCTGAGCTTTTTGTTTGTAGGGAGGAACCTTGACAATAACATGGTGTAATACAGTTGACAGAGTAACAAGACTAACAAAATAAGAATGAACCAATAAGTAGTATAAATCTTACAAGCTTACATCATTTATAATAACTAAAAACATGGGCTGATCAACAGCTGGTTAGACATACACATATACATGAGTCCCCTCTCCAAGTTAAGTTATCATACAGCAAAAATGGTTGTGGTTAGGTGAATTGACCATGCATGGATTTGGTTAACAGCAGAAGCATAGCCCGCTTTGAGACACGCCAAGATCAATTCTTAGACTGGCCTTTTCTGATCCATCTCCAAGAGAATGTCCTCAAAATCACACCTGTATCAATTTGATTAGAATAAACATAGTCTCACATATCTCTTGATTTGATCATCATATAAATCAGTGAAGGGGCAAGGGGCACAAGGTTTGGCATATTACATAATCATCAGAGGTCCCAGGGCTGCTCTAGTTAATGGCAGTAAAGTTTGGACAAAGAAGCCTAAAGCTGAAAATGATGGGGAGAGTTTGAGAACCAGATTTACCATGAAGAGGCAATGAACCAAACAGATCAAAATAAGTGTGATGTGATGATGATTGGTTCTATATCAATTCCAGTGAGAAATTGTCTTCTGACATTAGACAAATAGGCAATTAACATTTGACATGAGAATGGGATAACCATTTAACATAAACAAATAGGCAATTAATATTCAACTTGATAAAATTATTTGAATCAAATTCAGATTCATGTATTCCAACACACACAAATCCATCACAATTCTTACTTCATAAATTACTCTTCATAATTGTCAAATCCCAATTCATACTTCATATAATTCATAAATCACAAATCATAATTCACACAGACACAGACACACAACACACACTAGATGACATTTATGCAACTGTGATGACATAACAACCATCAATTTTGTGCATTGAAGGCAACCCACTAAACAGGAAGGATTTTGAAGAATGCAAGATTAAACTATCCAATCATAAAGATCAAGTGTTCTGCCAGTCTAATCATACAAGTCAATTTTATGATAAAGAGTGCTGAATTGCCGATGAATTCACCACTTATGCCCCCAGACGAGAGAAAGAAAAACTCTTCGCATATACACACTCAGATGAACGCACACACAGAGACGAGAGAAAGATACCCACACACATTCACACACAAATCTAACCAAATATAACAATATATACATAGATCTAGGGCTATATATGTGTATATATACAAATCTATGTATACATTGTTATATACATAGATCTAGGGCTTAGAGATACAGAGAGAGATCGAAGGAGATGGAGTGAAATCTGACCTTGGAGATGGAGTGCTGGATTCTGGATCTGAGAGGTCCTTCGCAGCGTTTGTCCGTGGCGTTTTACGCCTGCGTCGAGAGAGACACGACCGAGAGAGAAGAGGCAAAAATACAAGCTTTTATAGTGGGAACAAAAAAAACCCATTTTTTGCTGCTAATGGGGTTCGAAGGCCAAACCTCATTAATTGGTTTAAAGGGGCGAGTGTTTCCGTTTTTAGCCTGTTTTTAAAAACACCAAAAAATGAAAACACACTCCAAAGTCCAAACATGTTTTTTTTTTAAAGAAAAATTAAAAACAAAATAAATAAATAAAACGCAAACACTACGTTACCAAACACATTAAAGGTATCAAGACTTCCTCCAACAATGCAAGTTGGTTTGAACCGGTAGAGCATGTGGAAGAATTGCTTTCTCTATTCGTATGTTTTCCTTGTGATGATATGGTACAAGCTTCGCTTATAGCATAAATTTGTAATGATAAATATAATACTTATAGTTACATCTCTATTTATTTAGTTCACATTAAGAGAGCCTTCCGAATCAATGTATTTAAATTTTGATTTTTTTAGTCTAAGCCATCAATTTGTACTCAGACCTAAGCAATAGTTGACGTCGGCTGGAGATATCTTGACCCGACAAACCTATAAAGTTGTTCTATTGTGATTTGTGCATTATGGATTTGAGTCACGAAATAACTCTCTGTAAGCCGGAAAAAAAAAAAACTATATACATCTATGTTAACTATCTTACAATCGATACTAAAGAAAATTTCGTACATTGAATTTTTTTCTCTCGAGATCTTGTGACCACTTTGGAGGCCTCATTTACTTTTTCTTGCTTTTATGTTCCGGAGATCTTATTTTTCAATCTTTTGGAACATTTTTCAGGATTAATTGGGCATGGTGTAAGCCCTCTTTGTCGTGGTAGGTTCTTTTGCCTAGTCCCTAACCCTACCCTATGCATAAATGATGGTTAGAGGTTCTAATAAATTGGTAGGTTTTTTTTTTTTTGGCCTAGTCCCTAACCCTACCATATGCATAAGTGACTAGCATAGGAGGAAAAAGAATGGGAGGATGCAATTAGAATGTTGAAGACCCCTCAACTAAGAGACTATGTCAAATCATGCTACCATGTTTCTCAATTGGCATGATGGTGGTCCAGTTGTGACAGACTTTACATAAGCCTTACCTTTACTGAATTATTGACTCTGTATCCAATTGCACTTGGCTTTTTAGCTTTATGTAATGTGAAAAGTATCCAATTTAAAACCAATTAGATAGAAGATCGTGAAATGATTTTTTTTTTCGGGTGGTCCAAAAATTTTCCATTATGGAATTCACTTTTGCATACGACACCAAATTTCCTACCACACTAAAAAAAATCAGAAAAAAAATTGACTTAATCGGGCCTCGATCGATTCAAAGTTATGGCCCAATGGGGGAAAAAGTTTAAGATCAATCTTAACTTTTGAAATCGATCCTAATCGATTCATTGATTCGGCACTGATTCAAAGTTACGATTCAATGGGGGAAAAAGATTAAAATCAATCTTAACTTTTAGAATCGATCAACTGAGACGATACTGAACACGATTGAGTTGCAACTTTCTCGCATCGTAGTCTTTTCTTACCCGACACCACAGATCTAGAGAAAATTCGAATATCTCCAAGGACAGCTGTTAGAGATGGTTTTATCTTTTTATCTGATGCAACTTCAAAGGAAAGTGTTCATTTCCATCCCCCATGCTCTTATCTACTTTTAGAAAACAGTATGGAGGTGGTCAAAGAAGAATGTAAGAAAGTTGGAATTACATCAAGAATAAAGATGCATGGTAGCCAATTTGTATGTACTTGGAAGATTTTATTCCAAAAACAAGATCTTTGTACTTCTCTTTATTTCTTCTTATTCTCGAGGGTATCTCTATCTACACATTCCGCGTTGAACATCCTTGTCAATAAAGGAATACCTCATCTCTTTCTTCTTTTCAACAATCAAGAGTGTTCGGACTAACTTACCAGCATCTTGATTAATTTCGTTCCCATTTTGGTCAAAGACAGACCATCAATACTAAGACTAAGAAATTCTTGATGGGACGGCACACCTTTTTTAAGAAAGACTCGTAATAATTGTAGATGACTTACCATCACGAGCGGAGCACACCTCATTTTTTTGGCACAAAAGTTACCCTTTTTTTTTTTAAATCCATGTTCCAATATAATTCTAGAATTTACCCCCCCTTAAAAAAGTTTGAATGCACTTTGATTGGCTTAAATATCTCACATTCATATTAAATTTCAAAATTCATAATTAAGTTACTTAACTAATATTTAGTTACTTGAACCTCATCTTCATGTTTTCAAGAAATCATCCCAAAACTTTTTTATTCTCTCTCTCCCCTATAATGTGCCTCATCAAGGCACTTATTTGTTGCATATATAAAATCCTATGTCTTTCAATGCAAGACACTAAAAAATTCTGTTAACGTATAAACTCTCTCTCTCTCTTCCTACATAACATTCAAAAAAACTTGTATTGTAGAAAATCCGGAGTTGAGTCTACGTGTTACAACACTATATCATTAGAACAAGAAGGAAAACAGGGTAATTTTTGAGTTGTGAGAGGATGTAAAACATCCTCCAAGGCCTTGGGGTTTAAAAAAAAAAAGTATGCTTTTAATTATACGCTTTCCCATTTATCATTCATGTTGACCTTATAGAAACTACATATTCCCTTCAGCCCTGCAACTTGTGGTCTTACTAATTCACTATTTGCCCAATTTGTTAACAACAATTGCACTTTTTTTTTTATTATGCATCAAGAAAATGTTACCAACCAAAAGGACTTGATTTACCTTCACCAACCTTTGCATACGTGATTTCGTGATGGCGGGAGTCTGATACAGAGTAGCGTGAATAAAGAAACGAGTTTCAACAATAGAAACTTCAATCTGTTGATTATCGCAATAATACTAAATTAAAGTTTTCAAGAACCTTGTTGATTCACGAAAAATACCAAGTCAATTGGGAAGAAAAGAGAATTCGTCTCTGAGTTTATTTTAAATACTACCAAAGCGGCTGAATCAGTTTCTCAACACAATATAAATATGAAACTTTAATGGTTATAAATTACTAGAAAAATTAAGCAAATAAGCAATATTATGAAAATACCCCAAAAAGTGGGATTAAATAGCAAAGTGCTTAAAAAGTGTCATAAATGTCATTTTTTAGCTTAAAAATGACAAGTTGAAAAAGACATTTCAATCTTGCCCAGATCATCGAGAGTTTTTCAAAATAGAGTCTTTTGAAATTTTCTGACACTATCGCTCAAAATCAACCCTGATTGACATCCGTTCAACGCTATTTTTGACAGTTTTGATCTGTCATATAATCTTCTGCTATACGTGTTGTATCATGCATTAAATTGTCTAACGATTCTGTGCATGATCCGAAAGATTTTAAGAATAAAGGCAAATTCTGCCCACCTACTTTTGTTTCCTGTTATCGAACCTGGGCACTTAAAAGTGGTGATGGCTAGAAATGGTGCAAACCTGTTCTACCCAAGGGATTTGATATTCTGAGTGAAAGTGGTTTTGAGTGAACAACTTGACAACCAAAAGCCTTTTGATTTTTGACCTAAAAAAAACTCCACAAATTCTTTTTGGGCTCTGAAAGAAATGTGCATCTGACAGGCATGTTCCATGGATGCCCTGAAAATAGGGAAGGTTTCCTTGGTGAAAAGCTTCATGGGTTAGTACCTTTAAAGCAACTGGGTGACTTGCCCCATTCAAGTCCACAAAGAGGGTCCTATAGTGGATGAAAAATCTAGAAGACACTTTGTATTTAGAAGGTCAAATTGTCTCTAGTTGCTCTGAAAAGATGGTATTGGGGAGCAGCCTGAAGTTAGGTAGGCATTTTTTTTTGACTCCCATTACATGAATTGTTTTTCACTGTGTGTATATTGTCACCAGCATACCTTTTTTTATGAGTAGAAATATTTGAGCGTATATAAATGCTATATATAGGTATGATTATATATTATATATCACTAACGCAGATGAACAAAGGAATACAAAGAACACTACGATTCTAAGTATATATATTTTAGACACTGAATCCACAAAGAAAAGAACAAGAGAATATCACTAAAATGGTATATTATTCACTGAATAATCCCTGTTACATAAGAGAATATATATAGGAATGGTCAAAACCTTAATCGTCTCCATAATAGAGGTAAAATTCCTAATTATACGAAAATTACCAAAAATAGAAAATTACAATCTAACTAATTAGCACACATGTGGATTGGAGTCCAACAAAACTGAAAGCACTAAATTCACAATCTATAATGATTTATTATTAATTTTTGAATTCTTTTCTATAACGGAAAAAACGGGGTTTCGAGGGCCGAAACGATGAAATTCGACCCAAAATTGAAGGAGTTCATGGCAAAGTTTTGAGTTTGATCGTTGGCCTGATTTAGATTAAATACCAAGTAATCAGCAACCACTTGTTCTACATCAACCACTCACTTGTATCAAATTGGGTAGATTCTATAGCATTATTCCCAATTACATTAAGGTGGTGATGATGGGGTTGCTATAGGTTGACCATACAAACATTGGTTGGTGTCAATGGCGACCATTACGGTGGTGGAAGTCTAAGCAAAATCATTCTCGTTTTTCTAAGATTAAAGAGACGGATTCACAAATAAAATAGCTAATGTTACAACTAGCCCATGCATTGTTGAAGCTTCTAAAAAACTAGGTGAAATAATAAAGTACCTCGTATTTTTTTCCTGCTTGCACTAGATTGCGCTAGAGGATGATACACAACTATATGAGGAGTGTTCGGGTAGCTCATAGGTCGCCCCATGCCATTTTGTCATGAGTTCGAACCTCCTCACCTCTACCAACGAAAAGTTGGGATACATATCATAGAAAGCCATGTCTATACAACTTCTCCATTCTATGTTGTGTTAATTCAACCAAAGTTGTTGGCTAGAGTTGTTATTAAGTTAGGTTAAAAACCCACCTAATACAAGAGTGCAAGACAACTTTATGTGATTGATTAACATTCTCTCAAAAGAGTCTTTTAAATGAGTTGAAAATGGGAGTCCCTATCACTGTGCCTACCAGGGCTACCACCATAGACTCCATGTGATGACATGTGGCATTTTCCCAATTGCCCACTTGGCCTTCGAAGATAGGGTGATCTATATTCTTTCACTTCGATACCTTATGTCTAATCTTATCCTTGCACTTCCTATATAAAGAATGCTCAATGACCAAAGTTTTTGTAGCCAAAATAATATCAAGCTCTTGTGATCCTTCTTATTAGAAATATAGGAATGGCTACAATGACTTTAGATGGAAATTTGAGCCTTCAAATCAGCAAAGACCCTCAAAAACATAGGGTCGTGATAGAGGAAATCGACGGTCTAATAAGAGTTTACAAAGACGGACAAGTGGAAAGATCTCAGATTGTTCCATGTGTTACGTCTATATTATCTCCGGAGTTTGGTATAAACTCCGGAGACATAGTCATTGACAAGTTATCAAACATTTGGGCACGTTTTTACGTGCCCAAATACCATGGGAAGAAGATTCCCCTCCTAGTATACTTTCATGGAGGTGGTTTTTGTGTTGGCTCAGCTGCTTGGAGTTGCTACCATGACTTTCTAGCAAAACTAGCAGCAGGAGCAAATTGCATTATCATGTCTGTAAATTACAGTTTGGCCCCAGAAAATCCTCTTCCTGCTGCTTATGAAGATGGATTTAAAGCTCTTATGTGGATTAAACAACAAGCTCTAAGTGGGATTACTGATCATCAATGGTGGTCAAGCCACTGCAACTTCTGCAACATCTTCCTCGCCGGCGACAGTGCTGGAGCCAACATAGCCTACAATGTGGCCTTGAGGATAGGTGACGCCACCGCCACCACTTTGAAGCCTCTGGGCATTAAGGGGACCATTTTGGTTCAGCCATTTTTTGGAGGAGAGACAAGGACGCACACGGAGAAGTTCATGGTGCAACCACCGCATTCCGCCCTCAGTTTGGCAGCCTCCGACACATACTGGAGGCTGTCGCTGCCGTCGGGGGCGAACCGTGACCATCCATGGTGCAACCCATTGGCAAGAGGGGCTAATAAATTGCAGGACTTGGGGGTTTTGGTTTGTGTATCAGAGATGGATATATTGAAAGATAGGACCTTGGAGTTCTGTGCTGCTTTGGCAAATGCTGGTAACAAAGTGGAGCATGTTGTGTATAGAGGTGTTGGGCATGCATTTCAGGTTCTGAGCAAGTCTCCACTCTCACAGACTCGAACCCTTGAGATGATTTCTCATATCAAAGGGTTCATCAGTAGATGACTCTCTCTCTCTCTCTCTCTTAAATATGTATATGTATGTAAAATTGCCCTTTTCTGATTTGAGAACAGAGGTTTCATGTCGATTTTGTAATATGGTTTTTAATATGATTGTAGTTATGCAATATCATTTGCTTATTTCTTTCTCTATTATTCATTGAGAAATCTAGATTAAGAACTTTCGAACATACACTTATGATAAAATCGGGATAAACTTACCATTAAACTTATTGGGTCTCACCAAATTCCAATGAAATTCACTACAAATATATTGACGAGATCAAATAAATGTAACAGTAAATGATTGAACACGATAAAAATCCCGTAATTTATGGATAATTGTGGTTTGAGAAAGGGTCTACACTAAAATTATTGGACTCTGGGTGTGACATAAAGGGTGGAGTGGAGAGAGGTAGTAAGAGAAGTTGGGGGTCCCTTTGTAAGTCTCTTCTGTTAAAACATCAATAATGCGACTTACATTAATCAAACTTTTTTGTTAATGTTTTCTCATCAGCACGATACATGCACCCGCAAACGAACTTGGACACTCACATAAGAAATGGTTCTCTCACAATATGATTTAAGGATCCTGTCAATGGTCAGCAAATTACAGTTAAGTGTAATTTGCATTTCCTTTACATCTTTGTTCAGGGTGTTTGTACTGTGCCGTTTTTATACCGTACTATTCCGAGTCGTATATTATATTCACGGTGACATCATTGAGATCTATTTAATTCATATAACTATTTTTTATGGGTTCTCGGAAATAGGGGCATAAGTTCAATGTATTAATTTGTTATCTCAGAATGAATGTGTGGGACAGTAAAAAGGATAAAACAGGGTGGGGAAGACAAAAACACAGTATAAGTGGTTCACCTTAGTCGAGAGACTAAAACTACGTCCACTGTAAGAGAGTCATTGGCTCATTGGAGGTATATTATTCACTCTTATGGTCGTTACAACGGTGAAGCTGGCTTAGGGTTTTTACAGTGTTCAAGTGCGTTGAAGGCCTGATCGAGCAAGGGAAAGAGATCATCCTTACAGCAATGGAACAGTGTTCTATTTATACAAGTGGCAACCCCTAGACTTTCCTACGGCTCCTTTCCCCTTTCTGTTGATTCTGTGGACCCTCATCCGTCCTGCAACCGTCTCTGAACGGTTATGCGCATCAACATGTCCAGTGCCAGGGAGTGCGTGTCTGTTGTGGGTGTCAGAAATGGTCCCCTTGTCCTTGGAACACGTGGCACGACGAAGATGCCTTAAGACAGGCATTGAACCGGACTTCCTTCTTAGGGTGTCATATGGTTGAGCTGGACCGGAGCTGGGCTGGAATTTAGGTCCACTGGTATCGCTGGGCCTCTGTTTTTGGGCTCTTTAATTATGGCGGCTCATACTCAGGATTCCATCCTTATCAATTTTTATTAATAAAACCATTTAATACTAGAAGTCATCAGTATCATACTGGAATGAATATGTAATCATTGATTTTAGTTTGAATAATTTATCATAAAAAATTATAAAAAAAGTAATAACAAAAATATTTATATGTTTCACGTTTTTATTAGATAAAAGTGAAGATATAATACCGAAAATAATTTTTTGGTACTATAGTTGAACCCGATATAATAACATTTCTTTGCCATATGTATGAGAAAACACGTTTTCTTGGCCATAAACCCATTGCATCCAAGTTCCCACTTTCTCCGGCACATATGATTTCTTTAACATTTCTTAAGGATCCGTTTGTTTAGCAAAGTAGAACACAAATCAACTTTTTACGCGTTTGTTTAGCCCGATTATGACAGAAAGTGCAATAAATTTAAAATTCTCGTACAACCCAATTAAAATTCTATATCAGAAAGCCTTTGCACATTTAGTTTTTCCTCCAATAGAATGAAAAAGGGAAGATATCTGCACCAGGGTGGTTTAGCCAAATTATAAAAAAATTCAAACAGCTTTCTAAAAAACCTTTCACCATAACAAAATGTACAGAAGAAAGTACAGCTTAATTTCATTATTTTTTCTCACTTTAATTTTTATTATTTTCACTTTCTATCATTTTTTTTTTTCTTTCCAACCAAACGATTTCTAAGAAAGTATCTTTCTGATTGCACCACAAATAGGAAAAAATATTCATTAGAACATTGATACGGGACAATGTTGACGTAGTATCACCAATCAATAATATCAAAACAAATAAGAAAATAAACCCCACAAAAATTAATAATCAACCCTCAATGTAAACAAATAACTACCAACTCTTCCTCCACATAAGCCAATAACTACCCAAGTGGAATTTCACCTCGTCCACTTTGTATTTTATTATTGGTTGGTGATAGATGCTACATCAGCATTACTGACATGAAATCACCGTTGCATTTAATAAATGCACAACAAATAGAGGGGAGGGGTGTAACTGTCCAATGATATAAATTTCGGTGGCATTTGGCTAAACAAAAAAAAAAAACACATAATCAATAAGCATAATTCCCAATCCCACATGCTAGGTAACAATATACTTCCCACTCAAAGCTGATACAACTAATCTGACGTAGACGAACTTTAGCACCCCTGACAAAGGTTTTCTTCAATCAAAATAAAGATTCAACAGGTGAACTTCAAAGGAAATGAACTTATCTAGCTCGACATCATAACATGATCAATTGCCTGAAGTGCTTGGTTTGCAAAATAGCGGACATCCACATCTGGGTCCTCAGCAAGCTCAACCAAACACGGACGAATGGTCTTCTCTGCCACCTAGATTGCAACAAGAAAATCACAGAAGAATGAGGGGGAACAAGTAGACCACAAACTTCAATACAATGGGGAAAAAAAGAAACGATTAGTCACTCACAGATTGGTCAACAATAGGAATTAGGGACTGCAACACCTTTGCTACGTTAAACTTAATGTTGGGCACTCTGCAAAAATGAACTTTAGCACTTAAGTTCCCAAGGCCAAAATCAGAATATAACAATCTCGGAAAAATGAAGTCCAAGAAACTTAGAAACCTGTCCTTTGATGCAGTAACGACCACAGGCAGCAGTTTAGAACATGTGATTTCAGATCCCATAACGGGAGCTAGCAACGAAATTGCAAGAAGAATGGTCATCCGATACAAGTAATGTGAATTGTTAATCATATCCAAAACCTGTCCAGATATGAGAGTGAAAACTTCATTCCTCAAGGAAGCAGGAAATAAACCATAAGCATAGACATGATGGGGGCAGAAAACAGAACAAAAAGGGCGCATTAGATCATTACACTCCAGAACCACCACAGCAATCCCTATATATGCATAGTAAAGAGACCCTAAACATGCATGCCAACAAACTGGAATATATTAAGTTTCCACCCCAAAACAGTTGTATTCCAATTTGACACATAATCAGACAAATTTCACTTTACCCCTTATGGTTAGGTCCCTCTGCATATCATCCTCTCACCTTAACAAATAAACAGATAACACTCAAGTTATGTCTCGGATTTAAATCCACAGAACCACATGAGGGTTATGTGGTTATTGTGGAGTTGGTTCACTGTTAACAGAATCAGTAGTGCATTTTGGTTCATAAACAACACGAGGTTTATGTATCTATTTTTGAAGATGCAGAGCTGATATGCAGAGGGACCTAAACACCAAGGGAAAAAAGTTAAATTCACCCAAGAATAAAAAAGGCCATGATGGAAGTCGCTATATGTTGCCCAAATCACTGAGATTACACAACCATACAACAAAAGGAATATAACGCTAATAGGAGTACAGATCCCAGTGACCCATCCAGCCACCTGAATTCAAGATCCAAAAATCATGACTATGTCTGTGCAAATAAGATAGTTGGACACACTTCAATATTCAACGAATTTCTATTATGTAAGCTAATAATCAACGCATCAACAGAAAATTAAGTAATTTGAAACAACACAAGCCTGTGGAATTATGTGCTGCATTGCCCACTCGGGACCAAATTCCTCTGCAAGGCGCTTCAAGTTATTTGCAGCAGCATCCCGAATAGAGTAAACCTGAAACAAAATACCCAAAACTATAAGCCAAAACATATAGAAACAACAGATTTAAACCACGTGTATTCCATGATAATGTTTGTTTCACATGTCCAAAGGAGGCAAGATGCAATAACTAGGTTGGGTGATGCCTTCTATACTTGGTGATCAAAAAGAAATATCTTTTTAGTGCAAAAAGTAAAAAAAAAACAATTCCATTTACTATAAATCGCTGTAGTAACTTTAACATCCGTTCAAACATAAATCTGCGAATCACCATGAAGTTTTCCTTTTCTCGATTTTTTGTGTATTAAGCTTTGAATCCTTAACCTGATGATCAAAAATCATGACTGAAACCACCAAGACACAAGCAGGACCAGCTAGATATTATATAGTCAAATGTAGTTGATATGTTAAGAAATCAGAGATCCTACCACTTGTCTCTTCAGCACACACAAATGGTGACCAACAAATTGAGAAGAGAAAAAAGAAGTAAACTCCTCCCTAGCCACCACCAAGTGGAGGATACGTAAAGAACAAATTTACATTGTGAAGATGACACACACAAGTAACAGCTGGAATAATGTCTCATACATTTCCTACTGCTAATATTCATATGACAAAAAGCACAAACCTTATCTTGTAACCACTGCATGCAGAGAGCACCAAGCTTATCATCGAAAAATCCTACACCCAACTGACTAGCCAATAGAGGTATATACTCTATTATTGCAAGTCGGACCCTCCAATGCCTGTCCTCCGCAAGCTCAACAATCGCCGGTAATAGAGACTGGGACAAAAGGTCGATTCCAATAACCTGCAATTACAAGAATTGTTGATGTCAGCATCACTGTAAAGAAAAAAGAATTTGTTACAAAGATTTTATGTTCCTAAAACATGTTGACAGAAAGGCCCCAAAATTCAAAAGGCAAAAGATGGACAACATTAAGAGCTCCATAGGACACAGGTTACTAAAGATGAGCAGCATTGACAAATTCCACTATTTCACCACTAAGCTTCCGGAGTAGATGATATATGTTCCTTAGAAGATTTTCATAAGATTTGGTAACATGTGAATGAAGAGCATGAGAGAAGAAAAAGAAAGGATGGGTCCATATGCTCTGTCCAAACCAACTAGCTACATATTTCACAAAACCAAAAAAAAAACTGCAGTAAATGCAGTGCCAACTAGCTCAAATAGTCACACAAGCATACAGATCCATGAAGACAATGTGTACGATCCAGGAGGTTCTCCAGCTTGGATTTCTTAAGGCCATAAAATATCTCACAGCCAAGACAAGCTCTATAATTCATGATGCTTAACCGAAACATTTTACCTGATTACAAGACCATTTTTTATCCTCATTCTAGTGCCATTTTAATGGGTTAATTTTAGATCATACATTGAGGTGTTAGCAATAGGAAGCCAGAAAATAACAGATGGCTGATTGAGTATGTAGACCAAGTAAAAGAACAACAGTGAGATCCAACATTGTAAATTTTCCCAAACCTGGTTGACTTGATCTAACTTGCTGATAATATTGAGGCGTACATCAGGAAACTCATCCTTCAGGAGGGAAAGAAATATTGGAAGAAGCTGTTCAATTGTTGCATCCTGCATTGACCACCAAACGGAAGTTTTACAAACCAGATGCTTCATGGGAATCTTAAAAAATAAAAAATAAGTATTACCTAAAAATTCATAGATCAACTGTGGGCAAAAACTTGTGCCTCTTAACAAATCCACATAAAAACAGTAACCTCCAATAAGCCATCACAATAGATAAAATACAACAAAATATTTGACAATTACAAACGACAAATGTCACAACACGCAAAACCAAAACTTCATAGCCAAACAAATAAATACCCAAATACAAAATATGGTCAAAGAATTCGACCATACATTCCATGAAATCATAAAGTACTTACTGACAAAAATGAGGTCCATACCAAATGCTGTCATCATTATAGCTAAAATAAAATGGATAGCAACAGCTTAAAAAATACTAAATGGTCTAACCAGCAACATACATGAGCTATATGTTATGACACTGCAGAGCCATCACAACATAAACAATAATGTGTAAAGTGACAATGAACCTTGACTGCCTATAAACAAACATTGATGGTATTAAGACCACAATGGGTGCATCTACACCAGGGAGCAGTCAGAATGAACAGGCAGCCAACTAAATTTCCCAAATACTTTAGCAGAAAAATTGTAGTTCTGACTAAAACACTCATGCAGTTTTGTGAATCCTAATCCATATTTTTGGAGTTAATAACACACACCCAATCATTTTCATCCCAGAAACCATGTCTTCAGTCAATGAAAAATCACAAAATTCTTGCCACTAGGAAATTTCATGCAGAGTCTATACAGTTGTGGATGTAGATGATCCTTTCATTATAGATTAAGTACAGAAATTGATAAAATCAAAATATGGAATATCCTTCTCCGTATTTGCATGCAAGAATTGAAAGAAACCAATAAATACTGCCCTTAACCTCACAAAAAGACATTCTCACCTTCCCTAAGACAGGAGCCATTCCCATTATAACAGAAGCCAAAGCTGACCTAACATGCTGGGAAGAATCTGATGACAATTCCTACAAAATGTTGTGGCCAAGTGATAAGATAGCTGGAAGAAAGGGCACATAAAACCATAAAAGTTCATCAACTAAAAGTTAATTGTAGTATTTTTTGCATTTGTTTTAACCCGGGAGGAGAAGAAAGAGCGAGTTTTTTTTTAATCTATACTACCTTCACACAGGGAAGAATGTGCTGAATTGCAAGTTCTGGGTTGAGAATGCGGCAAAACTTGGTGACTTTTCCAGCAGCTGCTATACGTACTTCAGCTTCATTATCTCGGAGCAGCCGCACGTACGCAGGAACCAAATCCGTCCTTAACAATTTTTTTAACCATCAACCAAACATTCCAAAAGAGAGCACAAAGATACTGATGTAACCAAAGTAAATGGAAGGGAATTGTAACGAACGAAACCCAGCATGAAAAATTATATGAAGCAGAAAGTTGACAAAGATAAGATCAGCAATTAATGCTCATTCAACGTTTCACAAGATTATCCATGATCGACAATCAACCACATGGTAAAAGAAGTCATTTGCAATATATAGCAGTGGAATGGCATGTTCAGTAGAAGTGGGTGAATACCTGGTCGGTTCAGGCCCCACAGCTTCACAGAGTTCATACAATTGGTTTGCAACCATGTAGCGAACACGCCACGACTTATCCTGATTGAGAAAAGCAAAGCACCAAAATTTAATATGAAATCTTATGCAAAAACAAATATTTACAGATGCTTCTGAACATTAGAATACATTTTCGAGATCCCCACAGAAGAAAAAAAAAAAAAAACACATCATGGAAAAAAAAAAAAAAAAGCAAATAATTCCAGCAAGCGAGGCCAATTGGAAAATGAAAACAGAGAAGAACAGGACGGGTAACCTCCCTGAGTTTTCCCAAATTGCTCATGGTTGCCATTTGTCTGACTTCCAAGAGAAATTATTGATTCTGATAGGCTTCTAATTGCAAATTCAAACTTGGTAGACACATTACTTTGTATTAGGCTTGCTAATAAATAAATCTCCAAATAGAAAATTGGCAGAATTTAAAACTTTAGTGTGTCCGCTGTATGGGTATGCTTTATGGTTAATCTCTTGGTAGTCTATTTTACTCAAAGTTCTTCATTTGTTAACAATGCAGAACTTTGAGTAACCTGCTAAACCATAGAGCTGCATTTATAACATTGTCAAAGTAAGATGTGAATCGCCATAGTAGAGCAAATAAATACAAGAAAAAAAGGTCAAGATTGCATTTTGTGCAGGTCATGAGGGAAGCATGCAAAACATCTCTAGTCTCTATAACAGTAGTTATCTACACTGAATGCCATAAACTATTTCATAAAAGGAGAGATTCCTGGAAAATAAAAAAATACCTCACAAATATTCAGCCATTAAAAATGCACAGAAATGCATGCCAGTGAAAACAACGGGATAACTATGGAAATATATAACGGGATTATATCTACCTCAAAAGCACAGATGCCAGATCTAAATCAGCAAAAATTATATTCAGGAAAATAGATAAATTTTTTACATAATATGATTATGGTATACAGGAGTACCTGAGAGAAGTTAACAATGACGGGGAGAATGTGTGCAACACAATCCTGGGGCTCCAACAACTTTCCAAGAGCAGCACAACCCTCAACAGCTAGTAATCGAACAGAATCTTGATCTGGATATATATACACATACACCCACGCACACACAAACATGAATCTCATACTAAATAAACAAATGAACGCGAATATTAAAAAAGGCCAAAACCAGATAGGCGGACACAAATAGCCACTGTTTAAAAAAATGTTTAATTCCAATTTGAGGAATACAAATGACCATCTGTCAGAGACACATTTGTTCATTCATTTTTTAAATCAGCAAACACATCTGTTCATTCATGTTTCAATACCTAGGTTAACCCCCCATTTTTATAGTCCATAGGCGATCTCAATAATGGATCCTTTCTGAAATACTATTAACCACAATAATTCTATAAATGAATTCCACAACCAACAGAAAAATAAAACATATTTAGTCTTGTTTCTCTTTGAGAACACAAAATAGCAGCGCCATGACCAGATATCATTTTCTGAAATCAAAGGTTTCGATTTTGAGAGATTCACAAATTTGCCAAACCCTTTGAGATATTCACAAATTCACCCCTTGCTGCACATATTGCTTAGTTATTATTGTTGCTATAACTTTTGTTCAAGAAGTACATTTGTTACCCATAAAAAATAAATAGACAGAGAAGTACATTAGGTACGAATTTTTACAAGATTCATCATTCATCAAGTTGCAGAAAGTAGTTCTTATTGGCCTGCAGTTTCGAATTGATATTACTTACCTTTAAAAAAAAACCTCAGTGCCCTAAAAACACAAAAGTCGAATAGTCAGCCTAAGTTTCATGTCGGAAATAGGCCCACAATGCCTCTACATATACATATTCAACTCAACAACACCTTAATCCCAATTATTTGGGATCAACTATATGAATTCGGTTTCTCCATTGCGCTCTATCACTGGTCATATGTTCCGTTAGACCATAAGCTACCATATCTTTTTTTACTATTTCATTTAGAATAATTTACACCTACCTCTTCCTCTCGCATTACCATTGATGTGTATCAAATCACTCTTCCTCACTGATGCATTATTAGGTCTTTTGTAAACATGTTCAAATCACTAAAGTCGACTTTCTTTTAATCTATCTCCTATTGGTGCTACTTCTACAATTTGACGAATATACTCATTTTTAATTTTCTCCTTTCTCGTTTTACCACGCATCCATCTTAACATTCTTATTTGTACAACCCTTAGTTTTTGAGCGTGTTTTTCTTAATTGCCCAACTTTCCATTCCATAAAGCATTGGTAATCTAATGGTTGTCTTATCAAACTTAGCTTTCAACCTAATGGGTATACGTCGATCACATAATACACCAGATGCATTCCTTTATTTAATCCATCTTACTTTAATTCTATGATTAACATCATCTCCATTCTCCAATCTTTCCCTCCCTATGGATAATTGACCCCAAAATCAATTACCTAAAGTTTTCGCTCTTGGGTATATCTTGATCTTTGATCTTTATTACCTCCCTATTTGGGTTTCTACTATTATTAAAACTGCATTCCATATATTTGATTTATATCTACTTATCCTAAATCCTTTTGATTCTAAAGTTTTTCTCCAAACTTCTAGGTTATTGTTAATTCCAACTTTATTATAATGTCGACAAATAATATAAACCATGAAACCTCATCCTAGATGTATCTAGTCAATTCATCTATAATTAATGCAAAGAGATACGAACTTAAAGCAAAAATGCGATGTTGGTTAATTCCATCAAGTAACATTTTATCTCCATCAAATAATGATGCCCAAATTAACATTTTATTTTTATCTTCCTTTGGACATCATTATTCCACCACCAAGTTTTGTTAGCTAATGGTCCATTACCTTTTGGTTCTCCCAAAGCCTCTATTGATATTCTTTTGTTGCTTTCTACCATCGTATTCCACATTACATTAGTTTCATCTACTAAATTTCATGTTGCTTCCTTTAGCATTTTATCCCTGAATAAAACTAATTTTTCTCCTTTTAAATTTCACCAACTTGTCTTGGGTTTTTAACATTTGTTCTTATTCTTGAATGAGTTTTGAGACATATATCTAGTACCATTATCCTATGTTGTGTAGCCAAACTCTCTCCTACAATAACCTTATATGAAAAAAAAAAAATTAAAGAACTTAACCAGCTAGGCACATTTTTTTATCGCAACACAACTATTGGGACAACACACTGACTACTTATCGTCAATGAAATGCAATGCATCACTTTAAATATACATCTAGAAATGAGTGTTATAAAATCACTTATAAATGAACAATTACCATCCTGGGTAAGATCATCAAAAATAGACATGATATCAGTCTTGAGATGATCAGGTTCAACAGTGGCAGCAAACTTCCCCAAGTTTGTTGCAGCGGACCTTCTCACCATAGGCATGTCATCCTGACACAACTGGCTGTATATTGACCTTAATTCTGTCTTTAACATCTCTGGGGCACTCGGGTAAGCAATATGAAACAATCCACAAGAAGAAACTCTAGCTGTAAACCATTCACCAGCTGCCAGCCTCTGAGGGAAGGAAATTTAAGCATGTAAACAAAAAGAAAAAGAAAGTAAATAAGTGATAACTCGGGTAGCTCAGAAAATAGCTTATATGTAATAATTTAACACAAACAGAAACCATAGATCATTGATATAGGGGAAAACATACACAGACATGGAGAATTTGACATTTCGAGACACAAACTTAGTACCAAACATAGGAACAAGATGTACTTTTCAACTTACACCAATTCTGCTATTCCAATTTTTCTAAGTAAACTCAATGTCCCTAGATAACAAGAAGGGGTTATTATGGTGTAGGACTGCAAGGTGGATCATACACAATATAGACAAGGACAATCACCATGTAAATGATTAAAAAGAAAAATGAAAAACAAAAATTCATGTTCAAGTAAATAAGAAAACAATTTATCCTGGAATGTGGTGGAATTTACAAAGAATATATAAGCTTCCTAGTGGATAACTAGACAACAAAACATTGTTCTATCCAAATATGGTTGGAAACTGATCAACATGGAAGAGGAAAAAAGAAACAAAAAATCAAGCAATTGTCTAACCTTCACCAGAGGAATAAACCAATCAACCAAATCCGTCTCCCTCATCTGCGACCCAATTCTACACAATGACTCAACAGCTTTGTCCCTCACACATGTTTCCTCCACAGTGCAAAGGGTTTCCAAAGGCGGAAGCAAAACATGGGCATGCTCAACTCCTCCAACATAAGGTATAAACACCCCCAATTCCTCTGCCATTGCAAGCAGCACCTCATCATCATCGTCATTATTTTCACTCAAAAACGGGATCAACTCTTTTCGGGTTCGGTCCTCCCCAAGAGCACGTGCAATTGTTGATAGCTTCCGAATAGAGTTCAACCGCAATTGAATGTCATCGTTCTTTAGCTCATCTATCAAAACAGCTATTGGATACAGTGGTTCATCAACCATCGACATTGTATTTCAAAATGTTTCTTGCGGCTTCAAACAATCACCAGAAAACAATTAATTAGCTCAAAATTTTACATCATAAAGCACAACAAATTTATGGTTCTAGCAAATCTCTCTCTAAAAACAACCAACAATCACTGACATGAACCTAGGATGACAAAACATTGTCAATGGAAAAACAATGAGCATAAATGAGGAAACAATTTTCAATGAAAAAGCCATCAGTATAACTGCCCTAAAATCTGACAATGGTTGAGCTTCATATAGATTCATTTGCACAAGATCTTAGCTTCTGATTTGAAAAAAGAAATCTTATAACTTAGTAAGAAATCCTAAGCTCCTGCTTTGTTGCTGCAAAAATCGAGAGAATTTAGACATCATAACAACCCAAAACTTATAACTAAAAGGTAAAACGAACGGCTGCAACTCAAATGACCAAACGTTTAACTTAGTTGAATGTAGCAATTATCGGAAACCAGTGAAAAATTATCATTAGATTTAAAATTCTATTTCATTGAATTAACCATCGTCTTCTTAGCAAAAAGGAGAGTAATCGAATCTATCATTTCCAACTGAGATCTGAAACAAGCCCTACGACATGGATCCAGAAAATAAAGAACTTCTCGATAACATGAAATCAAGTTGTTAGAAAGCGAATTTCGAAGCACAGAACCCTAAGTTTTCAACCAGAGTTCTATTCATCGTTCCAAATTAGATCAATCCAAAGAACTAATCGGTTAAACCAATATGTATCCACATCTAGGGCATGAGAGAGACAGAGACAAATCCAGAGAAGAAAGAAAACAAAGTGTTACCGCTTGCAATGCCTTCCCGCCGGCTACCTCCGATTCGAGGTCTCTGTTCCTTCGTCCAATTCAAGAGAAAAAGATAGAGATTTATTTGATTTCCCTGTTCATTTTATAGCGATGATCATGAATATGTGTCCTGAAGCCCATAAAACTGGGCTTAGTAAAAGTACTATAGAATCCCGGCCCTTGTCAATGCCCCAGATATGTATTGCGTTAATTTTTTATTTTTTTTTTAACTTTTTTTTTCCCCTTTCACCTTATATCACTTTAAAAAAATTATATAAAATAATTAGGAGTTAGTAAAAATAATTTTTATTTGAATTTTTTTTTTTAAAAAAATTGTTAATTAAATTGCAAGTTGAGGATGATTACAAAAAACACATAGTAGGCTTCTCAAGCATTTTTTCCACTACTTTCTTTATTTTATATATATACTAGTTATTGTCTGTGCCTGAAGGCACAGTGTAATAAAAAAATAGTAAACAATAAGCATATTTGTATTCATATCCAAAATTAAATCACAAACATAGAGAAGAGATAAAGGAATTTAAGCATCGATTTGTAGTGGGGGTGAGAGGTGGTGGTCGGCAGTGGTGGTGGTAGGAGACGGTGATGGTTGTGGTGGGTGGCAATGACTGTGGTGGCGGCGAGGGCGGCGACGATGGTGGTGGTGGTGGTGGCGGCGACGACGGTGGTGGTAGTGATGGTGGCGGTGAGGGCGGCGATGGTGGAGGTGGCGGCAACAGTGGCGGCGGCGGCGGTGGTGGTAGTGGTAGAGGTAGTGGTAGGACGGTTTCAAATACTATTATTTTTTTAAAGTACTTATGAGAAAATAATTTTTAGAAGTACTTTTAAAAAATCACTCTAAACACACCCTTAGGGGCCTATTTTTCCTATTAAATTTAGGGTGTTAATATTAGCCGTTAGATTAACTTTAAAGTAAAATTTAAAGCAATCTCAACCGCGAATAGTAAAAGTCATTTTGTTTATCTTTTGAAATTTGAATTGTAAGCTACTTTATTATATACTAGTTATTGCCTGTGCCTGAAGGCACAGTGTAATAAAAAATGGTAAACAATAAACATATTTGTATTCATATCCAAAATCAAATCACAAACATAGAGAAGAGATAAATGAATTTAAGCATCGGTTTATAGTGTGGGGTGAAAGGTGGTGGACGGCAGTGGTGGTTGTAGGAGACGGTGATGGTTGTGGTGGGTGGCAATGACGGTGGTGGCGACGGTGAGGGCGATGATGGTGGTGGCGGCGGCGGCGATGATGACGGTGGTGGCGACGACGGTGGCGATGGGTGGTGGTGATGGTGGCGGTGGTGGTGGTGGGGGTAGGGTGGTAGAGGTAGTGGTAGGACGGTTTCAAACACTATTTTTTTTTTTAAAGTACTTATGAAAAATAATTTCTAGAAGTAATTTTAAAAAATCACTCCAAATGCACCCTTAGGGGCCTATTTTTCATATTAAATTTAGGGTGTTAATATTAGCCGTTAGATTAACTTTAAAGTAAAATTTAAAGCGATCTCAACCGCGAATAGCAAAAGTCATTTTGTTTATCTTTTGAAATTTGAATTGTAAGCTACTTTATTATATAGATATATATAAATTATCAGATAATTTTTTGGGTTTTGCACTATGAAATCTAAGGCTTCAAAATGCACAATGTTGCAAAAATATTGTGCTTAACTTTTTATTTATTTTTTGTTATATGGTGTTCAGGCTTACGCTGACTACTCCCTCGAGTTCAGCAATTGGCCACCGTGGCTTAAACTGGTCTAAAGCATGTCTCCAAATGAACAAGGGTGGTTAGCTCCTAAGGGTGTGTGAGAATGGATTAAACATGAGGCTTTTAAGTTATCAAATGATAGACCCAACCACTAAACCACTACTAAGGGTCTGTTTGGTTAGAAAGAAAAGAATGATGGAAAGTAAAAATGATAGAAAGTGAAGTGAAAGAAAAGAAAATGATAGAAAATATATTTTCATGCATGTATTTGATTAGGATGAAAAAATTGCAAGAAAGTTTTTAAAAAAATTTCATTCTATTGTTTGAAAGATTGTAAAATTACAATAAAATTTTTCTAATTGTCTAAATTATCCTTAATTATATTACATCGGCCTAAAGAAAAACAAAATATGTATTATAATTGAAAGTTAAATTTTTTTTTAAAAAAAGTGGCTTGTAACCTAATTCTATAACAAACACTCATACGAAGGTCTTTGGACCAAATTATATAGTTAATGATATATGGTGTTCAGGCTTACGCTGACTATTCCCTCGAGCTCAGCAATTGGCCATCGTGGCTTGAACTGGTATAAAGCATGTCTCCAAATGAACAAGCGCGGTTAGCTCCTAAGGGGTGTGAAAATGGATTAAACCTGAGGCTTTTAAGTTATCAAATGACAGACCCAACCACTAAACCACTACTAAGGGTCCGTTTGGTTATGAAGAAAAGAATGATGAAAAGTAAAAATGATAGAAAGTGAAGTGAAAAAAAAGAAAATGATAGAAAATATATTTCCATGTATGTATTTAATTAGGACGAAAAAATTACAAGAAAGTTTTAAAAAAAATTCATTATATTGTTTGAAAGATTGTAAAATTATAATAAAATTTTTCTAATTGTCTAAATTATCCTTAATTATATTACATCGCCCTAAAGAAAAAAAATTATGTATTATAATTGAAAGTTAATTTTTTTAAAAAAAAAAGTGGCTTGTAACCTAATTCTATAACAAACACCCATACGAAGGTCTTTGGACCAAATTATATAGTTAATGAAATCCATACCAATATTTTTTTAAATTAATAACCAATAAATTATTTAAAAAAAAATAAGGGTAAAATGGAAAGTTAGATATAGACCACAACTTTCTTGCATTTTCTTGTATTTTTTACAAGAAAAAAAAAGTTGATTAGTTGTGAGAAAATTCAAGAATGAAAGAAAATTATTTTTTCTATCATTTTCCATTTCATGCTAACCAAACACATAAAGAATTTAAAAAATTTCTCTCTCTTGTATTTTCTATCATTCTCTCGTTAAACAAACGGACCTAGAGGTTAAATATTATGCTTAATTGCGTCTGAGAAAAAGGTTCAAATCCCATCTTTTTTTGTTGGACTACAGAAACCATTTCAACCATCATCTCATTCAACTTAAAACAATAACACAATTTTTTAATATGCTCAACCATAAACTCATCACATATGTTGTTCAGTACAAAAAAAGAAACAAAAAGGTGGTAGCAAGTGGGATTTTTTTTTCTTTGCAACAGAAATTTAACCACCAAAGTTCCTTTCTTTTTGAATTTATGGGGAGAATGAAAAAAAAAAGACAAAAAGGAAAAAAAGTAAAACAACTTAAAATACTCCAGTCCAGAGTGTGTTGAGCATAGGACTGGGCTTCAATATGGAGGCATGAAATGTAGCAGACCCCTTATTGGAGTAACTAAAACTGGTCCATGACATGACAATCCTAATCTTCTTCCCGTCAGAAAATTTGGAATCCTGATACCTTATCCAAACTAGGCAAGGCCACCACTACAATACCTCACCCTCTTTGACGAGCCCATGTCTTCTTTTCAGACAAAAACTCTCACTCCTGTCTTTACATTCTCTCTCTACCACCCAAGATGTCCATGGCAGTTCAATCTGGTGTTAGTGGTACTTTTACATGCCCCTCCTTTCCTCATCAGAAACCCTGTTTCAGGCTCTTCAAGCCCTCAACCCCCCTGAAGCAAAAAGCCATTAGTCCACTTTCATCCACCATTCTTGAGATTAAAAGCAGACATATTAAAAGAATTCAAACATTGTCTGCTTCAGCAGCCATAGAAGCGGTTGAAGCAGAAGCACGCACTGAGGATTCTACCTCTGCACCCCCACAGGACACTGACACTTCCCAGGAAACCAAGGTCCAAAACTCTTTCTCTCCTCCCCCACCTGTGTGTGTGGATGCACCCATAAAATAGAGGTCTTCTTTTGCTTTGCCTGTTTCATGGATAAGTAAATAAGGGTCAATTGCAATTCATTTAGTCAAGTTACAGAATATTATATACAGTTTGATAGGGTGAAGTTGCTTCTTAGATCATTATCAACCTTTCATTTTGTCATAAACTCGCCATATTGATTCGGAATCTCACCAAATTGAATCATAACCTCACAGTTATTTCATACTAATTTTCGGTCCGATACCTGAAAGTAAGTTTTCGATGTGAATTCTCAATTTGTGCAGAAGCTTGAAGTGGTGGTGAAGACAGTGGAGAAGCCAAGGCTGGTGTTGAAGTTCATATGGATGGAGAAGAACATTGGTTTGGCCCTGGATCAAAGGATACCAGGCCATGGCACCATTCCTTTGAGTCCATACTTCTTTTGGCCTCGGAAAGATGCATGGGAAGAGCTCAAGGTTACTCTAGAGAGTAAGCCATGGATTTCCCAGAAGAAGATGATTATACTCCTTAATCAGGCCACTGATATCATCAATTTGTGGCAACAAAGTGGTGGCAATTTGTCCTAAATAGAGAATGTAGAGTAGATGTTTACTCTGTATTTTTGTATTTCAGTTGTAATGTTGTGCTTTTGGGGTGTGAAACTTGGGTTTGCATAGGTCTTGTTCCATCAAATATGATCAAAGTTTTTCTTCATTTTACTGTCATTAGCTACTAGTAGCAGATCTCAAATTATCGAACACTAATAGTACATTTTAGTCAATATTGGCCGCAATGCATTAGATCTTTAATTATATTTCAGTTGCATTCATTTGTTCATACAATTATTGCTCTAATCTTGCCTTCTCCATTTTCTATCGACCTCTTCAAGTGCAACTGGGGGTGCGACTGAGGGTCGCACGTGTAAGGAGGTGAGAAAGAGTTCTTCCCACGTAGTTTATTCATCGTCAATTGATTTTGAGTTGAATGATTTCACATTTTACAATATACAACTCCACTTCATAAGCATGGTTCCTCAATGAGTTCCTGTCTTTCAGCTTTGAATTGTTCCACATACAGTGAATAGAAGATATCAGTCAACAAGGTACAATCAAGAGTTTATCTAGAGCCCTTTGCAATAAACCTCTTTAAGAATTCTTAACACCACCAACAAATGCATTGGTTTATGCGGGTTTTTTTCGCCATTGCTCACACTTGTTCTGCAACTGGTCATAAACAAACCACAAGAGTAATAAAAAAAAATGAGCTACTATTCTTCTAAATACAAACCATTTAAATAGGCAAAAACATGAAGAATTACTGTTACAAAATCTTAGTCGAAAACATACATGGCTAGATCTCCTCCTCAATATTAAAAGAAAGAAGGTATGCAACTAAGCCAACTACTGGGACAAATCTAAGAATGTTTACTACATCAACCTTGTCTTTCTGAACATTTTGTATGTTGTCTCCTATCAACCAGGGCTGGAAAATTATGTAGAGACAAATATCCCAAATGAAGGCATAAGCGAGTCTTTCAGATTGTAGATAACTCATCAAAAACTCCCATCTCTCTGAGATACTCCCAAAGTTACTGTCTACTCGGCCAAAGAGGGCCCACAATGTCGATATCAGACATACAGCACCACCAATCAGTCCAACAACAGGTGCACCATTTGTCATTAACGACCCCAGTTGAGAGGTCTTTCTTGGAGTGTATTCTGCATCAGCCTCATTTAGCCGGATAGCCATGTAAGGTATTAAGAATGCTGCATCATATAAAATGAAGATAATTTGGTCAGTGGCAAATTTTAATTAAACTAACTCCAACTGCCAATGGAAGGGGGAAAAAGTGACAAAGGGATAACAGTCAAAATGAAGCTATGAACATTAAGCAAAATGCTTCAAAGGATGTCTCATCATACAAGGAGATGTGAACCATCAACAATTATGGTAATTGGATGCAAGGGTAAATCACTACCAAGGTATGTTTTTGTAACCTTATTCAAGCTCACAGCATCAATTGAAAATCTTCCCCACAATGGAAGAGGGGCAACTGCAGAAATTGCTTCCTTGATTTTGGAGATAAAAAAGTACATGTGAAAAATAATTCCTATTTTGCTTGCTGATTTGATTATGAAAATAGATGACATTTTAAAATAACAAAGTGAATATTGTTAAAGAGGTTTGCCAAATAACACCAGAAATTGTTTTGCAGGCTTATGAGTTTCTTGATTCCGACGGCCGGCATAGATCTCATGAGACCCACCCACTATTACTACGAAAAAAACCCGGCCCTAAAAATCTTCTGGGTTCATACCTTCCAAGCAATTTCATCATAGCAAGCATCTTATCCAATCAACCATTATCCCACGCATCAATCTAAATAGATATCCAAAACCTTGGGCACATTATCCAAACAAACAATTTTCATCCCAAGACTTCTTGCCATTCTATCCAAGCATAGCACTAAGTCCATTATCATGAGAACATCAATAAAATTTCACTATCAGTCATGTATGAGAGTTAAGTGGAAAGCATACTGTTTGTGAGGAACATTTGGAAGCCCCATAGAAGATCTAGAGATCCCTTATATCTGTCTCTCTTTCTGTCAGTGAATAGCAAAGGAGCAAACATGAATGTCCACCCAATAACAAAATTGAATAATCCTTCAGACATCTGGTGGAGAGAAAATAGACCAATGTCAAGATTGAGGTTGAAATCAATAAACAGGAGCTGAAATGAGTTCTTAGCAATTTACTTCAACAAATAATCCTTACCGGATGAAGTACTGGTGCATCCAATAGATGAATGCCAACTACTCTGCCAAAGGGTTCATCACACACGTAATCAAGGATAATATAACCAGGTTTGCTGGGAGAAAAAAAAAAGAATGACAACTATAGGATATATCCATCATCAATATGCAAATTAGGGTGTTCTAAAATTGGTGATTACTGATCAGTAAATGTATCAAAGAACAACTGAAGCACCCAGATAGCAAAGGAGAAATTTTTCTAAACTGAAAATCAAAACAAGTGCTTTTTCAATGTAGTATATTTTCAAATTTGACAATCTTTAAAATCCTACATGAATATCATGCCCCAGAAACAATGCAGTTTGATGGGATTTAAACATCAAGCTGCCTAAGACACCTGGTATGGCATGCTGATGTATATAGTAAAATCAACTGAAGTTTGGAGAAAATTTTTCTGAACAAAATGGAATTGTGAATGGATCGAGATAGAAAAACATACAAACTTGCAGTAACAAACTAGCCACTAAGAAGATGAAGATGATGAGAAACTTTCTTTGCTTGAACACCGACGATAAACTAAAATAGTACATAATGAACTTCAAGTACCATATGTCATGATATTAGAACAACCAATTCTACTGCTACAGCTTCTATAAGACAAATTTTATTTTCCCAAATTTCTCCAGAGAATCAACAGTGGTTTAACTCTTATTTTTTAGGCACCCTTAATCCTAGGTAACACTGGAAAGATCTAACTGTTTAATTGCTAATACCTTACAACCAAGGATCAAAATTTCGTCTCGGTATATTGTTTTCGTTACCTAGGAAACGGAAACGTTTCGACGTGTTTCGAAAACGTTTCGACCCGTTTCGTAAATATAATGAAAAAAATAAAAAAATTATGAATTATTTTTCCAAAACATTGTTCGAAAAATATCAAAGTATCTTGAAATACCTTGAAATATTCCGAAACAATTGCGCAAATGCATCGAAATATTAGAATTTCGATTTCATCACTATTTTGTTTCGGTCTCCTTGGAAACGGAAACGTTTCGGACATTTTGACCGTTTCGAAACGACAATTTTGATCTTTACTTACACCATTAGATCCTGGAAAGCTGCGGACTTATTAAAGAATGACTCCAAAAAACAAGACCTCTCTTAGATTTACAAAAAAGAACAAAAGCTGAATGCAGAAATGACTTGCAACAGACAACCTCAAGTAATTGGATAAAATGTATTTCTAAGTTGAGTTGTGAATTGTTGTCAGAAGCACAAAAAAAATGTTTTTCTCCCTGCTTCAAATATACTTGTAAACAAGAACAAAGTTAAATGCGCGCACGCGGGGGCGTGTGTGTGTGTGTGAGAGAGAGAGAGAGGAATCAGGGGGTCTAATAAGGAAACATGCAAAGCCATTTCTTGAAATGCTGATGTAGCATGTGCCAATACATTTGATGTATACTTGTTTCAAATGCTTTACAAAAGAAATAAGGGTATGCAAATTGCACATATCATATGATCCTCAAGCAAATAACAGAAAAATTTATCCTACACTTGGTAACAACATGCCTCCTCACCCACTACAATAGGATTGGCTATGACTTGCAAGAAAAACCAGGTGCCACAAGGCCCACAACCAAATCAAATAAATGTTTTTAATTTTTTATTAGCTTCACATACAAACCACTAATAATACCCTCACATGACCCCCATTTTGTTACAAAAAAAAAGTCTCTGCACAATAAAGTGCCACTAAAGTAAAAACATATCCTCCTTGAAAAAACATATACAATAAAGAATAATTTCCATTGCATATAGATTATTAGAATTTGTACTTCATAGGCAAAATTACAGATTCATTTCATCAGCACCAAAGGATTGGTTCAAAAAGTTCACTGCTAACAAATACATCAATGGTATCGTATAAAGGGGATAAATGTGAACTCGTTTGATCACTAGTGAGCTTCAATGGTATCTCCTACCACCCCCAAAAGGTGAGGTGCATGGTTCAAATATAAGTTGTGACGGTGAGGCTGCATGTAGTAAATAAAAAGTAGAACTTCATAGAAGATAAGCTAATGAACATCAAGTCCACGAAGTAAGCACACAATTCAACGTACCAGAGTTCATGAATGGCAGAATTAAGAAAAAATTAAGAGAAAGGCCCACTAGAGAATTGATTGTGTCCGAACTTATGGCCCATATAGGATCCCCCTGCATCATATACAAGGAAACTTAGATTCAAGTAGTAACCAATTCCCTTCACATAGAGCCGGCTGCAACAAACCACAATCTATGCTTGATTAGCAAGCAACCCCTGCTTCTTACAAAGCAGAACAGCAAATGCTGCACTGGAAGAGCCTTAGAGGTACTTCTTAAAAACATAACAAAAATCAAGCTAAATAAGACCATTGAATATTTAAAGTTGATTATCAAAGAGATGCTGACAAATGGTTCTATCAATATCTTCTGTCTAATTTCATAGAATCTTCAGAGACAACAAGGAACTTTGAAATGGAGACTTGAGAATTTCATACTTAAGCACGCAAATAGCACCAAATAGGGCTGTCAATCAAGTCAAGCTTGAAAATTTTTTTAGACTTGTTTATGTGTAAATAGTTAAATGAGCTAGCTCGTTTATGTGTAAATTAGGCTTGAATTAGGCTCGAATTCAGCTCGATTAATACCCCTAGCACCAAAGAAGGAAAAATTGCAAGTTCAGAGTACTAACATGGCAGATTATATAATGGTCTTTACTCAAGGGATGAGGCCAAATTTGAGTATGTTTTCTTTTTATATTTGTTTCTTTTCCACGGTATTAAGGAAACCTTAGGATGTTCCATCCTCATATTCATAAAAGGGTCATATCCGAACCATCTAACAAAGTTATTCAATCGATGAAAAATCAAGTTACTGCCATTCGAATTCCAAGCTAAACACTCCAAATTCTTCCTGCACTAATTGAAACTTCATATCCACATGGGAACAAGATTATCAGCTATTGAAAGCTTCTGTTTGCAACATTTATTTTCTCATTTGGTCCAAGATTTTGGATGAATATGTAAACAACTAAAGATGACTACCACTGTAATTCTGTGTACAACGAAAAATCTAAGTTGGGTATGCATAAATAAGGAAAAAAAACTGATACACAAAAAACCCACGAACATTGTGGGCAATAAATCAAATTTCCTATCCACATTTCAGCAATATAAAACAAGAACAACATTGAAAATGAATAATTTTACGTACAGGGGCATAGGGAAGCAAGAAGAGCCACAAGATGTAGATTCCCTCAGTAACCCACAAAGTAATCTGAACTACTCTCCGTACATTCTCATTAATTTCCGGGGTCGTGGTGCTAATAGCACTGTTATTGATTTTGGTATTGGATGAGGATTTCCTGGGGGTCGCCTTACAAACAAGAAGATCACCCATTTTGAGTCTTTTCTTCTCGACTCGTCTGTAAGGCCGTGATTGAGGTTTTGAACTGAAGGCCTTGGTTGTTGGGACAAATGAGCTGCACTTGTTCTTGTTGGGGCACACTAGTAGCAGTGTTGGGCATGTGGTCACCGACGCCATCTCCGATTCACCGCCGGTGACCGGGGGTTCTCGGTTACTGGTTTGGTGGCGCACTGAGTTCTGCGCTGCACTATAGCTCGTGGTTTGGGTGGGTAGTGGTGGAGAAAATGGACCACGTGGTGCGTGGGGATTCAAGTGTTTTGCTGGATGCTGCCCTTTATTCGGCAAATGAATTCTTTACGGCGAAACGACAACGTTTAGACGTCCAAAAGTTCGTGAACACGACGTCTCCTTTTAATCTGTAGTCTTCACCAGTGAGACGGCGTCGTTTCCAGACGGTGAATTTCACTATAATTTTCCAAAAGATTTAAAAATTCTTATTTTATACCTTCAAAAAATTTATTTATCATATTATACCTTTAATTTATTAAGAATATTATAATTTGATTCTTCTGTTAACTTCAGTTGCTCATTCCTTAAAAATCCACACCATTGACCTTGACTAAATGAAAAACAAAAACTAATAGAAATGCTACATTGTAAAACATTTAATATATTGTAGGTATAATGTAAAAAAAAAATTATTTTTAAAGGTGTAAAGTAAAATTTTTAAAATTTTTGGGGTAAAAAATGTGATTCACCCAATTCCAAAAAGCATGTACTTCTACTATTTAGGGATCGGATTGAACAAGAAATATTTTTTTGAAGAAATTTCCCGCGCTCCTGGTCTTCTTCAGCAAGCTCAGATCCATGGCCCCCAAGTCCGACAGTACGGAAGGTTAATCTCTCTCTCTCTCTCTCTCTCTCACTCTCACACACACACACACACACACACATACACACTCACACGGTCGCACAAATATGTAAGAATTCATGAACTGAGTTTGTCGATTCCATATTTTAATTAGAAAATAATACCTTCTCGATTGCAGGTATCGTGCTCAACTTCGTCAATGAGGTAAAGCATTTGTCGAATATTCTACTGATTCTATCTTATGCGGGTTGTACTTGCTTATATGTTTTTTTTTTTTGACGAGTAAATAGTGAAAGAGAAATGAAAACTCGGAATTTCAATAGTGGTTGTGGATTGATGAAGCGGATCTGGAATTCCATGTTTGATTTCTTCTCGTATAGTTTTTATTTTTTATTTTGATGAATTAAACCACCTATTTGTATTAGCTTCAGCTTTAGGAATACGATATGACCCACCGTCTATCGATGGAGGACACTCTGAAATCTGAATACAAGGGGTCTCTCTTTAAGTTGTATTGGATGGTGGGATTAGAGAGAATTGGGTAGATTTTAGAATTAGAGAGTTGCCACCTTCTCAGTTGAGTGCTTTAGTTTCCTTGGATCCCAAATGAAGTAAATGGAAATATGAAACTTCAAATTATGAATTTTTTACTTTCCAGCATTTTCTCATAATCTAACTGAGGGAACAGAGTATTAACTATAAAAGAATGCTGTTCTTGTTCCGGGATTATGTTTATCCATCCTTCCCCTTTTATCTCAAATTGAAAATTTAGGGTTCTAGAATTCTGACAAATAAGTGCAATGCCATATTAAACACTCTCTCAACATATGACAGATACATACCTGATTATTGGTTTGCTTATGGTACCCTTTTGATACATCGATAATTATATGATTTTGTGGAAAACTGTACCTTTTGCTTAAAAGATGAATAATCACTTTTTAAGTACTTGTACCTGCTTCAAACAAAATAAGTAAGGATTAAGGAAATGGTTTTCGGATTGCAAGTATCATATTCTTGTCCTGCAATATCTTGCAAATGAAATGTGCCATCTTTCAACCCATTAGGTTTGAGTTGCAAATATCACCTCAATCATGTTTTGTAGTTCTGTTGACCTCAGTTCAGCAGTGGCCTTTGAGTTTGTTGGATACTTAGAAATGAAACATGTGAGATTTAAAATTTAGGTTTCTCAATTTTTGGATGTTGTTTCATGAAAAAAGTATGGTTAAGGGACATTAAAGTAGGAATGAGGGTGTTCCATGTGAAGTTGTTGTTTTGAACAATTTATTTCCTTTCCAGGTTCATTTTATCCACCATTGATACACAAATATTGGGCGTCTTAGTACGCGGCAATGGGTGTCTCAGACCTTAAACTTTTAAGCTTCTTAAGAGTTCATTAAATACTTCTGCTTTGAAACAAATGGGTTATGCTCCTGAATGATTTTTCTTACTCGTAGAAGCAGCTACACAATTTGGTTGGCCCTGTTCCTGATTCTTTTCTGAGCTCTACTTCCTCTAATTTCTTCCATTGTTTCTTTTATCCAGCAAAATAGACCATTGAATTCTCAAAATGTAGCTGATTTTTTGCAAAAGTTCAACCTCAAAAAGGCTGCAATACAAAAAGCGCTGGACACTCTTGCTGATACTGGGCGGATATCTTTCAAGGAGTATGGTAAGCAGAAAATATACCTCGCTCGGCAGGATCAATTTGAGATTCCAAACAGTGAAGAATTTAATCAGATGAAGGAAGAAAATTCCAAACTACAAGAAAAGATGGATGAGCAAAAGAGGGCAATTAGTGAGGTTGAACGAGGTATCCCCCTTGAACCTTTTGTATATGTAAGCTGAATGTCACATTTATATTCTTGATTGTTTGAACTTCTCTGTGCTGGATTTTAGATTCATTGTTCTGAAGTGAAGTTTCCATGAACCCCGTTATGAGAAGAGGTTTGAGGCAGTCATCCGTTTGCATAATGTAATTTTCTCTGGTAGTGCAGAAATTAAAGCTTTGCAGTCAAATTTAACACTGGAAGAAATATGTGCCAAAGAAGCCAAACTGAAAAAGGAGGTATGTTTCATAGACATACCTAATCTTTTCTATCACAACAATGTTGTCTCTGCCAGAACTTGGAGAAAACCACCTTGACCTTTCATTTCTTATCAGGTTAAGGACATGGAGGAGAAATTGACAAAACTGCGGATGGGTGTTACTCTGGTAAGCCCAAAGGAGAGAGAAGCTGTGGAAGGAATGTATACGGACACACTAACTCAGTGGAGAAGGCGTAAGAGGATGTTCAAAGATATATGGGATGCTTTAACTGAAAACTCACCTAAGGATCCCAAAGAATTCAAGGTACTCTTTAACTTTTTATGTCCTCTGTGTTAGCACTTGGCTTAGCCAAATGTTGTTTCTGAATGAGTGTCTAAATTTACAGGAGGAACTTGGAATTGAATACGATGAAGATGCTGGTGTGAGTTTGCAGTCCTTTGTTGATCTAATGCAACATGGTAAGAAGCGTGCTCGGGGGCACTAACTCATTCTGTGAAGTACACATTTGATCAAGTATAGGCAAATATGTTGCTTCCTGAGGTAAATATGATGCTTACATATGTAGTGTCTGCATTTATTTTTAAGAATCTATATATGCTCCTGAATTCTAGTAAATTTTGTCTTTCCAAGAATCCAAATGGTTCCAGCTGGAAGTGTTTCGTTTGACTGCATGATATGCCTGTTCATCTCGTTTAAATAGGACATAGAAACAGATCACAACGTCAGGCATAAAGGTCATGAAAAGAATAAAGTACATTGGATCCAAGAGTTTGTATTTTGAACAAAGCTTAACACAACCAACCTCCTTACATGAATATACAGTTTGTATCAGATAAAGGGCAAAGCCAGCGATTCAAAGGAATAACCACCACTGATGCTTACAATATCCAAAACTTATCCTGGAATAGCTGATTAATCTGAGTTAAGCTATAAGTACACGTTCTGGTTTGGGGGAATGCAATGAGCTTTCATGGTTTGAACAACCTTGCAGTGATTATCCTTCAACATATTACAATACTACGAAGTTTAAAAAACATGAACAAGTACCATAATTTTAGCTCTGTGAAAGAACTTAAGATCACCCACTATCCAATTACATTATAAAATATTACATTCTCACAAATTATGTAATCAAAAAATAAACAAATAACCTAATTGCCAGACTCAAACTATACAATGAGAAATCAAGAAAATAAAACTAAGCCGCACACTTAGCCAATACCATAACTGCAACTCACAAAACTCAGACAATTCTCTGCTATACATGCTTGTCACTGCCCTTGTGCGCGTCTGGTTCTCACAGAGACTGGCCTGTTCTCTGCATTTAAAGGCTTTGCACTATGTATCCCGGACCCTTGAGCAACATGTTGCTTGGGGTCTCCAGGCACTGGTTCCTCCTCCAGGCCGGCTTGGGATCTTAAAGTAAAGTTCTTTTCGTGCTTAACTGTACTGGACTCTTCAGAAATCAAAACTTCAGTAGCAGAAGTATGCTTTATTCCAAAACCCAAGTCATGGGTCCTTGATAATAGGATTCTTGGTTGTTCATTTTCTGTCTCATTGTCACTCTCATCAGAACCTATTGTCTTCCCAAATGCCTTACTCTGCCCCTCTAAGTCCGAAGGCAATTTAGTGCCCTTCAAAATGTTATCTGCTGAATCTGAACTTGACGAAGACATGGATCTCTTGAACTGCAGTTCTCTTTTACCATGGTTGGCTTTTTCAGACTTATTTTCGTTATACATTTCTTCATCTTCAGATTCAGATAAAAAGTTTTGAATAGAGTATATTTTTTCAAATCCTAATCCAACACTTATGTCACTGTCTTCCTTACCAATCTGAAGCTTAGATTTCATTGGCTGATAGATGCCGGCTACTTTCCTTTGCGGCGTATTGGGACTATGGGGATCATCAGGATCATGTGATTGAGACCGAGAGAGTTCCACAGCTGCTCTTGCGGCTGATGCTGCATAAGCTGCTGATTCAAATGCTGCTTGAGCAGCATCAGCTACATCCCTGAACTTTTTCCTCGCTTCCGTTGAATTTGAGAAACCATCAACTCTTACAAGATCTTCAGGAGATATTGGTAAATTGTCGTCGAGTTTAGCACTGATAGAATGAGTTGATGGGTCTGACTTAGGCTGATCCTGCTTCTGTTCTGTGTCTGATTTCTCCGGCAACTATCACACAAGGATCAACTTTACATAAGTTGATGTTTAATATCTACACAGAACAATAGTATTGGTACTGTTGCAATTCCTGATGTTAAGACAACTGACATACCTCTGTGGTTACTGGAGAAACTTCCTCAATTTGCAAAACTATGTTGTTCTCAGAAGCAATTTCCTTGAGCAACTTCAATCTGTTCTCCAAGCTTGGCGTTCTGGTTGACAGTTTCTGTATCATCTACATAGAAGATTCATGTGACAACTAACATCCCTGTTATATATACTGACATCCAGTGTTAAAGTGGTAGATTAAGGAGGATTAGTTCTTGACACGAATCTTACACAAATAAGAGACCGGTTTACTCAAGTCTCAAACATGAATAAAACTCGATTATAATGTGACAAACTCATAAAATAATATCATACAGAGAGAATCCTTGTTTTTTTTAGCGTTTGAATCAAAGGTCAGTTTATAGAGGGTGTATGAGTGGTAGGTTTAGTGGAGAGAAAAGGAGATCTTAGTTTTAAGATGGTTCACGAATTATGAATGTCCACATAAATGTGATACTAGGCATGTCACAAGTTATGTTAGGATACGAGAAGAAAATGTTAGTCAATGTAACATACGACACCACCCTACACATTACAATATTGCAGTCACCTTAGGATTCACTCCACAATTGTTGCGTAATTCAATTGCACGGGTCACAAATTCCTTTCCAAAACGAGAAGTGAAAATCGCCCGAATCTTTGGAAGCTCTGGGAACTCCCCACATCTTGTGGATGCATAAATCAAGCTTGATATAGCCTCCTTCAATTCATCAGGACAAACCCTATTGTAAGAACAAAAACCCATCAACAAATACAAAAGCCAAAAGAAACCCAAGGAGAAATCAAAACCCTATAAACGTAGGACACATTAAAAGAAAAAAAAAAGAAAAGACTTAACTTTTCGTGTTCAATAAGGTTGACCCTCTCTATCAACACTAGACAATAGCCTTCTACCATAACAAACACATCTACCATGTTCTGCTCCTTGATCACTTGTTCAACCTGTCAAAACCACCATTTCAACACAAAAAAAGGAATAAAAACCCAAAGAGTCGTCAATGGAACATTTTATAAAACAGGGGCCTAATGCTTTTGTTTAGTATGATGAAAAAATAGAAAAATGAAAAATTAGAAAGATGAATGAATGGATTAACCTTTCTTCCAACTCACTAAAATTTATTGTCGGATAAAAAATTAATTATATATATTGATATATTATTTAACTTCGTATCGTTTAATAGATATATACACCATATTTATTTATTGCATAGTGTCCTCTTAAAGAAGGAATACACAACTTCTGGGGTCAACTTGACTCATGATTTTACACTAAAAAATGTAGTCTCATAATCCAACTATCCTCCTATTCCGTTAGGGGAGGGAACCACTAAATCAAAGTAGTTGTGGCAAAATTTCCCAAAGAAAGGAAGCCCCGATTCCAAAAGCAATAAAATATTTTAATTTATGAACTGAGTTCTCGGATGTCATGCCACCCTACTATTGAGAGCTCTTCCTCCCTGATGGGCTATTGATCAACATTATATACACATTAATGTCATATATAAATATAACAGTAAAATATATATTTATATTTTTCTATCCTTCCACTTTTTATCCAACCAAATACAAAAAAAAATTAATTCTTCCTATTTTCTATCCCTCTTGAAAAAAAATAAGAATTATTCGATAAAAAATATATTATTCCTACTTTCTACCTTTTTATTTTTCTATTCACCTTAAAAATAATAGACATTCATTAATCCCAAAATTCCAATGATCAGTGGACGGAACGGGGAAGAGGGTGAGTTTTATTACAGGTAAATCTGATTGACTAAGATTAAAATTTTCAAGTACTGATTTTATACAAGTTGTAACTCTATTGGAATTCTCTTATAATGAAAAAGAGTTGTTTCTTAGATAAAATTATATATATATATATATATATATAGTCTTTATTTTTTGGATTGAACGACACCAAAGATAAGAAAAAATTACCCGTAGAAGAGCTCTTTCATGGTGGCCAAGGTTGAGGAGTTGAAGAACGTCAGACCTGGCCAGGGAGTAGCGGGTCTGACGCTGGTTCTTGATGACGGAAAGCCGAGAAATGGCAAGGTTGATAGTGGCTTTAAATTTTGTGGTCTTGAATTTTCTTCCTAACAGAGCATCAAGCTTCTTTCCCATGCCCAGACTTTACTTGGTTTTCGATGGGTGTCTGAGAGAGAGAGAGAGTAGTGAAATTTGAAGAGGTGGGTGTGTTTGTAGAGAGCTGTGCAGTATTATGTGATGACCATGAAGGAGGGGTTACGTATGCATGTACGTGTCTTGCGCTGATAAATGACTGTTTCCTGCAAGGGTTGGGTGTCACAGTTACACTACCTCGCAATGTTATACCAGAATATTATTATTACGTGGTGTTATCAATCAATTATAAAATAACAATTAAGATTAGTGAAATCTACGATTCCAATATGATATAGATAATTATTAGCAATTTACTTGGTATTCTATTATTGATTGGTGACACTACATCATCAATATTACGTGGTATTACCGTTATATTCAATATTTTTTATAGTTTGACGAGAAATTTAGGTAGTTAATTCAATATAATTATTAGATTAGTTATGAATTTTAAAGTTATATGAAGTCCACTTTTAATCAAATGACCACATTCAATTAAGTCGTTAAATTAGATCTAAATAGTATTTTTCTAGTTTTATTCATTAACCCAGATGCAGCATTGTATAATATTTATATTTTGAATAATAATTGAAATTTTTTTTTTTTTTAATTATGCAACATAAAACTAAAATAGGCAAAGATAAAATAAGAAAAATGTAAGGAATAGATAATAGAGAAGTAGACGTGGATTAGTGAGGTTCTTTGGTATTAGGAATTGTGTTTGTTGAATTGTCTGAAATTAGTAGCCTTGCAGAGAAGATAATTTTTTTAGGTTAAGGAAAACATTTTGGAAAGAATTTTATACAATTGGATCAAAGAAGATAAAAATTAGATTAAACTTCTCCGTTATATGTTTATAAGTCGAGAATTTAATTTCTTAATTGTTATATAAAATAGATTAATAAAATAATAAATAACACAAGTTAATATAATAAATCGATTATTTGTTATCGCATGAAGAAACCAAATAATTTTACTATTCATAATTATATATGACACGACACGACTAAATTACATGACAGGAACATAACAACTGTGTGTGTGTGTGTGTGTGTGTCTCTGAGAGAGAGAGAGAGAGAGAGAGAGAGAGAGATGAAGGGTTGTAAACTAATAAACGTGTGAGAGGTTTTTCTTAGAAATTAAGTCTGGGAAGAAGATTGTCCAGGTGAGAATGAGGTGAAGTTGTAACCCTGAGGAAGGTGTGAGGCAGATTTTCATGAGCTTTTCTACCTTACCAATTTTTTGTGTCAATTTTTATTTTCTCAAAAACGGAAAAAATACGTACCCCTATCGATCATTAAATTATTAGGATACTTATAAAAATATACAAGAATCAGATTCCAACCAACTCTGAAACTCTACCAACTCTAAACTCTGGAGAACCAACAAGACTTGTCTTTCCTCTTTTTATGAGAGGAAATAAAACTGAAAAACTTTTTTTAAGGAAAGAATAAAAGAACTGAGCTCAAGTTGATTCTTTTCTTAAATTTCACATCAAACAATAAATTTGCCGGGGCTGGCCCAACAGTGTGGAAAATAAAGTCTGGACTTCAGGTTCTAAATTTTTAAAAAGTCCATAATTTTAGATATATTATTAATTCACAAAAAATTTTAAATCCATTAAATTTTAAGCCGTAAAAAAATCCCAAAAAATAAAGTCCAATCAAAATTTTTATTGCAATAATTTGAGCTCATAATCTAATCCATAACATTAGAAATCTAAAAATCAGAAGTTAAAAAAATAAAAAAATACTCAAAAATCAACTCATATGTACCCCATTCATTCTCTCTCCCTCTCTCTCCAATAAAAAAAATCAAAAAGAGAGATAAAAGTTAAAATTAAACTTTTTATCTCCGATAAAAAACAAAAATAAAAGTTAAAACATTTTTCTGATAATACTAACATACTTTTCTTCTATTTCTCTCACACAAAAAAAAAATTTTAAAAAATTATTTTTAAAAAAAATTAATAATAAAAATAAAAAAGACCATATTTAATATTTTTGCTTTAGGCCGCAAATTACTTTGAATCGCCTCTTAAATTTGCTTCCCAAGGATTCAACTTCAAACTCGAAAATTAATGAAAAACTTACGACTCAAAAGAAATTAGTTACAACTCAACCTCAACTTGAGTAAATTACGATCGAATTGGGGGTTTTCATGTACAAAATACCATCCCAAAAAGTCACTTCATTCAAGTAAACGATAATTTTTTTTTTTTTTGAATCAAACAAGAATTATCCAAATATGAAGGATACCACGATTCAAATTTGGTCTTTAGCTTAATAATATAATGTCAATGAGTCATGCTTAGGTGGGTTTTATTCACCTAGTCCCATAACAATATGAGTTTGATTCTTCTCCAATTCTAAATTTTCCTAGACACATTCCAATTCAAAATGGTCTGCCTACTTCAATGCTATAAATTTCATCTTCTCATCTGAATTTATATTGTGAATGATTATCTTATAAATTGAAATCGAATTAGAGGCATATCATCCAAGCTGGTGGTCTAGTGGTAAAATCGTACCTGTTTATGATTGTCCTTGACTCTCATGTGCTTATCAAGTAAGGTTCGATTCACGGGATCAACACGATTTATTGATTGACTTTGATGATACTGTGGTGATGACCTACCATTCTGGGTTAGTAACTATAACTCAAATCGAACATTCTACGTTGAGAAGAGAAAGACCCTTATAGTCACGCTCAGAGGTGATTACTACCTAGTGGTCAACCTTTTCCCCCTTTCCATGATCAAAAAAATAAATAAAATTAGAGCCACAATACATTCATTCCAACCTCTTTCTCTTAAAAGTTCATTTTGTTGCCGAACTCGAACATTAGGAGAAAATCAGGAGTAACAAGTCTAGGGTATAATGCAACGAATCGTTTTTAAATTAAAACCGACACTAATCTAATTGATTTTCTTTTATTGAATGAAATGATCCTCATCAAAACGGAATTCACTTGATCGATACATTTACACCTATCAATTCAACAGAAATTAAAAATATTCCATCGAACCATGTGATAAAGAGATTTTATTTATACCCCCGAACTAAATTATTAGAGAAAAAAATAATTTTCAATAATTTCTTAATCTCTCTTCCCAAATTTATCATTTCTTAATCTCCTCCTTTAACGTGAAATAGAAATACGAATATCTCATCCTAACATTGGTGGCTCTCTAAAATCTTTAAAAAAAAAAAATTAAAAAAAAATCATCTCGTTGATCACACGTTGAACTGAAAAATGAAAATTATACAAGTATTTATATACATATATTACATCCTATGTAATTTCTGAAGTAAATAGCATATTTACTTCACTGCTTTCCCAAAGTGCACAGCCAATTCTGGGCTCTCTCTCTGTCTCTCTCTTGCTGCCAAAGCCTTTTTAAACCTGCACCTGCTGTGTTATGGCATTTCCTGTGACTTATTGAGCCTGTTCTACATGTCCATTGATCCCACCTGACTCTTGAATTTCCAGAATTTCGACTCTCCGTTTCATCTTTTTCCTGATCTTTATCGACAAATCTGCTGGATGAAATCTTCCACAGACGCTTACCCTGCAGTTTTGCTTCTCTATCAAGTGTGTCTCTACTTCTTCAACCATTGATCACACAGAAAAATTGGTCATCAGACTAACTATATATATGGGACTTTTTTTATAGTTGTAATTGTCTCAATCACGTGTCTTTTGGACTTATGACTACAACACAAACTTCATATGTACACGCGTCAATTGAATCGGGTTTTATATGGATAGAGAAACTCAAATTTCGGACATGAAGATTTACATTGGGCCTGTTTGAAGTTAGTTTAAATAGGTAGTTTTTAAGGATTTTGGAGTAAAATAAGTTAGGTACGTTTGGACTTTGGCTTTTTTATCGGCTTATGTTACGGCTTTTTGAACTCAAAATAGACTGATTCAAGAAGTTGATTTTATGAGTTTTTTTTCGGCTTTTTAGGATTTTGTCATGGTTTCCACATAACTTTTTAATTTATTATATTCATAAAATATTAGTAGTGACGTAAAAATTTTGAAATTCATATTTTAAGAACTATTATGCATAATCTATATATACATATAAATTTTTTTTTTTTGACACAAAAAAAGCTATAAAGATTTCAAAATGACTTTTTCAACTTTTTAAAGAACCAAATAGTTTTGGGAGATTTTTTTAACTATGATTTTTTTGCGAAGTTTTTCAAATCGTAGCTCTTCACCTAAAAAAATCAGCTTCAAACAAACTCATTGTCCTGTGTTCGATCGCTCAACCAACCCGTATGGGACCTTGGCCCATGAGTTAGAACTTAGAAGCCTTACCTTTCATATTGAGAAGGATTCTCCTTAGCTTTCTGCAACAAGCATTGCAGTCCAGGTTAATCCTCATCACCATGCAACAAACCTGCCAACTTTAACCAAAAAAAACCTTTAAGAGTTTAATCCAAGACTTACGAGCAATACATCAAAAAAAAACCATTAAGGCTTCTGAAATGCTGCTAAAATGCTTGCCTGGGCTGAAACAAACATAGAAATTTGATCAGATTCGAGATTGATTTGAAGTTGTGAGAGCAAAAAATAGCCGGAAAAGGGACGTTTCGATATAAGAGTCAAGAGATCATGGCAAGGTTGATATTTCTAGCTTCGGATTTTTGAGCAAATTCTTCTCTGGTGTCTTGGAATCAGATTCTGCTTAGGCTGAGAAGTCTAGGAAAGAGAGATTTCATGGTTTGGCTTTCTTCTTCAACTACTTCATCCTTAGGTTAGTTTAATTTTTATGATCTCTGATTAAAGGAAGCATATCTTCATGGGTTAATGATTTGGGTAACTTGATCAATTCAACATTGTAAAGCATCTTTTCCTTGTTCACAAAGTTTCATGATGCATCTTACTTGTTCACGATGAACTCGTTTAATTATTTATCTCACTCTATCCCTATCCCCACCCGAGCAACCATCTATAATACATACATATTTAGGTAATCAATGTATAATGTATTCATCTTTCAGGTCTAATGTACCTATCAAGGAATAAAGAAAAACAACTTGACATTGTCAATTAAAAGAAGCTTTCCAAAAACGAGATACAAATTGTTGTTGCGATTTTGTGTTTATTCTTTTCATTCGAGTCAATCCCTTCCTCTAGGATTCATCTAAGGCCGACTTTCATCCCTACAGGTGACTCACAGTCAAATTCCTTTATGCCTTTGCAACCAAGGGTCAATCTCTATGCGGCCCGAGAAAATTGTTGCAGGACTCCGCCATAAAAACTATGTACCTGAGACTATCCCGTGGCCTAGAGTATGATAAAGTCTGTCCAAAACATCAATATTTTTGCTCTTTTCTCCTTGTCTAATGGACAATTTGTTTCAGATTACAAATTTATTTATCAACAGGAGGTGATATACTTAAAATATAACAACTTTGATTTGCACAATAATATTGTAATTACAATCACTTTTGTGGTAGCGTACGAGGGATCGCTTTGATTTCTAATAAACTGCGTGAACAGCGAAATAGCCGCATGATCATGGTGAATTTGTTGAGGGGATTTCTGTATATTGCAGCAACTTGTTGTGAAGGTACTTCGAGTGCTTTAGGGTATCTACACGTGAGTGTTACCTTCTTCTCCAACACACTAACCTCCACAGAATCAGATTCTCCTGACAAAATGAAGAAAAAACAAATCGTTTGTCAAACCAAAGACAAAACCAACTTCAAAAAACTCTGGTTCATCCATTTCTTATTCCGGAAAATGAATACAGTACTAGATTAGTGTCGTCTAAATCGTATCAGGTTCATGTTGTATACTCGTGTTAGAATTTACCCAATTAATGCTTTGACACATCTATAGTCGTGTATAGTATGGTTCGTTGTACATAGTCAAGTTCTTGGTAACCAATCAACCTACTTGGGTTGTGAATTAAATACGTCAAGACTAAATCTATGTCAACAATTTTTTGTTGGGTCATGTTAAATTTGTGAAACCTATCTACATGACTGCAGAAACATATTATTTAGAATTCTAGACTTCTAGTCCTGGACTTGAACCCCCCCCACCAACAACAAACCCAAAAAAAAAAGTTTTAAAAGGTTTTAAAATATGCATCTACATTGTTAAAAAAAATGATGCTTCCTTCCCCCAGTAAAAAAGTGATGCCTTTTGCTGGAAACTTAATCATCTAAAACAGTAGATGAAATGAGTACAACACTACTGCAAAATACCCCGTAATTTAGGCATTATGGCCCAGAAATCACATGACTTGATGATTTCACCTCACCCATACCACTTATTACCATATACCAAAAAGTGAAGAAATCTCTCAAAAATAATAAATTCTATCCAAAAAGTGATAAATTTTAATTTCAAAAAATGGCAAGTAAACCCAAAAAATGGTAATTGGACCAAAGAAGTAAGTGCAATCCAAAATTTAATAAGTTTTACTAGAAAAGTAATATAGATACTCTAAAAAATGGTAAGTGGTATGAAACTGAATTTTTTTCTACACAATCTGTATGTCAATGTAGACCCCATGGCCAAGACAAAACAAAATAAATTCCAAGTTAATTTAATATTGACCAACTTGTTCATAATGTCAATGGACAAAGGCAACTTGAAAGGATTTCTAGGGAATTTAGTTGATGAATGATTCTTTAACAAAAAGCAATTAAAAATAAGAGAGCTTAGGAAAATACCACTTTTTGGCTTGAAAGGGAGCTAGTTCTTGAAAGTTCATTGAAAGTGATTCCATACCACTAAACATTATAAGAAGTGTAGAGAGGAATCCTATGTGTAAGTTCACTGCTAAGAATACAACTATATGCACAAAAAAGATGAACCAAAATGTGCACTAAATTATCTGCAATCGTTGGATCAGTAATGGGATCTACTGATCTGGCGACTGTAAATGATTTGGTAAAATGCACATCTTTGGTGTACATAACGTTGCTCAAATTACAATCGCTTTCAATTTACTTTAAACGGGCAATGCTACTTCGACTTAATTTACTGATCTAATTATTCTTTATCATTGAATTGACAGTTGGTCCCACTATTAATTGGGACTCTATATCAATTCAATAGCTACGATATATTAAATTAATAAATTAGATCCAGATAATATTTTTCATTAAAACACTCCATGGCTTCGTTCAAGTACTCCTTTTTAAAATTAAAATTGGGTAAAAGATACTTTTGTAGTAGTTTAGAACATGTAATTATATCCCTCTGATAATTCTTGACATGTCTTGCAAATCAGACATGGAATAGAATATGTAATAATGTCGATTACACCGAGGTAATTCTAGTTATGTCTGGCAAATCAAACACGAAATTAGAGAATTTTGATCTAAAATAAATGCACTAGTGAACCAGATAAGAAATTAGTAAGTTCAAGTGTAGACCATAATTTATAATTTTGAATAAATTGGGACACGACACGACTAAATACGACCCCAATGTGAGACAACCCGACCAATTATCACCTATAACAACATCACAATGGCTAAAAACTGGGTAAAAAATTGTTTCACCAGATTTCTTCCCAGTGGGATGAAGCATAGAAGGAATTGTAGAATGAGAACTTACCATTCATTTTAGACATTATTTCAGCTACCCTCTTCTGACACCCTGAACATCGAAAATCAGCTAATAAAACAACTTCCTGGACCTGAAAATCAACACCCACCATCGCCACCCATAAGCCCATAACCACAGCAAGTGTAAACAATAGAAACACAAACAGGCCAAAAGTGCAAACCCAATTGCAAATTGCAAACACAGAACATTGCCACAGAGAGAGAGAGAGAGAGAGAGAGAGCTTACAAGAGGAATGGTTAAGGATTCAATAGACGCAAGGGTAGTTCTAGGTTGGACTTGAAGTGTTTTCCCTGAGTTTCTGAGTCCAATTGCAGTAACCCCTTTCTTATGCCCACCAACAAAAGCCATGCTCTGTTCTGTGATTACCTGAACACTGCAAGAGCTTCATATAGAGCAGTAAAGGTAAAAGCTCATTCTCACCTAGCGAGAGAGAGAGAGAGAGAGAGGAAAATGATCTATGAACAGCTCCAGCTACAGTGATGGAGCTCTCCCATCTTTCTGAGATGCTTGGTCTGTTGGAGAACAAGGGTTACAGAGATAATTGAAAAGACAGACATGGACATGGTTAAATAACAAATGGGTAAAGGTCATTAGTTGACAAAGATGCTTCATTCCCAGAGTCCGACCCACAATTTCCTCCTTTGAACTTTTCTTTTACAGAATTATTGTATTGGGGTTGCTTGGAAGACCACCTCTCTCTCTCTCTCTCTCTCTCTCTCTCTCTCTCCTACTTTTGGTTCTCATTATCCATCAGGTCAATAATCAATTAGGTCTGGCAGTGACAACCAAGCATTTTGGAGTCTTGAATTTTGATCTAGTGTTTGGTGGGCTCATAGGAACTGGAGCTCAATTCTTCATTTTAGTTATTTAAAATATGTTTAAATATTCTACTCTCTATTTTAGAAAGTCACTTTTACAAGTTCACTCTAATTAGGCTCTTTATTTTAACTAACTATTTCAACTAACTTTTAATAATTCAAATCAAAAAATATCACGTAACCTACTACGTCATCGTCATATTTTTAACGATCGTATTTTAAACAGTCATATTTAACCTAAAATTCAACCAAAACTTTAAATTAATTCAACTCAATAGAGTTCTCGGCATGGGGGAGGGGAAGAGTGGTTTCGGTAAAGGCATGGGGGATTGCAGCATATATTGTTTTGGCAGCATATATATAGAGAGAGAGAAGTGAAGGGGATTGCAGCACATATATATATAGAGAGAGGGGGGTTTTGGGTAGCTAAAAATTAGAAAATAGAGAGTGGGTTGGAGTTCTGTAAGGCTTGGCTCTTTAGAAATTCTCTCAACACATGCTAACCTAGGTCTTGAATGCATATTATAGTCAATGGTGTGCTTGGCTGCTTGGCACAACCCTACAAGAAACCTAATTAATTTAATATGTTTGTACAATTGACAATACACAATGGCAACCCATGCTTACACTCAACAATAACCCTGATTAAAAAAGTTTAACTTCTTGAAAATATACCTTATGACGATAAAATTTGGTATTCAATCATTCATAATCACGACCTTATAAAACAAACAGAATTGTTAAAGAATATTAGTATATTGTGATTATTGTTAGAGGGGTATAGGTTTTTGTGTAGTTCCATCCAGTTGAAATTTTGAACACTCACATTTAATCGCACTATACTTCCATTTGTGATAATAAACTCATTTATACAATATTTTTTTGGGAAAATTCTATTACAATTTTATCTATTATTCTAATTTACAGTCACTCTTCCTTTTACAAACCCACTATCTCCTTTTTCCAAAACCACCATTCATCATTTACCACCACCGCCATTGGTGTTGACCGCTATTGTTACAATTGTGAAACGTGTTCTAAATTCAATCTGTCAACAACTCAACCGCAACCCTACCGTATATGTGTATATGTGTTATTTCTACTAATTCTTCAAGCTTACTACCTGTAACTTCTGAATATGGAGGAAAGATTAAGTATGCACTTAAGAATAAGAATAGAGAATATGAAAATAACAATTTAGCAACAAAACAGGAATCCAAAGCCTCTTCAAGATGAACACCTCACGGCAATACTTGAATCAACATTGTTATAGATGGATAGCAAGAGAGCAAAAAAGTAGGGGCTCAGTTCCGGCATGTTGGACGGGTTGATGGGTTAATCTTAACTCAACCCTAAATACATAATCTTCAAACCTAATCCTAACGATAACTCAACTTTAACTCAAGTACAGTTCAAGTTGAATTTAGAGTGGGCTCGAGTTCAATTCGAATTACTTAATTCGGGTTGATTTCGGGTTATATTTGAAAAAATTTGAAAATGAAAATGAAATTTTAAAGTTTAATTTTGGCAAAATTTGAAAATGAATTTTACACCTAAACTCGTATATACCAGTGATGGTCTTCGTTGGGAGGCACAAATCTGAGAGAGTCGAAGATCTTTGTTGTGAGAGGTTGGGAGAGTTAGAGAGGCAGAGTGAGTCGATTGTCAATGAAAATAAAACGAGGGTTGTCGGTCATCACTGGTGGTGATTGAATGTCAATGAAATAGGCTGAGAGAGAAGTGAGAGAGGCTGGCTGGCTGAGTGAAGAGTCAGAGGAGGTAGGCGCAGTTGAGTGAATGCTGAGGTGGCTGAGAGAGATGTGAGAGAGGCTGGCTGGCTGAGTGAAGAGTCTGAGGAGGTAGGCGCAGTTGAGTGAATGCTGAGGTGATTGTGAAATATGAAGTGTGACCGGCCCGATTTAATATTCGGTTGAGCCCAATTTAATATTCGGGTTAAACTCGATTTATATATTTGGATTAAACCCGATACCTCAATTGTGATTGATGTTTTTCAACTCGATCCCAACTCAAGTATTAAAAATCTCAACTCAAATTCTATTTTTTTGAAGTTAAATTCGGGTTGACACGCCCAAATTACACCCTTACAAAAAAACCCAATGCCTCAAACCACATGTTAGCCAGTTATATACATCAAACCAGAGAAATACAAGCAACACATAACCAAAGAAGTTCAATAAGCTTTGAAAAAATCAGAGCATTATAGAAGATGAAATGAATAAATTATTTCATTATCAGAAACATTATGTACAGAATACATGAAATCCTCGAGATCTATGAGGGAGAAAAATCTAAGTATAGGTACAGGACAAGTTATTAGAGCTCTAACAAAGGTGTTCTACTGCACTCAAAACAGCTGCCCATGCATTACTTGGAGGGCATTGTAGCCTCTCCGGGCTATAGTCAGCTATAGATACAAAGGGAAAAGGAGTTAAATAAACATTGCCCGCATTGAAGAACATCTAGGAGTCGATGAACATGAATCTAAAAGCCTAAAACTGCATCTCCCTCTATAACAACTAGTATCCCCAATGGAGAATGGATCAGAAGTTCCAAAAATGACTTTGGAAGCCAAATCTAGAGGAGGGCCAACTATTACCTAGACATAACTAAGCTTGTTAGAGAAGGTACGACTGAAGAGCTAAACATAGGATTCTCAATGTACTTGCAGTTGTCATGATCAGTTTTCAGGGATGAAGGAATGAAAAAATTTTCACAGGTTGGCATTCTCTGAGCTTCTGGGCTGCTTTTATTCTCACTAAAGCTGTAAAGCACTTTCTGGGCAGAATTCCTACCACGGCCTCTCTTTCTTGATGACTTCCACCTCAACTGTGAAAGCAAAACATCTTTCGAAAGATCACGGACCACTTCTAATTCTTTTACCTTGTCCTCTCCAGAATGCACCAAAATATTGCTACTTCTACTGTCATCCTTTACTGGTAAGCAATCTTTCTGAACTCTATTACTGCATACTGCACCTTGGTCCAGTTTGCCATCACATAATTTAGGCATACTTCGCTTTAATTCAAGGCCAGAAAATATTAAGGTCACAAGCTCTGGTCTTTCCTCTATGTTTCTCCATTCATTTCCCAACCATTCCTGAGAACGTCTTAAGTCATTCGAACTGAATATTGATTCCCGCTTTTCTCCTGAGAGTAAAAAATAGAGCATCCACGTAAGAATATGAAATTAGCAGGGAAAAAAAAAACAGCCGTATAGATAACTAGAATTTTTTTGAGATTGACAATGCTGAAAAACAAAATCAACAAAGAAAAAATTCCAAACCTGGGAAATAAACATGAAGCATATCCTTGGATGTTTTCTTAACTACAATTCCTTCCCACCAGCCATCATGCCACCACGCATCCACAACAGTTCCAATTTCAACAACCCATGAAAATCTGCCTTTGTTGGATGGTGGGCTCGGCCTAACAGTTGTCCTCCCATGAACACGGAGACAAAATTCATCAGGAACAGCAACCCTGGACTCCAAAATCCATTCCTACAAGATCAAATAGTTAACAATATAAAAAGATGTCATGACTGAAGATAACTGGCATATTCCTTGCTGTGGGAAAGAAATGAAGAAATATAAACATCAAGAAGAATGATAACAAGACTTTTCACCTCTAAATTGTTTGCTTCATCAGCTGCATCTTTAATATCTTGATATCTCACTTTCACCCTGTCTTTGTGCCTCTTGATGATCTGTGCTCTGAACCAGCAACCTCTGATGCCACTATCCTGAGAGAGCACTTCAACTTGAGAACCTATGGTTAAATGCTGTGGATGCTTCTGTTTTATTGCCTCTTTCCCACATAAAGATGCAGTAGAGCATTGTTCTTTCAAACTGCCTATTTCAAACCCAACTCTCAAGTCTTGTACATCCAAACATGCATCCATGGTCTCCTGCTTCTTAGCAGAGTCCGGGTCATGTTCACAGTCTTTTAGCCTACGAAGCCTCTTCTTGGGCCTGATCCCAACAACAGCATCACTCAGATGCCTTTCCACCTTCAGACCATCAGTGGAAGGCCAACAATTTAAAAGGGAAGCTGTTGATACATATTTAAATATTTCTTGATTCCAGTAACCTTTAACTTGAGTTATGTCGAAGGGCTTGATATCATCAACATCACACTGCTTGTGGCATACGAATGGTTCCAATTGATTTTGTGCTGCCACATTCAGAAATTTCTCATAATGCTGGGGACTGAGAACAGTTGCCAATCCATCTATGCATTCAACACTGAGATCTTGAAGACATAGAGAAAAGAAAATCTCTCGGTCAATGTAATTGTGAGGCAAAGCAATACCAACCTCATCAATTTTGTGCAACCATTGTACTACAACCATCTTGTTGCCTCTGGAGTCTTCATACATATCATCCAAGTAAGCAACAAGTTGTTTATCTTCTTCAGCCAAAACATAAACAAAGTTATGAACCTGCGAATGATATAAAAAAAAATAACAAAAGAGCACCAAATCAGTTCAACAACAATCCTAAACTTAAAACTTGACCACAAAATGAGCTGTTTTGTTTGAATTGGAAGCTGCCAATCAAAATTGCACATTAGCACTTACAGAAATTTTAACACCATTACGATGAAATGATTGGTAATGTCTCCGCCTTTTCCCACACATCCATGGAGAGCCTAGCCACAAAAAATCTTTTTTATGCTGACCCAGCTTCCGTAGTTGAACATCCTGGAAGAAGATAAAATGACAAAATTAATAACAATGATACTTTTATTTTAATCTTAATATCATATGAAGAAAGTAGAAAAGACAGTAAAATTCACACCGTGAAAGGTTTTACATCCAACTCGCAAGCAACTTTTCTGTTCAAACCTCCCACTGGTCGGAATGATCGATTAAGCTGCAAGTCTGAACCTACAACAAATAAGAACAGTCGCTACTTCATCAACTAAATGTGACCCTTCAAAACAAACAATAACTATCCAAATAATAGAAGTTACTGTGGATGTTAATGAAAACTAAGTGTACACACTTGAAATGCAAAACCTGAAAGAAATAATGCAAAAGCTAACGTAAGCAACAAGATTCAATGTGCACTCAGCCATACTTATCTTAGCAACTCAACATGGAAAAACATGTAAATGGTAGCCAGTGCCAAGTGGAAAGAGAAACGTTCCTAGGTGCCTCAACAGCACGAGGGTTCGACAACTACGACAATAGCTGGGAGAGTTAAATACCACAGAAAGAAAATTTAACAAATGAACCAATGTACAATTGGCCATGAGAGAACATTTTAGATCTTAACCTAGATTGAGGGCAAAAGAATCCCGTAGCTCTCAACCAGCTCTTACAAATTGATGCAAAATTCCTGCAGCCCAGATTACAATCAGTTTTCAATAAGATGATCACCACAAATATTGAGATGAAGAGTATCTCACTGATGAACAAATTGCAACGGCAGAAATTTCCAAAGGAAGATGATCAAGAATAGCTCCGAGATTCCATTAAAAGGAACCCCATAACACCAAATTTGTAATAAGGATCCACTACCCCCATAAAATGATGATAATAATGATTTAAAATCTCTTGGTTAGGATTTATGAGAATAGTCAGCATAAATCACAGCAACAATTAATAAATTCTTAACTGGAAGATATAAAAACCTACAAGTTGTGAAAAACAAGTCTCAGTTTTCAGTCCTCCCAACATAATTAAGATTCAATTTTGAAAAGTTCGAGACAAAAGAACGTGATAATAATCCAAATGGCTAAAGTCCCATTGAAATTTTTTATAACACCATTAATCCCCAAGCATCTATACAAAAATTTTCCTAGGGACATTTCTGCTCCCAATGTTTAAAGGTGAAAGGCAACCGCTCAATTTCAAAGCTTCCCAAAGCATCCTAATGGGTTTAAATCAGTTCTAATTGATTTTATTTACCACAAATACATAACTAAAATCCAAGGATTTAAGCACATTATATCAATTAGATGGTGGATTGGAAATGTGTTGTCTCAAGCATGATTATGCATTTGTGCATGTCTATACATAATATAATACTCATGTGTCTTGTGACAATGTATGTGTTAGGTGCAAAAACAACAACATCGACGCCGGTCTCACTTGAGGTTTCACAAGAAAAGTGATTTTGAGTTTGGAAATTAACCCAAACATAAACGGTAGCAAAGTAATTGTCGAGACTTCCGGGCAAAAATGTATAGTCATTAATTCTAGCCGAAACTTTCGGGCATTACTAAATAGTTGGATATTAGTATTAAACTTTAATATGTGCGATTTGTTATAACTATTTTGTGTTTATGTTTTTTTCTTTCTATATGTCTCAAATATAATCACTAAGTGTGTACCACTGAACAGTCTAGCTTGGCATAGAGGTGTCTTAGTTGTACATTATGTCATGTGTTATAATTGTACACAGTTTGTTAAGATGTTTTAAGGGTATGACGCTCTACTTATGTTGTAACGACGTGCTAAATGTCAGGTTTTCTTATTTGAGTGAATGGCTTGATTATTATTGTGTAGGTTAATTACATTGATTTAAATTATGATTAAAAGGTTAATAAATTAAAATTACCCATGTCCTATCTCTTTTCTGTGATAAAAGGTCTTAAAATTAAAGAACTCGTCCTAAGGTTGTTTGGAATTTTTAAGAAGACAAGACGTTACAAAAATTTCACTTAACTTAAGATATTGTGTATTGAGATAGCTCATTTTTTCAGTATTTACATAAAATATGTAAGACTGAAAAAACAAAGGTAATAAAATGCTTTCAATTGTGTTTTATCAAAATTAACTCAATTTATACCTGTTTCATTTATAATTTTATATAGTCAAATTTGTACTACATATAAGTTGTCTTTAGCAGATTTGTTTCGTATTTAGTCAAATTTATGTTGATCCATTTATTTTAGAGATATATCAAGTTTATTTGTTTATCACCCATATTTACTAAGGCTAAACTCAAGCTCGTTATTTTCGTATCGATTTCTTATTGAATTTGCACTTCATACCTAAAATTATCTTAAAATTAGAAGCCATAAATTTTTTTAATTGATTCTAAATTTTTTTATTTATTAAATTGGGGGCCCTCGCCTACACCTAGGGCCTGCGGCACAGTGCTGCATAAAATTGTGCGATATTTGGTCCAAATACCCTTTTTTTCACATATCTCAGTTGTAGATAACCCACTCTAAATTCAAATTGGGACCAATTATATATAATAGATTATCTACCGATATAGGGTGGGTGACCTATGATTGAGGAATATATGTATTGGAGGAAATTCAAATCAAGATAATCCATTAGTACAATTCTAAATTTAAAATCCGTGAAGACTTCCAACCAGAACACCCCTCCGCCTGTCAAAAGAAAAAAAAAACACTTCCTCCTCAAATTAATAGAACCTATTGCCATAATAAACATCTGGCGAAACAGAGGCAGATATCGCCACAATTCCTCAAAAAAGCAAATAATCAAAACACTCCGTTTGAAAATTCAACTACAAAACAAAAATATTTTTGGCTGAAATTTAAGCTTGCCGAGTCAACATTAAAATTACAAGCTACCCATGTGGAAAAAAAAAAAACAGATCTTTTAATTAGAGTGAGTAACCCAAGAAGGTAACAGAAAAATTAAGAAAACATCGAACTGTTTGAAAACACCGTAAAGGAAAAAGCCGCCAAGAACCCATCACATCAAAGGTGTGTGCAGATCATGACAAGATGAAATCGAAAAAAAAAAATTAATTTTTTTGGCTAACGAATAAGAACTCTTGAACACGACGTCTTTTGACGATTCAGAAATAAAACTCAAAATTTCCAGATGTAGATGATAGAGGCAACAGAGTATAAGAAGAAGAGGAAACAGGCCATCAAAGCAGAACACAGATCTATCCACAAGACGAAAGACGGAACTAGAAATTAAGAAAAAGGAAAAATAAACGACAAAAGTATTCACCTATTACGATGAGAAATCCACAAATCCATAAAATTTCACCAACAAAATAAAAAAAATTAAACGTTGACCCAAAAGCGTAAGAAAATCAAATAACATCAATTCATTATACATAATAGAGATCCACAGCACAATACGAGAAACAAAATTAAGTTAATCATATACATATCGAAATTCTATAAATTAATTCCTTTATAAAAATCAAAAAAAAAAAAAAACAATCTAGAAATAAAGATAAAATCTTTCCAACAAAAAGCAAACAAATTGAAATTAAATGAAATTCACGACGTACCTGAAACTATTGAATTCAACCAATCGATGACCTCTCTCCTCGACCTCAGCTTCAAAAACGAAGACGAATTGGAAGCCGATACCAGAGAAAAATCTCGAATAGCGTATCGATAGGACATGCGTCCCAAACTCTTCTCTTTACCAACCACAGCCAGATCTGAAGTCCCGTCCTTCCGTATCAAATAGTACCGAACCTCTCTCCTCCCTCTATCGCTCGTTCCGTTCACTTCTTCCCATCTCACATACATCCCCGACGACATCATCCCCGTCGCCGCCAATCTCTCCATCAGAAACGACACCACCGAAACCCTAATTCACAACCTCTAATCAAACACAAACACCAAAACCGCGTCGTTAACCCCCCTCTCTCTATCTCTCTTCTTCCTCTGAATTTGAATGGAGGCTCTGCGCCCTCTCTCTCTCTCTCTCTCTCTCTCTCTAGATATTGGTGTGAAGAAGATGAGAATGAATAGTTTTAAATGGAATTTTCAAACTTATATATATGGTAAGGAGCCTAGGGTTTGGTGATGGAGATAAAGATGAACGATGAAGATTCCTCTACAAAGATGACACGGAGGAACGTTACAAGAAATTGCGGGTATTCTTTATGAGGTTCTTATTTTTCCGGAACTGCCCCTGGATATGTGAAGATTTACATCGTGTGTCCTTGCGTGTTCGATTTCGCCTTTGAGTGGAGAAGTTTCCGGTGGTGCGCGGAATTACCGGTGTGAATTTTTAAGAGAGAAGACTCGCTCTTTTCTAAATGACAGCTGGCAATCATAATGCTAAAGTTTCATTTTTTTTTTTTGTGAATTTAAAATTTTAAAAATAAATACTAAAAAAAACATATTTATGCCAATAATGATATGTATATACCACCTTTGTATAAAAAATATTTAATATAACGGTAACACTACGTTATTATTATTATGCAGTGTTACTAACTAATTATGAATAAATATGTAAGATTCGTGAATTTTACGAAATTTTATAATTAAAAATATTTTTTTCATTTAGTTATTACCATGTGTGTTTAACGAGGTTCACTTATTCTACTTGTTTATTTATTATCAATCAGTTATATCACGCAACGAAGATGATGTAATGTAACCATTAGATTAAATATTTACTCCATCTTTGTGCACCGTCCCACTTGCACCACTTAATTTGGGTCTTAGAGCTCGGTTTGTGATCTATTGAAACTATTACTCCAGAGCTTTTGGTGGACTATAAAGCAAAGATTCAAGTCACGAAATTATCTAACCATGGTATTAGTTGAGGTAAGTCTTTAATCTTTTCAATTTTACTTTCAACGTAGTGAATTTGATTAGGTAGACTTCAGTCTCGTGGCTATTTCCAACAAGGATTTTCATTTAAACATTTATGTTGTTGTGTATGCTTCTTGCTGTACTTCACATAATTGTATATTCTTCACATATTCAATTGAATGCTTGAATGAATACGAATTTGTGGTGTTGGTTGTGGTTATTGGGCAATTTGAATTGGATTGGGAGAATGCTTGAATTTGGGGATTTTGACTTAAATCCTTCAATTGGTAAATTGGGTTGTTTGATAAAATGGGGATTTTGCATTAATTATCATAATTAATTAATTGGTATAATTAAGTTTTGAATTAAACATTAAATTTTGCGATTGAATACCAAAATAAATTCACCCCATTCTAGATCAATTATTTTGAGATTCAGATCCCCTCCATTATTCATTCCCTCCAATTTCCCTCAATAGTCTATCTGATAAGTGACACCTAAAAAAAAAAAATTTCAACGGACAAGATCTTCGAATGGAGTAAGGAAAAGAATGGGATCTTCGAGTTTGAGATAATGGTTTTTTTTTTTTTTTTGTGTGTGTTGGGGGGGGGGGGGGGGGGGGGGTGGGGGGGTGGGGGGAAGATTTCCAATTAAAAAATTTAACCGGATCTCTTATCATATATTTATAATGTAAAATAGAGCAGCATTCAATAAACTTATTTAATGGTTTCAAATAGATTAATCCAATGGTTATCGATATTTTTTATCTCAAAATCATTCACATTGTACTATGTCTTCAAAATTCATAATGATTTTTACTTGTTCCTCAAAGTCTATAATTCATAATGGAAAAAATCACATAGTCATGTCACAAGGTATATATATGATATCTAATGAAAAGTTGTTAAAACAGTTACTTTAAAAAATTATATTTGTCTTTTTCTAAAAAATTATATTTGACAAAAATAATGGCGGGCAAATCGAGGTGGGGTCCAGAATAAAGAATGGCTACAAATTAAAGTTGACAGCTAAGCCGGCCCACCAATTTTTGACTTTCTTTGGGGCGGGAAAATTTTTAAAAATGAAAATCTTGCTCCTTTTGTCTCTCCTGCCAAATCTGACCGCCTGCATCGGTCTACCTCCCAATCATAGAGTTTTTATTCAAGAATAATATTATTCGGATCTAAAAATTTGATCTAATTTATTGATATAATGATTTAATTTTATAAGAATTATTAGATGAATATCAAGTTCTAATATTTGATGGGGTCTATAGTGAGTCAAAAGATCACAGTGAATTAGGTCAATAAATTATGTCAGTAAATTAGATCTCAATAATATTGCTCTTTATTCAGTGTTATAAGATGTCGGCAATATCACGTTTGTATAATTATTTATTAACAAAATTAAAAATAATAAAATAAATTTCACTTATATATCGAGAAATAGGGGGTGTTAATCGTGTCGTGTTCGTGTGATCCGCATGCCGTGTTATTCGTATCGTATTCGTGTCAAAACCCACGAAAAAAAAAATCTATTTAATGTAGGGGTGTCAATTATGTCGTGTTCGTGTGACCTGCATGTTGTGTTATTCATGTCGTGTTCGTGTTCGTGTTAAGATTTATGAAAAAAAATCTATTTAATGTGTTCTGAATATTAAAGATTAGTCTAGACTATTTATTATGCATATTTAATAATCGTGTCAATTTTAAGATCGCTCGTGTCGGGTTCGTATCAACATATCATAGTTGACACCCCTAACGAGAAGTGATTATACATTATATGAATGAGTAATTATTAAAATTTATGAGGCTTAACTTGCCTTAGAGCAACTCCAAGAGGTTAGCTAAATTGACCTTTTTAGCTATTTTACATAGGTAGTCCTTAAATTTTGTCTCCAACAAACTAGCTATCACACTAGCTATTTTTCATAGCCTTCATTTGGCTAGCTATCCCTGGTGAGGCAATGAAGCTCGCTAGTCTGTTTTTTGCACCAACGACACCTCCAATTGCAGAAGGTTTCACCGACTGATGAAGGCTTATTTGCACAGCACCCCCAGGAACTGTGAATAGGGCTGTTAATCAAGCCAAGCTTGAACAATTTTTTAGGCTCGTTTATGTGTAAATAGTCAAATGAGCCAGCTCGTTTATGTGTAAATTAGGCTCGAATTCAACTCGATTAACACCCCTAACTGTGAAGGCTTCATCGCAGAAGGCTTGCTCCATCGACTGAAGCAACGATCCTGCAAGTTTTGTCTCCACCGACTAAAGGCCCCTCTTTCTCATAAACTCTCTCTCACTGAAGGAGCACCGATTGAAGGTATGGTATCTCTCTCTCATAAACTCTGGATTGATAACATGGACCTTAATTTATCCCATTTCATTTGGATATTTTTCACCCTCGTGTTTGATTTCCCAGTTTGTACGAGAAGATCAAGAAAAAATCCAAGATCTAGCAAACCCCCCCCTCCAAATCCAGTAAAACCCCTCCAAAAATTCAGCAAACCCTCCCAAGTATTTTATGATATTTACTCTTGTAACCCATCTTTTATGATATTTACTCTTGTAGCCCATAATTGATTAAATTTATACAATGTATAGTTGAATTGTTATTTTTTGAATGTTAGTTGAAATGGTTAGTTAAAATAGATAGCATTGTTGGAGTGAATTTGAAAAAGTGATTAGCTAAAGTAGATAATACAATATTTAAATATATTTTGAGTAGCTATTTTAGATAGCGTTGTTGGAGTTGCTCGGTTGAGAGTTTTACTCTCTTCTAATTTCATAAGAATTAGAGGATCTTTTAATTTAATTTTGAATGATTAAGATTTAAACTCACCATCAAACTTAATAGATTTTAATTTTTTTAAAATTTAGAAGTTTTTTTTGAATCAGTTAAATCTACTTATATGTATATATCTTCATCATTTAAAATAAATTGAAAAATGCTTCAATTCTTAAAAATTGGAGAACTGAACTCAACCATTGTACCACGTCTTGCACTATGTGACATTATCGATATGGTCAAAGATAAAAAATTTCTTTCAAGACATTGTTTTGGTCGTTTAGGAAATAAAAATATTTTAGGAATGTTTCGAAAATGTTTCAAAAGCATAATGAAAATGAAGAAAAAATTTAAGAACTTATTTTTAAAATATTTTGAAATATACAAAAATATCTCGAAAGATTCTAAAACAATGTCCAAAAAAGTCCAAACAACTTGAAACACCTAAAAATATTCTAAAACACCTCGAAGTATTGAAACTTCGATTACATAACTGATTCGTTTCGATCTTCTTAAAAACAAAAATGTTTCAGATATTTCGATTGTTTCGAAACAAAATCTTGATCCTTAGATATAGTCCTATCAACGGATCGAATATGGACCGAATTGTCATATATCTGAACCCAATTAAGTCTTTGTTGATCCGATCTAATTATCTGACGGATTTAAAAAATTCAATCCATGTCTGAATCCATTAAATTTCAGATACATGATTCGAAATTTAAAATTAGAAATTCGATCCGATTGTCACAAAAAACACATGTACACCAAAAAATAAATAATAAGAATTTGGATAATGAACTAAAAAAAGGAGGGAAAAAAAAATTGAAGTGAAAGTAAGGAAAAAACCAGATAAGATAGGGAAACAAAATAAAAATGGAAAAAGTGGTTCTTATATTGTGATATTCACTCTATTTTACTTGTTTTTCGGTATAAATATAATATATGGGTGATATTTATTTACATAATATATTTTTTTATTCGGATCGAGTTATTATAAATCTATATCTAAATCCGTTTAAACAACTCTAATTTATATCTGCTTAAACAGATTCAGATTCAAATTAAATTCAAGTTGAAAATCGACCCATTCACAGATTTACTAGGATATGGTATAACCATGAAAAAAATGTTTGATATAACAGTTACACTATATCAATAATATCACGTGGTATAACCGTCCACTAATAAATAAATAAGTGAGTCCCACCAAATTAAGTAACCACCCATCAATATCTAACTTCGTATAAGACAATGAGATCGATTTTATCTAACTTTTTTTTTTTTTTTTAGACGATTATATCATGTCAATATTAATGTGGTATAAACGTTACATCTAATATCGACTCGTTCGTAACCATGACAAATTACTTCCATAACCGGCTTTTGCCGGTAAACAGCGATTGCAATGGCGCAAAACTGACGTGGCAGTGTAACCCGGCCATGACGTGACTACCACTCCTCTAGAAATATCTCAGTTTTAATATGAGCTGGAATAGCATGTGTGCGTCCCCATCTTCTTTATTCTATGAATTCAAATATTCATTTGGAAATATATTTATGTTGGGCAAAATATATCAATAAGAAGTTGTGAGCAAATGTGTATTTGATGTTTCCAACAAAAAAGATAAATTGAAATAAAGTGTATGAATGATTGAGTTTTGAAGTTATTGAGGATGAGGTTAGTAGTTGGCTTGATAGCAATCGCTTCCGCTTTTGCATCTTAAGATCGTGAGTTCGAATTTCGTTATTGCCTCTTTGTAATAGTGCCCGACAAAAAGAGAACTAATTGAGAATAAATCAAAATCGGTTATAAAATTATAGGTGAAATGTACTTATAGGAATTTAATATGACCCAAATCTCATAAAATTGCACCGGGACTTCAAATCAATCCTATGTAGAGTTGGTGTTAGAGACGTAATCGTATCAATTTAGTGACATGTTAAAATTTAACTCATACATGATTCATTTTTAATTATATATAGTCGAATTCATATCATATATATCTGAACTCATATCAATTATTAAGCAAATATAATCAGTCAACTAGTTTATAACTCAAACATGTTATGGCTAAACACAATCATTAAATTCATGTCGACTTCGTGACTAGTTGAAAAATCCTCTTAAGAATTGTTAGTCATGTTACAATCCGATTTTTGCCTTTATTGGGATTTGGGAGGAGATATTGTTTACTCAAAGCATGATAATGTCAATATATTTAATAAAAGAAGATTGAAGACTTGTGATAATGCCTCAAGATGTTAATCTATGATGGACTTATTATTGTATATTGGCCAGGTTGTGGGCTTCTTCTTGCTAGATGTTTGAGTAATTTGACAAAGGAGTTAATTGATGTTTTCAGTTGAACTAATGATCATCATTTTTATTGTTGGATTTTAAGGTTGCGGGTTTGAACTTCGTCATTCCCTTCTCATATAAGAGTGTCTGATTAAAAAAAAAAGAGTTCACTTGTGGTGTAATTGAAATTTTTTATCATTTTCATTTTCTTTTGGCTTAACTGCTATTTCTAGGGGCATGGCCAAATCCCTAGGGCTAGAAACCCGATTCACATTTCTTTTAGGCTTAGCATGTTCAGGTGATAAACGGAGTGGACTGTTACACTCGTTAAAGGGAAATTTGAAGGCCGGTCCCCCTATATGGACTTATTTGGACTTAAGTCCATCAAGGAAACTTATTTATTATGAAGTCTGTTTTTTGTCAATTTTACCATATTATCCCTTCCCTTTAGAAGTGAAATAAAACTAAAAATTAAAAACTCATAAATCTTAGGAGTTTGACTAACATTAAAATCTTTTCTCTCTCATATCTATCTATATCCATATATAGGTTAAGAGTTTGATTAACATTAAAATTTTTCCTCTCTTATCTATCTATATCAATATATAGGTTAGGTGTGTGTGTATATATATATATATATATATATATATATATATATATATAGTAACATTAAAAATAAAAAATAGTAACATTCAAATACAAAAAAAAATTATCATTTGGATACAAAAAATAATACATTTAAACACAAAAAAATAGTAGCATTTAAACATAAAAAAAATTGAAACATTCAATATTAATATTTTTAAAAAATAACAACAGTAACATGTTCAACAAAAATATCAACATGTTCAACAAAAATAGTAACATACTTAACAAAAACTGTAACATACTTAACAATAATTATTTCTCTCAAATTCAAACGCAAAAAATAGTACCATTCAAACACAAAAAATAGTAATATTCAAAATCAAAACAAATAGCAACATTGAATATTAATATTTAGTAAAATAATAGTAGTAACATGCTCAACAAAAATAGTAACATGTTCAAAATAATAGTAACATGAACAGTAACATACTCAACAAAAGCAGTAATATGAACAGTAACATAATAAAAAAAATAGTAACATGAATTTGAATATATATATATATATATATATATAGAGAGAGAGAGAGAGAGAGAGAGAGAGAGTTTTGAATTTGAATTTGAATTTTAAATTTATGACGAAAATTTTATATATATATATATATATAGAGAGAGAGAGAGAGAGAGATAGAGAGAGAGAGAGAGAGAGAGAGAGAGAGCTTTGAATTTTAAATTTATGATGGAGATTTTATTGACATATTTTTATTGACCTTGAATTAAGGGATAACAATTTCCAAAATAAGAAATTAATTTAACTTCCTTTCAAGGAAGGGTATTTTTGAGATAAAAAAAAAAGTGGACTTAAGTCATTACTTATAATTTTAAACATGGACTTAGCCCCTTATAAGTTTCCTTGCAGGACTTATCTCCAAACAAGTACATCTAGAGGGACTCACTTCCAATTTTCACTTAAATAAATGAGTCAACCCAAAATTAACTAAACGATACCCAAACTCGGCTATTCAAGATTATAAATGAGTCGGTATGGGTTGAACACACTTTGCCACTATACAATTTAAATACGACACATATCTAATACAACCTGACCTATTAAAAGTAATACATTTTATAATCATGTCAATAGATAAGATTTTGATAGCAAACAATCAACTTTTCGATATCATACAACATAATAATTCATAACCATAATTTTAGTTTAATTTACTTATAACAATTAAATAGGAAAAAAATAACATAAAAAAAACTTCACACGTGTCATGCTTTATAGGTGAAAAAAAACACGATATCGAAAAATAACCATCCTTCCATCTTTGCCATCAATTATCAAGCTCACCACATGTAGAGAAATTCAGATTAACATCTCTAAGTTTCTGCACCAAATCAATAACATTCAGGTTGTTCGTAGTCTCATTTTAAGTTTCCCCGCCTTCTGGTTTCATTGAAAGATAGTCAATTTTCTTCTTTCGACAGTACTGTGATTCATCATGACCTTGCTTGAAACACAGTTTGCAAAATTTAATGTTTATCTCATACACATATCTCTGCCATCGACCTTTATAGCCTTCCATACCTAACCCCAAATCCGTTTTGGATTATTCGCAAGAAGATTAACCTTGACACAAACTCTCGCTACACTCGGCCTAGTAAGATTCAACGTAGGATTATCAATTTTAAGGATTTTCGCAACCGGGCTTAGGATAGTCCTAAGATATTCCTCCGCAAAAAAATTGAGAGGAAGAACAGAAAGAGATATTCACATTAGAACCACATAGGGTTCGTAATCAAGAACAAATTCAGAGAACCATTTAAAAAACCAAAACAAATACCCTTCAATGTAAATTGTCTACAGCAGCCATATTTTCGCAAATTCTTCAAAGAAGCCAAACCGGATGATAATTTGCATTGATCAAGTAAATCAATGAAGAAGTCTACTTTTAGCGACCGCTTTGATCGAATAAAGTCGCGAATGACATCCAAAGAAGGTAGTCCATATGAACAGTTTCCAATGAGAGTCTGTTGAAATAGAAGAGGATGATCAACATTATCAGAATTCTTTGGTAAAGGGTCGGCCATGAGGCTGTAAAGAAGGAGGCAAACCCGAGTGACTGTATATATATAGCTTCTGACTCTGGTAGATCGAATGGTGGGCTACTGGATGACTGACCCAATGAAGCTTAAGAAGTCAAAGTTGGTTGTTAAACGAATACAACTGTTCTGGCTCAATTCAGGTTGGGTTCATCGAGTAAGACTCATTTTTATTCGAGTAGAGCCCGAGCTCAGGATCTAAGCCCAAAATTACATTACACTGCTGAAAAGTACTCTGCTCCAAGAGGTATATACCACTGACCATATAATATCATTAGATCTAAATGATTTGGGTCGTTATCATGCTTTTTTAAGTAAGGAGCTTAAATAGAACAATATAATATTCACCCCTTCAACGAGCAGATAATTGATGTCTTTTTTTGGTAACTTTCCTGAGGAGGCTGCTTCAAGGTAAAGCCCCAACACCAGGTGCCTAAGGTTGAGCCTAAAAACCAAGTCAGCAGTAGTCAAGGAAGACATTGGAAGGCAAGGCTAAGCTCAGTGAATGTTAATCGAATATTGATGACAAAATTGATATTCCCTATAGCCATCTGAAAATTTGACTATAAACAAAACCATATTGAGGATGCTCAACAATGGATTGAGCAGAGCACCCAAGTTCACCAACAGCAAAACTGAAATGATAGAAATGAACCGAGAGAAAATGTCTTCGATTCATCAAAGATCATTCGTGGGAGGGGAGCGGTGTAGATTCTCTTGGTCTCACAGAACTCTTGGAGCACAGAAATACAGAATGGTTTGTTGCTGCTGTCCAAATAAGATGTCTGTTTGATATCGAAACCCTCCCATTAACGATAAATTCACCAATCCAAGCTGATGTTCCTTGAAATGTACAACTTATCAATGTATTCTATAACTGGAAGTGAGGCATTGATGTACCTTCTCATTTCCTTCCCTGCTGACTTATCTGTAACAGTACTGCAAAATAAGCTGAAGCAAGAGCAATATAATTTAAAGGCAGTAAACATATGCCTTACCTAAGAAAATAAAGGTTAAGAGATAACCTCTTTTGCAACTAAAGCACTTTGGAATGGCGGCTAATCATGTAATCATAAAGCTAATTTAAGACTACGAGTTTGTAATTCCTTTTTCTTTTTCAAATTAAATGGAGGTATACAACCCCTATGTGATATACCAAAACTTTGATGATATATAATATATATTCCTAGCATTTGCATTCTTTAAGTGACACCCAAAAAACCACGATCATGCGTGTGTTTTCGTCCATCTGCAAACCTCCTATGCTAACACAGCAAGATTCACCCATTGGTCCAGTAAAACTTCTTCTGTTTACCCATTGTTACTATGTTCTAGACACCGAGTTCTATAACAGTCTGTTGTTATCTACGAATATCACCATTATTTTAGTATATCCAGCCCATGAAGTCCAATACTATTTCAATCCAGCCAGAGCTCACCTGTTTCATTTAGCCTCAGGAGAAGTTGTTCCCTTGTTGGAAGAGCACACATCCCAGCAGAAACAGCCGTCCTGACGGGCCATGTGTGGTATGGCGCACAAACCTTTGCATAAGCTGTTGAAGCTGCTTCTTTCAAAGAACATTCACTGAAAGGAACAAAGAAATCAGGTAGATGGTAAGCCAGGGAGGAACAATCACAGAACTGACTACCACCCTAACGTAGGTCTGACATCCTATGAAAATAAAAGGCTTGGAACCCAAGTTTTTCATGCATCTTTTGCCTAATCATTGGTACAATGTGTCCTTTTCTTTTCATATGTTATGTTAAAAGCAGGTGGATGCCACATGAAGAATAAAATATAACAAAAGATTATAGCCTCTGGGAAGACAACTGTTCATTTTGTTTTAGAACAAAATTAGTGTTTTAGAACAAAATAACTAATGTACCGGTGATCTTTCAAATTTATGTCTTCTTTTAGGGATTTTTGCGTATTTGATGCCACAGATAGACACAAGAGTTGATTCCGCTGATAGATACGAGAGTGCTCACATACCTGACAACGAGACTATTAGTTTCCTAAACTAGATCCCAAGTAGACATAGTTGTTTATGCACGAAGATGGTGCCAAGTATGGTTGACTAGTAAACAGAAAAACTAATTATGCACCAACATTATAAACATGTCAAAGAACTTTAAAGGCTTTTTTAACAAACTCAAAGTATCTGTTGGTCATTTCAATATTGCCAAAAATATAAACAGAAACGGAACAAGTACTGCTTACTTTTGTAACATGCTACTTAAGAAAAGCTCTTCCAACTAAAATACGAAGTAATAGGCTGTACACCAAATGCACATTGCATGCTCGTGTGTCCAATCAACATCTCATTCTGATTTTGGTGTCCCAGTGCCCATTAACACTCATCAGATGTTAGAAAAAGATTCATACAAGAGCAGTGAAACATACTCTGATGACGGAAAATTCTGAAATATAACTCTAATGAGGTCAAGACCCTGCCTAACTCTGCGCAGATTACGTGAAAGGCTTCCTGGTGTTCTAACACTCTCATTTTTGACATCAAAATCAAGTATACTATTTAAAGTGCCATATCTCTTTGATGCTTCTGTAAGATCACGCACCTGAAAGAATCAATTACAGCATTAAATTAAGGGAAGCTTCTTAGATAGAAATCAAAAAGGGGGAAGTAACAAATATGGGACATAATAAATTAGAACATCATTATTTGGAGGTATATGCAAATAGAAACATAAAGTGATAATATGTGTCCATAAAAAAGTACCTTCGCCCCCCCCCCCCCAGATTGGGAACAGATGTAATCTAGCATAATTTACACAGAGCGTCTATTTTGATACTCACACCAGCATTTCTCTTGCCGTTCTACCAAGATAAGGAAAACAGGCCCCAATGAAGTGACACTTCTATTAAATGTTCCCAGTCAAAGAAATTCAAGTAGCAAAACCACATTACTCCAAATGAACCTAGCGCTGGATTACTATTTGACTTCAAAATTTCTACACCATCCCACAATGATTAACTAATGGAGCTAATTATGCTTTCCCCCCAGATCAAAAGTTTATTTATTTATTTTTGATAGAAGACACTATTTTATTAAAAGTAAAAAGATGTTGTACAGGGATGGACAAGTTGTCCAGCCAAAATACAAACCATCAAAAAGGCAATACATAAAGATAGGAAAACTAAAGATAACAAACTAATCAATCACAAGCCGCCTTCCAATTCGCCAAGATTCCAAAAAGAGGTATACTTGCTAGCCCTTTCAAGTGAACAATGCCACCATTGACTTTCAAAATCCAAACGTGCCTTAAAGCTACTAAATCTTGCAGTTATTGTGGCACAATCGTACACTCAAAGCTGCAAAACTTGCAATGTTTCGGCATCGACTATTACAGTGAAAACTATTCACTTTAGCAGACCAAGTCTAGTGCATTCTTCATAACATACACCCGCCGGGGGGGGGGGAGGGGGGGAGAGAGAGAGAGAGAGAGAGAGAGAGAGAAAGAAAACCCAATTTGGTTACTTTTGGAATGGTTTAATTCCTTCAAGGCCTCGACTTGTTATCCTCACTTGGTTTTAGAGTCTGGTTTTGGACTCTAATACTGCATTAAAATTACAATTTCTCATCCTCCCAGTTTAATTTGCACAAATGGTTGCACTGATATTTGAAGCTTTATGCACATATTACAAGACCAACTTCAATGAAATGTTGTACTGGAATAATCTTTCAGCACAAACCCATAATGACATGATGGTGGCTCCTACTTTATCATTTTAATCTACCCGATATCCCATGTAAATTACACTATTATGATTCTTTTCAACCTTTTATCTCTACAATTACTTGATGCAGTACTTGTAAACACAACAAAAAAGAAAACCACCATTTATAATCTAATGAGGGCACAAAGTACTGTTACGATTTTCTAAGTATAAGACTAGATATGTGTATACGAACTCTTGGACACCTTTCCCAAGCTGATCTTTAGGGACAATTCTAACCATAAATTCATAAAAATTGGTATCAGAGCTAGCCACCACGTCGAGTATGGAATCGAATGCATGGGCTGCAGCTCTCTATAGTCGAGTCACGGAAGGGGCAGCCTACAAGCTGGATTAAAATGACTTGGTATTATGTATGACCATAATACTATCTCATTGAACACTAAGAGGTGAGTGGAGTCACCAAAAGGGAAAAGACTATCTCGTTGAATATTGATAGGTGTCAAAGGGAAAGGGCTACCGTTGGGTCAATGTAGAATGGAATCCCGTGGACTTCGGCTACAGAAATATGAAGGAATGTTACGATCTTCGGTTAAATATAAGACCTAATGTATGTATATGAAGACACCCTTCTCTTCCAACCGATTTTCAACAAGCAAGTTCTACCCACCATAACAGTTTCACACACAGAGACACACGAGGGTACATTATATACATGTATATGATAAAGGAAGATGAATGATGGACATAAAGTAAATCCCAAATTACCTTAGAGACGTACTCCATCTCGGCGAATTTGAAGGCGATTCCGAGACAACCGAAGAGGATGGAGACAAGCGAGCAAGCATCGCAAAAGGGCTTCAAACGAAGATCATCAAAAGACCCACTGGAACTTACTAAAGCCGACAGCTCCTCAAACGCCTCCGCAATGGCTGACAGAGGCGTTCCAGTGGCCGTATCTTCAAAAGCGTCTTCAAAATAAGCTTCTTCTTCATCCATGATGGTGATGATGGTATATTTCTTAGTCATTCACAATCAACAACATGTTTTCATTTGAATATAATTAGTACCCAGAAACAAGAGCAAAGAAATTGGGATTTTGGGATATTGAACAGCTAATTTGGAACAAGAGGGTTCATAGATGATGGGATGGAATGGGAACCCTCTATTTTCTCTGTGTTCTTCTTCTCCTCAAAAAGGAATCAATGGGAGGCCATGACTTGTGGGTGGTCTGCTAAGTTTGCGCACCGCCCTCAAAGCGCCAATTTGGAGTAGTTTGTATCAAGGATACAGACAAGTTGATTATATCTATTTAGGCTTAATTTGTTGAAACTAATTTATTATTATTAAATTAGTTACGAATCTCAATATTATTATGCAGATGAGTTCTTTTCTCTGGTTCCGTAGTTGCTGATGTTAAACTTATTTTTCATATGTTTATTTTTATTTTGGTGTCTACTATTAGGCAAATAGGAAATTCTGATGTGCATGATGGTACTAAGAAGGGTAGGTACTGTGAGAATATTGATGTATGGAAAGAAATAACGGGTGAATTTCTTGTGTCATATCTTCTTAATATAAATTCTATCGTTTTTTCTCAAAAAAATAAATAAAAAATTATTAGCAATTAAGTTAGCAACAAATTAAGTGCAAATTTATACTATATTATATATATAGCAAACAAATTAGGTGTGAGAGATCTTGTGAGACATTCTCTCCCTAATCTTTCAATTCTTAAAATTTTGATTTATTTTAATACATTCAATCTAATTACATTTCACCATTTGGCAAAATATCCCTCCACTAACTAATAACTCTTTATTTAATTTTTTTAAAAAAAATTACTTTCTATCACCCCAAAAATTTATAATTATTTGTTTTACTCCTATACTCCTTGAATGGTAAGGGGTAGTGGGGGAACAAAAGAGAGGAGAAGATAGTGAACAGAGTAATGGAAAGTGATCAAATTTAAATTTTATGCATCGTCGTGTCTAATAACATTTCTTATATTGTTTGGGAGGCCATGAAGGCAAACATTATTTAGGCCCCCCCCCCCCCCCCCCCCTCTTCTTAAAAAAAAAATTATACATGGACATCAGATTACAGGCAGTGGAAAAAACTTGAAAAGTGAACTGAGTCTGAAGGTAATTGTTGGGCAAATATTTCATGGGTTGTGTACACTGGCAACTGTGGCATGAGATAGAAAAATAAATTGGTTCGGACCACGCAAAAGTGTTTCTTGAGAAGTTCTCTAATGTTTTTATCATTCTGTCTCGTTCTTTCCATTTTCTAGAAATATTTTGAAATTTTTAGACGTTTTTAGCTCTAACATTTCAGAACCTCTTCGTCCAACAGACAATGGGTGTGGTTGGGAGGCCAGGAAGGCTCACGTTCGTGAAGCTTTAACATCCTCAGTTAGCACTTTCCGAGAAAAAAAAAAAGCATTCTCAGTTATCGCCATTGCGTCAAAATAGAGAGACTAACAAGAGATCAAAATACACAATTTTAACTGACTACCACGACCAATATGCACAAAACATTTAAAATGTAGAACGGGAGAAGACGAGGTCGGCATCACCGAGCAGTTGCTCCTGTGAATAAAAACTTGAATTTTTTTGCTCAATGTTTGGGTTCAAGTCTTCACAATTACAACAACTCGGTGAAGTTAAACTTACTCTTCGGCGCTCAAAACATGTTGTGAGACCTTAGTTTCGGCCCCTACATAAATGCGATAAGGTCTTTTGTAGATAGTTGTGTGGTGCCGAGAGATAATATTTCCTAATCGACATGTGAAGTGATTACATATCTATTTTGTGTACCAAAAAAACAAAAGAGAAGACTAGGCCGGAGGGATGACAAACATAGCTGCATTATGGCATTAATGTCCTTTCCAGCACTTTTGACATCTTTTAATCCGAAACAAAGATCAAGGAGATGAAGTACACATACTTAGAAGGGTAACCTAAAGAAAATAAAGAACAGATTAAGAGGAGAGAACAGAGTTTTTTTTTTTTTTTTCACTTTTTAATTTTTTGCTTTGCTTTGTGGGATTGGGGTGGGGTGAAGACACATCCACCTCAACTCAGACCATCAATCTTCAAACTCATGCATGTGATCTAACAGGTAGTTGGCAGCCAGCTCCTCATTCTTGTTGCAAGCAAAGAATACCTCTAGCACAATTGCTCGATCAAAACCCATTGCTTCGAGCTGAAAAACAGACCAAAAAAAATGAAAATTGGGGAATTGGGAAAAATCACCACTAAGATGAATTTCGGGTTGATAGTAACATGTTTTTGTTACTTTGTTACTATCGCATTAGAATTTGTATTCTAGCACGCTACAGGCAAACAAGCCAAAGAAAGCTACAGAATCAAATTCAAAACACCAGAAAAATAACAGCAATATTTCACTCAAGGCTACAAACCATCATCTGTATGTTTCTGAGAATTCTAGAGGGCATTCTTCTAAATCTGAAATACTGTATGAGCATAAATAAAGAAAAAATTCTAGTAGTATTCAATTTTAACCAGTCAAATGTTTGATCCGACAACAAACCCCTTCCAGATCTTTGGAATGCAAGTAGTGATCATCCCCCTCCCAAATGAATGAAGCATGCAAATCAATTGCAGTCACGAAAACACTTATCAATACTATATATGATTGATCACCTAGGGCAAATCCAATTCCAAACAATAGTAGGAGGAGGCAAAACTTACACGTTCTATGGCTTCACGCTCTTCGGGTGTAACTGTTACAGCCTGCGGCATTGCATCAGCAAGCTCCCCCAGTATGTTCCTGATATGATAGTTCAAATATATTAGCACAGTGGGCATGCATAATTAGTTCATTAGAATGCAACCAACAGAACATACTCTCCGCCTTCAACAGGTTCATTGATCAGCCGAAGGAAATCAGTCTGATGCTCTTGAATAAGCCTCATCAGGTGAGGATTTTGTTTCCCCAGCTCCTGAAGCATGGGCTGTCAACAAAACAAGAATGAAAAGGTCCTTGCGGCATGGATTACATGTTTAAAAACACGGAAAAGAGGTGGATCAGAAAGTAGGAGTCAAAAACCTGCAAGATTTGTGGGTTGGCCTGCACCATAGCTCGAAAGGCTTGGAACTGAAATAGAGGAGGAGTCAATCAGAGAAAGAGAGTCGACATCTTTTGCAAGTTGCACCCAAAATCAGAGAAAAGAGAGTAAAAAGGCATTTCTGTACCTGTTGACTATTGCGTAAAAAATCCAGACTTCCTGCGCCAGCTGCATTTGAACCCATATTGGGAAGACCCTACGACAAGAACCGCAAGACCATCGTCGAAAAATTCCAAGAAAACTGACAAAATTACCACTACAACACGTACCTGGGGGAATAAATCTAATGGATTTGCATTTGGTCCACTGGAAGCAGTGGTTGCTGGTTGAGGAGGCTGAGCTGGAGAATTTGCAGCCTGCCCGCTTGGCGGGGCCCGTGCCATAGGTGGAATCTCAGTTTGTTCGGGGACCCCCTGTTATAAAATGTCCAAAATGAAAGCAACGATACCAATTAATATTAGAACAAGGAATCATACCACTGATTGCATTGATCAAACAACAGACACATCTATAATATACATGGACAGAATTCTTAGCCACAGAGAGAGAGAGAGAGAGAGCTTCATTACTTATATAACACATTAATAAAATACACTAAAAATGGTCAGAATAGCCTGTAAGGTGTAAGGGTATCTCAAGGTCCCAATCACAACCCTCTCATGAGAACTCTAAGATGTGTGAGGTTTCCAGTTCATTGCGACGCACCCAGAGTTCACATTGTAGCCACGAGTTCAAAAGGCATGTGGTTGAGATGGCTCTCCATTAAAAATAGGAAAAAAAAAAAAAAAAGAGAAGGAAAAATCACCTCATATATGCAAAGTCGTATGGCTCGTATCTATCTCCCTTATATATGCACCATGATGTTGTTCTGTAGTACCATTTCACATAAGCCCATCATTTGTGTAACAATAACCTATTTGGGAAAACAAATCTAGTAGCGTCCCACCACCCTCGTAATGCTAAGAGAGCTTATAAGTCGTATCACACCAAATAATCAAAGCAAATATGGCAAAAACAACTCAAAAGGAAAATTATGACAGTTCATGCCAATATTTTCAAAGTGACAATACTGAAAATTGTTTATTACAAACGTGCATTATGCAGACCAAAAAACACGTAATCCCGCAGAAAAGACTAATGCCCGTTTTCCTCAAGTGAATCATACTTTTTTGAAAGTAACTTCTGTTGATGTCTTGGCTTCCCCTTCAAATTGCACCCGATCATAAAACTCTCCGGATCTTAATTGGAAAATTTCATGAGCCTTATGATCCATGGAGCCGAGGACCAAAAATCCAACTCAATCTTGAAACTACAATTTTTTTTTGAAATCTCATCCGATTAAGAATTGGGAAATCCAATCAGGAAATAAGGGCTTTTGATTGCTATTAAAATTGTAAACTTGGCACACAGTGGTATTCTTTCTCTTGCTTCCATTTTAGAGAACTCTCTGTAATGTTCATCTTTAATAGTGCAATTTTATCATTGCGCATTGCACATGTGTATAGGCATTTGAGCTAAACCACACAATCTTGTGTGTTTAGCGTTTTGCTATTTGTTTGTGATCTCATTTAAAACATACACGAAATCCCATTCATAATATCCTCCCACAGGCAAGTAGTAGGCATCTTCCAGTTATCCTCTCCCTACTCCTCCCAAGTAACAGCAGTCAAACTATAAAGACTGAGAAGCGACAGAATATGTCCTCCAACCTTATTGCGAGCCAAGCAGTATTCCAAAGTCCAAAGTCAGACTTTAATATTTACGAATCAGATACAAGTGGATGCACTTACAGAATATAAATATTCAACAGCTCTCTCTGGGTTGTTGTAAGCAGCACGAAGAGCACGAAGAACTGTATCCCTATCCCAGCTTCCTCCCCCCATATCAAGTATCTGCTGGATTGTTCCCTCGAGGTTCGTTCCAGCAACCAGATTTGACGCTGCTAGGCCGTAGACATCAGTATCTGACCTGGTTGAACAAACATTAATGGATGTTACTGAAAGAGCCAATGCAGCAGTGCTTATAAATAGAATAAATGAATACCACGAGACTTCAACACAAACTTGTCACGTGGTATTAAAAAGAGAGAACACTCACACAGCACCAACTGGAGGCGCTGGAGTTGGAGCTGCAGCAGGAGCAGGTGCAGGAACAGAAGGCGCAGGCCTGTGATGAAGAATAAATCAACTTACAGAAAATAACCTTAATCAACAACATAAAATTCACACCTGAAAACTTTTAAAAGAACACCAGGGGGTGGGCAGGGCTGGTTGGGTTGCCCAAAAAATAACTCCAACCAAAAGAATAACAATTAAAAATACTCATGCTTACTAATGCCAAGGGAAACTCAAAACTCACGTTGCAGCAGGAGCTGGTGAGGCTGTTGGTGCAGAAGTTGAAGTAGGAATTGGTGAACTAGTCTGTGGAGCCTACATGGCAGACAGAACTGTTAGATGGTATCTCATCAACTACAAAACTTAAAGGTAAGAGAAAACATCAAAATTTGAACAAAGGGCATTAACCAAAATAATTCAAATCAACTAATGTTGCAAGGACACAATTCAATACAAACATATGCTCCATATTTAAGCACTAAAGTTCTGTGAAGTCAATTTTTTCAATCAGCATGATGTACTCTTCCTCTTTTTTTGAAGTTAAATTTGGAAAACAATTCACTCCTGCACATGTATCTGACAAGAAACAATCTACTACCTGAATGTACCATACCAACTAAAGGTGTTAAACCTTAACAGGCCCCACACAGAGCCCAAGTGGAGTACAACTATACAAGGTACCATCACACTAGATGATGCTCGGAATCTAGGAAAAAACTAAATTCATCACCACCAATGAACCCTCTTCTTCTTTGTGTTTTTAGCTCTGGAAGGGTCAAGTGCATGAAATTGGTAGGCCATTTGAGTAACAAGTTGGGATGAATTTTCTCCATGAGTTTATCTTCTATTATTGAGCTTACAGGCATAATGGTTTACACAACAGATTGGTGGCCTGTCTTCAGTATAGTTATGTCTTATTCAAAGATGAGAAGTTGAGCACCATGGACAAGAGAGATAATGTCTTGACTGCATGGGTTACGTGAAGGTGTTAGTTTCTAAAGGAGGGACATGAAAAGGGTGGCTTTTGTAACGGCCAGTTAATTAACAGTGATTTTGGTGGAGGATTATACTGTGAACGGAGATGCAAGGGCAACCCTTAGTGGGAGATGCTGATGTGAGTTAATTAACTTGGTCACGTGAAATCTAAATGTGTGTATATAATTAGAGTACTGCATCCTTTTTTTGTCAAAGTTGAGCCCCCCCCCCCTTTTTTTTTCAATTCCCCAGGGAAAAAAACCCAAAAAAAAGAAGCTTTTTGTCGAGCCCTGTCCTTCATCTTTGAATGGGCTTCCCACAGTTCAAAACAAGGACACACATATATCTATATATTTGATAAGTAACAACATTAACATAATTTGGATATTACCTTAGTTGTAGGCGCAGTTGATGCGGTTGAGCCTTCACTGGATGAGCTCTTACTCTAGAATTATGCAAATAAAATAAAAATAAGCACCAGCTAAATAGTAAATATCTTAATGACTCCAAAAAATGCTTCAACTGAGAGAAAGATAGCTAAGAAACCATTGTGAAACACTAAAAACACATATTGGTGTGGGTTCATGTGCTTAAGGAACCCTATGCAAAAGAGCAAAATATCCAATCAGACACACTAATGCACGCCTATTCTGTCTACCGGCACTATGGGCATAAGAAATTATTGTTGGACAAAAACCATTTCAATAACATAATATACATTAAACACAAATAGTTTACATGAGATTAACAGTCAATCTCCCAAGACCCCAAATAAAAATAAAAGACCTGAGAGTATACAGCAAACATCAAGATAAACACGAGGCTTGTAAACCATAAGCATACATGACGACAACGCCCACCTAAAAAATGAAACAATGAGAATACAACTAAATTCAAAAAAGTCTTGTCCCAACATGAGGAATGAGATCAAATTTAGCAAAAGTCAATTCCTTGAAACTTTATAATGGAACAATTCACTTCAGATTCCCAACAACTAAGAAGAACAATTGTTACCTTTGTTAACATGATGACGACAAAACTATTTTCAGCAACTTGGTTTTCTTCCAGCGTCGTTCCATCTTTAAGAACTTTCCCCTGATGGATAAGCATCTGTTTTGCAACAGGATAAACATCTGATCCCTGAACTGTTTCTATATTTTTCTTCACATCAGCAACCTGAAGAATAAAGTCATCAGTTTCAAACAATGTTAGTAAAAGTAGTTCAGCAAGCATAATGAAAAGAGCAGGCACAGCACAAATACATCTGCATTTGTCCAGAAAAAAGTAGAAAAATTAACGAACAAAATTACTGGAAATATTGACAAACAGTTCAAGTGACTAGAAACTACAGAAAATCAGCACAATGTTTGAGAATATATGAATATCTGAAATATATGCAGAGTTGAGTCGTATGCATAGAGATAGCATAAGATCGCCTAGTGTTATCTCAACTGCACCCTTTTTCTAATAATAACAATTCAAGGAGCTTGCCTCTACCTATTCACAACATAAAGGCACAGGAGCTTCCCTATTATCCTCTAATATTTCACTAGGATGCAGCAGCACTCAATGACAACAGATTTCTTCATATCAATTAATTCTTGTGCACGTCTCTTATAGTCCTTCCTCCATTAAAGCAAGTGCATGGATTTCAGATTCAAGTGAGTCATCTTTAGTTCCAAATTTCCAATAGTCCCACCACTCAAGATATCTATAAGTACCTCATTTTGTTTAGCTCACTATGTCCTACTCCAGATTTCAATCTCTTTTAGTCCTTCCCGTACTACATTTCATGGACTCGGATGTGAGTGTTGGGTGCACGGTATGCGTCAAAGCATCATATTCATCTATTCTCCAAGTCCTAGGATAAGAGAACATGTGAGTGTAGCAATAGCATCTCCAACCATGACTCAAATTTAGACTAAAATTTGAGTCTAAATTTGAGTAAAAAACTTAATTTGATATAAAGCACTCCACTGGACAAAACTCAAATATCTACTCAACTCTTTTAAAAAATTATTTTACTGTCCCAAAACTCATTTTTTTAATTTTTTCCACCAAACCATTTTATCCAATATTAAAACTTATTTCTTACAAATTTCACTAATATCAACCAAAAGAAAAAACAAGAATACAAACCTCTTTTGAGTGATATTGAGATAGAGAGTAAAAAGTTACCGTCAAAGAATAGAGGTAAGGATAGGTGGTGTGGCCGGCGTGATGGTAGCGAATTTGAAGATAGAGGCAAGAGAGGCAATAACTTGTTTCCGTCAAAGGAGTCTTTTGGGTTTTGCGGATAAGATAAAAAGTTATCGTTGAAAATTTGATACAGAATTTGAGTCTTCCTCAATTTGGATTCAGAATAAATTTTTCTTTGATTTTATAAGTTTGGGTCTAAGGTTGGGGAAGTTTTTTGGGTTATTTTGACTCAAATTTAAAGTTGAGTCTAAATTTGAGACAAGGTTGAAGATGCTCTAACAAACATAAATGGCCAACTGTGTCATTATTGGGCATCAAAAGAGAATGATAGAGGAGCGCCTCAATTTTCATAATTAGGAAGAATATTCTTAATGTCATGGAGCTTTACATGAAAATGCACAATAATATAACTGAAGCAAATCCACTCTTAAAAGCATCATACTGTCCAACAAATAATTAATCAATTCCTTAAGTTGCCTCGTGGAAATTAATAGCGTCAGTAAATCGAATTAAAAAGGTAAAACTACCAATCAATTTTGTAGCAATAAGGCACATGAATTCAACATGAACCCCAATCACTTCACTAATTGCTCAAATCACTTCACTAGGAAATTGACCTACCTAATCCAAGTACTTAAGTGGATAAAGACCGCATCAATTTATGAAATTTTTCAGAAAATCCAAACATATAGAACACCAAAATTCACACCAACATGAAGGTATAATATAGACTTCTGTCCAAGACTACGAATATAACATGACAAAAACCTAAATAATTCTCCAATTCTCAATCGAATTGAGCCAAAAAAAAAAAAAAAAAATCAACGAAGAGCACAAAACTTTAGTATATATAAACGAATATACGGAATTGAGGATCCAATCAGGGAATCGAAGAGAGAACTAACCGTGTCTTCAGGTTTCACATCGATTTCGAAGTGAGTTCCCTTCAAAGTCTTCACGAAAATCTTCATACTCATCAGTTTCGAAAAAATCAGATCTCCGTCTGTACAACCCCGATTCACCGGAGAATTTTCAGGAGGGAGAAAAGAGGAAGTGTAGAAGAAAGAAGAACTCGAAGGCGCAAGCAAGAATAAGAATCCTCGAACGAAGCTTATGTCGAGGTTCGATCTCTTGTTGTTGTATATAACTTTAACTCCTCTCTCAAGTCATCCTTGGGTAATAAACGCGACGCGCTTATATGGGATTAAATACAAACACCATATGAATATGCTGCTATAGATGGCGCGTGCGTCAAACGTGAAGGCAAAGTTTTGAGTCTTGGTTTTGGATAGGAGGAAGAGATGAGATTAGAGTGAGCCAGTTTTAATCTCACGGTTAGAACTGCTTTGATTAACGGATCACGTTTGATTAAATGTTGGCTTTGTAGATAGGCTGTCAGTCGAACGAGCTCGAGTTCGAACCGAACTTGAAAAACTTATTTCTTAATCGAGCTTAAAAAATTGTTCAAGTTCGACTCGTTTAAGAAACAAGCCGAGCCTGAACGAGCTAAAAACAAGTCGAGCCCGAGCCAAGTTCGAGTATTTGCACATAAACGAGCCGAGTCTGTCGAGTTTGAACCGAGCTTGCAGGGCTTGTTTTCTAAACGAGCCTAAAAATTTGTTCAAGTTCGGGTTCGTTTAGAAAACGAACCGAGCCTGAACGAGCCGAACCCGAACCGAGCTCAAGCCAAGCTTGAGTAGCTCAGTTTGATTAACAGCCCTATTTGTAGATAATGTAGTGGACAAATCTTGAATGTACCAGAGCTGCGATTAATGGGCCCTACTTACTAAAAACATCATTTTTTGTAGTATATTACCCATTATAGAAAAAAAAAAAAAGTTCATTAGTAGAAGCATATTCTTTAGGAAGAAGAATAATGTACCCAAAAATAATAATTCGATGTGGTATTGCTATTTATAAGTTTTGTGGGCTGTTATTATAAAAATTGATAGTTAATTTTTTAGGATTATTTATAATTTTTTGGGGTCATTTATAATTTTTGAGTATTATTTATAATTTTTTCTATTCCCACCTTATTTAACTTCTAATTATCAAACTACTAAATCCACTCATTCTATACCCACCCTATGCTACATACACCCTCTTTAATAAGTAAACCTATTTTATATTTTGTCATAATTAAGATTTCATTCTCTATCTAATCTCATGCACTCACAAATTCAATATAAAATTTTTCTAGTGAGATACAGGTGAATATTATTTCTCAATTTAATTATATATTTGATTGCATGATTGTTATATGGATTTTCATTATTTTCAGTATATTTTGATATCTCTGTCAAGTTTAACAAAAATTATTTAGAATTTATATGTGTGTGTATATGTATGTTTTCAAATTATTTGTTCTTTTTTATCTTGTTAAGATTTTGCATTTATGCTTTTTATTTTTTTTCTTGTTCGATTTTGTGTCTATGCTTGATGTTTTTTTTTTTTTTTTCATATTCGGTTTTGTGTCTTGTAATTTTGCTTATTTCTTTAATCTTTACTTGATTTTTTTTCCTTCTTTTTTCGATTTGCGTCTTTCTTTTTGTTTTTTTCCTTATTTCGTTCTTTTCTTGTTTCTTGTTTCGGTCTGCTTCTTTATTTTATTTTTCTTGTTTCGTTCTTTTTTTTCCTTGTTTTGGCATGCTTATTTTTTTTACTTGTTTCGTTTTTGGTTTTTTTTTTCATAAATATATTTATGCATTCAAACTTATTGTCTTTTTTATTATCTTTTTCTTCCGCTGACTTCTTTAATTAAAAATGTATATATAGAATGAGTGAGTTTAACTATTAATGAGATATATTTAGCATGGGGGTGAACTTAGTTATTAATGAAGTGTGTATAAAAGGGGTGGACTTAGTAGTTGATAATGAGAAATTAAATATGAGCAAAAAAAAATGAGAAATTAAATGGGGTGGGAATAGATATTTGTGGGGTGAGAATAGCCCTATCCTATAATTTTTTAGGGTTATTTGTGATTGAACTTAAAAATTTTATGATCGATCACAAGTAACTCCCAACAGTTGAAAATAACCCTCTAAAAATTATAATTTACACCATAAAAATTATATATGATCCCAAAAACTTGTAATTTTTTTTTTTATAAATAAACCAAAAAACTTGAAATTATGGCCCCCAAAACTTATAAAGTTTGGTGGTACAAAATCGATTTTTTTTATACCGTGGTCTTCTCCATTTCTTAGATATAATCGCACTTTGTACCTAAAATTTTTAAAACTTTCAATTTATACACTTATATATTATTTTTTTCACATTTCACCCTCAATATCATAAGATAGTTGTAATGTGACTCTCCCACTAGCTTTTATTGTTGTTTGGGTTAATTAGAAATTGCCCCTTCAACTTTAGGTGTTGTTGCAATTAATTCCCTTAGATTTCGATTTCGACAAATTGTCCCCATTTATTTCGAATATTTTACAATTAACTCTTTCCATTAATTTTTAGCCAGTAAAAGGGACGGATGTATGTACAAGAATATGTGGAGCTTAGCATGTCAGAAAACACAAGAAAAAACCTTATTTTGTTGATATTATTACCAGTATTCGCTATTGGGTTATTTATAGCATTACTTGACGAGTCCAAATTTGACTGGATCAAGCCCAACCTGAATGGACCGAGAAAGCCCAAAGGAGATACTATTCGGAGCTAGGCCGTAAAACAATACGGAGGGCATAAAGGGAATTAGACGGTCGTAAAACAATACGGAGGGCATAAAGGTAATTAGGCGGCCGTAAAATAATACGGAGGGCATAAAGGTAATTAGGCGGCCCCACATCAATACAAGGAACAAAGGACCCAAGGCCAGGGCCAAGGGGGCGCCGCCCATGGGGAGGCCACCCTTGGCGCCGCCCATGTAGGCGCCTGCCCTTGATCTCCTCCTCCTTCGCCTGCCTTGGTCTCCTCCTCCCTTGCCTCCTGATTCCAATGAAGCCTCCTACGACTCAAGCCTAGCCCACTCCAACTCAAGCATAGTCCATCTCAGGACCTCCTCCGACGAAATAGGGGCACGAGGGAGAAAATATCGGGATACGCTCCGGAGATCTAGTTCTACCATAACTGTACCTACCAAAGTGGTAGAATCGTACCATAACTACACTTACCAAAATGGTGGTGACCGCCTCAACTCACCGCCTTAGTGAACCTATATAATGTAAACTCTCTTCACTTGGAGAGAGATCTCATGATCTACACACACCACACCTCCTACACCTCTACACATGGCTCTCCCTCTCTCAAAGCTCTGTAACACTCCGGTGACTCTTATTCATTAATAAAGAACACCGGTCATCGCTGCCATTCCAGAGAGTGGACGTAGGTCATCCGAGACCAAACCACTATAAGTCCCTGTGTTGATTCTCTGTTTACTATTTTGATTCATTGATTGCCATTGATTGTTCGTTAATTACTCATTAATTGCATCATTATTCATACTTGACTGTTGATCTTGCACAAAGACAATTTTGTGCATCATCAGTTTGGCGCCGTCTGTGGGAACGACAAAGTTTCTATTGCTCTACTTTCTTTGCTCTTTGAATCCATGACAATCACCACTAGATCAAAGTCTCAGCAACCCGGGGACAACAACCCGGCTCACCAGGAGGAGGTTCCGCCTCCCCCCGCACCTTCGAGATCTTCTGCCACGGCGACTCCCGTCGTCAGACAACAATAACTCTTGCAGACCATGCAACTACTGGTGGAACAGAACCAGCAGATCATCCAATTGATGCTCACCCAAGGGGGCGTCGCCCCTCACCCCGCAGGAGGAGCACCTCTCCCTCCAACAGTAGAGGGGCTGACAGTCCCTCACAAGGGGGTTCTCCGCCAGAACGCCCCAGGACCACCTGGTGCCCCTCTCCCAGCAGTCCCTCATCATGTACCTGCGCAGGAGGACGAAGGCGAGAGCCAGTATGGCGATCATGGAAGCCAGTACCACCACCCGACGGAGGATGTCCCTAACCAGTGGGACGAGAAGATCAGAGAGGTACAAAACCAACTCGGCGATGCCCTCAACGCCATCAAGGCACAGGCGCCCGAAACCGTGGACTACCTGGTAAGACACACTGATACACCTTTCATTGCTGATATAGTTAACTATCCCCTACCCTCGAAGTTCAAGATGCCTATCATCGAGATCTTCAACAGTACCAAGGACCCCCTCGACCACCTTGACACATACAAGTCTCTCATGCAACTCCACAACGTGCCTGAGGAGATTATGTGTAGAACTTTCCCTACCACCTTGAAGGGGTCTGCTCGCCAATGGTTTGCAAAGATCAAGCCCTACTCCATCCACTCCTTCACAGAACTCAGTAGATTTTTCGTCTCCCACTTCATTGGGGGACGCCGACATCAGAAGCCTATGACACACCTGCTCACCATCAAGCAGGACAGGGATGAAAGCCTCAGAGACTACCTCGCCCGTTTCAACGAGGAGGCTCTCCAAATTGAGGAACCAGATGATAAAGTAGCCCTGGCCGCCTTTATCGCTGGGCTTCGCTCCTCTAGCTTTATGTTCTCCATCCTCAAAAAGCCACCCTCCAGCATGCTCGAGCTGTTGTCAAGGGCACAGAAGTATGTGAATGTCGAGGATGTCACCAAGGCCCATCGAGGTGAGTCCTCTCGAGGAGGGGAGAAAAGGAAGGACACCCACGAAGACAAGTGGGAGGTAGAGAACAAAAGAAACAGGACAGAGAGAATCTCTATCAAGGACTGCCTTGGTCCCCCACCTCTGAGAGAGCGACAACCATTCACGCCATTCAACGCCTCAGTGGAGCACATCCTATTTCAGATACAGGATGACCCCACGCTCCGCTGGCCCGAAAAGATGAAGACCGCCCCGAACCGGAGGAGTCTGAACAAGTATTGTCGCTTCCACCGCGACCACAACCATGATACTGACGACTGCTTTGATCTTAAAAGGCAGATCGATGAGCTTATACAACGTGGCCACTTGAGGCAGTACGTTGCTGGCAGAGGACAATCCCCCCCACTTGGTCGGGATCAGGATGACAGAGAACGCCAACAACCCCTTGGAGAAATCCAGATGATCGCCTAAGGGCTAGGAGGAGGTGACTCCAACTCCACCAGGAAAATCTCGGCCCACCTATGGGACACCGAGCACCTGAAGATTTTATCTATCTTTTATTAGTTGATTTATTTTGTTATTTGTTATTTTATGAAATAACTTTCTGCGAAGATTATTGTGTCCAGAATTGTTGTGCTTTCCTAAAATTTACAGACATCTTACAAAAGTCTGAACTTGGCCTCACAACAAGGTAGACAAAAGGCGAACATCACCAAGCGCCCAGCAGCAGCAGGCGCCCAACCTCAGCGTCTCAAGCGCCCAAGCTCAGTGCCTCAGGTGCCCAATCTCAGGCGCCCTCAGTAGTAGACGCCGATGAAAGGTCTCGCCCTCTCCACCTTGGGCGCCTCCCATGATGCCGCCAGACAAGGGGTCTCCTCCTCTCTACCTTGGGCGCCCCCATGGTTCCTGGACAAGGGGTCTCGCCCTCTCCACCTTGGGCACCCCCATGATGTAGACAAGGGGTCTCACCCTCTCCACCTTGGGCGCCCCCATGATGCCAACGAGGGGTCCCGCCCCCTCTCACTAGGCACTCAGCAGCAGGCGCCCAATCTCAGGCGTCCAGCAACAAGTGCCCCACACCAGGCACCCAGCAGCAGGTGCCCAGCACCAGGCGCCCAGCAGCAGGGGCCCACCAGGCGCCCAGCTCCTCAACATCATCTCTCATCTCCTCCATCTTTATGGAGTGAGCCTCTAGCCTAGTAACTCTCTCGAGTGCTACTTGAAGGTCAACCTCAAGTTGGGCAGCCCTTTCGTGCGCTAGCCTCAACTTCTCAGCAGCATCCTCTCGTGCCTACCGCTCGAGCCTTAACAGTTTCACAACATCCTCTCGTGCCTGCCGTGCAAGCTACGCGGCATCCTCTCGCGCCTGCCACACAAACCATTAACTGCTCTTCAGCAGCCTCATGTGTCCGCCTCTCCGCTGCCTGGACAGCGATTGCCTTCTTGATCTTCAGCGTATTTGTAAACAAGCAGGGCAAAACAGCAGCCACCTATAGGCATTCAAAGCTAAAAATATAAAGGAAGAAAGCCAAAGAGGAGTGCGGGACACACCTTGTAAGCCTCTGCTACGGCAGCCATCTCCCGAGACTACACGTAGCTCGGCCTCTTATGACTCTGCTCTCGTGCATGTAGTCACCAAGTAAGCCTCTGCTACGGCAGCCATCTCCCGGGACTATACGTAGCTCGGCCTATGACTCTGCTCTCGCGCAAGTAGTCACCTAGTAAGCCTCTGCCACGGCAGCCATCTCCCGAGATTATACGTAGCTCGGCCTATGTAGTCTGCCACGACAGCCATCCTCCAAGACTAAAAGTAACTCGGCCTCAGCTCATGCGGCCCTCCTACGGGACGTCTACAATGACTTTGCTCTCATGCAAACAGTCTGCCTCTCTCTCCAGGAAATCATATTAAATATTTGAATATAGGGATAACATTGTTTTTGCCAGGCACACTTTTGAAGCTCAGGCTGCAGTCCCCGTAGCAAGACCGCATTGGAGTCTCAACTCCTACAGTAGTACAACAGTTAGCTCTGGTACACACATGAGCCACAGTCTGAGAAAGAGTGGGGGCACCACCGGGTCCCTTCTCCCAGGAAGCAATCTAGCCATCGGACCTTAACTGAGAAGCACTGGGGGCATCAAACATCGCCCTCTTGGGAGGAGGAGGAGACACCACCCTAAAAGCACAAGGAGTCTCCATCATCGCCCTATCAACAGGACGTCTGTAATCAGAGACAAGGCCAGCTAATGGCTAAGCACCAGAGAGGCGCCGCCCATAGCAAGACTCAAGGTGTCGCCCAAGACACCCTGCCAACCTCTTGGTGTCGCCCAAAACCGCCTGCAATGCTACTGCTTCGCCTGTCAAACTGGCGCCACCCACCAAGTCTCCCCCTACATTTTATGCCATACAGGGGTCCATAGCAAAGAAGGCGCTGGCGTCGCCCATGGGGATGGGTCCTTCCATTTCGCCCACACTGCCCATAGACTCCTCGCCAAAGTCCCTCCTCACTTTGCATCAAAAAAAAAAAAAAAAGAAGGGGCCAGCGCCCAGGAGGGTGACGCCCAGCCCAAGAAAAAAAAAAGAGAGGAAGGAGAGGCCAGCGCCCAAGAGGGCGGCGCCCAAGCAGCCAAGGCAAAGAAGAAAAAAAAAAAAAAGAGAGAGGAAGGAGAGTCCATGCCCAAGAGGGCGGCGCCCAAGCCAAAGGAAAAAAGCAAAGAAGAAAAAAAAAAAAATGAAGAAGCCTGCACCCAAGGCAAAGAAGAAAGAAAGAAAAAAAAAAGAGAGAGAGAGGAAGGAGAGTCCACGCCCAAGCCAAAGGAAAAAAGAAAAAAAAAAAAAAAGAAGAAGGGGCCAGCGCCCAAGAGGGCGACGCCCAACCCAAGAAAAAAAAAAAAAGATTAGGAAGCCAACGCCCAAAAAAAAAAAAAAAGTCAGCAAAGGGCAGCGCCCATGCGAACAGAAAGGAAAAAAAAAAAAAAAAGTCAAAGATGGTGGGCAGAACTTTTTGAAAAGAAATATATATATATATCCGATATCGATAAATTTAGCAGGTCTCCGAAGATGAAAAAGCATCGTGGAAAACAAGAAAATTTTTACTCACTCAAGTGAATACGGGGTACATGCCCACAACCTTTTCCTCCCACATAAGTCAGAAGTTTGGAGCATGGGGGCAAATGACGAGTCCAAATTTGACTGGATCAAGCCCAACCTGAACGGACCGAGAAAGCCCAAAGGAGATACTATTCGGAGCTAGGCCGTAAAACAATACGGAGAGCATAAAGAGAATTAGGCGGCCGTAAAATAATACGGAGGGCATAAAGGTAATTAGGCGGCCCCACATCAATACAAGGAACAAAGGACCCAAGGCCAGGGCCAAGGGGGCGCCGCCCATGGGGAGGCCACCCTTGGCGCCGCCCATGTAGGCGCCTGCCCTTGATCTCCTCCTCCTTCGCCTGCCTTGGTCTCCTCTTCCCTTGCCTCCTGATTCCAATGAAGCCTCCTACGACTCAAGCCTAGCCCACTCCAACTCAAGCCTAGTCCATCTCAGGACCTCCTCCGACGGAATAGGGGCACGAGGGAGAAAATATCGGGATACGCTCCGGAGATCTAGTTCTACCATTACTGTACCTACCAAAGTGGTAGAATCCTACCATAACTACACTTACCAAAATGGTGGTGACCGCCTCAACTCACCGCCTTAGTGAACCTATATAATGTAAGCTCTCTCCACTTGGAGAAGGATCTCATGATCTACACACACCACACCTCCTACACCTCTAGACATGGCTCTCCCTCTCTCAAAGCTCTGTAACACTCCGGTGACTCTTATTCATTAATAAAGAACACCGGCCATCGCTGCCATTCCAGAGAGTGGACGTAGGTCATCCGAGACCGAACCACTATAAGTCCCTGTGTTGATTCTCTGTTTACTGTTTTGATTCATTGATTGCCATTGATTGTTCGTTAATTACTCATTAATTGCATCATTATTCATATTTGATTGTTGATCTTGCACAAAGACAATTTTGTGCATCATCATTACTAAACCTTCCTTATTCATTGCAACGAAAACCCTCTCTCCCTCTCTCTCACTCACACATAGTGAAAACTCCACTAAGAAACCCATCACTCAAATATCTATTTTTCTCTCTAAAGATGAATCCCTTGTGAACCCTTTACTCGTAGAGATTTTCGATTTTTCCTCTCTCTTTCTCTCTCTCTAAAACGGCGAAACATCTTTTGTAAAGCCTTGTGAAATCCTCGTCGACAACCCCCTAAGAAACCGTTGTCGATGACCCCCTGCAAAAACCTCGACCCATCAATATCAGTCACCACTAAACACACCATTTGTCTACACATATTAATTTATTTCTTGCCTTAAACTCCAATCGGTTCAACCTTGAAGTAGAGGGAGAATAATCTGAAGAAAGAGTGATGTCGGTTGTGGTGATAACGGCGTTTAGGTTATGGTGTAGTGGTGGTGGAGAAGTGACACAACCCACCACCACTACCCACCGCCCTTCAATACCTCCACCTTCACCTTCACCATCAACCGCGCAATGCAACAAAGCAACATCTCCACTTTCACTGCCACCATTCATAAGACATGTGGCTTCTATGCAAACACAAAAATTATGCAATCACCTATAAATTAAATAAATAAAGCCATCAAAACGTCTCTTACAAGATTCAAATGTTAACCACGTAAATATTACTCAGACTTAATTCAGGACTAATGCATTGTTGCCGATGGATTCATTTCGCAGTGGATTCAGATCATCTCCAATATATTTTTTATTTAATTCTCTTATTGAAAGATCATTCATTTACCATCAATGAATGAGCAGGGATAGTTCAAGAACATGTGAAGCCTAAAACAATGAATGTCAATGAGGCTTTTTATTTTCTTAATAATAATTTAAAATTTACTCAAATTTATTAACATTTTTTTGATTGATAATATGACTTTTGATCATAGATATTTATAGGAATATAATTTATTGCTTCATTAATATTTTTATGTTCTTATTTGTTTTACATGATCTTTATCGAAATTGTGATATTACGTGATTGACTTTATTATGAATACATTTATTGTTATTTTTTTGTTGAATTATTTCACTATCTTTTTAATTTTTTATGATATTTTACTTGCTTATGTATTATACAACTTTCACCTAAAATTTGTTATCTTTTATTTGTTACAAGTAATAACTCTATCAAAAAAAAAAATATATGAGAATGAATTGTTTAGTTGGTGTTTTTATGTTTAAATGAGAAAAAAAACAAAAAAAGAGTTTGGAAGAGGCAGAGAATGTGTTTGATATAATTTATTTTTGGATTGGAGAGAGATACTTATTATTCTTCTTTTGATCGGAGAAATAGATTAATGATGCCAACCTTTTTTTCCTCTTAATTATTTTTGTCATTTAATAAATGTGATTGTTTGAGGTGGGTTGGACTTTTGGGTCCGAATTGTAAATTGATTTTAGGAAAATTTGGAGGTCGGTCCCCCTATACGGACTTATTTGGACTTAAGTCCGGCAAGAAAATTTATTTGTTATGAAGTCCGTTTTTTGTCAATTTTACCAGACTATTTATTCCCTTTAAAAGTGAAGTAAAACTAAAAATTAAAAACTCCTAAATTTTAGGAATTTGACTAACATTAAAAAATTTTCTCTTTCATATCTATCTACATCCATATATATGTTAGGACTATATCTCTCTCACACATACACACACACACACACAGATATATATATATATATATAATTTAAAAAATAAAAAGTATCATTTAAACACAAAAAATAGTATCATTAAAAAATAAAAAATAATAATATTGTATATTAATATTTGAAAAAATAATAGTAACATACTCAATAAAAAATAATATTTAATATTGATATTTCAAAAAAATAGTAATATTTAATATTAACATTAAAAAAAATAATAATAACATTCAAATACAAAAAATAGTACAAATCAAACACAAAAAATAGTACCATTTAAACACAAAAATATAGTAACATTCAAAAAATAAAAAATAATAACATTGTATATTAATATTTAAAAAAAACTATAGTAACATACTCAACAAAAAATAGTAACATTGGATATTGATATTTTCCAGAAAATATTAACATTTAATATTAACAGTAACATGCTTATCAAAAAAAAAAATAGTAACATGTTTAATAAAAAATAGTAACATGAAAAAAAGGTAGTAACATGAACAAGTCCAACAAAACATAAATAGTAACATGGAAAAAAAATTGTACCGGTATAACGTCGTCTTCTTCACAAAAATACACAACCAACTAAATTGAGACCTAAATCGAAACCTCACCGATCATCCAAAAAAGTAGTAACATGCGCAAAAAAAAAAATAGTAGCATACGCAAAAAAAGAAGAAGTGGTAACATGGTATTTCAAGAATTGAAAAAATAACACCATGCTTCGGGACATTTTGTCAAAGTTTTTGGCGGGTGGGTTTGGAAAGATTGTGACAAATAATTATTAGCATAAAATCAGGCAGATATATCTTCCTTCCATATATATCTCAATGAATTAAATTTTATGACTTTTCATATCTGAACAAAACTAACACTGTTAGGAGTATTTTTGAGATTAAAAAAAAAAGTTGACTTAAGTACCTACATATAAGTTTAAAAACGGACTTACTCCCAAATAAGTTTCTTTACCGGACTCAAGTCCTTATAAATCCATCTAGGAGGACTCATCCCAATTTTCACTTGATTTTATTGTGTTGCCCTTTTAGGAGTGTTTTTTATTAGAATGCATTGTAGTGACTTTTTATCTTAGGCTTATATTACATTATTGACCTCTAAATTTGATGTTTATTTCTATGTGAAGCCTAAAACTCGTTTTTTTGTTATGTATAAGGCCGGCCATGTGAGTGAGAGACTTACTTGTATATAACAAGTTTTACTTAAATACAACGCATTGTAAATGATTCGTTAAAAAAAATTAAAAATAAAATGTATTGGAACGGATATCATTCCATAGCCAATAGAACTTGCTACTAATCTAATGGATAATAATGCATTGAATTCCTATATAAAGATCCAATTACAATTGCTTATCGAAGAAACACAGCAACTTTAATCTCATTCATGCTTTATCCGGCAGCTTGAATGGGCTTATAGCCATAGGCCCACTAGTCATCATGGTCAGCCTATTTCCTTGCTAGTTTTATGAGGTCTTCTCTTCGGACTTATCGAGTTTATATGTATGTCGATTAAATTTTTTTTTTTTGGTTCGGTCAAAATTAGGTTTTCTAAACCAGAATTAGGGTATTTATGAATCACGAGGGATAAATTTCTCATAATTTGACTCAAATGAGTTATCGAAATTCAAATTTAAGACATCTATATTTATAACTTGTCTCTATTACCATTTGAACTACTCCATTCAAGTTCTCTATTGCCTTTAAGATAGCGTTTCTAGCTTTTTGCTTGTATCCTATGAACTAATGAATACTTTCTAAGCATTAACCAGATTGAAATTTAGGGAAAGGTTTCGAAACTAAACTGGACATTTTGATTTATCGATATACTTGATTTATCGGTAAACTAGGGGTAGTCCATGCCTAGGCACGGTGTAATATAAGTGAGAAGTGATAGATTTTTTTTTGGGGGGGGGGAGATTCAATGTGAATGGTTTTGAGAGGAATGTTGGTGGTCGTTGGATAAATCTATTTGAGATCGTCCGATGAACTTATTGAAGTCTACCTTATTTTATATTATCGATACATGTATCTCGAATTTACATTGTCGTTCTGGATTAAAATATGAAGAAGAGAGCTTACCAACTAAGCTAATTGATGCTTCTCTTCTACCATAATAGCATCATACTATCGACATATTGAAAAGCATGCACTTTACTTCATAGTGGTCTGGGAATACCGACAAAAATCAAAATTTCTATAATCAATTTTAGGTTATTTTTTGTTTGGGTTTCTCCAAAATTCGAATAATTTATAATAATATTTCTTCATCGACCTCATACTATGAAACTTTTGATTATATTCTCTTACCTAAGGCAATTAATCAGTGAATTCAAACAACTATAAGACTATTGAGACCAAAGAAGATTTATGGTCGGTTTGGTAGGGCAGATAAAAAAATAGAAGGATAGAAAATGGAATTCTTCATTCCTTCTTTTGTGTTTGGTGAGCGATTTAAAATAGGAAGAATTGATTTCTTTTGTATTTGATAAGAAAAAAAATTTATCTTTATTTTTTTATTAGAAAAAATATAAATATATATTTTACCATTATATCTATATATGAAATTTTATACATAATATGTAATTGATAAATATTATATATGTATATATCAAATAATATATAAACAAATAAATTTTTCATCTATTTTTTCTCCTAATTTTAGAGACATTGATTTTGGTAAGTTGGAAGAAAAATTAATTCATTTATTTTTTCATCATTTCTATTTTCTTTTTTTAACAATCATGGTATTTTATCTATCTCTCAAACTTTTCGTCATTCCATTTTTCTATCGTACCAAACAAAGCATTAGTCTTAATGCAAATTTTTTTTTCGAATTCGAGTAAAAATTATATATCAGCATGATATATGATGCATATCATTTTAGTGGAGAAATTTAAATTTTTATTTGTATTGTTTTTGAAAACTTTCTGAATTGTATTGTTAACATATATGAAAATTATTATTTGTACCTAATTTAGAGATATAATCTATAAAATTATTTATAATCAGTTACAGCTGTTTGTTTAAAAATGGACTCCATTTCATATTAGAATTTATAACTAATACAATAATTGTATTGAGTTAGTTTATCGCCTATGACATTATTTAATAAATATACGATTTGATTATGATTATGATTCGTACTTCTATTTTTCATCCAATAAAATTTTAACAAATATATTTTTTGTGTTTAGTATTTTTTAATTTTTTTTATTATTTTTCAATTAATAATTATAAATTATTTATAATATCAACGATCAGATTTAAATTTCGGGTATTGGTCTGAAGTATCCAAAAATCAAACAATTCTTCAAAAGCCACAAAATATATATTTTTTCTCTGTTTATCAAAAAAAAAAAAAACACTACAAAATATCATGTTGGTTCTCCTGCGCTGGTAACGTTTCAGAACGCCACAAAAGATAAGCAGAACCAAGATCCGAATAATCAAACAATTCATCAAAACCCACACACTCGCTGTTGCCGGTGTTTTGCCCATCGGTACCACCGATTCCAGAAGATTGAAACGAGTCATAGCTTGTGATCTGATCATCAAGCCACCATAACTCACTGAGTTCCGACGAATCTCGCACTAACTCGAACTCATCCGGATTCTGAACCTCGATTGTTGATGTATTTGATGGAGGAGGGAGGCCGAGTTCATCGTCAGTCGCCTCCAAAAGGTCTACGAGATCCAGCTGTAATAACTCGCCGGAATCTGACGTCAGATTCTCAAAATTCACACACGATGGAAAGCCAGAAATCTCTTCTTCAAAGCTCTTCATAAATAAGTCCAGATCCTCGGTTCCCGTCCATTGATCCGGATCATCCAGATCGTTGAGAATGTCCTCTCTGAGTCTCTTCACTTCAGGTGACTCGTCCGAGTCATCACGGAGTCGCTTCTTGTTACTCAACTCTTCCATGAAAACACAACGTAGAGAAACCAAGTATTATAGTTGGAGAGAGAGAGAGAGAGAGAGAGAATTAAAGAAACGAAGTGGTTATGAAAACACAACGTAGAGAACCAAGTATTAGTTGGAGAGAGAGAATTGAAGAAGCGAAGTGGTTGTGGAGAGAAATGGCGAAGAGATGGAAGCTTATATAGCATTATAGCGGAGACAGCGTAGAGTTAAAGGAGAGAGAAAATTCTTTATTTCAAGTCCGGGTCAGTTCAATGGGACCCATCGATCTAGTCAATTTACGCCACCACGCCTTTTCGCTATTCCGGCTGTCTTTTTTTGGCTCTCGCTATTGTCTCGGCTCGGCTGAGAGGAATCACATCGACGTAAATTAATGGCGGGTTATCTTCAGGTTATTGTTTGCTATAATTAATTCAGGAATACTATTTAGTCGAGTTGTATCAAATATTGGGATTCACTTTTAATATAGTGGTTGTGAATTTAGTTACATAATCGTTCTAAACTCTTAACACTCCCATGCTCTAGTTGTGAATTCACGTTTTAGGAGCAAATTTTATGTGAATTCTGATGATGCACAAAAGTGAGTTTATGCAAAATGAAATAAGGATGAAATAAAGAGAGTTCAACACAAACAAACACAAAGATTAGGTGGTTCGCTTTAGGTGACCTACTCCACTGAGAATGGCAACAGTGGCTGGAGAATCTTATTTACTTGAGAGGTGCAGTGTGCTGAGATATGTGTGATGTTCCCCATGTGTAGGTGGGACTTACAATTTATAAGAGGGTATAGTTTTCATGAAGCCCTAGATCATCGACGGGAGTGGGTGACTCCATGATGTTGGCATAACGGACGAGGTGATTGAGGCTTGCGATACGTACCCTGATTCTCTTCTTATAATATGGAGATCTCACATGTGTCACTAGTAGACTGGGTTTTTCAAGACGATGGATTTAGTCCTTGTTGGCTTGTATTTCTGATCTGGGTCGGATTGCATCTGTGACTTGAGCCTAATCTGTATTTCTAAACTAGGCCTCTAAGTTAAGTCTGATCTATAATTTTGGATGGGGCCTAGTATGGGCCGACTCGTCAAATTCAACTAATTTATGATCGATCTTACTTATAAAATTTCTAACTCTTTAATTGGTCATTGGCTCTACCCCTAGTCCCTTCGTATTTCGTATCCTGCTGCTTCTTTGCTTGCTTTTCTCGATCAAGCATTCATGTGCTTAGCAAAGAGGTAGTAGCATTTAGGGTGGTAAGAATCTATATTCTTTTTCAGATAAGCCGACGCAGTTCTTTCTTGCTGTCTGTATTTTGTCTAGTTCGAAACATTCCTGGTGAGCTTGAGATGTCGATATTGGTTGGGCATTATAGCGATCAAATTGGGGAGAATAGGCTGAATATTAAGTACGCGGAAAAAGACCTTGCCAGTGAAAAGAAAGGCAAGCAAGGGAAGTGCAAGCTAACTAATGGCAAAGGCCGGAGATAAAGAGTGATTCAGGGAATTGCATTCATTAAGGAAGCAAACAAGCATCGATCTATTGTTGGATGGGATTTGTGTTTGTATGTATATAATATGACGCTCTCAAATTTTTTGAATGTTAAAGCTTTTGCGCTCCCGCTATATGTGATCTAGGTTGTGAATGATTAAACAATTAAATTAAGTTAATAAATTAATTTAAATGTGTGTCTGTATGATTTAATTAACTTTGTATTGAAGTTGCTTTGAGCCAAAAAATCAAAACAGAGAAGTTGGCTATGGTTTCTAGCAAAAATACTAGCACAACACTGACAGGAGAACTTCAAGAAATTTTGGGTGTTCAGCTGGTCTAGCAGCACGACAAATACTTGAGGTTACCTACAATTGTGGGGCAGTCAAAGAAGGATATTTTCAATAACATCAGGGAAAGGGTGTGGCGCAAAATATAGGGTTGGAAGGGGCAATTTCTTTCATCTGCAAGTAAAGAAGTTTTAATAAAAGTTGTATTGCAGTCAATTCCTACATATGCGATAGGGTGTTTTAAGTGCCCGAACTACCTGTGTAATGAGCTAAAATCGATGATAGCAAATTTTTGGTGGGGGCAAAAAAATGGGGAGAGAAAGGTCCATTGGATAAACTGAAAAAACATGTGTAAGAACAATTCCAGGGGTGGAATGGGATTTCGAGACCTTAGAGCTTTTAAATGGCATTATTATTCAAACAAGCGTGGTGTATAATCCATGAAAAGCATACTCTTTTACTATAAGGTCACGAAAGCAAGATACTTTCCCTCAACTACTTTTACGGAGGATAAATTGGGTCATAGACCCTCTTATTGGTGGCATAGCATTTTTTAAGCCTGAAAGGTGATTAAAGTAGGTTCTCGGTGGAGAATAGGGGATAGGCGAAATACTAAGATTTGGAGGGATAGATGGCTTCCTATACCTAGCAAATTTAGAGTAGTCACGCCCTTGGACACCCTCACGGAGGAGACTACTGTGAGAGAATTAATTGACGCACAAACATATAATTGGAGGGAACACTTAGTAGATAACATTTTCTTACCTCATGAAGCAAATGCCTTTAAATCCATCCCATTGAGACATGAGATGGCGGAAGACGTATTGATGTGACACTATAACCGAAGTGGAAGATATTCAGTAAGTAGTGCCTATTTTGTTACATTGGAGCAAAATTTGACAACCCCAAAAGCAAATTCGTAGCAACCCTCTAGCAGCACATGTAATGTGAATTGGGATTTTTTTTAAGGAAACAAAATGTCCCAAGTCAGGTGAAAAATTTTATGTGGCGTTTTTGTTTGAATGCTCTGCCAATGAATGAGAACCTTTGGCGGAGGAGAATAATGACGGATAACTTATGTCATGTGTGACGAAGAAATGCTAATTTGGGTATGTATATCCTACAGGACTATAATTGGGGCAAGTTTTTGTGGAAGATGAGTTCAATTCGTAAGATTATTTATAAGTCAAGAATATGCTTGGAGCAGTGGGTAAGGGACATACGTAATTTCTTGGATACGAATGAGTTTTTCTTCAGGTTATTGTTTGTTATAATTAATTCAATAATACTATTTGGACGAGTTCTAATAAATACTGAGATTTACTGTTAATATAATGGTTGTGGACTTAGTCACATAATTCTTTTAAGTTAACAATTAGTGCAGTATAAGATGGGGTTAATTTTATTTTATTAGGTCAATAAATTAAATAATAAATAGGGCCAAATTAGTTCTATTGATTAAAAAACCCTATGTTTCTAAATTATTCTTAAAATTCTCTAAACCTCATATATTTGGGTAGAATTAGATGTAATTCTACTCAAAAGAATCGGCACAATATGTCTAATCAATTGAAATTGATAAAATTATGTCCGTATTAGAAACATAAGATTTTGTGGGGGAGTGTTTGGGCCTAAAATTTAAAATTACTTAAATATCCAGTGTCTTGACGAATGGCGCTTCCAGATCTGCTGAGAAAGTGTCACGTGATAGAATTTCAAAAGAGGCGGGAGATGATCAATTGCAATCATATTTAAACATAAGGAAGTAACTAACTAAGAGTTGCCATTAGGAACCATCGATGAGAGCAAAAGACCCACAAGCAGGACATTATTAGAAATAATTATAGATTAGTTTAAAGTGAGTGTTGTAATCAAGACTGATAATTCAATCTTTTGTAACCGAAGTCCTCTCATTTGATTAATAAAATAATTTTTCTTATTAGTTCTATGTTTTAACTTCAAAATTATCTAGCAAAAATTCTATTATTTTCATCAAAAAAAAAAAAAGTATTAAAACATGACATTGAACTCATTCTAAAAAAATCGTCTCAAAAATGTCTATTAATTGAGAGATTTTTGTCGATCCCGATAGATTTGAACCAAGAGAGAGATAAATCAATAAATTTCTATTGTCATTATTCCATTTTGCAAGAGAATAAACATAATGAACAGAACATCAAGCAACATTCTCAATATATTGTCAGATCCTGTTTAGGACTGTCAAAAGATTCTTATTAATGCAGGATCTGTAATTTTTTCCAATATAATTATAACTAGAATTTAGATTTTTTTTTCCCAATAAAATCATCATAAATTTGAGGGGTTCGACTCCTCTGCAATTAATTTTTAACAACAAAGATACTATTTATTAAAACAATAACACCTCTACTATTAAAAATTACTAATAGAAGATCGATCCTCAGCCGAAATTTGATTAGGATCCCACCGTATCAAATTTGACTATTATGGAAGTAAATAATTAGAAAACATCACATATTAGTATATTACTTTCTTTTCGTAAAAAAACAAAAAACATGTCAAATTGATGAAAAGTCAAAAATAAGGGCGGCACCTTCCAAAGTTAAGTAGCGTATACTCCTAAAATTTTTGTCCTCTTCTTCTCTTTAACTTAGCCTAAAGTACATAGATCTGCACATCCAGCCGAATAATGCGATTAATTTTTTTATAATTTTTAGTTTAATGGTTAAGGATGTTTAGATCAGTATTCGCGTATTGTGATTAATCTTGTCTTCAATCTAGTCAATGATAAATTATTTACACCGAAATTAAGGAATTTATAAAAAATAATTTTCTCATGACATGACCAAAAAAATTGTATGCGGTTATTATTTTGTAGCTCATTGACATGTACCATAAAAAACAACAATTGTGGTACGAAAAAAAAGAACTAATCAAATACAGATCATAGTTTGTTTTTTCAAGGAAAATAATTGCTCAATCTTGTACTTGTCCTATAAGACAAAGTATATTACTTTAAAAAAAAAAAATTAGCAACCCTACCAAATGTTTTTAATTATATAATTCAACAATATATATTAAAGGGTAGAAGACAAAAAAAATTGAGAGAAATACATTTGATTTTTTTAACCTTTTATGAGTGAATTTTAATGAAAATTCTAACAATGACATTGGTATTAAAATGATGTTATTAAACTAATAAATTAGATAAAAATTTTAAATTTAAATAACATTTATCATACGGAATATTGTGGCATTGTCCACAAATGCTGCCAGCTCACAAAATATCCGCTGAGGCGGCGACACGCCGACACTTTTGTTTTTAAATGTCGGGCAAGTAGAATTATTAAGATTTAATAATAAAGCGTTGGACCCACCAAACAATTCGGTGAACTTTCCAGAAACAAAAGACCAAACTCAAAACCAACATGGCCATCTTAGCTGTCGTCTCCACGAAACCTTTGATTTATAGAAACAAAGACCTTTCACGATATCCACGTGGAATTTTCTTTGTTTGATATATAGATTGGGCAGACTTACGTAAGGAGATACCGAATCATCAGAATTTATGCGTTTGTTTGATTTGTTTCTTAAAAACAGATTTTTTTTATAATTTTTTTTTCAAATACAAGAAAACACAAAAATATTATTCGGGTTGCTGTTTTTTGAAAATTATTTTCAATTTTTTTTTTTCTAAATGAGGTTGAATTCTCGGAACATCTTATACATGTTTTTACTCAAACAAGATCTTCAAAAAATTTTAAAACACGGGAAACACAATTCTTTTATGAAGTATGAATATTAATCTTCGTCCTTAGCATTTTCACCCATTTTTTGAGTTTTGTCCTTTTCGTATCCAGCTTCATCGAAGATCAAGTTTCGTCCTCTTCGAATCTAACGTCAAGCTTTGTCCTCTGTTTTTATATACATATCAAATTTCGTCCTCTTTGAATCCAATATTGTCGAAGATCTCCAAAATAACTCGATTTGTGTATATCTTTAGATCTAAACAAAGATTTGCACGTTTATATATATATACACACTATGTTATGCTTCGTTTGGTAGGAAAGATAAAAGTAGGAATGATACACTTTCTATCATTCACGTAAGGAAAGTATGAATGATATATTTTCCTTCATTTGTGTTTGGTTGAATGGATAGAAAAAAAAAATGATTATTTTGTTTTGTGCTAGTTAAGATTAAGGGTGACAATCGAGTCGTGTTATCGTGTTGAGTTAAAAATTCTCACTCCCAGTTAAGATGGAAAAAATATTTTTTTAATTTAAATTTTTATTTTTATTTTTTATTTTTTAAAATTTATATATATATATATATATATATATATATATATATATATATATATATATATATATATATACATATTTATCATTCTATTTTTATATAAAATTAATATATACATAATATATGTATATATCAAAAGATATATAGACAAATAAGATATATCTCAACACAAATAATTAACTTTTCATCCACTTTCTTTTCGATTTTGGAGGGATTGATTTTGGTGAGTTAGAAGGAAAGTTAATCCATCCATTTTTCCATCCTTCCTATTTTCCTTCCTTACCAAACATGATGTTTTATTTATTCTTCAAATTTTCCATCCTTCCAACTTTCTATCATACCAAAGAGAGCATTAATGATTGGCAAATGAAGTGGTATTGTTGGTGATCTATTGGTGTGGAATGAATTTTATACCTCTATTATATTTTCATTACTTTGTGAATCATTGTTCAAACATGTTTTATTATTTTTTGTTCCTTAAAACTATTTCCAGAAACATATAGTCAAACATGTTTTATAATATAAAAATATCAAAACACACTTTCTTAAATTTTTTCTAAAAGTATTTTTGGATATTAGTTTTTGCGATACAATTTAAGCATACTCTCTTATAATTTACGTTACAAATTTTTGGAGCCTTGTTACAAGTAAAAACATTTTCTGAATTAATCTTAAAAAAAATTATAATTTTTAGGATCATTATATAACTTTTGCAATTTAAGTTACAACTTTTTAATGGTCAGTGATTGATTTTAACTATTGCAAAGTCTGAAAAATTATAAATAACTCCAAAAAATTATACAAAAATTCTTAAAAAGTTATAATTGATGAAGTTTTTTTAGTACCTTATTATTGTCGTAGATGGATCATTCAATTATAGGGGGGTGGGCCTACGTAGGGTGGCAATCGGGTCGTGTTGTGTCGGGTTCGTGTCGTGTCGAACATTAGTCAACCCTAACTCAACTCATTTAACTAATCGTGTCGTGTCGAGTTGACCTGTTTATTTTCGTGTTCATATTCGTGTTGACCCACATAAACTTTCAATAAAAATTTAACGTTAAGATTTTATTTTCACTTAATTGAATCTCTCCTCATACAATTTCTACAAACTAAAAATTAACTTAATAATAATAATGAGCAATAATATTTTTTTATACAATAATTATGTCAGTGCTTGATAAACAGTTACAAATAATTAATATTTTATTTCTATAATATTAATTAAATATGCTAATCGTACATTGCGCAACCAAATTAATCAGAAGTAATGGAAAAAACAAGTCATCAGAAGATGAAAAATCATACATACAACGAAAAAGCCAGGTCAATCTCATTCGAGTTAAAAATTTCGTGTTGACAGGTCAATTCGGGTTAAGCGAGTTGAACCCGAACATGACCCATTAATACTTCGTGTTGACGAGTCGTGTCATACGCGGGTTCATACTAAAAAATAGTCAACTCAAATTCATTTATTCGTGTCGTGTTCATATCGAGTTATCGTGTCGTGTCAAAAATTGCCACCCCTATGCCTACGTGAAAAGTGATGGAGCCGGTAGCATCAACCTAATCACATGATGCAGTCCTTTCAAAAAAAAAATCACATGGTGGATAAGCTTGTTAATAGTGTCTAGTTGGTGTGAAAATTTTAATTAAATGGATGAAAATTTATAAATCGAACACGACTCATTTATTAAATGATTTACATGACACAACTCATTTAACCCATTTAATAAACAAACTGTGTTAGGTGGAATCCAGTTAATATGATAATCTTTTTAACTGCCACCCGACAAAAATATGACATTTTGTGATGCCTATTGAGAGTGTAATTTACTCTATTGTTTAGTAGAGCTTGAGGCTCAGAAAGGAGAAATGGATTAAAGATCTATTAGGAATGATGATAGGGATTCACTAGGACGCCCGGTCTGAGCTATTAGGCTCATAGTGGTGATTAGTCAATCACATAGACAACAACCATTAATTAAAATTGTTAGACAGGAGATTTATAGTGGTTTACCAGCTCGAAAGTTTGACTAGTCCACTCTAATGAAGTCTGTTGCTCCTGAGGAATTTTTTATTATTTGGAGAAGAAGATTACAATGCTACAGAGAGTCTATTCTTAAAAATTCAGATCCCTCCCAAAGCAAGGGATTGGTCCTTATATATAGTGTGTAGGAGTTTTGTGTAATCAACGTGATCCCTGGGTAGCTGTCGTGATCCTTGCGTAACAGTCGTGATCCTTGCACAATAGCGGGAATCCTTGCGTAATCAAAGTGATCCTCTGGAGGTTGTTACGACTCATGTGTTGATAATCTTTGGCTGTTAAAGGCTATATTTCTCAGGTGTAACGTAACCTTTTGGAGGGTACGAGCAGTCTCTGTCACAATGTGCACGAGGAACCTAAACTGGGAGACCTGAGGTGGAAAACCCGAGTTGGGAGGTTTGAGCTGGAAGACTTAAGCTGGGAGGTCCGAGTTGAAAGACCTGAGTTTATAGGTCCTAGCTGCTTTTGGACTGAGCTTAACCTTGAATAATTTTTGGTATCATTAATTGTCCACCAGTCTTGAACCAAGGCTGCCTTGCCTGACGTGGATTAGGAATGACCTAAATAACTTACCGTATGTTTATGAGTTTCAAAGCTCATCTTGTGTTTATGAGCTGAATAGTTCATCGTATGCTTACGAACTGAATAACTCTTCGTATATTTATGAGCTAAAAAGTTTACCGCTTGTTTATGAGCTTGATAGCTCATCTTGATTTTATGAGTTTAATAGTTTATCATATTTTTATGAGCTTGAGAGTTCATCTTAAGTTTATGAACTGAAGAGCTCATTTTAAAACACGATAAGTCAAAGCTACTCTGACCCATAATCTATTTTCTTCGATTTATCATAAAACATGATGAGTTAAAATAACTCTGATTTTGTACTTAAGTCTTAGCCCTGTTCAATTGGTTTTTACTGTGGTGGCTAAGTGAATGACTTCTGTTGAAGAAAACAAAGTCTGCAAAAAATCTCTATCCTACATGGCAAAATACAAACCCCCGATAAATCGAACCTGCTTTTGGAATTCCGTCTCATTGAGATTATTACAAAAAGAAAGCATATGTAACTCTTCAATATACGTTTAAACAGATTTGATACCTTCCTTGCAATTTTGATATTGTAGGAGTATAATTTATGACCTGTTCATAATCTAGATGTAAAAATCTCGATCTAAAAAAAACTACTCTTTATCTTTGCCCAGGCACAAATCGGTTATTTTTTATTTGGTTCCCCAAAAATGTGATTAATTTATAACAATCATATTTTATTTGATTCCACACTACGAAACTTTTGATTATGCCAACGCTTTCGGCCAATTATATTCTCTGACCTAATTACTATCAATTTTGATTATGCCACACTAATTAGCATGATTTATGATACATAGCATTTTAGTGGACAAATTTGAATTTTTTTGAAGTGTATTGCTAACAAATAATAAAAATATTATTTATATTTAATTTAAAAACTGATAAGGGTGGAATTTTGGGCATGGGCCGCCATGGCCTCGAAACCCAATACACCTTGAGAACCCAGAAGTTGGGCTTATTGGCTCAAAAGAAGTGCCTCCAGTTAGCCCACGTCGAGAGCAGAAAGGCCAAGAGACCAAGCCCAACGGCTCCGAGGACCAGCAGTCCAGTCCTGGCCTGGCCCAATCCTGTACCAGTCAAAGGGCAACTCGGGAAAGAGAAGTCACACCCTTGCTCTGGAAAGCATCCCGTCACACCACGTGTCAAAGGACAAGGGGACCGTCTTTGAAACCTAAGACAGTTACACTCTCCCGGACGCAGGAGGTGATGGTGCGTAACGATCCAGAGTTCGTGGGCACAGTAGCGCCGGCTAGCAGAAGTTTTTGCAGGGCAAGGACGAAATGTCCATACAAGATCAGGAAAAAAGGTAGAAAGAGCCACCAGGAACCCTAAGACGGACGATCCATATAAATGGAACAGTGCTATGCGGGGCTCTTTCGAGATCATCATATTCATCTCCCCCATTGTATTCTCTATTCCCGGATGTTCAGCAAAACAAGGCATATGTATTTGTAAGGACCCAGCGCCTATAACCTACTTGTACTCACCAGGAATCAATATACAACCTCAATGAGCAGGAGACTCCATTATAGTGGACGTAGCCTTAAGTCCATCGACTAAGGTGAACTACTTATATTCTGTGCCTTCCACTTTCGATAGGTTAATTTCTCTTTCAAACCAACTCATAAAACCCATTAATACCTTCATCGGCTGGGCTTGGGCCATTATTTCTGAGACCCCGTCAGAAACATAATTTGGAGACTTAATCATATAGTTGTTTGATTAAAAGTGAGTTGAATTTAATATTAGAACTCTCAATTAATTCAATAGTTATAATGAATTAGTCATCTAATTAGATTCTCAAATTAAATTCCTATAGTATTACTTAATGAATATAGGATTCGATTATGATTTTCAGTATTGTTCATACTGTTTGATGTTAATTTGTTGATTTTAATTATTGCTTAATATATTATAACTATTATATTAATAACATGTCTCAATTAATACTAAAATTTATTATCAATTCAATAATAATGATTTATTCAGTTGCTAAGTCTCACTTCTGATAATCCATAATCGAGAGATCTCAGGTTAAATCTTTTTTATTCCTCAAAGACAGATCTCCCGCTCAAACTAGTTACCAGAAAAATGAAGAAGAAGCACTACAAAATGTAAAAAATGAAAAAGAAAAACACTACAAAATGTCGTGTTGGTTTTCCTGTGAGGGTAACGTTTCATGCCGCCACAAAAGATAAAGCAGAACCAAGATCCGAATAATCAAACAATTCATCAAAATCCACACACTCGGTGTTGCCGGTGTTATGCCCATCGGTTGTACCGATTCCAGAAGACTCAAACGAGTCATAGCTTGTGATCTGAACATCAAACCACCAAAACTCACTGAGTTCTAACGACGAGGTCTCCTCCTGATTCTGAACCTCGATTGGCGATGTATTTGATGGAGGGAGACCGAGTTCATCGTCAGATGCTTCAAAGAGGTCCACGAGATCCAGTTGTGACTTGCCGGAATCTGACGTCAGATTCTCAAAATTCACACACGATGGAAGGCCATTAATCTCTTCTTCAAAGCTCTTCATGAAGGAGTCCAGATCTTCAGTCGCCGTCCATTGATCCGGATCATCCAGATCGCTGAGAATGTCTTCTCTGAGTCTCTTCACTTCAGGTGACTCTTCTGAGTCGTCACGGACTCGCTTCTTGTTACTCAACTCTTCCATGAAAACACAATGGAGAAAGACTAAAACAGGGAAAACCAAGTGTTAAGGTTGGACAGAGAGAGAGAGAAAGGAGAGAGAAAACTCAAGAAACGAAGTGGCTGTGGAGAGAAATGGCAAAGAGATGGAAGTTTATATAGCAGAGCCACACGTAGAGATAGAGGAGAGAGAAAGTTAGAGAGAAATGAAAATGACGCAGGTGCGTGTCTTTTTGTGTTTTATTCCGTAATAAACTGGTTTGAGTTATTTATTTAAAGTCCGGGTCAGTTCCGTGGGGCCCATCGATTTTTATATCATTTTATATCTATATATCATATACTGATCAATGATCATTGTAAATCAAAATAACTATTTCAGGTTTCATTACTTTAACGGTAATGCGGACTATGAGATAAAAATGAGACTTTATCAGACTATTCAGAGAATGTGCCCAAGTCTTATTGTGAGAGAAAAAGTTGATAAACAATTAGATATTTTTCACAATGCTGATTTGATGTTTGGAATGGACATGGCAATCCAGATGAGGAAGAAGAAACAACTTGGTTAGTGGTAACCTAACTTAAGTTAGTCATTTAATGCAATGGCTTAAGTTAGTTAATGCAGTATTCTATTGTAATTTTTTATAGCCTTATGGTGGGAATCATTTGGAGGATGTTGTCTAGAGTTGCAACAACTTGTTATCCGCGTCCTTAGCTTGACTTGTAGTGCCACAGGATGTGAGAGGAATTGGAGTACATTTGACCATGTGCACTCTAAGAGGAGGAATCGATTAGAGCAACAAAGATTAAGTGTACTTGTGTTTGTGAAGTACAATCTTCGATTGGAGGCAAGACACCAAAAGAGAATACTAGAGGGTGATTCCTATGATCCTATTTCTCTCTCAGATATGGAATCTGATGATAAGTGAATCATTGAAAAAGAAGATGCACTCCTTCCTGATGACACTACTTGGATGAATGTTGGTGAATGTTTTGAGGTTCAAGAAGGGACTAGCAAAAATAGAAAGAGAGGTAAATAGTATATAATTAAAATGTAGTGGTTGTTTTTTCTTTTTCTCAATTACTTTGAATATTTTTTTTTATATTTTGTATTGGTTGTTTTGTAGGGCCTAGAAATCTTTCTTTAAACAAGAAAAAAAGAAAGCAAATAGTTCAACTTGAAGATGAGGATGAGGATGAGGATGAGGATGAACAAATACAAGAAGTTGAAGATGATGAAGGAAGTGAAGACTTGTTGGCATCCGATCACAATGATGATGATGATGAAGCATTTTCAATTGAAATTGAAGATTGAGTTCAGAATGGATGTTAGAAATTTGAATTAGAAGTCTTTTTGGTGTTTGAATTAGTGAACTATGGTTGTGACCTTTGTATTATAATATTAGTGAACTATGTTGAAGACTTGAATAGTTGGTGTAGTATTAATGAAATGCTATGTTTGTATGAGTGTAATCTTTTTTTTCAAAGATATATATATTTTATTATTATTTATTTAAAATTGCACCGTATCTTACGATACACTATTTTTAAAAAATGATACGCCTTTCGATACACGATTTGATAACTATGATGAGCAGTCTTTGTCACAGTGTGCACGAGGAAATACCTGAGGTGAAAGACCTAAACTGAGAGACCTGATGTGGAAAACCTGAGATTGGGAGGTTCGAGCTGGAAGACCTGAGTTGGTAGGTTCGAGCTGCTTCTGGACTGAGCTTAACCTTGGATAATTTTTGGTATTATTAGTTGTCCACCATTCCTGAACCAAGGCTGCCTTGCCTGACGTGGATCAGGAATGACCTGAATAACTTATCGTATGTTTATGAGCTTTACAGCTCATCTTGTGTTTATGCGCTGAATAGTCATCGTATGGTTATGAGCTGAAGAACTCATCGTATGTTTATGAGCTAAAGAGCTTATCGCTTGTTTATGAGCTTGAGAGCTCATCTTGAGTTTATGAGTTTAAGAGTTCATCGTATTTTTATGAGTTTGAGAGTTCATCTTAAGTTTATGAGTTGAAGAGTTCATCTTGAAACACGATGAGTCAAAGTAACTCTGACCCATAATCTATTTTCTTCGATTTATCATAAAACATGATGAGTTAGGTGGTGTTTGATAAAGTTGAAAATTGAAATCTGAAGTCCGAAAGTTAAAAGTTGAATACTGAATTTGTGGACTGTTTTATATCCACTGAAATTTAAGTACTTAATTAAACTAAACTGTTTGATAACTACATAGAACTAACGTCTGAAAATAAATTAATTTTCAGTTTTACCTTTCCACTCTTTAATTTAAAAATATTTATAAAATATGTTTTTATCTAATAAAAAATGACAATATATCAAAGCAATAATAAATTGAATAACACAATAACTGAATAATAACATCTGATCAAAAAAAAAAAACAACGACAAATAAATAATCGAATCATAAAAAGTGAACAATAACAAATTAAATTACACAATAAGTGAACAATAATATCTGATAAAAATAATATTAACTAATAAATAATCAGATAACAATAAATAAATAAATAATCGAATTAAAAAATAGAATAAATTATTGTTCATTGAGATTATTACAAAAAAGAAAGCATATGTAACTCTTCAATATACGTTTAAACAGAGTTGCTTCCTTCCTTGCAATTTTGATATTCGATTACGCTTTTAAGTATAGTTCATTTACTTTTCATTCAATAAAATTGACAAATAATTTTTTTTTACACCATCAAATATGCAACCGTCTTGGTCTAATGCATCCATTTCCAAAAGAGAAAATACTGTTGGATGTTAATTTGTTGATTTTAATTATTGCTTAATATATTATAATTATTATATTAATAACATGTCTCAATTAATACTAAAATTTACTATCAATTCAATAATAGTGATTTATTCGGTTGCTAAGTCTCACTTCTGATAACCGAGAGATATCAGGTTCAACCCTTCATATTCCTCAAAGACGAACCTCCCGCTCAAACTAGTTACCAGAAAAATGAAGAAGAAGCACTACAAAATGTAAAAAATGAAAAAGAAACACTACAAAATGTCATGTTGGTTTTCCTGTGAGGGTTACGTTTCAGGCCGCCACAAAAGATAAAGCAGAACCAAGATCCGAATAATCAAACAATTCATCAAAATCCACACACTCGGTGTTGCCGGTGTTATGCCCATCGGTAGTACCGATTCCAGAAGACTCAAACGAGTCATAGCTTGTGATCTGAACATCAAACCACCATAACTCACTGAGTTCTAACGACGAGGTCTCCTCCTGATTCTGAACCTCGATTGGCGATGTATTTGATGGAGGGAGGCCGAGTTCATCGTCAGATGCTTCAAAGAGGTCCACGAGATCCAGTTGTGACTTGCCGGAATCTGACGTCAGATTCTCAAAATTCACACACGGTGGAACGCCATTAATCTCTTCTTCAAAGCTCTTCATAAATAAGTTCAGATCCTCGGTTCCCGTCCATTGATCCGGATCATCCAGATCATTGAGAATGTCCTCTCTGAGTCTCTTCACTTCAGGTGACTCGTCCGAGTCGTCACGGACTCGCTTCTTGTTGCTCAACTCTTCCATAAAAACACAATGGAGAAAGGCAGAAACAGGTAAAACCAGGTGTTATGGTTGGACACAGAGAGAGAGAGAGAGAGAGAGAGAGAGAGAGAGAGAGAGAGAGAGAGAACTCAAGAAAAGAAGTGGTTGTGGAGAGAAATGGCAAAGAGATGGAAGTTTATATAGCAGAGCCAAAAAGTAGAGATAGAGGAGAGAGAAAGTTAGAGAAATGAAAATGACGCAGGTGCGTGTTTTTTTGTGTTTTATTCCGTAATAAACTGGTTTGAGTTATTTATTTGAAGTCCGGGTCAGTTCCGTGGGGCCCATCGATCTAGGCAATGACGCCACACCTTTTGGCTATTCCGGCTCACTTTTGGCTCTCCCTATTGTCTCGGTTCGGCTGAGAGCAATCACGTTGATGCAAATTAATGGTGGCTTATTTTTCCGAGTAACGTTATTTTGATCTAAAAATCTAACCTTATTTACTGATTTGATTCATTATCACCTTTAAATTGATTGTAGTTTCCATTAAACATTGATTCTTGCTCTTCATGCAATGATTCCAATGAAGCCATATCATCAAGTGATCAGTAAATGAAGTCAAATTTTTAGGTTTAAATATCATTTCTCTATTTTCAGACTTTAGTTCTATGTAGTTACTAAATCGTTTGGTTCAATTCAGTATTTAAATTTTAGTAGATTCGACACTTAAAATTTAATATTCAATTTTCAGTATTCAACTTTTAGTTTTATTAAACAACACCTTAATCTATAACAATATTAGATCAGTTGTAGATTTTAACGAATATTGAGATTCATTGTCAATCAAATGGGTGTGAATAATTATGTCAATAAATTAAATTTAAGTAACATTAATCTAATTAAGTTTGTGTTCGAGTCTTTATGGACAAAAACAGAACATCTCTCACCGGAACACATTTTTAAACCCAAATTGAAATGCGTATAAAAATAACTTAAAATCCTTATCGAATCTTACCATAAAAAATTGGAGGAGCTCGTCGTTCTCCACTTCGCCGGTCATCACTAGTCGCCTCTCTTCAGTTAAGTCTCTCTTTCTCTCTTTAAATCCCTTCAAGATGAGAATTTTTGACATTCTGTATTAAGCTCACTCACGAACATAATAATTAAAATTTTCACGTTGAATTTTTAGAATTTTAAGCATTCCTTGTGAGAATTTTCAATCAAAAATGAGTTTATTCATCGGAGAAATTCATACCAAATCAATTTTTTTTTTATCAAAATTTAAATAAAAAATTGTGTCACCATCATAGATGGTCTTAGAAACTGGAGAGTAATCTAAACTACCAAAGATTGGAATTCTAGAAAAAAACATCTAATTTGACTTATTATAGAAGGAAAAAATCAAATGTTACTTTCCCATTGATAAAAACAAAAACATGTTACATTTCCGAAAAGCCACAAGCCAAAAGCCAAAATATGGGCACCATCCAAAGTTAGTAGCGTACAATCCTAAAATATATGTCCTAGGGAACATAGATCTCTGCACAAGAAAGCCAAAATGTTGTAGTTATTATTTAACGTCTCATTCACATGTACTCTGAAATTAGCAATTGTTGTATGACATAATCACATTTAAAAAGGAATTAATTAGAGGCAAATCATAGTTTATTCAAAAAAAAATAAAAATAAAAAAAATATTTTTTCATCTTACCAAGCACAAAAAAAAAAATTTTAATTATTTTTATTTTTCCATCAATCCTATTAAACACAAATGAAAGAAAATGTATTATTTCTACTTTCCTTCTTTGAATGATAAAAAGTGTATTCCTCCTATTTTCCATCATTCGTACCAAACAAAACATTAAAGAGCATAATAACAACAATTAATGAAAGAAATGCATTGGTGATCCTAGAAGGAGATGGAAAGAACGGCAATGATGAAAAGGGGTGTCAATTTTACCTATTTATACAAATCCGATTTAATACAAAACTCGAAAATGACACGATTAATTGACATGAGTAATAAATTAGTTAAATTAATATTAGACACGAATAACATGATTAACATGTATTGTAAATAAAAAATAAGTATTTAATGAGTATTATAGATAACAAAATATGTATTTTATAATTTTTAAATAGTATTATATGAGTTATTGTAAAATTAAATAATTTTTGATTAACACATATTAAAAATGACACGATACGAAAATAACACGAACGAAAGTGGTATGACACGACACGATTGACACCTTTTAAATAAATAAGAAGGACCAGACACGACACGATTGACACCTTTCGAATAGGCGTGAGGAACCAAACTTTTTCTAATAATGGAGATTGATTGACAGAGTTCTGAGTTTTGTGAATTAGCCGAGCTGACAATTGACAAATTGTTTTCTAGTTTTGGCATAAATAATCTGTTTTTAATTAAATTGAGAACAAGATTAAATTAGCCCAAAAATTTTAACCTCAAATTGCAAAAAAAAAAAAAAAAAAATTAACGCAATATGGTAATTGCGTGACGGTGACTATAAAAGCAAAATATCCGGTAAGTCGGCGACACGGCGAAACCTTTGTTTGATTGTCGGACAAGTAAAATATTTTAAACTTTAATAATAAAATGTTGGACCCGCCAAACAAAACACGCTTGTCACCTTTCCACAAACAAATAAAAGACCAAACAACAATTTTCTCTGATAATGGATTAGTTATGTTTGGTTTGGTACGATAAAAAAATATTAAATTAAAAAAAAATAGATAAAATAATATATTTGGTAAGGAAAAAAATAAGAATGATGAAAAAGTAGATGAATGAGCTTTCTTTTCAATTCAGTAAAATCAATCCCTCTAAAATTGTGAAGAAAAGTGAATGTAAAATTAATTATGTGGATTGGTATTTATATTTTTTAATAAAAATATTTTTTTCATCTTACCAAACACAAAAAAAATTAATCAGTCATATTTTCTATCCCTCTTACCAAACACAAAGGAGGAAACGAAAGATTTCTCCCTTGAAAGATAGGAAATGTATCACTCATACTTTTTATCTTTCCATTTTTCTATCCACCCTATCAAATGGACAATTAGTGGTGGTGTAAAATTGCCTGATAATGATATGTGCATTGCACAGTAGAGTCCCGAAAAGAGTCCTACACATACAGGGTTAAGACTGCATGTATTTGATTATCTCTATATACCACAATGACAGTAGTCTTGTACAAATTGTTTTCTTTTGTAATTTAATTTGTGAAAGAGAAAGAGTAAGCAAAGTAGGCGATAGATTATGCAATTATTTAGTAGATGAGAAAGCATATTTGGCAATTCTAGATGAAAGAATTGGGTTGTTGAAGCTTGACCTTTTTAATAAAACACGTAAAATCATTGTTCAAGTTACCCAATCAAATCATAAGAATACTTTGTCTTGGTTTGGGAGTAATAAGTCTCAGCCTAGTTTTTCAAAGAAAATTCCAATTCCAATTCCAATTCCAATTCCAATTCTTTATTAAGGGGAACAACTTTGAAGGCAATATCTTTCTTTAGAGGAGTTTTCTTTTCCATGTGATGATTCCAAGCATATGAAGATTGACATTTTCTCTCAAACAACCTTTCTAATTGGGCAAAAGATGCCTCTTGTTGACATATTCATATGTGTTGTCTGCATAATTTCCTTGGTATTGAAGAAAATTGGAATGGCAGCTAGCTTTGTTAGACTTGGACAAATACCTTATGCAAGTGATGGGACATGTGCTGATCATCCACTGTCCCTTCAAGATTTTAGCATCACCAAAATTCCATTATTCCTACCTCCAATTTTTCTTTAACCTTTTGATTCCTTTGTTCTTTTTTAGTTTCCAATAAAATGGCAAATCATTATGATATGGTTGCTAAGTAGGGTTGATAATCGAGTCGAGCTTTTGTGAGTTTGTTTTTTTAAACGATCCTAAAAAATTGTTCAAGTTCAACTCGTTTAAAAAATGAGCCGAACTCGAGTAAGTTAACTATTTTACATATAAACGAGTCGAGCATTAGCTTTTAGGCTAATTTTTTAAACTAGTCTAAAAAATTGTTCAAACTTGGCTCGTTTAAAACACGAGCTAAGTTTAAGTTGAGTTCTATCTGAACTAAGTTCGAGTAGATCGACTAAATTATCTGCCCTATTGGTAAGGGTAACTAAAAAAATAAAATAATATATAGTAAAGGTCTTGGGATGTGTTATCTCCTTACTCCATGATTTTTACTATTATGTGTCATATATACATCCACTTCCCCTCCTTCCCTTCTCCTCCTCAAGTAACTATACAAGATTTATTTGAAAATTATGTTTACTTTTCGGTAACATTTCATAATTCTTTATTTAATTACTTTAATAAGATGAAAAGAGGGGGAAAATTTAGAAGATAATATAAAACGATAACAAATAATTTTTTTTAAAAACACTAAATACATGGAGAGGATTAGAAAAGTCGACGAAATTCAAACTCACAATTTTAAGATTTAACACTGGAGTGGTGGCCATTAAACTCAACACACACACAAACATGTTTGAACTCCCACGGGCCCCACCATCTTTGAGTGCACTTGCTAGGTACAAGAGCACGCCCGGCACGCGCGCACAAAAACATAAATAATTGCTGTTAAGGGCCACAAGGATATTACATGGTTATGCCTAATGGGCCTGGTGAAACCTTAACGAAATCTATTTAAGATAATTTATTGGGCTAGGCTATGAGACCCATATAATCCAGCCTTAGACGTTTAAAAGACCCATTTTGTAGTTCTGGCCCGGGTCATGTCCACTACATCTATATTATCAGTTCGGACCTCTTCAGCTGGGCCAGAATAATGCCACCCATACATTGCTAGTCCATTTGATCTGTTAAGGTTCCAGACTGACCCAGGATTTTTTTTTGGTCAGGCAGACTGACTCAAGTTAAGTATTTGGATTTATTGGATTTAATTGTAAAAAAATATACGGAAAAAAATTTAAAGTAAGGAAGTCTTTAATTTAAGTTCTTAGTTGTGTCCAAGTACATAATTTGAAATTTTTGGATTTTTCTTTGACATTTGTGTCCTCCCTTAATTCATGCGATTTATTTTTGAAAATTGATTTATTTTTTCAGATTATATGTATGCATTAAAAATCTCCTAATTTAATGGAAGATTTGATTCTTCCGTTTATTTTGCGGATAAATTAGTTGGTTTGAATTTTAAATTTTGCAATAGTATTATTTGTTATCTTTTTCTTCTTCGGCATGGAAGCCATTTATTTAGTGCAAGTCTGAAAATATTATTGCATTCTTATCATTCAATCTAATCAATTATAAAGTTTGAATTCATAACTGCATTAAGTTTATATCTGTCATTTTAAAGGTGATTATTCTGTTTTTTAATATACGAACACCATAACAGTGTAACAAGATACTTATACAAAATATTGTACTATTACATTTTGTCAAACATATATTCGCATATAACTTCATTCAAACATTCTAGCTTTGTTTTGAATTTTTTTACCACATCTATAAAATCACTTAACACTGTCTTTGTTACACTATAAGAGAAACACAGTCGGCAGTTAAGAGATATACACAATTTATTCATACACAATGAATTAATATAGCGGAAATATCGTATTTTACACAGGCCAACGATCAACTTTCAACAACTAGTTCTGGTCTTCAAATGCCGAAGTTCGTACGTATCTTCAAATGGCGAACAAATCTTCAAAAAATAGATGTTGTTGACGATCTTACATCTAATGGGCTGAACAGTAGAATTTTTTCTTTAAAGATGAAACCCTATAAATGTTCAGGGAACAATTTTAAGGCTTATCGCTGATGAAGATGAAGCGGTCTTTGAAGAGGAAGAAAAAGCCCAAACGTTTTCCAAAGATGAAGCGCCTTGTGAATAAATGTTTCAAAATTTCAGCGATTAACCATTATTATTGTGTATCTAATTAATTAATTAATATATTTAGAAAACCGTTTTTTGGAAAGTAAATTTTAAAAATTGGACAGTTCAGTCTTTATATCAGTGTTATCATAACCGGACCGGACCGGTCCAACCATGAACCGGGACCTCAATCAGTTCAATTTTGTAATTGGACCGCTTAAGGAAGTGAACCGGCTAAAAACTGGAAAATCGGGCGGTTTTTTACAAATACCGTGAACCAGCGGTTTTTTAAAAACCGGCCGGTTTAATGCCAAGTTGAAAATTAAATTACATAAACATAAAATCTAAAGTTTTTATATTTTTATTGCCCTAAATGCTAAATCGGTAAACTCCAGAAGAAGGGCTCCAAGCTTCCAGCGACTAGGCGGCAACGATTCAGCCACTGTGACCACCGATCAGCGACTAGACAGCAACGATTCAGCCACTGTGATGACCGATCAGCCGCTGCGAACTCAGGCGAAGGCGATCTCAGGCGACTCCAGGCGAACTCCAGCGATCTCAGCCTCAGGCGAACTCCAGCGATCTCAGACGACTCCATCGATCAGCGAACTCAGGCAAGATTTTCGGCTTCAAAGCCTATATTATTGCAATCAAACCTCGAATCAAAAGCTCCAGTGACAGATGAGAAAAAATTAACCGAAAAAAATCATGCTAAATTTGAGAAATTCATTCAAACCTCTGAAAATTTGTCTCAACAGCCCCCTCCAGTTTTCGAAATACCGAAATGGATACCTGAGTATAATATGATTTTCTCCTTTATGGGCTATATGATTTTCTTAGTGCTGATTTGGTTGAGTTACTATATGATTTTATTAGTGCTGATTTGGTTGAGGTACTACAATTTTTTTTATGGGCTATATGACTTTCTTAGTGCTGATTCAGTAGGGAATAGGGATTGTGGATTGAGGTTTGGATTTGGAATGATTTTTCTGTTATGTACTTGGATTAGAGCTTTAAAGTTCAACTTTGATATTTGGCACATGTGTTTCTTTTATTTTATGACAAATTGTATGTATTTTAGACATATTTTATATTTTTTAGCTAAATTATTATGTTGTATAATTATTATATATATATTTTTTATTATATGACCGATCCGACTAGTGAACTACCGGTTGAACCAGTGAACCATTGACCCAGTCCCCTAGCCGGTTCGATGACCGGTCCGGTTCTGATAACATTACTTTATATCTCAGTAGTGTATTTTTTACAACATATTTTTTTCTGTATAGTTTTTTACAATTATGTTTAATTTAGTGTACTAGTTTCCAAAATGGCCCTTTTTATTTTTTAAAATTAAACTACATTTTAGAGTATATTTATCAATTTTCGTCAATGTTAATTGTATGTATATTAGCATACGTATTTACAATTATAAATGAGTAATTTGTACCGATATTTTGGCCCGTTAGCCCGGATGATCACAATCAGATAGACTCCTAAGGATAGACCGGCCCATCATCTCATAATAATTCAAATTTTTTTTTTAAGAAAATGTCAATTTTGAATCAATAAATCAAAAATTATGAAAAATAGGTGCATTACGACCCTAACCCCATAGTCGGTTGATTAATTCCAAGGGGTAGCCCAATGTAAATAGAGACGATTTATAAATCGAAACGCCTTAAATTTAAAATTTAACAACTTTTTTAAAGTTAGACTATGAACTTTCTAGTCAATGTGCGGCCCTGAATTACCATACCCAAAAAAAATATTCCCATACTGCAACACATGCCATTTTTTTATTACTTTTTAATTTTTAATTGTTTTTTAGTATACCCGCCGCCAATCACGTGTTAAAAACTACTCCCATATTGAAACACGTGGCCTTTTTTTGTTTCTCTTCGTTTTTTCATCACACGCACGACACATTTGGGGTATACTTTAGTTTAGTGGTCTATTAAGTTCTTTGATCTAACTATTATATATACAATAAAGACATTGAAATAAATTAAATGTCACATGCATTAATAAACATTACCACGAACATGGTGATGTCCGTGCTTTCAATATTTTTTATACCTTTTTTTTTTTTAATAAAATTTGATTCTGACGTAATGTAAATAAAAAAAGACCGTTTATTCATCATCATCGGCAATTTGAAATGAAACGAATTATAATATACCTTTCATTTGTATAACTTAAACGAATAAAAACAAAAGCAATTTGGTCAAAATTGATCACTAATTTAATTAGATAAAGAGAGAGAAAGGAGGAGCATGGAAAACACTATGATGTTTTCCTACTCCTTTCCTTATTTTTTCCTACTTTTTGTTGACTCCTGCAAACTTGAATCATACGACTAAAAAAATATCATTTAAAATTTAAAATTTTTAATCTTTCACGAGTATCAATTGAGAGTCCGGGTCATTCACCCTATTCCGAATTTATTAAAAACTTTAATCCCAACAAACTTTATCAATCCGGTTTTGATGAGTAATTAAACCCAAGTGGAATCCTCTGTTGTTACAAAATTAACCGTAGAGTGTTGTTAATCAAAATAACATCTTTTTTATTCAAAATGATGTCATTTTAACGTAAAACGTTGCCGTCTTGTTCGTAATACTTCTGCCGTTAAAATTTAACGGTGGATGAGCCGGAATCTAAACCCCCTCCCCTCTTCCCCCTCCACAACAACCCAAAAAGATCAGTAAAATAACACAACCAGCGAATAAGGAAAAGAGAAAGAACAAAAAATACTATCAAACGAGGTCACATTCATAATAATATATTTCCCTTACTTGAACAACAAGATGCAAAAAAGAAAAAAAAGAAAAAAAACATAAAAATCAATGTTAGCTAAATTGCACGGTGTGCGTGAGTAACTCATCTAAACAGACTTGGAGTCGGATCCTGGTTCAGCATTAAGATCCCAACCCGCTTTCTCCTCCTCCTCCTCCACACCACCTTGCCCTTGCCCTTCACCGCCGTTAACTCCGTTAAAATCCTTCCACTCAAACGACGGACCCCATAGCCTCGATCCTTTCACGGTCACCTCACGTCCACTCTCGCCGTTACTCTTCTTGAAATACTTCACCGCCACCTGTATCCGCCGCAGAATTTCAAAGAACTCCTCTACCTCCTCATCCTCCACCACTGCCTTCCCTCCCTCCTCTTCACGCACCTTCGCTTTCTTCCCCTCCATTTCTCTCTCCTCCACGCGTTTTCTTTTCTCCACCTCCATTTTCACCGGATACGACGCAGAAAACGTAGTCGTTTAAGATGTACCTACCGAGAACAACACCCCAAAAGATTCTCAGGCATGTTTGTATTGGTGGTGGTGACTTGTGATGGAGGGGTGGGTGGGGTGGTATGGATTATAAGTAGGAATGGATGGATGGCTGTGATGGCACGGGTCTGTTGGACCTTATTCCGGAGGATGATGTCATGTTGATTTTGGTGGCTGACGTCAGAGTAGTGACGACAGGTGACGGAGGAATAATTGAGCATTCCAATGTGGAGACCAACCAAATATCTGGTTTGAAGAGGAACCGTAGTTGGCAGAGTGGCCCGAGACATTTTGGGGTTTAAAACGGAATCGGTTAATTTTTTTTTTTTTTTTAATATTAATTAAAATTTTAAATATAAAAATATTAATTAAATTTTTATATTTAAATTTTTGTTATCATATTTGAACTTAATGATAAGAGAAAAAAATAATGATTGATAAATTATGATAATAAATTCAATCTTAACTATTTTTAGAGTTAAAATTAGATTTTTTAGTAACTTTAATTTTACAATTATTTTTTTCTTTATTTAGACAAAATAAATTTTAAAGCCTTTTAATTTTACGGTTAAATTAATAGGCCCAATCTATTTAAATTTAATTTTTTTTTTTAGGCATGAATTTAGATTTTTTGGTTAGACTATTACTGCACACCTATAAATTATGGGGTATTCCTTAAATTAAGGACTTAAATTTTTAGAAAAATTTCATTCACACCCCTTGTAATTAGATCTAAATTTCAATGACACCACTATTCGATTCTGAAACTTTACTTCCCTGTCAGTATTTGTCGGCTTACAACGTTAACGGTGATTGTTAATTTATAAAAATACATCTGAATATTTTATAAGATAAATTTTATCCACATCCCTAATAAATAGACATAACTTCAATCATACCCCCTGTAAATAGACCTATCTTTAACAATACGCCCTCCTGATTCTAAAATTTCAACGCGTACCCTTTTAGTTTTATTATATTAACATTTAGGTTCATCAATCTAATATTTAATTTTATCAAATTAATATCCTTTATTTAATTTAAACTAAATTAACATTCAATCTCATCACATCAACATAAATTGTTATTTAATTTATCAAATTATCATTTACCTATTAATTAATTTAATATTTTATTTCATAAAATTAATATTATTTTTATAATTTAACATTAAATTATAATTTAATTTCATCAAATTGACATTTAATTTTATTAAATTAAAATTTAATATATTAAATAGAATATTAAATTCCATTAATTTAACATTAACTTGATCAAATTAATGTCAGTTATTTAATTTAATACTAAATGAACATTCAATTTCATTAAAACAACATTTAAATTTATTCGATGAACATTAAATTTTATCAAATCAACACTGAATTAATATTTAATTTTATCAAATTAATATTTAAATTTATCAAATTAAGATCAAATTTATTCAATTAATATTAAATTTTATCAGTATTTAAAATTTATATATGAAAAGTGATGTGTGAAGAGTGGTCAGGTGACGTTGTGGAGGTCAGACGATAACAGAGGAGTTAGATATGGATGAGATTTTGACATTGACTTTTTCGATTGTAATTTTTATTATAGAATTTTTTTTTAACTATAAAAATTATAAAAATTCAATTTATGTAAACAAATAAGTGATAATATGATGACTAATATTATAACAACGTTATCATGTAACACTTTAAAATGATAAAAAATAATTGAGATAATATAATGATAGAAATCAAGCTTACTGGTTGTCTGGGGCATATATAATTGAAAAAATATTATGAGCATTTTAATTCATTTACATAATAAAAGGTAATTTTGACATTTTCAAAAAATATTTAGTTAAATTATTACTTTATCTACTGGTGGAGGGAAAAGTTACCGTTAAGGGAATGTTATTGATTTGAAAGTATAACCAGAAGGGTATGCAATGAAGTTTTAAAATCAAGAGAGGATATCATTGAATTTAGATTTAACTATAAAGAATGTAGATAAATTTTTTCCTTTATGTAATGGGGAAAAGGTGAAGGTCATTTTAGTCTATTTAAATAACAAATAGTAATTTTGATATTTTCAAAAAATATATAATCAAATCGTTACTTTATATATTGTCAGAGTCATAAATTATCGTTAAGATGATGTCTTTGATTTGAAAGTATAAACCAGAAGGAGGCGCAGTGAAGTTTTAGAATTGGAAGACGATGTCATTCAATTTAGTTAGATCTAACTAGAGAGGGTGTGGATGAAATTTTTCCTAAATGTTTTTTGATTGGACTTGTATTTTTAGAAGGCCTTTTTGTAGGGCTTAGAAGCATTTATGAATTTAATTTTTTATATAAATTATGTATGATATCTAAAAATTTGAGACTTTTTTAAATATGAAATCTAAAATCTAAGCTTTTTTAATAATACTGTTGAGCCGCCCTGGTAGTCGGGTCCATCTGGAGATTAACGTTAGGGTCTTCCTAAACCTGGAAACAAACGAGTGGTCAGAACTAGCACAAAATGTCCTAATTAATGTAGTCCTCTGGTTATACCCGATCTTATTGACCCGATTGGTAATTCAGTTCCAGTTCGGGTTGCTCTATTTTTTTTTTTTTTGGGGGGGGGGGGGGGGTAAGTGGTTGCTCTTGGTATAAATAAGTGGATTTAACTCAATGGGATTGGAGCATCAATGGATTCAATATCTAGGCTTAATGCTCTCTTTTGTACGATGAAAAAATAAAAAATTGAAAATTTGAAAAAATAGATAAAATATCATATTATCATATTTAGTAAGGAAAAAAAATTAAAAAGATGGAAAAGTAGATAGATGAGTTTTACTTTCAATTCACCAAAATCAATCCCTTTAAAATTGGAAAGAAAATGAATGGAAAGTTAATTATTTGTGTTAAAATATATCTTATTTGAATACCATGCTTCGTTTAGTACGCTGTGAAAATAGAAGGATGGAAAATTTGAGAGATAGATAAAACATCATATTTAGTAAAGAAGAAAAATAAGAAGGATAAAAAAGTGGATGAATTAACCTTTTTTTTAACTCATTAAAATCAATTCCTCCAAAATTGAGAGGAAAAATGGATGAAAAATTAATTATATGTGTTAAAATATATGTTATTTATCTATATATCATATTTATAAATTATATATTGTATATATATATTAATTTCACATATAAATATAATAATAAAATATGTATTTATATTTTTTAATAAAAAATTCTTTTGAAGCCAGAATTGATTTTTTTGATACCTAACATAATATATGAAAGGGTCCTTGAACAACCATAGGTTGACCTGAAAAGCCTCAGCAAAGACTTCTACAAGATATTCTATTTTTTCATAGAAATATATTTGTTCAAGAAGAACTCCATAAATGTTGATCTTAAATGAAAAGATTGATTATGGAGAAAAATGAAGATAGATTCGTATTCACATATATGAGAATTATATAAGAAGAAAAATAATTTTTGATTTTTTTAAAAAAAAAAAGAACTGGGTTTCTGTGAAGTAAAAAGACTATTCCAATTACGATTCTCGTAGAGAAAGAATCGTAATAAATGCAAAGAAGTATTTTTTACCCAGTAACTGAGAGTTTGAACCAAGATTTCTAGATGGACATGGTGGGGTATTAGTATATCTAACACATACTCCCGGAATTTGATTGATTTATTTATTCCTTTTTTACACATGGAAGAAGAAAACTTACATTTTGAAGACAATCAACACACGATTCATTTACCTCCTTTTAACTTTCATAATAAATTGAAGCTAAATTAAGAAAAAAAAATAGCATTGAAATCAATTTTTGTTGACCAATCAAAAGGTCCAATATATATACATTATTGGACCTTTTGAATAATGTTCAAGGAGATCTTATGAAAATTAAAAATTTTCGAATAGAAGATGTAAAACATATATTGGGGGTTCTAGAAAAGCATTTCGCAATCAATTTATCGAAAAATAAGTTTTAACTTAAATCAATTGGGTATTTCATTTTTTTTTAATAAAAAAACAAAAAATAGATTTTGAATCTTTAGCACAATCCAACTACTTCTTCTCTATCCTATTTATTCCCCCATTTACACTTGTTGTATCTATGTAGATTAGATCTGTAGTGCTAATCCAACACAAGTCCTTATTAATTTAATTAATATTATTTTTAATGATTTTATTATATTATTAATTTAAAATTGAAATTGTATCCCTTTCTCAAAATTTATATTGACAACAGTGCGTCGAACAAATATAATTCAGATTGAATTTGATTAAACGATTCATAAATTATCTGATTGTTAATTATAATATCTTTTTTTTTTAGTTTCACTTAATTCATATACTTCTCTCAATCTAAATAATAGAATTTAATTTACTTTTGAAAGTGTTTTTCTTTTTCTTTTTATAGAACACTTTTGATGACCCAATTTTTTTTAAAACTGTTAGGAAAAAATTTGTTCTTCCCTCATTTAAAAAAATAAAAAAATATATTTTTTCCATCTTATTAAACACAAAAAAGTCAATTATTTCTACTTTTCATCACTCTTACCAAACACAAAAAAAAAAAAAAAAAAAAAAAAAAGAAATATTTTTCTCTTAAAAAATAAAAAGTGTATCACTCTCACCTTCTATTCTTTTATTTTTTCATTTATCCTACCATACGAACCATTAAAATAGAGAATATGTGGGACTACATGAAAAGTAAAGATTCCATTTCATTGAGCTTAGAATGCCCTCTTTATAATATTAGACATTCATCTTGAACAAACTTATCTTTTAATCTTTTCACCAATGAATCCATTCGGTTATGATTTGAAACCCACTACCCCATATGTTTTCATGAAACCTTTATAAGTGATTTTATTGGAATTATTCACTTCGGCTCACAGAACGGACCTAAAAGTATAAACCAAACAAATAATAAGCCATGAGATTGGATTATTTTCCCAAATCCAACCATTTTTATCCCAATAAAACCCATATACCAAGCACCCGCAATCAGAGCGGGGAGAAAAAAATATTGAGTGTAACGATAATATCACATCATCACTATCATGTGGTGTTACTATTTAATAAAAATATAACAAATAAGTAAGTGAATCTCATGTATTATAGTAACGACTCTACTATGTCATTTAATAATCATTTAAATAGAGTTCACCTTACCCATTTATAAAATAATTATTAGATAATTATTCTACATATCAATAATAACGTGGAATCACTCTTACACCTAATATTTACTCGGAGGAGAGAGGGGTTGAAGGGCTTGATAAACAAAAGCCCTCCCAAATCGGGTTAACCTTCGGATCCGGATCCGGATCCACATTAAATGCATACCAACTATATATATATATTTTTTCCTTGCGACTGCATCCTCGTCCATGCGTCGTGTTTCGCTTGCTTCCTCTCCTGTCTTTACTCCTACTTTCACGCACGCTATTAGCTTTCGGTTTGATTCAGTCCTCTCAAAGGTTTCCAAATCATGGTCAAAATTTAATGTAAGACCTACAAAGTTCTCAGCTGACATTACCCTCACAAATAGGTTTGAAAGATTCAACAATTGATTTCCAAAGTACACAATAACATGTGTTGTCATCGCCGACACGTGTTTTGTATACTTAACGGTAATAAATATTCATTAAATTAATTTTTTTTGAGTTAATTGCATTTAAAGTATTTACCTTATTTCAATCCATAATATTTCAATTATATCATTTTAGATCATGAAGTGTTGAATATATTTCTATGTATAATTCCTCAAGTAAATAACATTCAAATTATTAATAATTTTTTGTTATAAATTTATTACATAATATTTAAATAAATATAAAAAAATAATTTAAATAACTCTTTACAAAATAATTTTTGTGTATCATCTCAATATGAACCATAGATCGATGGTTGTTATTAACTAGTAATTGCCCGTGCCTGAAGGCACGGTGTAACAAAAAATTAAATTAAAACTCGAAGAATCTTACATTACCTAAAAACTATTTGCAACCTAAAACAATCTGTCAATTTGAAATCAAGGTAATCCATACTACTATCCAGAAATTTCGGCATAATTTTCTTTAAAAATAGGAACCCATAAAAATCTAAACATGTCTACAGAACTTACAATCATACATAACAATCATCATAATTCACAATACCACCACAATAATCAATACATACCCAATCATCAACACATATACAACAACTAAAACATCAAGCTAATCCCTACTAATTTCAAGAAATTTGGACAAAGTTTCCTCTAAAAATAGAAGCCCAAAAAAATCTAAACCTGCCTATAAAACTGACAATTATACATATCACCACAATATCATAACCATGTTTATCCAAACCACCAAAACAAAACCATTATAACCATGTATAATTAGTTAACTGTACAAAAGACAGAACACAAAAAATACACACATGCACAAATAAAGAAACATCTTCAACTTCATCTTCATATCTTTCCATATATACCTGAAAATATTTGAAATATAACCAATTATCGAAATATGTGAGGCAAAATAAAACAATTGTAAATCCAAAACATAAAACCCTTTACTTTTATCATTAGTTGAACATAAAATTGATAATTATAACACTGTCCCAAATTTTGTCGCAAGTGCCACAAACACATTTTAGAGAAAGAGAAAAATAGACTGTGACACTCTCTTTCTTTGTGGGTATATAGCAACAACTCGTGCCTGAAGGCACTGTTCAATTTTAAAAAATTGAATATTGATCATAGATACAAAAATTAATATGTTTAAAACTATATGCTTAATTAGAACTCATAATAGCGCCCAGAAAGATTTACCCAAAAGTCAACTCAGAGGGATTTGCAAACCTATGCTATTAGAAGAAATGTTCGTCTCCAAAGGCACTATGCTATGCTAAACAAAACAATCATCGATCTTTAATCAAAGTCAAATTTCTTTGTTCTTTAAAAAAATTTGGACAAAATCTTTCTTAAAAAGAGGACACCAAAAACATATCAACCTATATACAAAATTAATGTAGGTAACAATCACAACCCAAATAAAAAACATCTAAAAATATAATTTTTTAAACATAAAATCAAATTTAGAATCATCTCATTATATATTCCTTTACATTTAAAATCAAACTTTGCTTAGACTCATGTTTATATAACTCAAAAGTAAAAAATGGTAACATGTAATACCTTTCACAAAACCGTAGACACCCTTCCACCTAAGAAAGAAAAATAAGATTGTCAATAACCATACTAAGAATAATAATCAGTCCACCCAGTCACCAACTCAATTCAAAAATTATAATTTAAACTTGATCTGGTTCCAATTCCTTGTTCAAGAAGTTCAATCTAAAGGAGTAAAAGAACTAAAAAATTCAACTTGATGACCTAATGTGGAACATTCACCAATGCACTGCAAATTTGAGACATTCTAATCAAACCAAAACAACATACAAAAAGCATAAGAAATCAAAACAAAACATCTAATTCTTGAAACATGACTGTTTTACACAGTTACACTATATACCCAACACCACCATGATAGACCCACCAAATCACATAATTGACACAACCAATTACCCATGACCATTAACACAACCACCTACCATCAACCATCCACCTCTATATGCACATCAAAGATGACCACTACCAAACCAATCTCTCAAATTACTTCTATCCCACACTCATAAGACCCCCATTTGCATGTGTGTTGTTTGTATGAGAGAAATAGGGGGAGAGAGAGTTACCCGAGACTGGGAGATATTGACGCAATTGCAATATTTCGTCCATCAGCTTGAAAGCCCACGTTAATAATGTCATCGCACCTTAATATTATAGCGTGAGAGAGAAGGGTCCACCCACCTTGCTAGAATAAATAATAAAAACCTGTCAAACACCCCCAGCATAATTTACTTGAGAAAAGTGAGAATAAATCAAGACTGAACATATAGGGAAACGAAAGGACCATGGGGCATTTGGTCAAACATATTTGGGGTTTTTTCCGATGTGTGGAAATGAGCAAATACAATGTGTGTTCTGTGTATGTGTGTGTGCACGATGTGAGTTCTCTGTGTGTTGTGTATGTGATACGTGTGTAATGGGTTGTGTTGTGTATGTGATGTATGTGTGGGCCGAGTGCATGTGAGCAATGTGTGTGTGATGCATTGAAACCCCCATTACATGAAAATGCTAAATCACAGTGCTATAAGGTTTACAAACTCCGAATTTAAATTCATAAGGCTCAAACTATTTACGTCAGTCCTATAAGGTTCAAACTATTTACCAAACTCACCATTATATCACAGTGTTCCCTCACAACAACTATTTACTCAGCCATTTACCAACTTCATAATTATAATAATCATTATTTCACACCAAGTTTAGAACAAAAAAAAAAAATTGTGCCAAAGGACATATGAGTTTCAAAAATTCATCACTCGATATGCTGAACGGTACAGAGGATAAAATAAGTAACGATGTATATAAAGAAATTCAAAAAAAAAATTCCTTCATTTGCTTTAATTAAAGAAATTAAAATCAATCTAACAACTGCTATTTTTTCAAATATTTTCGACATCGTTCAAAAAAAAATAAAAAAATTTAAGAACAATCTACTACTGATTTAACACTACATTTAATGCGAACCTAACATATATCACATAAAATGTGCAAGACTATAATGTTAGAAAAGGAAAAACATAAAATAGAAAAACATAATTCAATTAACTGGTTCAACAAAAGACTATTCACAACACGAATTGTACCAAACATTAAAATAATAATAATAATAATAATCAAAAAATTACCTACAAAGATGATTCACAAATGTGAAGAAATTCAAGGCATTTAACCCTCCAATCCAAGCAATTCACTGCAAGTATCAAAGAAATCAAAACTTGGGTCATTTTGTTCTCTACAATGGGTTAAATTCCCTCTAAAGAATTGATAAGACGGTAGTTGAGGGAGGCATTAGGTCTTGGTGGAACAGGAGGTTTGTGGGTTTTGTCTTTAAACAACTAATCGGCGAAATGAAAGAGGAGGTGTCGTTGTGCGTGGCTTTGCTGTTGTATGTCTATGTACGTGTGCTTGAGTAAAAAAAAGTGGAGAGATAGAGAGATGGAAGACATACCTGAGATGTGTGAGCAGCAGCGGGATGCACAGGGAAAGAATAGGGAGGGCGAGAGAGGGAGTGTGAATCTGACAGTGTTTGTGTGTGTGTGTGTGCAAAGATGAAGACAGAGAGGGAGAGACACAACCCTATTAACTACAAATTAACATCAATTTACTCCAATTAATAGCCCTAATTTTGAAATTATTTGTGTGTGTGAGAGTGTGTGGGTGATGAGTTTGTGTGTGAGTGTGTTGTTGATGAGTGTGTTAGCGTGTGCATGCATTGTGTGTGTGTGAAAGCAGAGGAGAGAGAAAGAGAGAAACATAGGGTCGGAGCGGAGAGAAGCAGAGAAAAGGGATACCTGGGAGGGTTGTGGTTGTGGCAGTGGTGGTGGTGGTGGTGGTGGCTGTGTCACTGGCGGTGGTTGTGTCGCTGGCGATGGTGGTGGGTGGCTATGTTGTTGGCGATGGTGGTGGGGCTGGAGATGGCATAAGAGAGAGAGAGAGAGAGAGAGTAAAAAGCAAAGGAATTGAAATGAATTCTCCATAGATAATTTTTTTACCGTTGGATGAATGAATTTGAGACCGTACGATGAATTTATAAATTTTTCTAACAATAAAAAAGCGGATTAATTACATCACAACTACTAATGCAATTCAAACACATTTGGATCCTTGGATCAAGAAATGTTGTAAATTAAGTAGAGCAAAAGAGGTTTTTAGAACTTGCCGAAAAAAAAAAAACAAAAAAAGAGGTTTTTAGACTCAAAAAAAAAAGAGGAATGAAGTGATAAGCTCAAACTTAGCCCCAAGTCTTAAAATTAGCAAACCCAAGCAACTTATTGCCGCATGATTTGATTTTACCAACTCAACAATGCATTTAAGGCCAATAACAAATAAATTTTCATTGCATATCTTTGTTATGATCATACACATAGGTCAAATGTTGCAGCATTTTATAGAGTTTATAAATTTTTTTAACAAATAAAAAAGCGGATTAATTACATCACAACTACTAATGCAATTTAAACACATTTGCATCCTTGGATCAAGAAATGCTGTAAATTAAGTAGAGCAAAAGAGGTTTTTAGACTCAATACATACATGGATAGATATGAAGTGTTTCAACTACTACAATGCAGTTCATATCAAAAAGGTAATTTACCAACCAAAAGCTGGTCTTCTTACATGAAGGGCATTCTCCAAATTGTTAAACAGCTAAGAACAACATAGTCAAACCCTCTAAGTAGATGTAAATGCTCTAAGCCACTACAAAATTTGAGAGAAACAATCTAAAAATTGACAATAGGAATAGAAATAAACAACAATCGATAAAAAATTGCAAATTATTTTTCCAAAAAAGGATTAGAAGAAACTAAAAATATATGATGGGCTACTGGTTCATCCTTTAAACAATAGTTTGCAATTTTGTTATTGAATCACACACAAACCAATATGCACCGACTAACATAAAATTTATTTTAGCACTTCAATGGACCGCACTTTGTTACCAAATCAAAAACCATCACACACCTCTTTATAATTATGGATTTTTTTTTTGTTGCATAGTGCCTTCAGGCACAGACATTAGTTAGACTCAAGTTTCACACCAAGTCACTATGTTAATGAAGGGCATTGTCCACTTACTGAGTGTATTTGAAAACACAATGAAATTCAAAGTTGTTACATAAAATATAATAATGCTCTTAAACTAATAAAAAAAACTTCTTCAAGAACAAAAAGACAAATAAAAAAGACCAAGAAGAGATCTTTGTAGTAAAATTGAATGAAAGTTGTTACCTTCATTGGCTTAATTTGAGTGAAGCACTGCAATCATTCAATTCATCAAACACCTAAATGAGAAAAAACAATTCAATGAATTAAGAATGAGTAGTACCATTATTAGCTTTAATTTCATTTCAGTAAAATTAAAGTCAAATTGATTCATGGCTGTTGTGTTACAGAGCAAGGTTCTAACCAACGTTAAAGCAAATAATGATGATTGTGTGCTTGGCTTCCAATCAATTGAGAAATTAAGTTTGTATAATCCTCTTTGCTAAGCTACATATGTTGATGGAAAAAAAATAGCTACAGAAAGATTGATTCCAAGAAAATGGATGGTAATTTAACAAACAAATGAGAGAGAAAAATAAACATATGAAGTGCTTAGGTAGAAATTGGGTGAAAACTCTTAGAGAACTTTTGTCAAACATGTGGCATTAGTGTTGGTGGTGGTTGGTGTTGCAGAGTCAGTGATAAGAAAGAGAGGAGAGAGAAGACAGAAGGTTGTGGGTTGTGGGACTAAATCCCCTGCCATTGGAGTCAATAAAGAAAAAAGGACAATACAAAACAACTGCCTATAGCCAACAAAAAAACTAACTGGAAAAGACAGCCTGATGGGAGCCTTTATTTGTGCAGCAGTTGAAGGTTGAAAGCAGAGGATGAGAACCTGAGGGAGATCAATTTGTTCCTGATGATTTGTTGAATCAGGTTGAGCACATCGATAGGGTCCCTATACTAATTTTAAATCTTCTGTTATTCCTTTCATTCCAAAGATAGTAGACTGTGGAGGCTAGACAAAGTTTGTAAATCACAGTTTTTATCTCCTTGCCCTTCCAGTTGATAGAAGCCCAACAAATGAACTCCACCCAGGGTTTAGGTTACCACAATTGGCTGGTGAATGAAAAAAATGAGCTCCAGACCCTACTTGAGTAAGAGCATTTAAAAAAATGGAAGTGAGATTCCATTCCAGCACGACAATGAACACATCCAGTTCCCAAATGAGCTACAAAGGTTTGCATTCTGTCAAGAGTGCTCTCTTGATTTTATAGCTAGCCACAGAATAAAAGCCATTCTAGGAATGTTCTTTCCAAACCAGACTAAATTCAATTTTTAAATACCCACATATTTTGAAATACCCACATACCCATTCTGGGACCTTAAAATTAATTAAGACCCACATATTTTGAAGCCAAAATTCAATGGAATTATATGGACAGAGTCAAACAATGATAAACTAACATAAAATTAAAAACCCTAGTTCATTCAAATAGAGATTCATTCAAATAGAGATAGACAAAAAAAGGGTAACAAAAAAAAAAAACTATGAAACTTGAACAAAAGAAATCAAACCCATTTGAAAAATCCTGAAAATACATTCAATCAAAATCCTACAAATATCTAACAAATATTTAGCAAGTTGAAAACCCTAACATTCAATTCAATCATCACTTCAACAAATATTATTGCATGAAATTGACACCAAACATTCAATAAAAAACACTAAAAACAATATTACAATCCTATTTAATGAAAAACCCCAATTGTATGCGACTCTGTGTGTGTGTGTATAAGTGTCTGTACTGCCGTGTGTTTGTGTGTGTGTGTGTGTGTGTTCGACTGGAGAGAGAGAGAGAGGGGGAGAGAGAGGTACCTGGACTTCATCGGGTGTGTGTGAGTTTCAGTGTGTGTGCGTGAGTGTGTATGCGACTGGTGTGTGTATGTGTGCGATGGGTGTGAGTGTGCATGTGCGATCGGTGTGTGTGTTTGTTTGTGTGTTCTACTGCCTGTGTGTGTGTGTTCAACTCGAGAGAGAGAGAGAGAGAGAGAGAGAGAGAGAGAGAGAGAGAGAGAGAGAGAGAAGTACCTGGACTTCGTCGACTGTAGGTTGATCGGCGGTGGGTTGAGCCACGGCAGAACAGCGAGAAGGAGAGAGACAGAGAGAGGCGCTGAGTTGGGTCTTCTGGAAAAGAAAGAGAGAGAGAGAGAGAAGGAGTCTGACAAGTTGGGTAACGTGTATATGTGTAAGTCTTGGGTAGCTGTGTAGAAGGCAGATAGGTTTTGGGCGGGATTTTTTTTTGTATGTGATGAATTTTCAACCGTTAGATGAGATTAGATGAAATCTGAACCGTTTAAAAAAAGTTAAATTTAATTTGAATTGTTTTGAGACCGTTGGATGATTTTGGGCCGTTGGATGTTGAAGCCCCAAATGATTTTAGACCGTTGGATGTTGAAGCCTAAATTGATTTGAGGCCGTTGGATGTTGAAACCTTGGGATTTGAGCCGCTCTGTTTTATATTATAGATTGATACACATTATTGGCACCTTTGACCTTGTTTGTTAAATTTTCATGGGCATAGTTAATGGTTAGGTATGAAGTGACTTTTGAGGGTAGGGGTAGGGTTATGGGTGACGTAATTAAAATATTGTTGAAATGGTTGACAAGACGTGAGAGGTGAGAGGTGAGAAGTACCCCATCATCATCATCGTTTTCTTCGCTTTAATGACACGAAAAAGAATAGTACTATATTAGGGGAAAGTTTTTCCAGGTATTATATTTTTAAATAATTTAAGATCTTTTAATTTTTTTTTAAATTTATTATTAATTATTAATTACAAAAGTAATAACATAAATATTCTTTATATATCGTGTGGGTTCCACCTCTTACAAACAAGTCTGTAGGTCGATATCTATAGCTGATTTTGGGATCATTCCTTTTATTTATTTTTTCTTATTTTTGTTTCTTCCAATTTGTTTAATTCGGGCTTGTCAATTTAGTTTGTGGAATATAATTTATTATGTTTTTTATTCCATTAAATTCAAGTTTATACTATTGTTGGGATATAGTTCGATTTTTTTAAAAATATATTATCGACAATAGCTGACATATTTTTTGACGAGATAAGTCATCTTTTTAATTCGGTGCATTTACCTCGAAGAGAATTGAGTTCGAGATCAACTTCATTTTGATAAATCAAAAAAGATTAAAAGGGGTTTAACTAAGATCAAGATTAAAAGTATTCCACCTTTGTGGTCTAGTTTCCACACACTGTCAACTCAATGGCCAAAGAATATTATTATCCTCGAAAGGATTTGTGTGGTCACTTGGTGCTGTCTGGTGGACAAAAGCTTCTTGAATCTTCTTTTCCTTTTCGTTTTATGAGTGGTTTCTTGACAATAACAAAGCCAAAGGTGTGAAGACATTGACACTCAACCGAATAAGCTGCTTCCTATTAATTACTTTTTTCCTAGGGTTTGATAATGGTTCGATTTTTATTTTTTTGGTATCGTATTACTTATTATTATTTTTTTTGTGTATTTATATATATTTTTGTGTGGAGCTTATTAGTTTTCGGACTGCACTCATTTTTTGAGTTCATTTATAACTTTTAGGTAGCGGTTATCACTTTTGAAGCTCGAGCTTACTGCTTTTTGTGATTTTTTTGGTACGATATTAAAAAATAAAATTATATATTACTCCTATTGAAGATGCTTCCATGGGCTTTATATGGTGTTATGGGTTGATTCTAGCCTATGGAAAAATGGGTTACACTTGGGTCCAAGTAATGGCGTTAAGCGGGTTTTGGGTAGGGGTGCAACTCAGGCGGGTTGAGCGGGTTAGACAGTCAACCCTAGCCCAACCTTAGGTATATAATCTTTAACCCTAACCCTAACCCTAACCCTAACCCTAACCCTACTTCGGGTTGAGGAACTCAACCCGAGCCCAGCCCGAGTTTAATTCGGGCGGGCTCGGGTTGAATTCGGGTTCACTGCAAGAGAGACAGAGAGAGGGGATAATAATTACAAATTCATAAAATAATCCATATATTTCATTCATAACAGTGCACGATTATTGATCATCTACTTTCACACCAAAAAACTAGTGATCTCAAAGCACAATCCCAGAAAACATAGAAATTAGACCCATAAAAACATTAAACTTAAAACTTTACACTATCACCACTAATCACGCATAACGCATAACAGAATAGCAAGCAACAAGAAACAGAGGGCGATGGACTAAAAATGAAAAAAAAGTGCTAATGCTTTATATATATATATAATTATTTTTTAATTTGTCGGGTTCGGGTTGAAATCGGGTTGCCGATACCTCAACCCGAGCCCGGCCCAAATTGAATTCGGGTTGAGGTTTTTTGACCTAAGTATTAAAAACCCTAGCTCAAGCCCTAATTTTTTCGGATTGGGCTCGAATTGAAATCGGGTTGCCCAACCCAAGTTGCACCCCTAGTTTTGGGGTTGCCGATGGATTCAAGAAGCTATTGGCGTATGTTAAGAAGCAGAGCAATGCCAATGATGGGGATATGTGCCTCGTGATCGAAGTAAATGATGACATTTATAGTCCTTGTAATTACTCGTGACTCAAGACAATGTATAATACCAAAAATTTAATATTATTTATATAATATTTATATTTTAAATAATAATTTATTATTTTTATTTACTTTATTTAAAATTAAAGTGTTCATAGAGAAAATAAAAAAGAAGGTAGGAGTAAGTTACTGAGATTGTCTGACATTAAGGAATATGTTGGTTAAATTGTCTGACATTAGCGCCCGTGCAAAGAAGATAATATTTTTTGGTAAGAAAGTTTTTTTCGAATGAATTTTATACTTTTGTTTGAGTTAAACTCCTCTCTTACCAAATTTTCATTTGGATGGTAAGAATAAGAGTGTTAACATATGATAGGATTCATTGATACAACATAAAATTAGAGGATTTGATTATTTTTTGAATCACACGTTTCGTAAATGAGTGGACCGGATACGACATATTAAGAAATGAATCGAGTATGAACAAAGATAATCAAAAGAAATACACTACATGATTCGTTTATATATCGATTATACACGATTCATATATGATATGAATCTGATATGATACAAATTAACAAATAAATAGAATTTAAATGGAATATTTCTTGACACAAATTTGTTAAGACTCAATACGAATTCACCGCACTCCAAGTCTAGTTACAACCCATCTATTTTTCCAACCCCCCCCCCCCCCCCCCCCTAAATTTTTACATTCAAAATCTCTAGATTATATTCTTACTCTTCCAAAAAAATAGAGGAAATATTAGAGGTCTCTCATTCTTGAGAGACTGGAGAGGAGGCAAACTCTTTTTATAGTTTATTCTCTTGCTTCCTCGTCACTCAAATCAGACCTTTGGGAGGACGGGAATAAAACTGAAAGATACGGGTGAGAGGTCCGGAATAGCCAGCCCATCATCATGATTTTCTCTACTTTAACGACACTCGCAAGGATTAACGTGTGGGACCACCAATTGTGTTAGTTCAGTCGGTATCAGTTAAACTTTTCATCTTGAAATTAAAAATTTAAGTCTTAGCGTTTATATTGAAAATTGATGATTAATCGTTATGTTAACCTAAATAAATTCATTCTCGAAAAGAATAACTGAAGTGATCAGAGACCTCATAATCTCATCAATAAAAACCTATTGTAATAGTCTTTGAACGCTCTTCTTAGTTTGTCCCACTCGTTCTTGTAATGAGCAAAAAACAAAAAAGAAAAAAAGAAGAAGGAATAACGTGTGGGTTCCACCTCTGCCAAACAAGTCTGTAGGGTCGATATCTTCTTCTTAATTTAGGATGATTCCATTTTCTCTTTTTGTTTTGTTTCTGTTTAATTGTTTTTTGTTTATCAAGTTGTCCAACTTGGGTTTGACTCATATATTAAGCAAAATTTTTAGAATTGGATCCGAATATGTATGTATCAATTTTAGATGTCATTAGCGAATTCAATACGAAAATGACTCTATATTAGTGGGTTTACAATGACTTTAACTACCGATGGACCTTTAGTCCAATTGTACTCTTTATCTTGTAAAAATTTTATTTTCTTGAGGTCAAGGGTTCAAGCCCCCATTTTCTCCCCCCCCCCCCCCTCCCCCCACCCAAAAAACAATTACTTTAACTAAGTAGTGTATTAAATGAGTGAACCATTAGATTCGTCAAATAAAAAGGTTGACATGGATCTAGTGAAAACTACTTATACACAATTTATTCATCATACGGATCTGACACGCCATAAATTTGACTATACTCATCTATAAAGGAGTAGAATATGGGATAAGTAAATTTTAGCACTACATGAATTCGACACGAACATGACCTATTACACTCCAAATTCGGGGTCAAGATGAGTATGAAATATCTTATTTATTTCAGCTGGTAAATATTTTTTTACTTGAACTTAGCTAATTAATTAGACAAACTATCTCTATGTCTAGTTTCCCCACTTTTCAACTCAAAGACAAGAATATTTAGCATTATAAAGACATGTGGTCGGAAAATGTTATTTAGATATAATTTATTGATCTAATAAATATATTACAATCATTAAATTAATAGTGAGTTCTAATTAATTTTGGGGCAATCCAAATGGTAGGGGTTTTTTAGGTTAATAAATTATGTCAGTAAATAGAAGCTAAAACGGTGACGATGTTGACATTCCACAAAATAGGTTGTTTCAACATCAAGTGTAATTTAAGTGGTAACAGAGACGAGCTGCAAAAACAGACGTCTTGAGTTCGAATTCTGACAACTCATTGGGGTTAGTTAGACCATGAGGGATATGAGGATATCCCTTATGAATATCCTTGTCCTGACGTGGATGAACTTTCTTTGACCGAACTGGAAATGAGATTAGTCAAGGTGCACATAAATTAATCCAAACACCTTATCAATCAAACCAAAAAAAAACAAAATAGGTTGCTTCCTATTATAGCTGTTTCCGGGGGCCTTACAAGTTGTTGATGGGTTGGCCCTAGCCCAGATAAAAAAATGGGTCACATTTGGGTCCAAGTACATGGCCTTGAATGGGCTTTGAACTGGCTTGGGCTTGCCAAGTGGGCAGCTACTGAATGGCAGAGCATGCCCCATGAGTCATGATCCAAGCTGATGAACATATTACGGGATGTGCTTCACATTGTTGTAGCAAAACTTATTGTAGTGATTGAGAAATTTGTTATAACCATGATTGTATTTTTAAAAAAAAATATATATTTTTTATAATTGTCTCGCTATGTAATAAAAGCTAAAGTTGAGTAATAAGCGAGATTCAGATTTTCTCTAATACATTTTTACTCGAGTTTTATTCTTCTCCGGTTTCATAAGAATCGAAATACACTCAAATTCAATTTTAAGTCTCATGATCATGGTTTAAATAGATCAATTTTGTTGAAAAATATAGGTTATGACAATAAATCCCACTTACTAATTGTGAAACATTTAATTACTTGAATATATCATCAAAATCATTTGATACTAGACAATCAATTTATCGAAAAAAACAAAAAAAGTTTGTTAGAAGGGATCCAAAGCATCGTAAGTGGGGCCATGGAGGGTGATCACTAATGGCCAATTGCAGCTGCCTAATATTGCCAAACAACAATACTAAATGCATGTATGCCTAAATTTAGTCATCAAGCAGAAAGACTATAATGAAATGAGATCAATCTCAACTGCTATGACCTACATATTTAAAACCAGAACCATCTTCTTCTTGCCAAAAAAGTATATAGGGGTGATCAAAATTTCTGTCAGAACGTGACTATAGCAGTCTTTATTCGTTGGAGAAACTCTTCAAACTCGCATGCGCTCTCCAAGAACTATCTGAGCCATAATCGGACCTCAATTCTAGAAAATCGTTAGAAATAACTCAACAATCTACTCCCTGTGAACCGAACCTGGGATATAATCTTTGCACACCTCAAACAAGATTCTTAACGGAACGCTAAGTATTACTGGACCACACAGCTCGGTCCATCTTTAGTTAAAGGGCAGAAAGTCCCAAACGTAGCATTACCTTCAGTACCAAAAAAAAAAAAAAATCAGCTACAAGTTGGAATACGGGACAAAGCAAGTCAAGTGGTAAGCAAACTTCTGGACCATTATAGTCACGTGTTCTCTTTTTCTTTGTCATCAATGGCATGGGCTTGCAATTGGGACCATTTTTATGCGCTCTAAATGCTTTCTTCTGTGCTCATTCCAAAGGGTGTTCTGAGAATTAATCATTTAGATGGAGATAAGATGGACCTCTGAATATCAGTGATGATGCATATATAAACTGACTGATTTGTGGGTTTCTGTGATATACCTTGCGGGCTTATTTAAGAGGGAGTTTTAGAGAGGATCCGTCGAGTCGTAACAAAAAAAAACTTCTTTTGTTGAAAAAGAACTATATTTGTTTTATATGAACAACGAGTCTTACTCGACTCATGGTTGATCGAGAGATATGTCAGCCCACTTGACTGAATTATCCGAATTTTTGTTTCTCAACATAGCAATCTAGTTTCAACCCGTTATTTTCAACTTCTTCATCTATCTATCCCATAATGTTTTGTAACTTCATGAATAGGTTTTTTGTGCCTTTAAATCAACAGCTGATACCGTCACATTGAACCTCAACTAGCCACAAACATGCATTTTGATGAGTGGTCCTGAAAATTAATGTCGTAGGGCTTGATTACTAAAACTAACAAAAGTGAACCAGCTCTGTCACACCACTACTCGTTGTCTCTCTCTCTCTCCCTCTCCCTCTCTCTCTCTCTACTATTCTATTTCATGTCTTTCTGATCTATTTATCATTATGATGGCTAAAGATGAACATTGTGGTTCGGAAGTAGTTCATATCAACTAGTTATATAAAGTCTCAAAACAAACAAGCCTATATATTTCATTGTTTTGGGGGCATGCGGTGTGCCTCAGAAAAATGAAAAGTTATGGACTATATAATATTATAGCCTTTTTCCTGTAGCATTTCATGGACCATGGGCCATGAGAAGCCTCTGGAACAAATTTTGCTGCAGGCACTTCCACACTAAAACCATTTTTTTGGGGTCAATTGTCAACGTTATCTAGATCAGTTTACGTGCATTTCGATTAATCCCCTTTTCTCTCCGATTCAGTCAAAGGTAGACCGTTTACCCAAGGACCTTGACTCTAATGAATTACCAGGATTCGAACTTAGGACATCTAGACGTACAACTCTTCCCTATTATCAATTGAGTTATGTTTCAAAGATTGGGTTAACTTTTCTTGTGAGTTTCGTGTCAAACTTTGTGTTTGCATGTGGTTCTTTCTTTGTCTAATTATATGGTTACACCTTATTAAAGTATAAATACTTAAATTACACTCTCTCTAATAACTTAAACTTTTGGAGTAAATAATTTTTTAACATGATATCAAAGCAAAATGTCATTTGTTTGAATCTCACCGTCACCCTAATTATCAAAAGAGTTTTCACGTGCTAGGCCCAAAAGTTAGCCAGCACATGCGAAAACCTGTTGAAGTATAAATATTTAAATTACACATTTTTTAATAAATTAAACTTTTAGAGTAGATGATTATTTAACACACCTTTCTACCTCTTACTATGATTTTTATTTTTCTTAAACCATATACTTTGTTTTGATCCGAGATAGATGTTGTCCCCTTGTGCTGCCCCTAGCTTCATTTGTCTCTGTCTCGGGATATTGAAGTTTTGTTTTTGATTTTTTAATTTCTCTGTCTTTCTATCTCTTTGGGAACAGAAATTGCATAAGGACATTCCTATTCATCTTCCTCGAGAAGAATAATGTTCGGTTTCGTGGGGCACATCATTGCTAATTACACAAATGTCCATGTGATGATGACAATTTAGAAAACTTCAACCAGTGAAATGCGAAATTTTGGGTTGATTGATGCCTTCATATTTGAGGGACAATTTGTTAAAGATTATGTTAATTAATATAATATATAATATTCACATTTTTCATTTGATTTTTCCTGTCACTTTCCTTCTCAATCATGTCCATATGATTAAAATTCTCCTTGCATTTGTGTTGTTTCTTCTTGTCTACACTACAGTTTTTCTTTAATATATATCACTAGATTATTATTACAAATGTGAATTAACGATTACAATTTTAAACTAATGCATCAATAGCATAGAACAAAACACTCACGTAAGTGTGAAGAGAAGTCAGAAAGAGCAGGTTTTTGTAAGTTATGATAAATGTTTATTCGTATAAGAAATACATCGTTGATTAACGAGTATTGGGACCAGTCTCTTCAAAATGACGATAGGCCGCTTACTATTTATGGGTATTAAATTTTTAGATCCTAAATATCATTACTCTTTGTATTTGATGTTTTGTATTTTGTACAAGTTCCAAGCCTGAATAAAGCTTTTATCTAATAAAAGAAGTTGTATTAGATATTTTAATAGCTCAATTAAAGCTTGTTAGACCTCTAATGAACATGAATCCAAGTATGCAAATTCTTTGTTCTCTTAATAAAATATGTCTTGGATTTGAATCCCTTTCAATTAGAAAATATTCATTATAACAGTGACACTACATTATTATCGTTACGTGATATCATTATTCAATAAGAATATAACAACTGAATAGGTGAATCTCATATATTTTAGTAATCGTCCTTCATGTCATTTGGTAACTAGCCCATGTAAAAATTGGGGTTACTTTCTATTTTGTTACGTTTTTATTAGAGGATGACATTGATAACTTTCAATATATAATTTTTTTTTGTCTTAATTAGGGGTGTCAACCGTGTTGGGTTAAGTGAGTTTGTGTTTGGTCTAATCGAGTTTGTGTGAAAAAACCATTGGGTTAAGTGAGTTTGTGTTTGGTCTAATCGAGTTTGTGTGAAAAACCATTCAACCCGCATACAATTCGTTTAATTAAATTGGTGTGAAAATCTACAAACCGAATACGATTCATTTATTCAACAGATTACTCGACACAACTCGTTTAACTCATTTAATAAACTTATTATTATTATTATAAAAAATAATTAATAAACTTTATTTAACTAATTTAGTTATTAAACTGCATATATTATTCTAAATATTTTTTTAAATAATTATTAAATAATTATTATATTAATTTTATTTAAATGAATAAACGAGTTAACATATCTTAATCTCATAATTAAACAAGTCTTACAGGTCTGCCCATTTATTACCCGCACCTATTAAGACATCACCTAAATCCACTTAATTCTATGTTACTTCGAGTCAGTTAATCTCGTCGTGTAGTATTTTGAGAAGCTTATTTTCTCTTTTTTTTTTTTGTCCAATGGTCAGGAATGTTCGGACCAGCTTACATGCATCTCGACTAATTTTTTCTCTAATCCAGTCAAAAGCAGGTCAACCACGCCAAAACTAGAATATTCACGAGAAAAAATCTTTCCTCATAACCTTATTCAAAAAAATTATCGAGATTCTAACTCACAACCTAATTCTCAACACAGTGTTACATACAGTAAATCCCTGAGGAGGCCCATCAATTAAGAGACACATATTGAATACATATATACCTATAATACCACCTAGCAGAATTAATTGGGCAGCACTTTTTCATAAAATTGGCTTCAACTGACCATGGACCACTTTTTCCTTATTTAATTCGTTACTTGCCCTTTCCTAAGTAGAACAAGCCACAAATTATTGGGATTGCTTCTCAATCATGAATCGTTAAAGCTTAATCTCTCCCATAATTGCCCCGAGACATACAAACTTAAAATACAAACAATTCAATACATGACACTCTCGCAATTGGATACGTTATAATCGTACAAGATTATGTATTAATTTATACGCACATCGATTAATTATTTTTTTTTCAGTCTAGTCAAAGGAAAGTCATCCATGTTCAAATTAGAAAATTCATGAAGAATAAATCTCTTATGGCCTAGTTCCAAGGGGTTGCTAATATTTAAACTCAGGACGTCTAAATTTATAACTCGACTCTATCACCACTTGAAGTACCTTTCGGGTTTTACTTATTAAATCTGGACATCCACTTTGTAGTACATATTTACATTATATTGTTGTCTGACTATGTTTTATGATTAGAAGGAAAAATGACACGTAGCATCACTTAATTCTTATTATTTAAACATAGCCATTATCTTAATGCCATCTTTCGTGCATTTAGCGTTGCTTAAATATATAATAGAGCACAGATAATCAGGAAGATTACATTTTATATTCCATTCACAGACAAACATGACCATATGATTTATCCTATAATAAGGGATCGTATCCATAATGATATTGTTGGAGGGGTAGAATGTCCAATTTGTCTTTGGTGATGCAGTGGTGATGGACTCGACCATTTCAGATTAGTAACTATGGCTCGAACTCAACATTTAACAACGGATAAGAACATCAAGATAACGCCATAAGGGGTTACTAGTTTAGTTTTATATCTGACTTCTCTCTAAAATGTATTTTAATTTTGAAATATTTCTTAACTTCTAATACACCTCATTTCACTTTTTCCAAAATTTCTCGGGTTTTCAAATTCAGTTATAGCCTTATTTTGATTTCCATATAATTGGTAGACTAAAAATAATAGGACTAAAATTTTCTTCTCTCTCAATCAAATTCATCCCAGATGATGTAAAATTTATATGAATTTAAAATAAAGTGATTCAGACAGGCCTAGATCTGTTCTCACTTCTCAGTGATGGGTGTGGTATCAGATACCATGTTCCATGAAAGACCAGACAGTGTGGTTCCACAAGAGACACAAAGCAATTCCCCCATAGATAACCCGCAATCAAAGCTTGTGATGAGAATGAATAAACAGAGGGCCCACAAGGGTTTTAGAAATGTGGGACCCTTTATCACATGCAGTGCAAGAGCTCAAGATGTCATATCATCCTCATTCATCTCACATGTATCCTATGACTCTGCAGTCTATCCCATACCCTGCTGCCTCCATATATCACCCTCCTAACAATCACTGGCCAAGTGCCTCTCTTCAGCCCTCACAGCTACCACCATGTGCTCTTTTTCACCATTGTTATCTTCTCTTCTCTCTCCTCTTCTTCTCCTACTTCTTCTGTCCATTTTTGGAGTAGAATTAGCCACCACCACCAAGATTGGTAAGGGCTACCATCTGATCTCCATTGAAGAGTCCCCTGATGGAGGCCTTGTGGGCCACCTCCAAGTCAAGCAGAAGAACCATATCTATGGTCCTGATATTCCTCATTTGCAGCTCTATGTCAAGTAAGTCATACTCTATCTCTTATATTTCTTCAAGTTTTTCCATGATGTTATGTGTTGCACCTCCATGGTTGTCAATGAGGTTCACTCTAATCAACCATTTAATCTTTCGAAACTTGTTAGGCATGAAACAGAAAATCGTTTGAGGGTTCATATTACAGATGCTGAGAAACAGAGATGGGAAGTTCCGTACAATCTTTTGCCTAGAGAACAGCCTCCATCATTGAAGCAAACCATTGGTAGGTCAAGAAAGAACCCATTAACTGCTTCAGAATATGCAGGTGGTGAGCTCATATTCAGCTACACCACCGACCCATTTGGTTTTGCTGTCAAAAGAAGATCAGACGGTCAGACCCTCTTCAATTCGAGCTCTGATCAATCAGACCCATATGGTGAAATGGTGTTTAAGGATCAGTACCTCGAGATTTCAACCAAATTGCCCTCAGATGCTTCACTGTACGGTTTGGGAGAGAACACACAGCCCCATGGGATCAAACTATATCCAAATGATCCTTACACTCTGTACACAACTGATGTATCAGCCATTAATCTTAACACTGATCTATATGGGTCACACCCTGTGTATATGGACCTCAGGAATGTGGGAGGGGAGGCCTATGCGCATGCAGTTCTGTTGCTGAATAGCAATGGGATGGATGTGTTTTACAGAGGGAGTTCTTTGACATACAAGGTGATTGGGGGTGTTTTTGACTTTTACTTCTTTTCGGGTTCCACACCCCTGGCTGTTGTGGATCAGTACACTGCCTTTATAGGTCGGCCTGCTCCAATGCCATACTGGGCACTCGGTAAGTTGCTAGTTCTTAGTCCTCCTCCACTAATGCTATTCTAATCACACACAAATACACTGTACTATATATATAGTGCTAGTCTTCATTTCTTAATTCTAGCTAATGGAATGTAGATTGATTAGTTGCATTATTAATAAGAGCACTGAATGAGACATGGCCAATATGAAAAGAAAATTATGATTTTGTAGCTGTCCCCTTATCACTTGGCTTCATTTTAGAAGTGGCCCATAGAGAGGAAAAAATTTCCAGTTGGCAGGTAGCATCCATACGGCATGGATTCCAAATATATGGTGATCATAATGAGGGTACCATATGCTGTTTAGGACTTCCCTCTTACTATGGAAAAAAATTTGCTTTTCCCTTGTGATTCCATTTGTCTCTAGTTTATAGAATTACTTGCTTTTATGAGCAACAGTTAATATGAGATAAAGAAGAAATCTACTTACTCTAAAAATAGAAAAATAGAAAAAAAAAAATCTACTTTTGAAATGTTTAACCATATATTACTTTTAACCTTTTCAATAGTTGCCCATGTTATTGATGCAATCTCCCTTTGTGAAAAGTGAAAACTTGAGACAGCTAATCGCGTATATAAGAAAAGTATACAACTTTGACAATAAGATTGTTCTTGATTATGACAGTGAACTGTGATATGTGATGTTTTTTGAGGGAGATAATGTCACCTAATCAAGATTTTGATTGGCACTTGGGTAGCACTATTGTCATCCTATGTTTGCTTCTAGCAAGCCAAATCGTAGGTGTAAGAGATTTTTTTTTTTTTTTTTATCATGAAAAAAAGAAACATCAGAAATGTTTGGATATACATGGGAATCAGAATACAGGCATCAAGTTATAAAGTTCTTGCATATCACCACAAGTAGTTGTAAAGATCTCTCTATATTTTAGCATTGTTAATGTTCATCATAATGAGTTCTTGCATAAACTTTGTAAAACCGTTTCCTTCTCTTTACTATGTATGCAAATGTCCTTTATTTTTGCCCTTGTTTCGATTCGGAGAGTCGTTATATGCAATTATGGTATATTAATCATGTGCCCTGTTGCTTTCAACTTTTATCCTTCTATGATACTTATAAACGAAGAGATAAATTAGCCGGACGCATGTATGTGTGAAGTTTTGGGATAGAGATATTAGTTAATGTGCATATTAAAATTGTTGATAATGATAGGTTGGCGTGTTGGTCCCTTGTCTGTTAACTTTTTTGTTAAGTTTGGTCTTGCTTCTTTTCCTTTAATCATTAGATTTAGAGAAATGTGTTTTGACTGAGCAAGATCCTTTTCTTTGATCTCTAATTTCCTAAAAATCTTTCTCGGCCCACATAAAAGATATCTATTAACTTTTGGAGTTTTTCTTTTTTTTTTTCTAATCACCCAAAGATGCTGAACTTTTGCACTTCTTTGTAGAGAGCAACAAGTGGACCCTCATAAAGCACTACCACTTAACCATATTGTCCTTCTGGACATTATCTTCCCCACATGAGGTGTGAATTGAACAGTCACTGTTTGATTTTAAGCACAATGGTCTACTATCTTTTTCAAAAGGTCCTACTTTATGCAAATACTACACCGACACTACTTGTTGACAGTTTTGTACTTGGGCCAGAATTCTTCTTCAATTACTGGTTTTTCTTGTAAGACTACTCTCAAAGTTGTGAGTACTTACTGTTCATTGAGTTAGTGCTAGATTGATTGAGTTGGAGATATTGTGAAAAGGCATTTTTCAAGTGAATGGACTAGTTTATGACAACCGATCAGGAGGTTCATAACAAATTAATTCTGAAGATATAACTGATCTGCATCTACCCTTTTATGCTTTCAGCTTATACATTACTTATTAACTGACTGCAACATTGAGATAGATTACAAACGTGTCTGGCATGGAGGAAAAAGTCCAAATTTCAAAATTGATAAGGTCGAATTTGAATTATCATACATACTTCTGGGAGGAAAAAAACAAAAAGCACCACAATAGGTGGATTTTGTACGGTTATCCTCGACAGGTTGCTAGTATTTTAATTTAGGTAGTTACATAAAGAATGCACCCATTTCATGCAAATTAGGTGGAAACGTAATGTGTAGGAGGTGGGATCTTGCAATCTTACTCCTATTTAGTTGCTTAATGTCCCACATTCTTTGCTCACATTGATTACAATATCCTCTTGTCTTGTATGGAAAACCAGATTGTTGTGAATATGATGTTGCAAATTTTATAAGTCATATACTTTGTTTACTACACCTCACGAAACTTATTGCATAAGCTATGAAGCCATCTCTTACATAATCAACCTGCCTTCATACATTATCCACCGAGAATCATACTACAAAACTTGGTCCATGTTTCTAAAACGATATATACATGATCTACTGCCGCCTACTGGTTTCTCCTTCCTTTTTTTTTAAATTAAAAAAAAATTCAAAAATAGAAAACCACTCGGGGTAGGTGAGAAAGATTGGAAATCCATCATAATTAGAAAATTCAATGAGGGTAGATGTAATGGCTTACAATTCTTTTCTCCCGACAATGTTTCAGGTTTTCACCAATGCAGATGGGGCTACCACAACTTATCTGTGGTTGAAGACGTTGTTGAGAACTATAGAAAAGCCAAAATCCCGCTTGATGTTATTTGGAATGACGATGATCATATGGATGGACACAAGGACTTTACCCTCAACCCAAAAAACTACCCTCGTCCAAAGCTATTGGCATTCCTGGAGAAAATACATTCTCAAGGCATGAAATACATTGTCATCATAGATCCTGGAATTGGGGTTAATTCTACCTATGGTGTCTACCAAAGAGGCTTGGCAAATGATGTCTTCATCAAATACGAGGGTAAACCTTACCTAGCCCAAGTCTGGCCAGGAGCTGTGAACTTCCCCGATTTCCTTAACCCAAAAACTGTTGAATGGTGGGGTGATGAAATCAGGCGATTCCATGAACTTGTCCCTGTTGATGGCCTATGGATTGACATGAATGAAGCGTCAAATTTCTGTTCTGGATTGTGCACAATCCCAGAGGGCAGGATATGTCCCAATGGTACTGGACCTGGATGGATTTGCTGCTTGGACTGCAAGAACATAACGAAAACGAGATGGGATGATCCCCCTTACAAGATAAATGCTTCAGGACTAGAGGTGCCAGTAGGCTACAAAACCATAGCCACTAGTGCATATCACTACAATGGAGTCTTGGAATATGATGCTCATAGTCTTTATGGTTTCTCCCAATCCATTGCAACTCACAAGGCTCTTCTAGGGCTTGAAGGCAAGCGCCCATTTATATTATCACGATCCACTTTTGTCGGTTCAGGCCACTATGCGGCCCACTGGACGGGGGATAATCAGGGAACTTGGGAGAATTTGAAGTATTCAATTTCTACAATGCTTAACTTTGGCTTATTTGGTGTTCCGATGGTTGGTTCAGACATTTGCGGATTCTATCCACAACCTACTGAGGAGCTTTGCAACCGGTGGATTGAACTGGGAGCTTTCTACCCCTTCTCAAGGGATCATGCAAACTATTATTCCCCTAGACAAGAGCTTTATCAGTGGGAAACAGTGGCCAAGTCTGCTAGAAATGCTTTAGGTATGAGGTATAAGCTCCTTCCATATCTTTACACATTGAACTATGAGGCACATATCAGTGGTGCACCAATTGCTAGACCACTTTTCTTCTCTTTTCCAAATTTCACCAAAGGTTATGGGTTGAGCACCCAGTTCTTGCTCGGGAGCAGCCTCATGGTGTCCCCAGTGCTTAAGCAGGGAAAATCTGAGGTCAAAGCTCTCTTCCCCCCGGGTACTTGGTACAGTTTATTCGATATGACACAGGCGATTGTATCAAAAGAAGGCCATTACCTTTCACTTGATGCGCCTTTGCATGTGATCAACGTTCATTTGTACCAAAATACCATAATCCCCATGCAGCAGGGGGGAATGATATCTAAGGAAGCAAGAATGACACCTTTTAGCCTTATCGTGACCTTCCCAATGGGTGCAACCGAGGGAGAAGCCAAAGGAAAGCTTTTCCTTGATGATGATGAGCTTCCAGAAATGAAACTCGGAAATGGATACTCTACATATATTGAGTTCTATGCAACTGTTGGTCAGGGGATGGTGAAGGTGTGGTCAGAAGTTCAGGAGAGCAAGTTTGCGCTAGAGAAAGGTTGGATCATCGAGAAGGTAACTGTCTTAGGATTAAAAGGAATTGGAGGGGCATTTGCAATGGAAGTGGATGGAAATCAAGTTGTGGATACTTCCAATGTGGAGTTTAGTGCCACAGAACACAAGTATACAGAGAAGTTGGAAGAAGGCGGAGATAAGAGGAAGAATATGATGGTGGACATTAAAGGGTTGGAATTGCCTCTGGGCAAAAAGTTTGCCATGTCCTGGAAAATTGGTATTAAAGGTTGAGGATAAAAAGTTTCTCTACCTCCATTAAAAACTCATTGAGATCTATTTGTCTTTTTGGTCCTTTGCATTGTGGAACCATCTTATCAGGGTGTTCTTGATGGAGAAGAGGTGGCCTCAATTGTGCTCATCCTTTTCCATACAAACAGGCCAAGCAAGTTGATCACAGATCCCTTGCTTGTTTTGGAGTTTTTCCATTGATGTTGTTGTAGTTTATGTCAGCCCCATTACAATAATATTGGACCTGTTTGATTTGCATCTGTATCCGAAAATATTTTTGAGAAGAATTTTAAGAAAATGTTTTTGAAAATTGTAGATTGCAAAACCTATTTGGTTATATGTTTTTGAAAATAGTTTTAAAGAACAAAAAAATTATAAAATTTGTTTGGATAATAATCCACAAAACCCTTAATTCTCATCTCTCTCTCTCTTTCCCCTTTCTCTCTCTCCACAAAACATATACACAGACGCGCACACACAAACTCACACAGATGCACACAGGTCTGTGTATATGCACAAATTTGTGCTCAAATTTGAAGCTTCATTTGGTGTGAAAGAGAGAAAGGGGTGGAGAAGAAGTTGAAGAGAGTGAGAAAGAGAGAGCTTAGTGAGGCGGTGGAGAAGATGAATGAACAGATCTGTGTATATACAAAGAGAACCTTGTAAAGCAGAATGGAAAAAGATCTACGAAAGGTCTTCAAGAGACTTGTAAAGCACAACATAAGGATGAATCCCCATAAATGCTTTGTCAGGGATAATAACTATTAGGATCTGTGTAGCCGACTCAAAATAGTTGAGATAGAGGTCTTGTTGAGTTGAGTATACAAGAGAGAGAACCTTGTAATGAATGGAAGCCAGTGAGGGTGAACTTTGTTCAAGCTTTTTACTTTGTGGGTGGCAAGAAGAGGAGGGTTGAGGATTTAGAAATATATGCAGATGGTGAGATAGAAGAAGGGAATGAAGCAAGTGTAGTGAAACGATAATCTTCAAAAGGAACAATGAATTTAGAACAGAATCTGCAATGGGAGAGAAGATAATTTCAGCTTTCTCTTTGTTTTGCTTATTTATATCCATCTTTATCTGTGTTGGGGTAAAAAACATTCGTTGCAACGGTGATACTATGTCATCATTATTATGTGGTATTACCAATTAATAATATACCGACAAATAAGAAAGTGGATTCCACATAAGTCAATAATTACTCGTCCATGTAAACAGATAACTACTTACTCTTCTTCCATGTAAGCCAATAACTATCTAAGTAGGGTTCACTTTATTCATTTGAAATTTTATTATTGATTATCACTGCTGTATTGAATATTTTCTCGTGTTACAGAATGTGGCCTGTACTGAACTTTTCTTCCCAGCTAATAAATCACAGTGCTACCTAATGGTTGAGACAATCTATGAGCTGAACCTATTGCAGCTTGTGAGCCTATCTTGATTCTTGATATGAAGTTGAGAATCAAATTAACACAAACATTTTGCTCTAATTGAGTGAATTTAACCTTGTCTTGATCCTATTGTTTTTTTCGAACACTTTAAGCTCGAGTATATTTCGTTTGAAGAGGTTTTATTTTGATCGAAATCCACTTCAATATATTCTTTTTGATTTTTCTAAAAAATAAATCACTCAGTCATGTATTGGTAGGTAATGAGAGAAATTAAAGAGAGTGCATTGCAGAGATCCAAATTCAGACTAGTTGTAACTTCCATTGTTTTTTTTTCAGCGGTCAGAGGTGTCCGGGTTAATTTACGCGTACTTTGACTAACACATTTCTTGATCCGGTCAAAGACAGATCATCTACACTGAAACGAGATTATTCGTAAGGGATAAATTTCTCATAGCATGGTCCCAAGGAATTGTCAAGATTTAAACTTAGGACGTCTGAATGTATAGTTCGTCTAAGTCAGTGCTAGAGTGAATAAGTGAATCTTGATCTGTATCCCTAATCTACAATCACCCTTTCTACTTACTTATGTGATAATAGAGACTTCGGTTTTGCTGAGATACCCATTTGGTGAAAATATATAGGCCCAACTGATTAAGTCATGTTCTTGGCACTTCTGAGACCAAACTTATTGCTGCTAATGGTAGAATTGGGCTTTGAATCATTGGGCCATATAATATGCTCATTAAATTATATTTTTCAAAAAAAAAAATGTACATATATATGGTTCAAAATATTTAAAAATCACATTTGGCTGAGCTTGCTTGGATATTGACATACTAGCGCGTCATGGTCCTGTGCAATCCACGGGATATATATTCTATTATTTTTTAAATTTATTTTTTTCTTTCATTTTATCACTTTAAGAAGGTACATAAAAAATTTTAAACTAAATTATTGAATAGTAAAAACAATTTTATGCAAATAAATATGAAAAAATAGTGAGTAATTAATGGAGAGATGAGAGGCTTAGCATGGAATTAAATCAAAATTCTCGAAAATTAGGAAGTGTGGAGGGAAGGCTGGCTCAAACCTTCTCCTTTCTAATTTGTTTATTATATGTATATATTTATTTATTTATTTATGACAACAAAAAGATAATGTTCTCTTGAGATCCTCTACTTGGATATGCAATTTATTATTTTTTGGCACTATGCACAAAGTGCTGTCATCAATTTGCAGAAAGCAACAAGTATCTAAATAAATCTTTTTTTCTTCTCTTTTTGAAAGGGAAAGTATTATAATTAAACCTTAATAAGTGTCCTTATGAACAAATATGTCTTTTTTGGGGGCTGCATTATGCCATGATCCGAAAAACAAATCAGGCAAATTAGAATTCATATTTCTCAACACAAATAATCAAATTTATCATGTATGAGTTTAGTCTTAACGGGTGAGAATTTATATGTCAAACTCACTTACTTAACACGAATCTAATTATTCACGATTTGTAAAATGAATCATGCATGGATTAATTTGAATTTAACTAAATTCAATTTAGATATGATACGATTCTGACATTATTTATTGCATTTCACCCAAAAATTGTCTAGTAATTGTGCATCTTTGGGACGTATTTAGAACATAAAATTAAAAGGGCTTTAATACTATCCACTCAATTAGACTCGGTCAATGGTTGGCTTAATAGTCATCGCCCATATATATACCTTAAAAAATTAAACTTTTATATTTTAACTACAACCTCAATCTAATTTTATCTCCTGAACTATGAAAATCCTCGCAGTGTTCTTCCCACAACTTTAACTTGTTTTACATTTTCAAAACAAACATTCGTTGTTGTTGGGATTAAAAATATTCACATTTTGGGGAACAAAGTCAGGCAACTTTCTTTCAAGAAAAAAAAAAAAAACTTAATTGTTAGTGATAACCAAAGTTTAAGGTATAATATAAAAAATACGATAGTTGAGGGGTAATATGAGATGGAGGCTATAGTATTTGGGATCGAAACGTAATTATCCCTAATTTCACCAGTGATGACTGTGACATTGCAATCTAACTGTTCAAGAGGCAAAAGCAAAAAGTCAGAGATATTAATGGAGAAAATACAGGTCAAATCTGTCCCCCCAAAAACAAAATTGCAGTATTCAGTGCTGAGCTGTCAACCTGTGTACTGTGACATTAGCATTTAATCGGTACACGTCACTCACTCTCTCACTCCCATCAGCCCCAAGAAAATTTTCCCCCAAAAACAGCAAAAAAGTCACCGCAATACACTGCATTTCTGCCACCTCACCGTCCTCGAAATTACGGAGTTTATTTCTTAAAAATATATATATTTTTAATTTTTTGTGGGTCCTCTCTTCCGATAAAATATTCAATCGAATAATATTATTACGGTAATATTATCACGTATTATTATTATTTAATAAATTTTTAATAAATAGAAATATAAATCTCACACAAATTAATAATTACTCTCCATGTAATACAATAATTATTGACTCTTCCTTCATTAAATATAATAATTTGAAGTGTCAAAAAATAATAAAATCCGCGATATAAACACAACATAAAATTAGAGGACAAACAAATAGAGAGATTAACAAGACTCGACATTATAAGATTAATAAATATATCGGGTCGAACCAGACCCAGTTTTTGGCGGGAGAAAGAGGCGGTGGGATACAGATCGGCGGCTTTGGCGGGAAACTTGAAGGCCCACCTCCTCAATGTCCACTCATCTTCACTTGCGTAGCCCACTTGTCCTCTGTCAGATTCGACCCCACTTGGTCAACATGAATGCCGTATATTTTGCAATTTTTTATTTCATTTCGTATATATATATATATATTGGTGTATGTATATGTGCATGGATGTTATGGAGTTGGATGACAATGATGGTTAATAACTTAATATGATCATAAAGCATGAAGAAATACATGAATGGTTGTGCCCTGGTATGGTCACGTGACATTTTTGATGACAAATGTTTGGTGGACAAGAATCAAAATTTTGTTTTGATATATTGTTTTAGTTAGTTAAGAAATTAAAACGTTTCGACGTGTTTTGAAAATTTTTTGACCTGTTTTGAAAACATAATAAAAAAAATAAAAAATTTAAGAATTATTTTTCTAAAACATTGATTAAAATATATCAAAATATCTTGAAATACCTTAAAACATTCTGAAACAATTATGCAAATGTATTGAAATATTATAATGCATCTCGAAACGTTATTAAATACATCGAAATATTAAATTTTCGATTTTATTACTGATTCGTTTCGGTCTCCTTGAAAATGGAAACGTTTCGAATGTTTCGACCGTTTCGAAACGATATTTTAATCCTTGTTGGTGGGTAGAGTACTAGACTCGCTTGCCTTTCTTTTTTGTGTTTTTTTAAATGTTATTGTAGTCAGAAATTTTCGAGACAATTTATGTGTATCTCAATTAGTATTTTTTCAATAACGTCAAATACAGATCGCTCACATCAAAATTAAAAACTCTATCCCTAATATCTCTTCAAGATTCAAATTTTTTATGTTTGAGTGGATCTCTACTGTTAGTTAGGCATGTTAATCATCTCGAGCGGAATAAATTTGTGTCGAATCATAACAGGTTTGTGTTGAATCTTAATAGATTCATATTAAAAAATATTTCATTTATACTTGATTTATTTATTAATTAGGAGTAATCCGTGTTTGAAGGTACGGTATAATATAAATGATTTTGAGATGAATGTTAGTGGCCATTAAATGAGTCTATTTGGAACCGTCAAATAAATTTATTGAAGTTTGTCATGTTTTCTATTATAGATTGATTTAATTCGTGTCTAACGAGTCGAATTATATCAGATTCGTATTGTATATTTTTTTTAATTGATTACACTTATACCCTGTTTGTTTATTAATCATATCGCATTGAATATACTTATTTATAAAACAGATGACTTAAAAGAACTTAAAACATGTAATTTCGTACTGTATCGTGTTAGCCAATCGTGTATGATATTTTCACAGTTAATAACTGTCTGTTATGATCAAAAAAATAACTGTCTGTTAGTTACTAAGGAGCACGGATTGGTAAAAAGGTGGGGGGACAAAGCCAATGTTGATTTTTTGCAGACGTGGCTGAGGGAGGACCGTGGGATTGACATTGAAGGGTAACGTACTCATAGCGCACAGGGTCACGTGAATGGCATGGTTTGAGGATCAGTTTTATATTAAGCCACTTTGTCATGGTTATGGATGCCCATGGCCTTAAATACTATGTTGTTGCTGATTTCTTCTTACTCTAGATTGTATATGATATCTCAAAGTGTCCCCGTTGGTATATAAATTTTACAATAATTTGTTTCTTTTTTCCCATTTTTTCAAAATTAAGACACAAAAGCATTGATTGTGGTTATGAGTATTATTAACTCGTACGGTAAGACATGTTTTAGAACAAGGAATTTTAATAATAAAAATGTCGAGATATTAAATTTGTCTTTTAATTTTTTTTTTTTATTGATTTAATGTAACTATTTTGTTGGTAACTACATATATTCCAAATTTATATAACAATAATATATTTTTAGAAATATTTGGTTAAAATAATTTTCGATTGTCAAGAGATAGCAAAAAAGATATGGAAGTTTGTCTTATTAGGGGTTTTTTTTTCTTCCTTCCAAGAAAAATACAATAGTTTCATAAGATAAACACTCATTATTTAGCCTTAAAATATTAGATTTAAGAAGATTAGCGGTTGGTTGAATGATCATTGTTTTTTTGTTGAATTTTAAAGTCGTGGGTGTAAACTTTGTCATTCTCCTCCATGTCATATTGCTGATGAATATATATATATATATAATAAAGTAGAGCTGAGTTTGAATTTTGGAGACAAAGAGAAATCCAGATCGTTTTGAGACAAAACATAAACACATCCAACGGACAACGTAATCCCAACATAAAAGACGGTTCAAATCATCTCAAAAATTTTGATCTAATGGTCTACAGTAAGCACTGAATTTTGCTTTCCCGCCCAACAACGTTTCTTTTTTTAATTATCAGATCATTTCAAACTCTATCTCTCATCTAACTCTTTTCCATTATCTCATACTAACTGATACAAAGACTTCTATCTCTTATCTAACTTTATCTTTCTATCTTATACTATAATTTATTTGAAATTGTGTAATTTTAGAAAACAATGAAAAAATGGGATCACATAGGGGTTTAAAGACTTATTGCATATGCTAAATGCAATTGCGGAATTAGTATATGTTTATTTTGTTTGCTTATTTTTTACATTTTCTTTGCTAGGGACTAGCAAAACTTAAGTTGGGGGGTGTGATAAGCACAAAATATTGTATATTTGATGGCCTTATTACATGCATTTTAACTTAACTTTGCAATTAATTACTTAGAGTTAGCCCAATTTATGACTAATGTTGAATTTTCGATGTTGCAGGTAATTATAGCGTAAATCATGGATTTTGTAACCTTGAAACTAAGTGTAGATGTGTGGTGAAGGCATGAACACATTACTTGAGGATTTGGAGGCTTAAAAGTGAAAGAAATCAAGGAGGTATCGGTGTTTTGTAGCATAGGCACCAGCACCCGCACCATTTGGTGGCAGTACCTCGATTTTCCTCAATTTTGACCATGATCTACTTTGAATCTGAAAAAGTACAAAACATAAAAGTTGTAGATATGGATGTCTTCTGTATTGTGTCAAAATTTCAGCTCAATCGGACGGTTAGATCAAAAGTTATGACAATTCTACGAAAACTGGTTCGGAGCAGAAGCGTACCGGTACGCCGTATCGGTACGATTTTCCTACTGGAGTTCGGGGTACTGGTACACAGTACCGGTACGCTCTTCTGAAACAGCCCAAACTGCCTAGAACGCCTGCAAATCTTCTCCCACTTGCTTGGGGGTCCCACCTACACTTCTCCCACTAGTCCCTTGACATCTCTTACATATTTACATGCCTCCCACACCCTAGTTGAAGACTTTGGAGGCCATTGAATTAATGAAGATGGGAGAGAAGGGGGCTGCCAGGAGAGTTGCAGGCTAAGCTTCTCCTAGCCTGTCCAAGGCCATCAACTCACCTCCCATTGATGGGAGACCTGCACACACCTAGGGGGACCCTCCATGGATGAAAATGCAGACTCTTACACTCCATATATTCAGTATTCACACAAGATTTTGGGGATGGCTACCTAAGCTTAGGAGTAGTTTTGGTGAAGAAGATGATGAATAGTTAGATTTTTGCATTGTCTTCACTCATTTTCACTTGTAATCTTTTGTAAGGATCTTGTAAGCTTCATTTATTGTCTTTAATGTCATTTATTTCAAGTTCATTTCAAGTTTAGTTCTACATTTTATATTTCACCATTGTTATGTCAAACTTTCTTCATTTTAAGTTTTAAATTGGGTATTGTATATTTTTCTTCATAGCTTAAGATTTCTTGTTTTAAGTTAAGTTCAATGTTTTATTTCTTCATTATGTCTCTTTACATTATGCATTTCTTTCTTGCTTTCATGAGTAGTTAAATTTTAAGTTGGTTAATCCAAGGGAGACCTCCTATTGGGTGTGCCATTTCAACTCATTTTATTTCCTCCTCTCAGAGTACGATGGTTCGGTTTGACTGGGTTGAGAGTGGATGCGGTTGTGAGTCTTTAATATCCCGTAGGCCTGGTCACGGGTTATACTTGGATCCTCACCTCCATTTCGTCCCTAACTTCCCACGAATCAATCGTTCATCTAAGCTCTATTTGAGAAAGGCTTCGAGTTGATTTGGGATTCCCATTGGAATGAACCATTCGGATTAGCCAACACTTGTTTTATTTCATTTTCATTAAGAACACAAAATCACAACAACTCAAAACACAAAATATTTTACATTTTTCTTTTTTTACAAAATCACCTTCACACACTTGAACTTTCCTTCCCTGAGGAGACGACTTTGAAATACTCATTCCAAGTAAAACACGACAAGCAAAAGACTCCTTGCGCTTGGGGAGCACTTTTGTTCATTTCGCACATTCCATTTCATACATTTCATTTCATCCACCATTCTGTTGCCCTATTTCCCATATCATTCCAAGGGAGAGTGACACTCCCTTCCCACATACACCATATACACATTGAGGGATGATATTAGGAGGTTCGGAACAACAAATGTTTTTGACCAAGCAATATTGGGGTTTTGAAAAAAAAGAATAATATTATTTTTCTATATTATTTTAAGCATAACATGACCATTTAAAAGTTTTGTAAAGACAGAGAGATTTGTATGATATATTAGATATTAATTTATTATTTAAATACAAAGGGATATAATAGTAATTTAAACATCTAAATAAAAAAAGACATGTCAGCATTTATAGTTTTTTATAAGGGCAAAATAGTAAATCAAAAATTTTTCATGTTAATGTATTTTTATTAGTAGTATAGATAAAAAAAAAAATTTCATTACTCCGTATCTTCTGGCATGGGCATTTACTAGTATATATATATTATTTGTAAAGGCTTATACCAATGGAAATATGGGCTTATACCTAATAATTGCATGAATGGGCTCAACCACATGGACAAGAGTGAAGTGATTGACTCATCATTAATGTCATTCTTTACTATAAAGAAAACGATGGAAAAGTTTCCATTTCTCCATTTCCATTAGTGGGTATTAACTTTTTTTTTTTGGTCGAAGACATACACAAATAACACATAAATAATCCACACATCTAATAGCTAAGAACACAAAGGGCTAAGAGAGACCCATTGACCAAATTCCTCATAGAAGAGGAATCTGGCCAAAGGCCTCTTAAACTCAATCCATGAGTTGTTAAGCAACCGATGTGAGATATATTTCAGTGTTTTGGTCGAAGACATACACAAATAACACAAAGAATTCACACATCTAAGAGCTAAGAAGTAAGAACACATAGGGCTGAGAGGGACCCATTGACCAAATATTGAGCCACCTTGTCATAGTTATGGATACCCATGGCCATATATACCATGTTGTTGCTTACTTCTTCTTACTCTAGATTTTATATGATATCTCAAAGTGTCCCCGTTGGTATATAAATTTTACAATAATTTGTTTCTTTTTTTTCCATTTTTTTAAATTAGGACATAAAAGCAATAATTGTGGTTATAAGTATTATTAACTCATACGATAAGACATGGTTTAGAACAAGGAGTTCTAGTAATAAATATGTCGAGACACTAAATTTGTCTTTAAAAAATATTTTTGGTTTATTTAATGTTACTGTTTTGTTATTGATTACATATATTCCAAGTTTATATGACAACAATATATTTGTAAAAATATGTGGTTAAAATAATTTTCGATTGTCAAGAGATAGCAAAAGGGATATGGAAGTTTGTCATATTAGGGGTTTTTTTTTTCCTTCCAAGAAAAATACAATAGTTACATAAGATAAACATTCATTTTTTAGCATTAAAATATTAGATTTAAGAATGTTAGCGGTCGACCGAATGACCATTGTCTTTTTGTTGAATTTTAAAGTCGTGAGTACGGATCTCGTCATTCTCCTCCATGTAATATTGCTGATGAAAAAATATATATATTTTATTTTTAAGGGCTTATGCAAATGGAAATATGGTCTTATATGCCTAATAATCGCATGAATGGGATCAACCACATGGACAAGAGTGAAGTGGTTGACTCATCATTAATGCCATTCTTTACCATAAAGAAACCAATGAAAAGTTTCCATTTCTCCATTGAGAAATACTATATAACTCAAATTTGTAATTCAAATTTGTATTCCAAATGAAGGGAGATCATTAGATGAGTGGATCTCATCAACTTTTTTAAATGAGGCCACCTGATCCAATGGTCCCCTTCATTTGGAATATAAATTTGGATTGCAGATTTGAGTTACATAGCATTCCATTAGTGGGTATTAACTTGTGTATCACTTTTTCAATGAAGAATTTTATTAGAGAAATACTATGTAATCTAAATTTATAATTCAAATTTGCATTTCAAATGAAGGGGGACCATTGGATGAGAGAGTTCTATCAATTTTTTTAAATGAGACCCACTGATCCAATAGTCCCCTTCATTTGGGATGCAAATTTGGGTTGCAGATTTAGGTTACATAATATTGCTCATTTTATTAATACACATAAAAAATTAAATTTAATAACAAAAATCATAAGAAAATTGTGCATAGAATAATACGATAGTAATTTTTTTTTGCAATTTTCATGATACTATAAGTTTTTGTTTTAAAATGAAAGAGTGTGAACGAGTTGGCCCATTGTAGATTTGGTATAACAATAATTTTCTTGCTACTACATTCAAAGAGTGGGGTTATAATGAGAGACAATCTAGAAACAGCTCATAGGAGAGGGAAATGAATGTCTTACCTTATATTTCCTATGACATTGTATTGTTGTGGAAAATTGATTTTATTGTATTTCCTACATATGAATCGGACAAGGCCTATACACGTACCATGCCCATCAAATATTCTTGCTATTGCATTTTCAATGGAAAAATAAAATTACTTATTTAGCCCTTAAACTATATCATTTGTGTTAATCAACTCTGTGAATTAAGTTTTGTGTCAATTTAATTTTTGAACTATTCAAACTAACTAAATGTGGCCCTTTTGTCAAAATTCGTTGTCAATTTTGATAAAAATTCTCGTGTCCACATCATGTGACCACTGAATTATAATCTAATATCTGACTCATGTGAAGTGCAGGTGAGGATTATCGTCAAAATTAGTGTTGAATTTTGATTGAAACGCCACATTGAGTCAGATTTCATAGTTCAGAGACTAAATTGACACAAAACATAATTTAGATGTTTGATAGACACAAACGGTAGATAGTTAACTCTGTGATTTTTATTTTTGATCAATCTGGCATTATTCGGTTTGAAAAGAAGACTTGGGATAAAAAAAAACTCAAGTATTGTAGAACCATGAATCATCGGAATTTGAAAATGGAAAGTCAAAAATACAAAAGAAAGAGAAAAATAATAATTCTATAATAAAAGGAAAAAAAAAGGAAATAAAGGAAAGAAAAATAAAAATACTTCCGTATAAAGAAGACTTTCTTTTCGATTGAGATATATTGGGGAGCAACCGTTCAAAAACAAGAGTTATCTTGGGGAGCACGTATATTAGTGGCATTACGGTAAATATGAAACGAATGGGGTCCAATAACGACCAATAAAAATAATCTGTAATCACTTTTGCAGAAACGGCTCGTCTGATACGTTGGCGAATCGCGGCATTACTCTATCTTCCCTACCAGCAACAGAAAGGTAACCAAAGTTTCCACACGCTTTCTATCAGCGCGTATCATTCATTCTCCAAAATTTAATCATGCTTTACCCTTTGATTCGCTAATGAAAATCACGTTTGTGAATAGAGGGTGGGGCAATTATTCTGCCAGCTAAGGTAGAATCTTACTGGCAAAATGCATGGCATGATATGCATGACATGAGAAGATAGGATCATGCGATATGTATGGCCATGCCAACTCATCATCATTATTTTTTCATATAAATATTCACACCCTTCAATAAATTTTGACCTCTTTGGGAATCGGTGAAACGGCAAAACAAGTTGTAGCACAGAGAGAGAGAGAGAGAGTGAGTGAGAGAGACAAAACCAACGAGGTATTCTTTATTCTATAATTTAGTATTTGTTTGTTTAGTATTTCGATGTTTTCTGATATTTATATTGCTGCGCATGGAGATTTGCGTAGTTTAATCGGTTGTTAAAACAATTTTAATTTTCAGAGATCTCTCTCTTCACACACACGGGGTCGATATCACTGTGTCTGCTTCTGCAAATTTCTGGAAAAGTTTAACCGATTGTTGTCTTGTTCTAGAGAGAGAATTGTAGCCATAGATTTCTAATCTTCTCTGTTCTTGAACGAGTGATAAGTCTATATATATTGATATACCAGATCCGATTTTCACTCTTTTTCTCTGCTGTTTGATTGAAATTTCTGAAGGGTTTTGCTAGAAAAGATTTGTGGGAGAGAGATTTATGTCGGCAAGGTCTGAATTGGTTGTGATTGGGGCTCCGTTGAAGCTCTGGATTTCTCTGTCTTCTGTGTTCTTCTTTGCTCTGTGCATGCAACTAGTTCTCTGCTGTGTTCACCAGCAGAGCACCAACCTGCTGTTCCCAACTGTTTCGATGCGTTTGAGGCCAAAAAGGTACTAAATCTCTCTTAAACCCTTGTGTTTGTTTTGTGTTTTTGATGTTTATGATGGCTGATCTGAAACGGGGTGTGTTTTGTTTTGGTGGGTTTTTGTTTGTTTTGCAGGACTTGTTCTGGAGTAGTGTGTTTTGGGGGTTTTCACATAAAGCGATTTTTCTACCTCTTCTTGTTCTTGAGAGGGCCTCTCACTTGATAAAACTCTGTTTCTGAGAGAGAATTCCACTGTTTTATCTTTATCATTCTTTTCTCTAGCCTTTTTATTTTCATTTTCTTTTCTTCCAAACACAATTTTCCGGGTATTTTTGAGGGGTTCTGGGTGAAGATAAAGAGAAAAATGCCAGGACCTCGGAAACAGTCACCATTGGTTCTTCAAGAAAACCTATGCAAAAAGTCCAAAAGCAGTGCAAACTCTATTCAATCCAATAAAACCATCAGAAAAGTTCGGATAATCTGTCATGATCCGGACGCTACCGATTCTTCAGACGATGAGCGAATCAAAGAACCGCCGTGTCCGAAACGAATTGTTCGAGAGGTTAATCTTCCAACTGGTTTTTCTCATGGACCAATCCAACCAACCAAAGGTCCAGAAATGGAGAGTTCGTGTCAAGATAGCAACAATGGCGAAAAAAACCCAGAAAAGAAGGTGGTTTTGAAGAAAAACCCATTTTCGAAACGCGCTTCTTCCTCGAAATACAGGGGGGTTAGGCAGAGGAAATGGGGGAAATGGGCTGCGGAGATTCGCGACCCATTTCAGAAAAGAAGGGTTTGGTTGGGGACATATGATACTCCTGAAGAGGCCGCGAAGGCTTATGAAGTGAAGAGGCTTGAATTTGAGGCCATGGCTATTGCTTCTGAGAAGAGTTTCACTCACTCTTCCACTGCAGTGGTCTCTGAGTTTTGTAATGAGAAAGAACCTGCTGTTTCTGAGGGCTCTGGAAGTGTGGTTTCTCACACATCACTAAGTTCAGTTCTTGATTTGGAGTCTTTGACTTCTGCTTCAAATTCACAAATCAATGGCATATGTGATGATTTTGTTAAAGATGTTTGTATGGAGACCAACCTCGATGACCTATTTATGGAGACTAATGTTGAAGATGTGTGTATGGAGACCAAAGTTCCTGAGGAGAAAGTGGCTGATGTGGGTTTGGTGGATGATGCTTCATTGTTAGCTCAAGTTGGGGAAGGTTTGGATTTGGGTTTGGAGCTTGGTTCTCTGTTTATTGATGATTTTGGGCAGGCTCTTGATGATTTTTGCGGATTTGATGACCTACAAATTTGTGGGTTTGATGATGATAAGCCTAGTGATCTGCCTGATTTCGATTTTGATTTCGATTTCGAGGTTGGGAATGAAGTGTTGTCATGGATGGATGAACCACCCCTGATGAAAGAACCCCTCAATATTGCATGCCCTTAAGTTTTGCAGCCTAGTAGAATGAGTATTAGTAATTGTCTTAAATTATATTTTGCTTTGGAGAAGTATCTCAAGAACATTGAGGTACTTGAGAGTTTTGTTTTCTTTTTTAAATGAGCCTATTGTTTGTTTATTGAGAGAGATTCATAAGAGGAATGAGCTCAGTTCAGTTGTATGAAGAGGGTCCTTTGGGTTTTACTGTGCTATCAGAGCCGTCCAAAGGATTTCCAAATCTCATTTGAGAGAGGAGGACATCACTGGTGCAAAGTTTTGAGAGTTTGCTCATTCCTCTGCTCTCTTTTTTGCTCTAGGATTAAATTGTCAATGTTACTTTCTTTTATATATGTACCAGGCATGAACTCTTATGGGATATTTATCTCAGTAATTTGATAGCCCTTTGAACTTTCTTTACTACCATGTTTGAAATATCTGTTGATACCAATATATGATAGTACTATGAGTTGTATCTGAATAGGTATCTTTCTTTTCAAGATCAATAGGTGTTGAATATTAGTTAATCGAGTCTCTTGTAGCACCTTATGGGATTGAATCTATTATCATGTTCTTTTTTATATCTAGTAATTCATTGTTGGATAACGATCCGTAACGATGAATCATGTTCATGGTTAAACTACTGTGCTACGATCCGTAACGATGAATCATGTTCATGGTTAAACTACTGTGCTTGAAATCTGAAGCCTTTTCAATGGGGATGTTGCAGTTGGGATTTGAGAATTGGGATTGAAAGCTACAAATACCTAATGCTTTGATTCCCATGAAAGTTTTGAATTTTATTTTGTTTTATTCTGATTTATTCCATGAATGGAAGTTGCTACAGGGAATTTGGGCTGCTACTCAAGTCAGTCAATAGACTTATAATGTTTTATTGTGTGGTAGACGGTAGACCTTAAAAAAGTGAAGTGTGTGTGCCGTTTGTGGGCCGTCTTTTCGTGATACTTTTTCTTTGCCAAGCAAAGGATATTAGCAACTCGAGGTTAGGGTGTTAATTGAATTGAGTTTTGAGAGTTTAAATTTGAGCTTGTTGAATTTATTTTTTTAAATGAGTTTAGAAATTTATTCAAATTCGGTTTGTTTAGAATTTGAGTTCGAGCCGAGTTCGAGTTTGAATAGTTCGATTATTTTACATATAAATTAATTGAGTTTTGTGAGTTTCAATTGAAATTTTTAAGTCTCATTTTCGTAAACGTGTTTAAAAAATTATTTTAATTCAACTCCTTTCAAATATAACCCGAACTTTGATTCGAGTCGAATGCTCATCTCATGAGGACCTCGAAAGATGAATAATCTGCTTTCTGGAGTCCTTTCTAAGCTAAATATAGCTGTATTCCAATTTCCACTTGGTCCTGCCACGCACTCACCTATTTCTCTTTAATGAGGGCCTCTTTGGGGACCTTTTAAGTGGGTGAGTGTTTGGTGACAAGTTTGACAATGGATAATACTGTTGCTTGTTGGCAGTTTTTTTAGAGTGCTTACTGAGTCAAGTGGAATGCCTCTTAAAAAAAGTGGAGTGTCTCTAGAATTTTTTATAAATAAAAAATATCAATCTCCCTCAAGTAGTTCAAGAATATCTTAGTTTTGGTATGGATGGTTTATTTTTTATCAGACCGGGAGAGAATTTATCAATGTGGGCATAAACTGACCTGAATATCATTATTGTTGATTCAAAAAAAAAACCGTAAGAGTGTGATTAATTAGGGATAAACCATAAATAAATAGTATATTTGTTTACTAATTATAATTTTTTAAGAAAAAAATAGATTTTTATTTTTGATTTTATTTCAATAAATGATACAATAGAATATGAATTTTAGTCATAAAATTTAAAATATTTTATATTCTATTTTTTATTAGAATATTTTTGGTCGAAGTATAACATTTTGAATTTAAGGAGTCTAAATATTATATGTCTACAAACTTCCGGGGGGTCTGAGTGTAATTTACTAACAGATATACTAACGGATATTGACGACAAGGGTGCAAGTGTTACGCGCGTATAAACCTTAGTAAGTTTGTGTATAATATTTTAAATATTAGGGGATCTAAGTGATTACAAACTTCAGGACATCGGAGTGTAATTCTCATTTTTTTTTTCAATGGTCAAGGTTATTCGGGCTAGCTTACGTGCACCTTGACTAATCATCTTTTAAGCCCGGTTAAAGACAAACCATCTACGTCAAGATTAGGATATTCATAAGTAATAAATTCCTCATATCCTAACCTCAAAAATTGCCAAGATTTAAATTTAAAATGTCTGAATTTATAATTCATCTCTATTAATACTTGGACTATGGTTAGAGTTGGTTGTGCACATCTAGATCCTTATTCTAAGTTGCGAAAAAGGAATTCCATTGGTACAGATAGTGGGATTATTGGGTTGAAGTTGGTATATTGGAGGATGACGTTAATGATAGCTTAAGCCACGCATCATAATTAAAAATTCGTGGGCATTGATATTCTTCCACAATAGCCATGTTGTAGACTTTTTTGGGTTGTGGACTCAGTCGTAATATAATTTTTTTTTTATTAGTTAGTGGTGTTTGAATCAATTTACGTGTATTTTCATTAATTTTTTTTTGATCAATTTTTTTTTGATCTGATCAAATACAGACTATCCACGTCAAGACTAGAATATTTATGAGAGATAAATTCTTTATACCTTAGTTCTAAGATATTGTCAATATTCAAATTCACAACGTTTAAATTTATAACTCGTTTCTATTATTACTTGAACCTTTACCGCTCGTTCTTATTACTAATTAACTATTGTCTCTTTAAAAAAGACATTTTCATTTATTTTATTTTTTAAATGTCAAACAAGTAGTTAATGGCGGTGTCGTCAAAAAAGTCAGTTCCCATGGATGGAAAAATTCCAATTCTTCTAGGTTAGATTAGGATCCTCTCTAGATATAGGTTTCTCTAGTTCATTTAGTCCTAGAATATTCATTGGACTGATTTGATTACCGTATTATAAAAAAATAAATTATATTAAATAATAAAAGCTAATCTCAAAAGATATACTGGAATTCGTATTGAATAATATGAAATTCAAAAAATTGAGAAAATTCAGAGAGGCCTTTTCCATTTAGATTATTTCATGTCCAATTGTGGAAGAACAGAGTTACACACAACTCTACCTCAAAATTTAAAACAAAATTATTAAAATACGATATTTTTGAACTTATTTATCAAACTAATGCACTTATTAGAAAATAGAGTTGTTGACTCCGTTCAATAATCCCTCTTTTAAGAGTGAACTCATTGGGATCAACAAACCTCCTTTTACATCTGGCTGAAATAATAAATAGTATTTTTCAACCAATTATTGTTGACTCTTTTTTTTAAAAAGTATTGTAATTTAGTAAATTGATGATACTTAAAATAAACCCCAGACACGAGCTCAGGAAAAGAACTCGGCTCTCGAGGTCAGGGAAGATAAACCGAGCTCATCCAGCCATGGTCTGAGCTCGACCAGTCAGCACTTGTATTCCCAGCTGAAGACACAAGAGGATGAATGCTAAGAGGACAGTAGGTATCCTCATAATGAGAATTCAGTTAATCCAAGACGTGTAGCACATTTCCAGCGAGGATCCTCTCCTACAATCAAGGAGAGGATCCCATGATAAAAGGCAAAAACCACGCCATTTGGAGCCAGCTATAGGAAGTCTAGGTAACTCCGAGATTATAGATGAAGATAGGGAGCAATCCCTTCAATGTAGGATATAATTCCGAATTAGAGGTAAGCATGAGGCTATAAAAAGGGAGGGACAACCTCCATTAAGGGGGAGATACCCCGAGTATTCTACTGTAACACGTTCAATTCATCAATAAAGAGAAAGGAGCAAGAGCCTCCATTAGAGAGTGGACTAGCCGAGCTCGTTAGCCGGTGAACCACTATACTTCTACTGTCTCACACGCACTACACACGGGTTAATTAGAGCATTCGTCCATCGATACACGAGCCTTGTAGCTCAGATGCCACATCAAACCCCACACAGATCGTTCATACCACATAATCCAATCCCATAGCTCATTCGCGCAGGTTTACACCATCAGTTTGGCGCCGTCTGTGGGAACGTGGCTGTTCCCTTTACAAATAAGCTGATCCTTCAGTGACTGATGGTAACAACACGAAATATGAGCAGAAGTCAAACAAACCTACCACGAATGCAAGACCAGCAAGAAGCTACCAACGGCAGACAACCCGGGAATATCCCAGAGGTTAATTCCACCATTAATAATGAGATGGAGGCCCTTCGCCTCGTCAACCAACGTTTACTAAGGGAGAATGCAGAGCTATCAAGGCTCGTACAGCGCCCACAGGAGGCACGACCGGCCCAAGAAGGCCAGAATAATCCCCCTCATAGGGAACAACGACACTGGGACCCCCTTAGAGAGGTCAGTGAAGGAGGAGAAGGCAGCCAGACCAGGGGACATGTTCCCTACATACCCCCTAGGAATGGCCAAAACGACGAGGTGCAAAGTCAGAACGATAGGGGTGAGAGGGACGACTTTCTCCCTCACCCGCAAGACAGGAGAGAGCACCACTGGGAGCAACGCTTCAAAGACATCCAGGAAGAGCTCAGCCACATGAAGGAGGCTGTAAGGAACAAGGCTCCGGTTACAATGGACGTCCTAGTGCAGCAAACCGAGTCCCCATTTACCACTGGAGTGCTACACTTTCCCCTTCCACCAAAATTCAGGATGCCACAAGTAGAGGTCTTTGATGGGACGAAAGATCCCGTAGATCACCTCAACACTTACAAAAACCAGATGGAGTTACATGGATACCAGGATCCCGTGCGTTGCAGAGCTTTTGCCATCACATTAAAAGGCTCTGCCTTAGCCTGGTTTCACAGGCTCCCACTAGCCTCGATCTCATCCTTTAAAGAGCTCTCCATAGCTTTCGTATCCCACTTTATAGGAGCCCGGATATACAGAAAATCAAGCTACCACCTGCTGAACGTGAAGCAGGGTCCCCAAGAGAACCTGAGGTCTTATGTCCAAAGGTTTAACTCGGAGACATTGAAGGTAGACGTCCCAGACGAAAAATTCGCCATAACTGCTTTCATTGCAGGACTGGGAGTGCAGTCAAAGGACTTGATGTTCTCTATATCAAAGAACCCTCAGGCAAGCATGGCTGAGGTGTTAGCCAAGGCAGAGAAGTATATAAATGGCGAAGAGACACTCCTTTCTAAAGTAGGAGGAACATCCTCACGAAAGGAGAAGGAAAAAGAAGAGAAGAGAAGAGATAGGAGTCCTAGGAAGGAAAAAGGGCGAGAGAGGTCTCCCAGAAGAGATAGGGACCGCTCGCCAAAGAGAAGAGGAAATGTCAGAGACCGCCTGGGCCCCATGCAGCCTGAACTGCAGCCCAGATATGGACCCCAGCGATTCACCCCACTCACCGCCGCTGTGTCGCAAGTTCTGTACGAGGTCCAAAACGAGAAGTTCTTAAGATGGCCACCTCGGATGAAGGCAGATCCAGCCAAAAGAGACCCCACCAAGTACTGCGATTACCATAGAGACCATGGTCACCACACTGATGACTGCATTCAATTAAAGAAGGAGATCGAGTTTTTGATCCAACGAGGTCAGTTACGTCGTTTTGTAGCCAATGACAACCAGAACCGAACTCTTCCACCTCCACCACCCCGACAGCAGGCACCGGCACCGCACCAACAGCCTCTAGGGGAGATCAGAGTAATATCAGGAGGGTTCGCAGGAGGCGGAGAATCTAGCTCGGCCAGGAAAGCACACCTCCGCCGGATCAGAGCCGAAGAAGCTCTTGAAGTGCACGCTGTATCCAAAGCACCACGCATAGATACAGCTATCACTTTTTCGGATGCTGATTTGGAGGGATGCCAGTACCCTCGTGATGACCCATTGGTGGTGCGAGCAGTGGTGGCTAATAGAACTGTTCATCGTGTTCTAATCGATAATGGGAGCTCGACAGATATCATTTTCGCACCTGCGTTTGACAAGATGGATATAGGAAGGGAAAGACTTGAGCCAGTAAGCACTCACTTGCTGGGATTCTCCGGAGAAAGGGTGCTCCCCCTGGGCTCGATCCAGCTCGTGCTCACCCTAGGGGACCCACCTTGCCAAGCCACTACCACTGTAAAGTTCCTAGTGGTCGATGCACCCTCTGCATACAACATCTTGCTTGGGAGGCCATCCCTTAACTCCATGAAGACAATCCCGTCTGCCTACCATTTAGTCGTGAAATTCCCTACAGATAATGGAATCGGAGTAGTCCGAGGAGACCAGCGGGTAGCGAGGGAATGCTATATGGCTTCCATGAAAAAGAAGGAGGTTGAGAACATCCAACTGGATGAACTCGACATGAGAGATGAAATGGAGACAAGACCAATGCCATCGGAAGAGCTGGAACCAGTTCAGCTTGATGAAAAGCCAGAACACCTTGTTTATGTGGGTTCCAGACTAAACGCAGAGCTCAAAGGTCTCCTCATCTAGTTCCTAAAAGAGAATGTAGGAGTGTTTGCTTGGAAGCAGGAAGACATGGAGGGAATTGATCCTTCGGTTATTACCCATAAGCTAAGCGTGAATCCAGCTTGCAAACCAGTCAAACAAAAGAGGAGGAGTTTTGCCTCAGAAAGACAAAAGGCAATTAATGAGGAGGTCAGCAAACTCCTCCATGCCAAGGCCATCAGGGAAGTTGACTATCCTACCTGGTTGGCGAATGTGGTTCTCGTTAAGAAAACTAATGGCAAATGGCGATTGTGCATTGACTTTACTGATCTCAACCGAGCATGCCCCAAGGATAGCTTTCCGTTACCTCGGATTGACCTAATAGTGGACGCCACAGCCGGGAATGAGCTCCTTAGCTTCATGGATGCCTTCTCAGGATACAACCAGATCAGGATGGATCCCAGCGATCAGGAGAAGACCTCTTTCGTAACTGAACAGGGAACATACTGTTACCAGGTCATGCCCTTCGGGTTGAAGAACGCTGGAGCTACTTACCAGAGGTTGGTAAATAGGATGTTCCAAAAACAGATAGGGGCGTCCATGGAAGTTTACATCGATGATATGCTAGTAAAGTCATTACAAGCAGAGCTCCACATCGAGCACTTAGCTGAATCGTTCCGAATCCTGAAGGAATACAAAATGAAGCTCAACCCTGCGAAATGCGCGTTTGGGGTCTCGGCAGGAAAATTCCTGGGTTTTATTGTTAGCAGCAGAGGGATTGAAGCTAATCCAGAGAAGGTTAGGGCAATGGTGGAGATGCAATCACCATCCAACACAAGGGAGGTGCAACGCTTGACAGGCAGGATAGCTGCCCTGAGCCATTTCGTGTCTAGGTCAAGCGATAAATGCCAGCCATTTTTTCAGATCTTGAAGAAGGCATTCCAGTGGGACGCCAAGTGTGAAGAAGCATTCGAAGCCCTAAAAAGCTATATGAGCTCTCCCCCCGTTTTGGTAAGCCCTTTAGAAGAGGAAGTCCTCACCCTCTACCTAGTGGTTTCAGATTTTTCGACAAGCGCAGCGCTGGTTAGGGAGCGAGACAGAGCTCAGCAACCAGTCTATTACTGTAGCAGAGCTCTGAGGGGGGCAGAGGAGAGATATACAAAAATGGAAAAACTTGTTCTAGCCCTGGTTACAACAGCTAGAAGACTTAGACCTTATTTCCAGGCTCATACTATCGAAGTCCCAACAGATCAGCCGTTGAAACAAGTATTGCATAAGCCAGAGTCTTCAGGGAGGTTGGTTAAATGGGCCATAGAGCTCAGTGAGTTTGATATCAGATATAAGCCAAGAACTGCCATCAAAGGGCAAATTTTGGCGGATTTTATCGCAGAGTTCACAGCAGCAGCGCCTATGGAAACCACGGATTTAATACCAGACATCCCTATATGGAAGCTTTCAGTAGATGGAGCTGCCAATGCTCAGGGAAGCGGTGCAGGAATGATCCTGACCTCCCCAGAAGGAATAGACGTCGAATATGCCCTCAGATTTGGGTTCAAAGCTTCAAATAACGAGGCAGAGTATGAAGTTGTCATCGCTGGGCTTAATCTTGCTTGTTCTATGGAAGCAGAGCAGCTGGAAATCTGCAGCGACTCTCAACTGGTGGTAAAACAGATAGAAGAAGCCTACGAAGCAAGAGGCGAAAAGATGGTCATTTACCTCAAAAAGGTACGAGAAATAATGAAAAAAATTTGTGCAGGTTAAGGTCAGACATGTGCCCAGAGCAGAAAATTCACGAGCAGATGCGTTGGCGAGGTTATCAACTGCCTCGCAAGAAGACTTGGATAGACTAATACCAGTGGAGCACCTCCCAGAGCCTTCAGTAAGTATCGAAGAAGAGGACATGCTATCAGTCGAAGCTCAGCTGAGCTGGATGGACCCCATCATAGGGTACCTGTAGAATGGGACTTTGCCAAGTAATGCTAAGGAAGCATCCAAGCTAAGGGCCAGGTCGGCCAGATTTTCCTTGATGCAAGGAGGTCTGTACAAGCGTGGATTCTCAACACCTCTCCTTAAGTGTGTGGGAGATGAGGATGCCAATTATATACTCAGAGAGGTGCACGAAGGTATATGCGGCAATCACATAGGGGCTCGGGCCTTGGCAGGAAAAGTACTAAGGCAAGGGTATTTTTGGCCCACCATGCTCAAAAGTGCCACCGACTTAGTAAGAAAATGCAAGACTTGCCAGGAGCATGCCAATGCGTCCCACTGTCCTCCCGAGCTCCTAACCTCGGTGGTAAGCCCATGGCCTTTTCAGCAGTGGGGTTTGGACATTCTGGGACCCCTCCCCACCGGTGTGGGACAGTGCAAGTTTGTCATCATAGGAGTGGATTACTTCACCAAATGGGCAGAGGTCGAACATTTGGCAACAATCACTGAGCAAAAAGTTCAAAAATTCGTTTGGAAATCGATAGTTTGCAGGTTTGGGGTTCCCAGAGCGGTCGTGTCTGACAACGGAAAGCAGTTCGACAATTCGAAATTCAAAAGCTTTTGTGCCGAGCTTGGGATCAAGAACTATTTCTCAGCTCCTGCACATCCCCAATCCAATGGGCAGGCAGAGGTCACAATCAGAACCATAAAGTCAGCCTTGAAGACCAAACTAGAAAACCTGAAAGGCAAGTGGGTGGAATACATCCCTGAGGTATTGTGGGCCTACCGGACCACCGTCAGATCTGCAACTCAGGAAACCCCCTTCGCTCTGGCCTTTGGAACCGAGGCAGTAGCCCCTGTGGAGATAGGGCTCCAATCACCAAGGGTGGAATTTGCAGATGCCGAGCACAATGATGAATCTCTCCTATTAAACCTCGATCTCTTGGATGAAAAAAGGGACAGAGCTCTGCATCGTGTCCGCATTTACCAAAGGAAAACTGCAAGGTATTACGACAGGAAGGTAAGACACCGAAGCTTCAAGGCTGGAGACTTGGTACTTAGGAGGCTTCTGCTTGCAAGGAAGGATCCCACGCACGGAAAATTGGGGCCCAACTGGGAAGGCCCCTATATCGTGTCAAGGGTAATCCGACCAGGGAATTACGAATTGCAAACAGAGGAGGGAAAGATCCTACCTCACTCGTGGAATGTCGAGAACCTTAAGAAGTTTTTTCAGTAAGTGTTATTTGTAATAGAGCTATTTTTAAATAAGAATGAGTAAGTCTTTTATTCATCCTTCAATGGCTTCCAAAGTAAAGGCATGAGCTCTTCAGCTCATAAATACTCGATAAGCTTCAAAGCTTATAAATGAAAGATGAGCTCTTCAGCTCATAAATACTCGATAAGCTTCAAAGCTTATAAATGAAAGATGAGCTCTTCAGCTCATAAATACTCGATAAGCTTCAAAGCTTATAAATGAGAGATGAGCTCTGCTTCAACTTCAAAAGTGTAAACCCAAGCGCAGGTTGAGCAGAGTAATATAATCTCGGAAGTCCGAGGTCGATCCCACGAGGAATTGTAACAAGGAACAATCACACAAACAATAAAAGTAATTTAAAAGGAAAAAAAATTGTTTGGAAAGTTGTTGATTGGGGAAAAGTGATTTTTGGTAATTAAAACAGTAATAAATAAAATAAATACTAGAGCATCAGGTACTTCCTCTCAACTTCGTACAATAATAATTAAAGACTCAAAGCTTGACTTGAAAGAAGAATTAAATGTCAATTAATCCAATTAACTAATCAAGTGATAAATCCAACAGTTATAATCAAACGACTACCAGGAACCTGAATAATCTTTCAATCATATTATTTTATGAAATAATGTTAATCCTTCCAGCGTGGAATAACCAGTGATTTACACGCAGGGAAAATCAAGCAATTGATGTACGTGGCACAACAACTCAAGAGTTTATACAGCATAAACACTTTGCTAAAGTATTAGGAATTAAATTAACACAGTTTCATAAATCCTTAATACAAGAGTCAATAAAAATACCGAACTCCGTTGAGAGATTTTCCCCTAGCCCTAGCTTAGCCTTCAGCCAGACATGGTAAAAGGATGCAGAAAATAGACTAAAAAACAAAGAGAGGCCAGCAAAAGATCCCTTTTACAAAGTCCTAGGTTTGTATTTATAAATTACATTCTCCAGAGGTTGCATCCCACTAGGATTCTAAATTCGGCAGAAGAAGCTTGACACGCGTCCGGACGCAACCTTCTCAACCGTCCGGACGCGCCTTCCAGAATGGTCCTTTCTCCGTTTATCAACTTTCTGCCAATCGCGTCCGGACGCGTACTCTTCTTCCGTCCGGACGCGTGTTCCAGTGTGATCCCTCCTGAGCTATGCTTCCTTTCTTCTCATAACTTCACTCCAATTTTTGCCCTATTAGCCTGCAAAACAACACAACTCATCTTTCATTCTCATCGCCTTAATCTTCAATTAAATCAACATAAATATCACACTTTCACAATAAAATGATCAATATTACCTCTGACAAATGTAATTATTAGACCTGAATCAAGCTCTTCAGCCCATAAACAAATGATAAGCTTCCAAGCTTATAAACGTAGATGAGCTCTTCAGCTCATAAACAAGGATGAGCTTCAAAGCTTATACATGCAAGATGAGCTCTTCAGCTCATAAACAAATGATAAGCTTCCAAGCTTGTAAAAAGCAAGATGAGTCCTACAGCCCCTCAGCTCGTGTAAGCCTCGAGGCTGAAAAAGTTTAAGACTGAGCTCTTCTTGGAGACACCAACAGTCAAATTCAAGGCTGAGCTCTTCTTGGAGACACCAACGGTCTTTCCCCCACGACTAGTGATCCTTGCGCACTACCTACATACTCAAAGACCTCAAAAGGTCTAGAACGGCAGAGAACGCCTACGAAGTCAGCTGGGGATTGAGATCAGTGCAAACATGATCTTCTGTTTTCCATCAATGTTCGCCGTCAGATCTCTGGAACTAGTGAGGGACTAAGGTCAGTGCAAACATGATCTTCTGTTTCAAACACCAAGAGCCCATATACAGACATGCATACTCAAGAGTGAGAAACCTAGAATTCAAAGTAACCAAACGTTTGGAAAAATACAAAAAGAGTCATAGTCTGGTATCATTCAAGAAAAGAAAGAAAGATACAAGGAAACAAAGATCTTAGTTCTTCTTAAGCTGAGACTTCAGCTCGACCATTTCCTCCTTCAGGCGAGCATTCTCTTCCTTCAGCTCATCTCTCTCTTGCTTGGCCTTATGGAGCGAATCAAGAAGCTTTTGACCTGCTGGGGTGAGGAAGATAATGGATAGAGAATCAGGGGAAAAAGAGTCATCCCTCCTACGCCTCTTTGAGCTAGCTCCAGCATCCCCGTCCTCGTCAGAATCCCCTTCCCCATCAGAATCAGAGAAAGAGGTCCAGGAAGAATAGGGGACGGAAGAAAACTCAAATTCAGTAGCCTCAGCCCCAAGCAGATAGAGGTTTGCGCTCGTCATCAGCTCAGAATAAGTCTTGGACTCAGCAAGCAGCAGCTCGTTGATATTCACCATCCCTGGCACGTCCAGATCAGGTGGACCTGCACAACGAAAACATGGTAAGAGCATACCTTCAAAAGGAAGTGTTCAAAAGAGCTCGGCTTGAGCTTACCAATGCGAGAGAAGCTCTTCCAGGACCGAGGGATCCTAGCTTCACGACAGCGATCCTCAGGAGACCTCCAAGACTCTCCAGAGGTGAAGAAGAAACGCTTAGACCACCCTTCAGGATTGGAGGGAAGATCTAGAACCAAACGGCGTAAACTGAAATTCCTCCAACGGAAGAAACTGAAGCAGGGGGGATCACCTTCTTCAATCTCAAAGAAGTATAGAAACTCAGAGACGAAGGGGAACCTGCCAAGGGCGTGCAGGCGGCAGAACAAGAAAAAGCTTACCATAGCAGCCCATCCTCGTGGGGAAAGGCGAGAAGGACATAGGCCATAGTAGGCAAGAACTCGCCCAACGGCCGGATGAATGGGAAGGCGAAGTCCCATGTCCATTGCACCTTCAAAGAAGCAGACTTCCCCTCGAGAAAGGTAGTTGCAAGGCTCGTCGGAGGTAGGAACTCGCAGAGGCAAGTCAAGATCAGGAAAAAACTGTCTCTTAATGTCCACCAAATCAGAAGATTCAAGTATTGAAGGAGACAAGTAGCGACGGTGCCACTCCCATTCGATTCCAAAGGAGGTGCGTTCTTGGAACAAAGAGGAAGCAGGCGCAGCCATCGAAAGTGCTCGTAAGGAAAAAGATGCAAGAAATCAACAAGAAAATCAAGAATATTTCGTGCTAGGAAGGAAAATAGGAATTCAACAGATGACAAGAAACTTGGGGAAACTTGGGAGTTTTTCAGGAAACCAAGAGTCAAGAAAGAGGGAATCAGTTGCCCGTTTAGATCCTTAATTAATGAAGGTAGTTGCGGTTATGGAAAGTGGTTGCGGTTATGGAAAGTGATTGTGGTTATGGAAAACGATTGGGAGAAAACGCGGGAAAAGAAATTGGTACAAGATCACTCCCTATTTGCACTCAAAACAACCTACAAGAATTCTGACCCCACCAAGCAACATGTCCTCCATATTTGAGCTCAGCCCAGTCAAAGACAAGAGCACTTGTGTAACAAGTCTTGAGGGCCTGCAATTCTAAGGGCCCTACTCACATTGGAGAGGAAGAGTTCCTGCTGGGTTCCTCGATTCCTCAAAGAAACTTAACAGCGTGTAAAAGTTCATAGCCTTGCTTAAAGAAGGCCTAAAGCACTCCTCAAAGCAAGGTGGGGGGAAGAGAAATGTGAAACATAGAAGAAAATCTTTTATTCTCAGAAATATGGAGCATTGAAATTTATTATCTATTTCAGACAAGAGAGCCATGAAGCTCAGAAAGAACCTTTAAAGTTTAGACAAAGGAGCCAAAAACCTCAGTCAGAGCTTTTAGGTTCGAAATACGAACTGTATAGCTCAGCGAGAGCTCATAGGCTCGCAAACTCGAAGCTATGTAGCTCAGAAGGAGCACACCAGTTCAGAATACCAAGCTGAGCGGCTCAGAATAAAGAAGAATAGGGACTGGATCCCTAAGAGACCAACTACCGAGCTCAAAAGCTCAGGAGAAGCCGTTGAGCATAGCACCAAGTCTCCTGTACTCTTCAAATCTAGTAATTTTGCTTCAAGAAGTACACAACACCCCTCAAAGCAAAGGGGGTAGGAGGATATGTGTATAAAGCATAAAGCAAAACAAAGCACAAAAACAAAGCAAAACAAGTAAGTGTGCGTGCGAAAGTCAGAGGTATATATGAATATGGTAAAACAGCAATGGAGAAACAAGATGAAGACCACAAAGTAGCACAAGGTCCTAGCCAAAGTCAAAGTTACATCTCAAAAAATTCCTTACAAAAAATTACATTAAAAAAGATCTAAGTTTCTGGATGGGGAGTAATTGAAGGATCTCGCAGCTCAGCAGATGAGCCCTCAGCAACAGAAGCAAGGGGAAAGTTTCCAGAAATGTCTTGGGTCCCCACTACCGTTGATTCCGGATTTTGGGCAAGGGCTTCAGTCACCAAGTCAGCTGAAAATGGTGTAGAAACAGGAACAGCAGGATCTGCAGCTAGGAGCTCAGGAATCACCGTCGGAGGCTTAGAAAGTACGATAAGAGCTCCAGAGGTCCTAGGGGCAGGTATGTCTTGACTCAAGGCTGCAGCTGAAGGAACCGAGGCATCCTCCTCATTGTCAGAGCTAGACTCTTCCGTTTCTTCTTCGGTGGGGATAGAGAAATTGAAGTCAAGGTCTGGAAAAGCTTTGATAGCCTTGCGCCTAAAGGCAAGCCATCCAGTAGCCCACAAGGTGGTGGCCTCATCTCTCAGCTCAGCGATCTCTTTGTCCCTCTGTTGGACCAAACCTTTCTGCTCCTCGAGCTCCTCACAGAGTTTGCCGTTAGCCTCACTGAGAGCAAGATAATCTTGATTGGCCTGGATGAGCTCTTTCTTGGCGTTAAAGGCCTCCTGGTTAGCCTTGGACCACGCCTCAACCTTAAGCTGCAGGTCTTCCTTAACCACCTTCAGCTCATCCCGAGCCTTCTTTTCCCCCTCCTCAGCTCTGACCTTGGCTGTCAGTGTGTGTTTGAGGTCGGAGGCTTGCTTCACCATCTGCTCGTTGAGGCTCTCCATCTGCACTTTGAGGCCCTCCACCCGAGCTCTGAGGTCTTCATTCTCAAGAGACAAATCAGAAACCTTGGTCTTATACTTCTTCAAGACCTGAAAAGAGCTCTCTTGGGACCGAACCCGATGCAGTAGACCATTCACATGAAGGACAGCCTGAAAATGCGAAAGAACGCATGAGTCCACAAAACAAAAATAAGTGAAGAAGGAGAAGTGGTAGCGCTTACAGCAGCTGCTCCCTGAAGAGCTGAAGAAATGGACTCCTCAAGAGGCATAGAAGCAGCCTTCAGAACATCAGACTCAGAGAAAATAGAAGAGAGAGCCCCTGCAGCAAGATCCATGTTGTCAAAAAAGGAATCCTCATCTCCTTCAGATTTTCTCTCGGTCTTCCCAGAAGCAGTGTATGAGAACTTTCCGGGTTGGAGGTCAGGGATCACTCCCAAAGCTTCCTTAACCTCAGAGGAGGAAGGGGAAGCCTGATCTCCCTTTTGAGCAGGCCCCGACCCAGGATGGGCCACTGGAGGAGGAGAGATGACTGCATGTTGAGGGGTGCCGGATGAGGAGGGCGGTGCCTTGATGGGAACCAATTCTGTGGTAGCAGAAGGGGGAGAAGGCACTTCCAATCTGGGGATTTTAGCGCGAGTGTTTGGACCACTCCCAGAGCCGACCCGAGCCTTGCGCTTCCCAGACCTGCCACCCTTCATCAGCTCTGCAATTTTGGCCTGAAGCTCTTCTGGAGTAGCCTTCATGGTAGAAGGACCTGGGAGGTCTGGAAAAAGTAGGGAAATGCAAAGGAAAAAAGAAGAGAAGGAAAGATGATGAAGAGAGGAAAGCAAGTGACAATGAAATTACCTTCGTCAGCCCCTAAAACAGATAATGGAATCGCTAAAGTCACCACAGGAGGGCTCAGACCTAGCTGCACCAATTTCTTGACTCAATCAGGTCGGCGTACTTCTCCGGCTTGATCTTCGCCAACTTCGCTAGCACCTTCTTATCTTCAGGGCTGAGCTCAAAACGTTCACCTGAAAAGAAGAAAGTGTGCAAGTAAGAAAAAGGCAAGAGACCTATAAATTCCAGACCAGAGCTCAGTCGACTCAAGAAAAGACTCACGCAAGTTGTCTGGTTCAGTCCAAGCCGTAGGGATACCGAGAGTGTCTGTCTTATCAGCAGGATTATACTCCCAATTGGTGCCCCCGACAAAAAAGAAATGCTCCTTCCAGTGCTTAAGAGAGGATGGAATGTTAGAAATAAGCTGCCTAACATTGGCACGCTTAGAGGCATACAAGAAGCCTTCAGAGGTCGGCTTAACGTTAAAGAACTCTAGAAATAGAGAAACGCTAGGAACCCCAAGTTTATGCTTCCTGAAGATGACTAGAAAACCAACCATGACGCCATAGAAGTTGGGAGAAATCTGGGAAGGACACACATGAAAATGTTGCAGAACAGCCTTGATGAAGGGGTGTAGAGGAAAGCGAAGACCGTTATCAAAGGCGGCAAGAAAGAAGCAGACCCTATTGCGTACTTGTTCTACATAGTAGACGAATTTATCTGGGCACCAGGGCTCGACCCCAGGAGGAAAACCATTCCGAACCTTATAAACTTTCATTAGCTCAGGGGCTTCTCTACTGTAGCCCACAGACTCGGAATGCCTGAAGGCAGACCCCAAATACGAAATCTTTTCTTCAACCCCGACTCCACTCACCTTAACTTTGCCTTTATCAGGTCTGGGGGGCATAGGAGAAGAGGAGGAGAGGGGTTCCTCGGTGCCGACCTCGGCCTCTCCAGCCCCCACACCGGGAAAGTTGTCAATTTCATCGCCAATATCCCCCAAATCGGTGTCTTCAGATCGACCCCCTAGTAGCGAAACAGAGGAGCGAGTGGCTCCAGAAGAAGCCGACATAATAGGAAGAGAAAAAGGAAGACTAAAAGAGCGGTAGAGGGAAGGGGGACTGATCAAGCACTCTCCAATGACCCTTGGGTCAGCACAGTAACTCCCAACGGCAAGAATGTGAACTATAGAGCGCCAATCTACAAAGTAAGGAAGTGGGGCTAGGCAATGGTCACGATTCCAAAAGTAAAAGAACCGAAAGGCCCAAAAATGTAACAACCACCTCGAATTCGAGGGATCCAGAGCAGAGGAGGAAGTGAAAAGGGCAAAGGACGTACCTAACCCAGAAATAGCGGCGAACGGAAGCTTGGAGCAAAATCAGAGGAAGGAGGCGATGCGAGTCTTCAGCACGAAGGCTGGGAATTCGTTTTCGAACAAGAAATCAGGGAAGTTTGAGTATGATCGTCTGAAATCGCAAGGAGGACAGAGACGAAGGGTAGAGAAGAAGATGAATAGTGTGTAGAAACGGTTCAGGTAGCCGTTTTGGGCATTTAAAGCTTGGGGAACGTGGGCTGAGACATGCGCGGGAATCGAGGAGAATCATGATCTCTGCAAACCATCAAAAATCTTCAAGTCACGTGCCAGCCACGTGCATATTTAACTCTGACTGGAATACAGGTCAGCCCTTGCCTGAGATCCTAAGGCAAGGGCTGGGGGGCAACTGATAATACTTAAAATAAACCCCAGACACGAGCTTAGGAAAATAGCTCGGCTCTCGAGGTCAGGGAAGATAAACCGAGCTCATCCAGCCATGGTCTGAGCTCGACCAGTCAGCACTTGTATTCCCAGCTGAAGACACAAGAGGATGAATGCTAAGAGGACAACAAGAGGACAGTAGGTATCCTCATAATGGGAATTCAGCTAATCCAAGGCGTGTAGCACATTTCCAGCGAGGATCCTCTCCTACAATCAAGGAGAGGATCCCATGATAAAAGGCAAAAACCACGCTATTTGGAGCCAGCTATAGGAAGTCTAGGTAACTCCGAGATTATAGATGAAGATAGGGAGCAATCCCTTCAATGTAGGATATAATTCCGAATTAGAGGTAAACATGAGACTATAAAAAGGGAGGGACAACCTCCATTAAGGGGAAGATACCCCGAGTATTCTACTGTAACACGTTCAATTCATCAATAAAGAGAAAGGAGCAAGAGCCTCCATTAGAGAGTGGACTAGCCGAGCTCGTTAGCCGGTGAACCACTATACTTCTACTGTCTCACACGCACTACACACGGGTTAATTAGAGCATTCGTCCATCGATACACGAGCCTTGTAGCTCAGATGCCACATCAAACCCCACACAGATCGTTCATACCACATAATCCAATCACATAGCTCATTCGCGCAGGTTTACACCATCATAAATAAATTTAAAAGTATCGTATTTTGATGAATTTATTTTAAAATTATCAAAAAATGGTACAAATTTCGAAGAATATACATATTACCAAAAAAATTTCTACAATGTAGCAATAAACGCCATGGTAAGATTATGATATCGAAACATGATTTTTGATACTAATAGAGCACAATATAAATTCTAACTATAGAACTTGCGTTGATTTATCTAAGACCGTGAAAAGATTATAGTACCGATTTTTTATTTTTTTGGGTGGTGGTGGATATGTTTAGGGGTTGGCAATTGAATTTATGAGCAGCATGTCACTCAATAGTTGTGTGTGGTGTGCAACTTATTCAATGCAGTAGTACAAATGCACAAAGCCAATGGCCCATAGGACACAACGGCATGTGCGTGGGAGGAAGAGGGCACCTTTTTTCTTGGCGCTGCAGGCGATCTTTGGTGTCAATCGTATTAGTAGCTTGCTTTTTGTCAAAGTAATACTACCAAGTTCAATTTGCACCAGAGAAAAATGGAAGGTGAATAACACTTCACCTCCCATTTTGGGACCCATGTTAATTTATTCTCATTTTTCTCTTTTAAAAGTCCAAAAGAAAACTTGCTTGCCAACTAATCGCTCGTGATAATTTGGATGATAGAATTTCGATAGTTAATATTGCAAGATTTTTGTTTTTCGGCTACAGGGTGTTTAGATTTATACTGACTACTTCCTCGAACTCAGTGGCTGATCGCCGTGACTTTAAGTTGAGTTAGAGCATGTCCCTAAAGAGATAAGGGTGACTAGCTCTTAAACAATGTAAAAATGGATTGAACCTGAAATATTTGAGTTATCAAATATTAGACTCAATCACTAAATCAAACTTAAGATTTAATATTACAAGATCTTAAGTTCAAGTTTAGTAAACAATCTTCTAAAAACTAATGTGCATGATTTACAGGTCATTATAGTTCAGATACATGAGAGGATATGAAAAAGACTTATAATTGCTATGCTTACCCAATCTAATTTCACTTACCGAATCAATATGAATTATTAGGTTAGCTCGTGTTATTGACTTTGTTTTAATAAGACCGACTAATTCAACCATTCACGTTTCCATAATAAGTAATTTTTGATAGATATTTTCTATTTTGATATACACATCATTATGCTAAAAGAAATAGTGTGTGAGAGATCAAGACATGGCCCCGGAATTAATCAAGTCATATGAGTGTTTTAGAACATGTCTAAAACATGGGGCCCGGAATTGATTTGGGTTAGGTTTGGACTGGGTGTTAACCAATGGGGGTGTCTGGTTAGGATAATTAATTACATAACTTAGGTTGACTTTTTGTCTTCATTGATTAGACACATTTTTGACAATTCCGTTGTCTTTGAAAAATCTTACATTTCTTTTTCATTATTCAAGAAGGGTACTCATTGGTAGACCCAAAAAATGTACCAACTCTGTGGAAGGGGGTGTGGGGGCGGCAGCAAGGGAGGTTTTCCACGGACTTTTCACAAACAGTTAGCGTGCAACTTGGGGCGAGTCACAACCGGTTCGAGTTTAGAGGTCCACCACGAGGACGTATAGGTTCTTCATAATTTGTCGGGGGAATTACACTTTACACCTAGAAAGATCTTAAAATTCTCATTTTTGTATTATCAAATATTAAATTTTTTACATTACAATCTCAATTTATCGAAAGTATTGCAATGTGATCATTCTGTAAATTTTTCTTTAGTTTTTTCGTCAGTGTCAATGGACTGACTTTTAACGGAAAAATTGATTTTTAACAGAAAAAAATAACGGAAACTAACAAAAGAACTACATTGCAACACTTTTGATACATTGATGGTGCAATATCAAAAATTTAATCTTTGAAACTATAAAATAAGAATCTTAAAATCTTTTAGGGTATAAAGTACGAAAAACACTAATTTTTCTAAAATTTGGGCGAAATTCAAAATTCTACATTGAGAATCGTGTCACAGCTCATTTTGCCTAGAGTTGCAATCTATAGTAGACCACGATGCAATCGTTTATTGCCCACACAATCGTTTAGAAATAAGAATGTCATTCAATTTGTTGTACCTTCGAACACTTTTTTTTCAAAGGGAAAAGAAAAAGGTACCGGCAAATTAGACCGCAATGGTTGCTCATGTCTCCCCTCCCTCTCTCTCTCTCTCTCTCTCTCTCTCTCTCTCACACACACACACAGAGGTATCTATGAATCTATTACAAAAATACAAACATTCATTGTGCATAGTGGACTTCTCTATACTTTGCATTGAGAATAATTCAATCTATATATATATATATATATATATCAATAAATTAGGTCAAGTTTTTGGATCTTGATAACATTACTTTCTCTCTCTCTCTCTCTCTCTCTCTATATATATATATATATATGAGCTTGAATATAGGAGAAAAGCAAGAGAAAAAGATGTTTAACTACTACCCTCAAGGCATAAGCTTGGCTGGAATCCAACAAATTAAGACTTTCCATTCAAATGTGTTGGTTGTTTGTTGTAAAGAAATGTTAATGTAGTCTCTTGGGGAGAAACTTCCACCAAGGAAAATTGGTCAACAAAGAATCTATAGTGTCCATTGCCAATGTTTATTCCTCAAATAGGTTTAAAGGGTGTCTTTAACTTCAACAATGGAAGAATAATATAGTGAGATATTCTTACACAAGCAGGGCCGGCCTAATAGGGAGACAACTTAAATGTTTGTATAGGGCCCTCAAAAAAGAGGGCTCAAATAATGTTATGGTCTTCGAGAATTAATGTTATATATAATCCAAAAAATTTAGTCTGTATAGACCCAATTAAATATATTTCATAAAAAAAAGCCCAAGTTAAAACAAAAAAATTCAACTATTTTTCTCCTTTTAATCAATATTTTGCTCCTTTGCTTTTAACAAATTCTCTATCTCTCTCTTAGTTAATCATAAATAAGATTAAAAAACAAAAGGTAGGCATCTCTCTATGTTAAAAGAAGTTTTTTAAAATTAAAACTTATAAAATCTTATTTATGATTAACTATATCACAAAAAAGATTGAATGGATTAACCATATTATTCATTAAAAATAATATATTAGTGAAACTTAAATGTAAAAGCTTAATCACTAATTTTGCGTCTCAAAAAATGAGAATAAAGATTTTTAAGTAAAATATTAATCATATAATATATTTATAATAAAATTTAGAAGGGTCTCATTTAAAGTTTCTGCATAGGGCCCTCATTTAAATCGAGTTGGCCCTATACACAACTTGGCTCTCAAGGCATAAGTGCGCAACGGAAAACAGGGGAATACGAAGAAATCACCGTTATAAGTGTAAAGAACAAGAACAACTCTGAAGCTACAGGAAAAAAAATAAGAGAAAACTTTCAAAATATTATATGATTCTTTATTCTTTCAAAATGAAGACTCAAAATATGACTATTTATTCTTATCAATTTATTATTTTATGATTTGTCCTTTTAAGGAATAAAATTGACTTCCCTCATTTTTCCCTTCACTCTTTTACCAAACTTGAATATTTACCTTCCCATTTCCCTCGATAATGTTTCCAACTGTGACGGAGGGAAGAAGTTGGTTTCGACATAAATAGCATAGAGATATGTTTTATCCCGAATATCTTGGATGAAAAGATAAATATACCACTTTTTGTTAAAAAAAAAATAGAATAGAAAGAGAGTTTGACTCTCCAAATGTGGAGAGCCTAAATAAAAAGTCTATTGGTGATGAAATTTTAACGTTGACTCTCTAAAATAGAGAATTGAGTGACAATAAACAGTCTATTGACGATAGCTCTTAAAAATCCATCATCAAGGGTTGGATTAAGCATAATTATTTGTCATATTCTAGGCCCAACTAGTTTGTAATTTAGTTGGGGTTAGCGTTTTGGGTTATCTGAATTGAAATTGGATTAGACGTGACGAACAAGCTGGGCTAGCCATTGCAATGGACCGGGCAAGATTATTTTTGGTTAGCCCAAGCTCAACATTTGTTCTAGTAAAGGCAATGGTAACAGAGGTGGGCCAAAAAATTTATGATCTACCATTTTATTGGCTATAATATAATTTATCAACCTAGAAAATTCTAGGGAAATTTGGAGGCCGATCCCTCTATATGAACTTGTTTGGACTTAAGTCTGTCAAGGAAACTTATTTATTATGAAGTCCGTTTTTTGTCAATTTTACCATACTATCCCTTCCCTTTAGAAGTGAAATAAAACTAAAAATTAAAAACTCTTAAATCTTAGGAGTTTGACTGATATTAAAATTTTTTCTCTCTCATATCTATCTATTAGTAATAACCCGTGCCTGAAGGCACAATGCAATATAAAAATCTAGCACCCCAAAGAAATGAGCTCACTATATCAAATTGCAGTTACTACTTTTTTTTATTAAAAAAAATAGACAAACTCATACCTAAAGATATCAACATTTGTATAAAATTTATTGAATGGCTATTAATTGATACATATATCAAAGCCAACCCATAATTCCAAATGTACACATTTAATTAACATCCATATTGACTCCCATATAAAAATTGCTACAACAAAAGTTTAAAATCCAAGCAAAACTGAAACAAAGCAAGATGATTGATTCAATTGATTTTGTGCTTGTACTTAAAGGCGTTGCGTAACCAAAAACAAAACAAAACAACAATTACCAAAACTTAGAAATTTATTGGACAAAAAGTTAAACCCTCAATATATTTTAAAAAAAATTGGCCATACTTACCCCTAAAGGTGGTTTTTGCAACATTACCTTCGCAGAGCCCATGTCACCAAGCTAAATCAGAATTTTTCCTGCAATTTCAACATGTTTTATGTTAGCACTAAGCTAGGAAACTATTTTGAACATAAGACAACTAATCAACTTCAACTCACAAAAATCATATGGTATCAAACACACCCTTGACTTTCCTTTAGATGCACATGCTTTCCTTTAGATGTAAATAACAACATAAAAATCCCAAATGACAAAGACACCAATACACATCCTTGAACTTGAAGATAACATTAGGCTCTGATAGTACTTGTACTTGTGAATTATCAGAAGTTACCATTAACTTGCTCAACGGGCCTGACATATTCATTAGATCGAAGGCGGTACAGCAGAAACGGAGACTGGAAACATGCTATATTGAGCCCATTATTGAATATCACCCTTTTGTTGTTCAGGTTGATGGATGAAGTGTTATTCTCTTTTGCTAAGGCCTCATGCTTTGCTCTTTTCTTACACTGGATGGAAAACTGATTTTTCACAGCATTATCTGTTCTATATAGGGAAAGAAACAAAGAGAATAAATCATCATTACAACAAACTTCTTGCTAACAAAAACAAAAATACATTATAAACAAAACACTGGTACAAACTTCAACTACCTGCCTGAAACCACCTTTGCTATTTCAGTCCATCTATTGCCAAATATTTTCTGTGCCTGCATATTATTTTGTGATATCAGATTCTCTTGATTGATATATCAGATCACTTCACCTAATAATGAATTGAGGAAATAATTATAATTATTGATCAGTGGGGATTGTCTGGTGATTTTTGAAGGGACAAAACAAACAACATATCATAGGTGTGCCTTATTCACAGTTTATTCTGTTTTTACCGAAACTTCAAATGCCAATGCTTAGAAGAATGAGAGTGTAATATTGTTCCAAATGAATTAACTCATTGATAGTGTGAAAGATAAACCAACTTTTCTTATTGATAACCCACAATATAGAGGCACATCTTAGAGGATTTGCGAAGGCTGCAAATAACGTGTGGAGTGCACCAATTTACCTCACATAAGAGCATGTTTTCCTCTGGTGACCATCCCCCTTTCTTGAAATCAGAATTCAAATAAGTGTACCATATGTAAAAGAACTTTTTTACATCCACATCAGATTACACTTTAAAACAAATGCCCCTTGCATGTCTTCCTGTAAATGCCTCTTGACATGAGCTAGAGTGAGATTTTTTGTATTCATGAGCTCAAGAACTTACTTTGGAGTAGGTCATAGAGAACAACCAAAAAATATATGAAAATTTTGGATTACACAAACACGTAGTATCCCAGAAGTTCAAGACTAAAAATAGAAAATAGACTGGAGACTAAAACCAGAAAATAGACTGGATATATGAAATTACATGAATGGTTCAATAACTAAAAAAAAGACATTTCAACAAACAGGTGATGTGCTTAGGCATTTTAACGAACAGGTGATGAGCATTCAAGATAGGCCTGTGCAGTCAAAGAGGATTTCCTACAAAACACCCATACTAACATCAAACACCCAAATTAACATTAAAAAAAGCATTAACAAAATCTGTGCTTTAGAACCTAATGTGAATCTATTTAAACCCAATAAAAAAGAAACTCTAAACAGTGAGAGAACAAATATCCAACACATAGAGAGGTCAAAATTTGCTGCACATAAAAAACGAAAGGAACAACAACAATTAATCATTCCTTAACTACAATACTCCATGAGGGCACGATCAAGAGAATCTGAAAGCAGCTGAGGCAGAGGGGGATAGGAGATGAATAGAGAGAGGAGACATATCTGGGTAGCGTCGAAGACAGTGAGTCAAAGTCATCATGGCTGTTGGTGGCATCGTGGTTGTTGTTGGCGGCTTGGCTGTGATGATGCAGAGAGGGTGCAGAGAGTGATGAGGAAGAAGAGAGGGATAGATAAGAAATAGGGACGTGAGATTAGGGCAGAGAAGGGGGAAAGATTTGTGATGGATTTCATGTAATAGAGGCGTGATAGATTGGGAGAGAGAGAAGCGTAAGAGAGAGGCAGAAGTGAGAGAAAGAGGCGTGAGAGAGAGAGACGCGTGAGAGATAGGATTCTTCATGGGCGGGAAAAAAAAATTTAGGACTAATCGTAGACCATTGGATCAAAATTTTTGAGATGATTTGAACCGTATTTTGTTTCAAAACGATCTGGACCTCTCTTTATCTTTTGGATTTTGTCTCAAAACGATCTGGACCTCTATTTGTCTTTTGGATTCAAACTTCGCTCTACTTTATTATATAGATATCCATATATAGGTTAAAAGTTTGACTAATATTAAAATTTTCCCTCTCTCTTATCTATCTATATCTATATATATGTTAGGTGTATATATATATATATATATATAGTAACATTAAAAATAAAAAATAGTAACATTCAAATACAAAAAAAAGTTATCATTTGGACACAAAAAATAATACATTTAAACACAAAAAAATAGTAACATTTAAACATAAAAAAATTTGAAACATTCAATATTAATATTTTTAAAAAATAACAACAGTAACATGTTCAACAAAAATATCAACATATTCAACAAAAATAGTAACATACTTAACAAAAACTGTAACATACTTAACAATAATTATTTCTCTCAAATTCAAACGCAAAAAATAGTACCATTCAAACACAAAAAAATAGTAATATTCAAAAACAAAACAAAATAGTAACATTGAATATTAATATTTAGTAAAATAATAGTAGTAACATGCTCAAAATAATAGTAACATGAACAGTAACTTACTCAACAAAAGCAGTAACATGAACAGTAATATAATAAAAAAAATAGTAACATGAATTTGAATATATATATATATTCGGCTACCACTTTCCTCACAATAGCACTGTCACCATCGCACCATCGTCACCTCCCGAGCAACGCCAACTATCACGTTATCGTCACCTCCACAACAACGCTCACCACCATACAAAAGTCCACTCAAGTTCCACTTCGATAGCTCATTTTTACTCTACACCACCGCCACCACTATACTTGCATAATCTCCAAAATAATCCATCGTGCACACACACACACACACAGATATATATATATATATATATATATATATATATATATATATAGAGAGAGAGAGAGAGAGAGAGAGAGAGAGAGAGAGAGAGAGAGAGAGAGAGAGAGAGAGAGAGAGAGAGGAGAGAGAGAGCTTTGAATTTTAAATTTATGATGGAGATTTTATTGGCATATTTTAATTGATCTTGAATTAAGGGATAACAATTTCTAAAATAGGAAATTAATTTAACTTCCTTTCAAGGAAGGGTATTTTTGAGATAAAAAAAAAAAGTGGACTTAAGTCATTACATATAATTTTAAACATGAACTTAGCCCCTTATAAGTTTCCTTGCAGGATTTATCTCTAAACAAGTATATCTATGGAGACTCACTTCCAATTATCACAAAATTCTAATTGGTCAACTTCATGATCCGTTCTTGGACCTCAAGATTGCGGGTTCAAACCTCGTCGTCCACTCCCTTTGCAATGGTGCATGAACAAACGTGAAAAAAAAAAAACTTAATGGTCAAAACTCAAAACTGTAATAAAGCAGTTTTAACGATCCAAGTGACAGCATCAGGGCCTCTAGTTATTGTTCTTGAGGGATGACCCGATCTGGCCCATTCGTAAAAAGATGTTTTCTGGGTCAGGCAATGAGTCTTGGCCTTTTTCTTGGGCCGTGGGCTCACCCATCTATGGACAACCTTAATAAGTAAAGGTTAATCCATTTCATTTCGGGCTTGCGCCTGTTTTACTCAGTTGAATTGTACTCTAGAAAAATCCTCTTATTTTCCTCCCTCAATTATCATATTTCTGACATTATATTTTTAATCATACTATTAATTTTATATTAGTTTAGTTATCAATGTCTATCATAAATTTTATTGAAATTATTTTTTTGTCGATAAATTATATATTTTGTTTTACTTTGTTACAAATATGTTAACAATTTTGTTCTCAAAGATACTAAAAAATGGCATTTGGAATAATATAAAATCGATTCAAGTAATTTAAAAAAATTGATAATTTAAGTGATAAAATGAATTTTTTTTGAAACATTATTAACATGGAGGGAGATAAAGCTCGAACCTTTTTAGGTTAAGTGTTGTTATAATAGTCATTAGGCTAACCGTTAACATTTAGGAAATCATCAATCAACAAATAATTGACAATTTAGAACTAAGAGCCACTTGGACAATTATTTGTTGGAGAGGTACATAAAGCGATAATAAGAATAAATCATAAATTTAGATATTTTGAATTTAAATTTTGACAATTCTTAGAGTCAGGTTACATGAGATTTTTTTCTGGTTGAATTGTTGTTAGTGTTTTGGGGTGTAAGGGCCAAAATGAATTTATTTATGAATATCCTAATTCTAACATAAATGACCTATTTTTAATCGAACAAAAAAAAAAAAAAATTAGTCGGGTTACGCATAAGCTGCGCAGACACTCCTGAACCGTTGAATTAAACCTCTTCTAGTTTACCATATCTTTAAAGACACTCCTTCTATTTTCTGAATCTTTACTAACATCTCCTGTCAAATTAAAGGTGCTAATTAGAATGTAATTTTACTAAATTGTCTATGATATATTTGAGAAAAAATTTCATCCACATCCCCTCTAATCTTTAATGAGACCTCCTTTATTTTTAAAATTTTTTTATGTATTAAAATTTGGACCTATTAAAATTTATTTTTTACGTATTAAAATTCGAGTTGATTAAAAATTATATTTTTTTATGTATTAAAATTTGAGCCGATTAAAATTCTATTCGAGCCAATTAAAAATTAGTTCGAATCAAATTTTAATCAACTTGTACTGAAGTTTAATCGACTCGAGTTTTGATGCATCAAAAAATATAAATTTTAATCGACTCAAATTTTAATACATAAAAAATAAATTTTAATCAACTTGAATCGAATTTTAATTGACACAAATTTTAATAAGTAAAAAAAATATAAATTTTAATCAATTCGAAGCGAATTTTAATCGACGCTAACAACTTAGGTATAGCTCAAATCGGCTCAAATTTTAATTCATAAAAAAATTAAAATTTAATTAGTTCGAATCGAATTTTAATCGACTCAAATTTTAATATGTAGAAAAATGAATTTTAATCAACTTGAATTTTAATATGTAGAAAAATAAATTTTAATTGACTCGAATTTTAAGTAAAAAGATTGTTTGACGTTTATGTAGGGACATTTTTTTGGTATTTTAGATGGTTTTTTTTTTGGTTAGAAATGGTGGTTTAATTATGGGGGTGTTTAAATATAAATTAAAAAGGGTATTAACAATTTTTTGATAATTGAAGGAGTGTCATTAAATATATAATAAACTATAAGGAGTGGGACTTCAATTTTTCCAAAAGAGAGAACCACTATTTGCTCATTCCAAAAGGCTATCAAAGATTGTTTCTGCAGATGATCATGTGACGAGGATTTGCAGCGCGAGATTGACGGTTGAATCAAAAGCATGGCACACAGTGCAACCAAGAGAAACAAACCAATCTCTGTTGATGAGAGAGAAGAAGAGACCCCAACCATCAGAAAAATCAGAGTCATCTGCTCTAATCCAGGTGCTACGAACTGTTCTACAGATGAAGAGGGTAAGAGCAAAGATCAGAGTTCTGAATCCAACCCCACTGTCCGTGAAATTCTTTTTGACAAGGTTGATCACTGTGATCACACCCCTATACATAGCAAGAATGGTCACAACCCAGAAAGAATTTCTGTTCGAAGCCCAAGAAAACTATACAAAGGGGTTTATCAGAGGAAATCTGGAAGGTGGGTTTCTGAGATTCGGAACCCAATCACCAAAGCCCGTGTTTGGTTGGGCACTTTTAACACTGCTGAAGAGGCCTCCAATGCTTATCTCTCTAAGGAACTTGAGTTTAAACAAGAGACCCAACCAATTGTTTCCAAGGACACTGCGATAGTAACTTCGATTTCACCCATTGGTAATGGTGAAACAATCAGGGGCAATACAATGGAGGCTGTGAAGGAGGAAGTGAACAATGAAGGTTTGGTGGTGGGTCAGAAGTTGCCCATACAAGGTGTTGAAAAGCCAAGAAAACCACATGGTAGGGTTCAGGTTAGGAAATCTGGGATGTGGGCTTCAAGACAAGGTGATCAAAACCCAAGAAAACCATACAAAGGTGTTTATCTGAGGAAATCTGGAAGGTGGCGTGCTATAATTAAGAACCCCATCGAGAAAGTTCGTGTTTCGTTGGGCACTTTTAACACTGCTCAAGAGGCCTCAAATGCTTATCTTTCTAAGAAGCTTGAGTTTGAGGCACAACTCAAGGCCAAACAAGACAAAAAACTCAATATAGGGTCTGAAAGAGAACCAATCAATGGCAATTCAATGAAACCAGTGAAGGAGAAAGTGCACAGTGGAGGTTTGGTGGTGGGGCATCATTTGCCAATACAAGGTGGTCAACGGGTTAACTTGGGATTGGAACTTGGTTCAAAGATTATAGACAATTATGGGTACCTCTTGGGTGAGTTTAGCAGCTTGGATGATCTCAGTATCTGTGACATTGAATGATGGCAATGAAGAGAACTATATTTCTTGAGCTATCAAGTGGATGATCCTTTGGTCTGCGTCTGTTATTGGTAATGGGTTGTGCTAATTTCTTCCTATTTTGTTGTTACATTACATTTGCAGGTTATGGTTGTAGAGTTAATCTCCTATACATTTAAGTTGCGAACTATTTGTAAAATTACTGTAAGACTAGTAATAGATGAGTTTCTTACTGTTGAAATAAGTAATATGTGATATATATTTCTTAAAGTGTTTTTGACTAGTGATTATTTCTATTCCCTTGACATTAGTTTTCTTGTTGTGTAAGATAACTAATAGTGGAAATGGGTCGTCCACTGGTAAGATACTAACAGGCGACGATGAATTCTTTCCAGAGGGAACCAATAGAAGAAAAGAAAAGAAAAGAACAAGCATAAGAATTGCATGATGAGTTTGTCAATGAAACATTGTGTTCTCCCTTCTTTTTCTAAGATGGTAGAGAGTGCGTCCAAGATGTGTCCACTTTATAAAAGATTGTGTCCTCTCTCTTGTGAAGGCCTATATCTCAACATACTTATATTACACATTAAGCTTAACTATGGCGTTGATACTAAGAGCAATGAGCTGAATGGACGCAGAACCGAGTATGCAAAACTAATCATATTAGGGAACTGTGATGTTACTCAGCATATTGGCTACTGCATGTATTTTCTTCAAGATTGTGATGTGTACAGCCAATTTAGGCTCAGTAGAAGCAGGACTCCCTTGGAAGTATAAAAGGGTTTGAAAGGTGAAACACTAAAATAGTTTGTGTTTTGTTTGAGGTTTTCTCATCATGGTGATCTATAGGAGAGGTCTTGAAACTGATTTAGTCCTAAGTGGTGCAGAATTGGCATCCAGATGTGTGTCCCTTTGTTGATTTAGGTTTGAGAGAACATTATTGACCATTTTTCATGTTGCAGATATCACATGTAAAGAACCTAATCAGATATTGATGCATTTCCTTTTACCTTTTTCCTTTGTCCTATATTGCTTTAAATTTCTGGAAAGCATTGTGTTATGAACATAACGCACTTACAGCGATTCATCTGTTATATCTAAGTTTGTTATATGATATGAGAGATATCATACAGAACTACATTGCCAACAAGGGAAATTTATTTGTGGTAAGAACTTAACTCTCGTTCAATTGCATATTTTGGGCACAAGGCAGAGAACAATCCAAAAAAGATGATCATATCCGTGTATTGTACCCGCTCATAATTTCTTTCTGTCGCTCATTGATAATTTAGGTGACTAAGAATGAAACATGGACTTGCGTTCCTTACTGGATTCTTGCACGGTTTCTTCCCTTGTTGATTTTTCATTATAGCCAGTTCTAAAGTGATTGTGTTACTAGTTGAGGCTATGCACATCACTTTTTCTTGGACGAATGCTTCAACCTCTTACACTAAGATCTATTCGTCTGTTTGTGCTACTGGTTTTTAACTTTTTATAATGTGTCAAAGATGGATCTAGTGATGCTTTATTCTCTTTGGTCAGTTATATCGGTAAAGAAAGTTGTATCTCAAATCGAATGATTAGAATCACTCAGGATTGGTTTATATGCTAGGGGGGCTCTCCACCCATTGCCAATTGGTTTTGCGTTGGATGCTTTAATGATATCAAGTTAATCTATATTGATACAAATGGTCAGCTGGTATGTAGGTAGAGAATGCATTCAGGTTAGTATTGAGCATTGACTGCTTTGATGGGTTGATCATTAAATTTATGTTTATGGTTAATTAAGTATGAGTTCTATGTTAATCTTGTATGAATATTGCAATCGTATGGCATGAGCATCAGAGATGCTGTGTGGAAGACCCCATCAACTTCCTTTATGGCGTCGTCTAAGCTTCCATGCACCAACAGATGGATCAGCTTTCACAATCTTCAGTCTCTCCTTTGCTCCATCCAGCTTCCAGAGGAAGCCTATTGTTTCTGCTTTTTCTAGTGAAATTCGGGCTAAGATAAGCAATTTGAGATTATACCGAAATATTACATTTTGCACTAAGAAGCAATATCGCATGTTGTTGGTAAACTATAAAACCTATTCTGCCATGTTTATACTGGCTTATGACTACAAAAAATTCTCTCCCCCTCCCCTGTTTTATAAGGTCTATGGGGTTCCTGCAGTCTTGCTTCCCCTTTCCTTAGACCCTTATGATTTGAGAGTAGGACAGGACTTTGTTTTTTATCTTTCTCAAGATTAAGAGCGTTAATTGTCACCCAAAAAAGAGTTAATTTGAAAATTCTTTATTACTATTGGTAACTTTGAATTTTTAGACACTTCTTTGTAGATCCGAGACTTCCCTTGAGGTGAACACATTCAAAAGGAAATAGTAGTGTCTTGAAAACAATTCTTTGCATAGGCTTGAAAAGTATTCAGTTTCATGCTGTTCATAGTAGGTATATAGATGGAGAGACTGAATGTATCAATGACTATCAAACGGTACCTGGATTTCGCAAGGTACATGTCCCTTTTCCAGCAGCAGCTTTACCAGGTAAGCCGCTACCAACCCTGTACCCCCTGTAATGCAGTTTTCTGGCATCTCTCTCTCTAACACACACACACATTTGTTCGATGGTGATATTGATGGTTTTGGAGAAAAAAGAGATCATCATAAAGCCATGCATTTCACTATTTGTTGGCCATTTTGTGTGTTTATGGGTGGAAAGCATGTGGGCAGAGGAAGTTTGGTATGCAATATTAGGTGCTTTTGTTGGTTTTGTGTTTTTTTTTTTTTGTGGGGGGGGGGGGGGATGTCATGTGGCTTGCATCTAAATCTCTTTTGTAGTTTTGGTGCACCTTGGTAACAATCGAAACTCACTAAATTTGTTACCATTGGAGTACTTTGTATTTCCCCAAATTCTTACTCAAATTTGAGTGCTGGTTGGACATAGCCCAAGTGATGCATATCTCCACGAATTTGTGCTTTTGTTGATGTTTGGATTTGGAAAACATTATATAGGTTTCAATGCATTGCTAATAAAGGTTTTTTCGTCACGTACTTTAAAAGGATCCAGATCCCTTCAATACACCTTCCTTAATTCTCCCAGTAGTGGATCACCCACCATGTATTTGTGGAAGACCCACTTAAATATAGTGGTTCTGTATAAATTCATAGCTTATGATCTATATTGAAGAAAATTATAAAACTACTAAATTCACCCTTTCTATACCCACTCCACTAGTAACTAAGCTCACCTTATTTTATACCCACCCCACTAATGACTAAACTTATATCAATTTTCACCTTTAAGGTTTTTTTTTTTATACCCCATTTCACACAATCAACACGAAAATATACTTAACTTAATTATTTAGTATAAATCTCTAAAGTGATATTCAAATTGGTATTGGTTCTAAATTTATTTTATTTTGTTGCATGTGTTTTTTTTATCAATATCAATGATTTTATTCAAGGTTTATGTATAATATATATAAGGTTAAATAGATATGTATATATACAACTATACAAACTTAACTTACTATTTCTTTTTTGAAGAGAAATTCACACGAAATGTTTAGTTTATAAAAAGTATTTAAGTGAAGGTTTATCCATTTTTTGTTTGTTAAGATTCAAATATAACCTTTTTTGTATATTTTATCCGGAATTTAATTGTTGATGTCATGACACATTAAGACATAACTAAGAAGAACTCAAATATTGCACAAGGTAAGTTTAGTCTTTAATGGGGTGGACTTAGTCATTAGTGGGGTGGACATAGTAGTGGTGGACTTAGTAGTTTTATAATTTATAGTTTAATGGGGTGAGAAAAGATATTTGTGGGGTGGAAATAGCTCCACCCAAAAATCTATTAGATGAGTTTCAAATCCTATTTTAAACAACTAGAGGGGGAACTCCAAATCTAGATTGCAATCATAAGCTTTAATCGATTTGCTGAATTTGATAGATTTGTAGAGCATACCAATTGTGCAAACTTATTTACTTCCTCTTTGTGGTAAGAAATATATCTGTGGATCAAGCCTGTGCATGTGTTGTATGGCAGAGAACAAATGCAAAAAAAAAGAGGATTATAATTCATACCTGTATACTATACCTGTGGCTCTCTACTTTTCAATAACTGATACTAATGAAGCATTGACTTGAGTTCCCTAAGCAGTTAAAAATGTTGTGTATAACTAGTGCAGACAATATACATCACAGTTTTTGAAAGTTTTGGTGCAAAGACATCACCTACAACTCAATATAATATTGATTCTTCTTTTCCCAATTGCCGGAACATTCATATAACTCTGCTCCATATGTTTTTAGTTTGTACAACACAATCTAATAATGTATAACACAACACGCCAATTAGCTGAATGAACTTGCAGAAGATATGTTGACCTTCAAAGAAATCCCTTCTGTTGGAAACTTTTGATGCAGTCATCGAACATTTGATCAAGTGTTTTTAAAGCCGGGAGCCCCAGCTGAAGAATCTTGCTGCTGCCCATGCTATGTGGGTTGTTAACTCCTTGACTGCTGCACCTGAAAAGGATAAACAAGGTACACTTACAAGCATCCAATTTAGGAACAAGTTATGGGACTGCTTAGCAGCTCAATTGCAATTTGATTCTGTAACTGCTGTTTTTTTTATCACCTAAAAAATGTAGTGAAGGTCAAAAAATAGAAACTACATTTTTTTTTCTTACTTGTCTTCATATGGATAAATTGGATATTTGGTCTTTAGCATCTCAATGATCTCTGACCAATGTGCTACTGTGCTTGAACATATAAGCCTGCCTGATGCTTTACTTTCCTCCATTGCTAATATATGTGCAGCCACTACATCATCTACATGCACAAATCCTGCTGTTATGTTTGGGTAGTCTCCTCTTACACCTGACAAGAAGTTGCAGGGACAAGAAAATTAATTTTGTCACGTTACAATGGGCCTACGTGTTGTATCAAACTAAAAAATAATTAATATTTTGAAAGTGCAAAACCAAATATGTTCTTCGATTTGAAAATCGAAAAAAGTGGCTGATTTGTACGACTGAATGTTATTATGTTGTCCGATGAATACCAAACCAAAGTAAAAACTATTAGGTTTACTATCTTTCCCTCAAAATCATATACTAAAATTATTTTGCTGTCTCCTAGTATATCTACCATAAAAGCACACAGATTTTTGTTTTTCTAAATTCACTTTCATTTATTGAAATAGAAAATAGATTTAAAATAAAAAAAGGGAGAATGCAATAATCTATGATCAAATAATATTATGCAATTTATCATTCATATATTTAAAACTAATTTGAACCTACCAGTCCATAAATTAACCTCATTAAGATCCAGGAAACATTTGTAGTTTTTTTTTGTGGACTTGGTGTAGGATGATTTGTTTGGCGGTCACATGGTGGTCGATTTCGGTACTGAATCTTAAATGTTTCTTGGAAAGTTCAGTGAGGATTTCTCCAACCAGACAGTTTAAGGGAATAGGTAAGCATAACCTGCATAATAGAAATTATATGTATGGGCATTTTTGTTTTGATAAAATCTTAAAAACGATTATCGTTGAGCGTGTATTGCATTGAATGATAACTTCAAATTTTTGACGACTTCTAAGTGCAAATTATATAAGTGATACGAGTGTATCCATCACTGCTTCAAGAGTAATATTTTTTTTTTCATCTGATATTTGAGTATAGTATTTGAATCTTGGGTTATCTGGTTGAATTTGGCTACTTTCCTCTTCCTCAACTTGCCTTAGGGAAAAAATTGACTAAGGTTGTATCAAACACACATTATCTGAGAACTACTAAATACATTCACCTTTGACTCATAATTGCATTAACAAACAATTCCATAGTTACCAATTAAGGTTCATCTATCCCTGCACAATAGTACATGGCTATTGGTTTTGTTCTCTCTGTGAAGGGGGCTTTTTCCACTTAATGAAAAGGAATAATACTTTTTTTCCACTGTAGCAATTCCTGAGTTTCGCTTGTACGCTAATTTTCTTTTAATAAAATTGTGTTTCCTATAAAAAAAAAATTTAGTGGAAAGAGTCACCGCACCGTCCATATGGTGATATGGCTTATTATGATCTCTAATAGTAGAAATTATTAGGAAACACATCAGCCTTGCCCATGCATGATGGTGTTTTAAAAAAATCATCTAGACAATAATGAAAATGTCACCTTTGATGATGGTCAGTATATGTTGCAATGAACTGGTTGGTTGGGGCGTAAGCAAGGGACCAACTACAAAAGAGGGGATCACAACCACTAGATTTATCCCACTTTCTTCTGCTACTCTCCATGCCTCTTTCTCTGCTATTGTCTTTGCATATGGATACCATAGCTGCAAGCAAGAATTTTCACTTAGGAATTTTAGCATCTACAAAATTTGGATGCTTTGTAAAGTTATGCATATGCTTTTAAACATAACTATGTTGTTTTCAGAAACATAACAAAGCTGGAAGTCTTGTTACATTGTGGCGTTTACAATACTCGGTATCACTCCAGTGGGATTCATTAAGAGGAGAAACTTGTTGGACGTCTGCACGACATCTTATGCAAGTGGAGGACGAGGTAAGCACAACCCTTTTCACACTGCTTGCTTTCTTGCAAGAGGTCAACACATTCAAGGTGCCCTTTATGATAGGATCAACCAGTTTTGCCTGCAATATTAGCAGTTACATTCAGATTTTGTATGATATGCAGAAGTTGGGAAAAAACACCCTTATTGAAATAAACGAAAAGTTAAAGTCTGCTGAATAGAATCATTTACAGAGTATTTTCACCAACACAAATTTTCCATCATATCAGCCAGGTGGCAATGAGCTGGGCAATGTTCCGTAAAGAAACCACCATTCAATTCCACTCGCGCAAGGGCCAAAGCATTTTTTGCACATTAGGCCATTAAGCTTTCTTTATGCATCATAGTAGAAAGGCCATACAATCAAACAACCCAAAATGCAGATTCCAACTCTTTAAGTTAATATTATGTAGACAGCACAAAGATTGCCTGCTTCGATCTATATGGCCAACTATAGTAAGGTCAATCAAAATTGTAAAGTATGTCCAACTGGTATGTGGCTATAAGGCATTCAGGTTTGACTAATCAATGATTCAACTATGTGATTATCATTATGTATCTACAGGGGCTCTATGTCAGTCCTGCCTGAACGTCGTGATCGGATGGCTCAAACACTGGAGCTGCAGTGTGGAAGACTCCCTCAACTCCTTGTATGGCCTGGTCAAAGCTTCCTTCCACCAATAGATCAGCTTTTATAAGCTTCAGTCTCTCCTTGGCACCATTCAGTTTCCAGAGGAAGCCTACTTTTTCTGCATTTTCTGGTGAATTGGAGAGAAAGGTAAGCAACTTCTATATAGAGCAACATAAATTGGACTGAGAAATAATTTTGATTGCTTCTTGATAAATTACAACAAATTCATCCATTGTTATATTGACTGATGACTAGAAAAGTCTCCCCCACACCTCGAAGACATATGGTCTAGTGGGGCTCTATCCCCTCGTAGGTAGCACTTCAACCCTGTCGTTCCTATATAACCATATCCCTAACAGGTTTTTGGATTGGGTACAAAAAAGAATCAAAATGTGTATCATAGCGCGTATTATTATTTTTTTTTAAAAAGGTACCATGTATCACAACGTATGATACATATCATTAATCGTAAGATATACCCAACTTGAGAAAAATCTTAATAAATACGCATACATGTGAATATAAAAATGTATAGCACCCAACGCAATATAAATATCATTTCAACTCGATTATCATTTTGTGTGATGCGTGTTTGCAATGAAAAAATAAAAAAAATGGTAATGTGTGTATTGTTTTTTAATTTTAATTAAAATGTATTATAAGATGTGTATTATGTATCGTATGATACAATGACAAAATAATATAACAGTGTGCTACGTATCATTCTCTTCTCATATCAAAATGGAAGATATATATCGCGTATCTTATAATACTAATAATTGTACACAAATATTGTTTTGTCCAATTTAATAATGCATTCTGGATATATCTTTGGTGGATTAATAATGCTATTAGTACAAAAAAAAAAATTGATATAATTTATTGACATAATGATGTAATAAATGATAGAGTTCTAATGAAAAAATCTAACAGTTACCGTCACAATAATTTTAATGATCATTTTGCAAATATGGTTAACGGGGCAAACAGTGCAAGTTGGTCCACATGTTGACCAAGTTTTGAATGATAGGAGGTGAAATACATTGGGGGTATAACATTGGAATTTGACCTACTGTGTATGACTCTTAGGACATCTGATTGTTAACTAAGTTTTTATTTTATATTTTTTTGCAGATATTAAAATATCGTGTTGAAATGACCGAAATGTTTCCGTTTATAAAGAGATCGAAACGGATCATTGATTGAATCGAAATTTCAATATTTCAAAATATTTTTGAATGTTTTGAATTTTTTCGAGACGTTTCAATATATTTTCACCAATGTTTTGGAATGTTTCGAGATGTTTCAAGATCTTTAAATATATTTAGACTAATACTTTGAAATGTTTTAAAAATAAATCCTTAAATTTTTATTAATTTTCATTATTTTTCCGAAACTTTTTACAAAATTGCTTTTCAATGAGAATCTGCTTTCACCTATAGCAGTCATCTCAATTCTACTAAGTTATTTAGTAATTCCTTTTAAATATTATATCTTGTTCTAGTTGATTCAAGTATTGGTGTTTTTTTTTTATGAATTGCCATTTCCAGTAGGTAACGACGTAATGCGTTCTTTCCATAGGCTCGGATTGTAATCAATTTCAAGCTGTTCATGGGAAACATTTGAATATAGAGACGGAGATTATCAATCAAATCAAAACTATTGAAGCACACTATGGAAGTAACATCATCGATACTGAGATTTAACGTTTGGCTGGAAAACTATACAAGTACCTGGATCTCGAACGGTGGCCCGTACGGTGTGTCCCTTTTCCAGCAGCGACTTCACCAGGTGAGCTGCTATCAACCCCGTCCCCCCTGTAACGCAGTATTCTGGCATATCTCTCTCTCTCTCTCTCTCCGCCCTTGCTGCTGGCCCGGTATTCTGGTCAACTCGATGGTCTGCAGGGGCGGATCTATGTCTGGGGGTTATTTAATTACACTTAAACCCACTTATTAAATGACCAAATTATCTTAATTAAGGATAGAAGATATTTTGTCCACTACGGTTTGACATTTTGTTTGATTTTTTAGTTTTATTCTAATAGATAGTATAATTATATACTAATTATAATTTTTTAAAGAAAATATTAAATTTTTATTTTTGATTTTATTTCAATAAATGACATAATATTACATAAATTTTGGTTAAAAAATTTAAAAAATTTGATTTCTTATATTTGATTAGAATATTTTTGGTTTAAGTATAATATTTTAAACTTGAAAGGTTTAAATATTACGTCTAAAAACTTTAGGGGGTCTGAGTGTAATTTTTAACGGACATTGTTGGGTTTACGGATAAAATTTAGGGGGTCTGTGTAAAATATTTTAAATGTCAGGAGATTTAAGTGATTAAGTGACAAATTTCGGGGGGTTTGAATATAATTCTCCCTTAATTATTTATTTTGATATTATTTGTTGTGCCCACCCTTGAATTGTCTTTCATTTGTATATTTGTGATTTCTTTTTGTCTAAGATTGATGATTGATTTATTTCAATTAGATTATAGTGGTATTATTACCTTTACTTCTTAAGTTTTTATTTAATTAATAGATGTAAAAAGACGCCAAGGTCAATTATAAATAGATGTAATAAGCCTTTCATTTTGGTAAGAGTTGTAATTAATTTATTTTTATAATTTTTTTCTTCATATTAAGACATATGTATCTATTTTTGACCTTTTTCGACTTATGAGCTTTTATTTATGAGATATTATGTATGATCTTACATTTATATTATATATTGTTATATATATACATGTGAATTGAGTGTAATTAACGGTTGAATATTATTGTTTGGTAATGACATTTTTCATTTCATTAATATTATTGTACCACTTGAGATACAACTCATGTGTTATAGTCCAGCTGAATTAATTCTCAAATTAATGAGTTGAAATTTTTTGTGGGTGATTCTGTCATGTGTTAAGAGTCATACCTTGTTTGGTTGGAGATTTGAGGCCTAGATTTGTAGCTTCCATTTTAAAGGCCCAAAATATACAATGTCAACAAGCCAACATACAAGCGGCAGGGGCGGTCTGAGACATTTTGGAACTTAAAGTAGAAATGATAAAATCTCATAGTCCTCCTGTGTGCACATTTCCCTTCTTAGTCATCTCTTTGCCTCACAGACTAACCCTAGAAATCATCATGAAGTTTCAAGGAAAACAGACACCTACCCCAAACCCATGAGTTTGGCCATGGTGTGAATCACACCGTGTGATGGAGTATATCGGAGACCTCCTGCAGAACAGCAGAAGTTGATGGGCTAAGCCCAAAGGCCCAACTCATGTTATAAGCCCGGTCCGAGTTTATAGTTCGACTCCAAGAGATCCAGTAAATCCAGCCCAATGTGGACAAACCGGTCAATCTCATTAAGTTCAAGGAGCTACATTAACAGGGAACACACAAGGTCAAGTTCAAGGAGCTACATCAGCAGGGAAGCATGCAAGGGTCATCCAAGAGCCTCATTCTAGCCACCTTGGAGTAATAGTTATCCAAGAGTCTCATCCTCGCCACCTTGGAGTAAGGGTCATCCAAGAGCCCCCTCCTTGCCACCCTTAAGTAAGGGTCATCCCAAGTGCCTCATTCAAGCCGCCTTAGAAAGAGTCAACCCCTCACCTCATCCTTTGACCGAGTCTCATGGAGAGCACCGCAACTGTCTCGCCCATTGAGAAGAAGTCGCAAGCTTCACCACAATAGCTATTTAGTTATTATTAAGTCGCTTCAGTCTGTTAGGAGACGACTATAAATTGTAAGCCCCACCAACACTTGGGGGGCAGATGAGATGACACTCAGTCGAGCACAACTCTCCTCTCCCTCTCTAAGTTTGTAGCTCTCTGCTCTCCCTACACATTTGAAGTAATAAAACTACCCGGCGACCCTAGCCATCCAAAGTGGATGTAGGTCAGATTGACCGAATCACTATAAATCGCTTGTGCCTCTCCATCTCCCTACTTTAATATTGCATTTATTACTGTTCACTTGACAGGTGATGTGCAAAGCCATTTTGTGCATCATCAGTTTGACGCCGTTTGTGGGAACGACAAAATTCTCACTTCTAAACACTTTCTTTGTTGAATCTATGACGATCACCACCAGATCGATGAATCAACCTGGGGATAATCCACCACGAGAGGAGGAAGTTGCTCATCCACCAACCAATCCTATCCCAAATGCGCAGCAGATGCTGGAGACTATGTAACAACTTGTGGCCCAGAACCAACAGATCTTGCAACTGTTGCTCGCCAGACAAGGGGGAGCATAGCTTGGACCCACTTGATCATCTCGAAACCTACAAGACCTTAATGCAGTTACACAACGTCCCCGACGAAATCATGTGCAGAGCGTTCCCAACCACCTTGAAGGGATTCGCTCGACAGTGGCTCACCAAGCTCTCCCCAGCCTCCATTGGCTCATTTGCTGAGCTAAGCATGTCCTTTGTGTCTCACTTTATTGGAGGACGCCGCCACCAGAAACCTGCCACCCACCTGCTTAGCATAAGGCAGGATCCAGATGAGAGCTTCAGGAGCTACCTCACTCGTTTTAACGAGGAGGTCTTTTAGGTCGAGGAGCCTGATGAAAAGGTCAGCATGACCGCCTTCTTGGGAGGCCTCTGGTCATCAAGCTTCCTTTTCTCAGTGATGAAACGCCTACCGAAGAGCATGCTAGAATTATTGGCAAAAACTCAAAAATATATGAATGCTGAAGAAATCAACAGGTCCAGACAAGGTGAATCATCTCGCAGATCACCAAGAGCTTGACCTGTCTCTGCACTGCTCTTAAGCAGACAACCTATCTCCAGCTTAACGGCTCTCTTGCGGGTCGCCAAAAAAGCTTGGCATATCTCTGTTCTGCTCTTAAGCAGGCAGCCTATCTCCAGCTTAGCGGCTCTCTTGCGGGTCACCAAAAAAGCTTGGCATATCTTTGTTCTGCTCTTAAACAGGCAGCTTATCTCCAGCTTAGCGGCTCTTTTGCGGGTCGCCAAAAAAGCTTGGCATATATCTGTTTTGCTCTTAAGCAGGCAGCCTATCTCTGCACTGCTCTTAAGCAGGCAGCCTATCTCCAGCTTAGCGGCTTTCTCGTGGGTTGCCAAAAAAACTTGACATATCTCTGCTTTGCTCTTAAGCAGGCAACCTATCTCTGCACTGCTCTTAAAGCAGGCATCCTATCCTAGCTTAGCGGCTCTCTCGCGGGTCGCCAAAAAAGCTTGACATATCTCTGCTCTGCTCTTAAGTAGGCAGCCTACCTCTGCACTGCTCTCAAGCAGACATCCCATATCTCCAGCTTAGCGGCTCTCTCGCGGGTCGCCAAAAGCTTGGCCTCTGCTCTGCTCTCAAGCAGACAACCTATACCTCAAGCTTAAGGACTCTCTCATGGGTCCCAAAAAGTTCGGTCTCAAAAGGTGTAGCTCTCTCACGAGCAATTCTCAGACTCTGTCTTTGCTCTCACTCAAGCAGTCTGCCTCTCTCTCCAAGTAATCATGTTAAATATTTTAATGTTTGGAATAATATTATTTTTGCCATCTCTAGGCAGGATCTTGAAACTTAGGTCATCTGCAACCTAAGGAACTACATTAGATCAGCGTACCCAACTGCTTGGCCGCCCAAACCAGCTGCTTGGCCGCTCAGATCAACGTACCAAGCTGCCTAGCCGCCCTAGTCAGCAGCCCTGGTCACCCAGACCATCCCAGGCGCCCAGGCCATCACACCAGGTGCCCAGGTCTCCTCCTCAGGCGCCCAGGCCTGCTCCTCAGGCGCCCAGCCCTCCAAGTGCTCTCAGGCACCCAACTTCGCACCCAAGGCAGCCTAGGCTCGCCCAAGGCAGCCCCAGGCTCGCCCAAAGCTCTCAAGGTAGCCACAGGCTCACCCAAGGCACTAGCCTGCTCGCCAAAACAGCCCATATCAGCACCCCTAGCTGCCTGGCCGCCCAAATCAGCTGTCTGCTCGCTATTTCAGCTGTAACTTTTGCCCTGTTACTCCAAATGGGGTCCATAATATATCAAATCAAAGATCTCGACGAGACCTACAAACTCATTGCCTATGGCAATAATTGATGCTATTAAAAGTCCAAAAAAGGCCCAGAAACAGCTATTTTGGCCTCCCGAAGTTTAAAAAAAAAAATAAAAAAATAAAAATTCAGCAGCTTGCTCGCCCAGGACACTTCCAGCTCGCCCAGAGGCTGCCTGCTCACCCAAATTGCGCGCCTAGCTCCCTGCTCGCTATTTTGACCGTAAATTTTACTCCGTAACTCCAAACAAGGGCTTATTATATATCAAATCGAAGCTCTTGGCGAGCCCTACTCCAAGAGATGTTTTGGCCTCCCAAAGTTTTTTCAGTTATACCGATCAGCTGAAAATTCAAAATCGAATGCCCTCTTTTCCAAATTCTATTGGACACAAGGCATTGGGGGGCAAATGATGGGCCAAGCCCAAATGCCCAACCCATGTTATAAGCCTAGTCTGAGTTTATAGCTCGACTCCAAGAGATCCAGCAAATCCAGTTAAACCGGTCAAGCTCATCAAGCTCAAGGAGCTACATTAACAGGGAGCACACAAAGTCAAGTTCAAGGAGCTACATCAGCAGGGAAACATGCAAGGGTCATCTAAGAACCTCTTCCTAGCCACCTTGGAGTAAGAGTCATTCAAGAGTCTCATCCTCGCCACCTTGGAGTAAGGGTCATCAAAGAGCCTCATCCAAGCCGCCTTGGAAAGAGTCAACCCCTCACCTCATCTTTTGACCGAGTCTCATGGAGAGCACCGCAACTGTCTCGCCCGTTGAGAAGAAATCGCCAGCTCCACCACAATAGCTATTTAGTTACTATTAAGTCGCCTCAGTCTGCTAGGAAACGACTATAAATTGTAAGCCCCACCAACACTTGGGGGCAAATGAGATGACACTCAGTCGAGCACAACTCTCCTCTCCCTCTCTAAGCTTGTAGCTCTCTGCTCTCCTTACACATTTGAAGTAATAAAACTATCCGGCGACCCTAGCCATTCAAAGTGGATGTAGGTCAGATTGACCGAACCACTATAAATCGCTTGTGTCTCTCCATCTCCCTACTTTAATATTGCATTTATTACTGTTCACTTGATAGGTGGTGTGCAAAGCCATTCTGTGCATCATCAGAAGTAATATAAAAATTGAGTACAACCACTGATTATGCCATCCATGGTTTTTTTCTTGCTCGATTGTCCTCAATAAACTTCTTTTAGGCATTACAACAAACACTTCATGTACATTATTCAGATTGATGCAGGGTGGGCCTCAGGGGTGTTTGTCGTTGGGTGGTCTGGGTTTGATGAAGGGGGTGGAGGCGAGAGAGGAAGAGTATGTTCGTGAGTTTGTGTGTTAATTTTGAGGTGTGCCTGGATTGACTGTGTATGTATGTGTGTGTGTTTGTGTTCAAGTATACGTGTGAATGTGTGCAAGTTGCAGGTGTATGTGACTGGTTTTAGGGTTGACAATTTTTGACACAATACGAAAATCACGACTTGAACTCAGCATGAAATTAACGAATTAGGGTTGATCATTTCTCAACATGAACCCATAAATGACACGACCTGTTAAACACAAAACACGAACAACACAAAATTGACACGTTTAAATAATATTATAGAAATAAAATGCTAATTATTTGTTATTGTTTATCAAGCATTGATATAATTATTGTACAAAAAATATATTTTTTCTTATTATTATTGTTATGTTTATTAAGTTAATTTTTAATTTATAGAAAAAGTATAATCATAGATTCAATTCAATTAATTGATAATAGAATCTTAAACTTAAATCTTAGCGTTAAGTTCTTTATTCGAGATTTATATGGATTAACACGAACACAAACCTGACACGAAAATAGACAGGTTAGTCGACACGACTCAATTAGTTAAATAGGTTGGGTTAGGGTTGACTAGTGTTTGACACGAACCTGCAATAACATAACACGAATTCAACAGAATTATCACCCCTAACTGGTTGAATATGAATCTGCAAGTGTGTGATGTGTTTCAGGTGGTGTGGCAAGTGCTTTAACTTGAAAAGTGTAAACCCAAGCGTAGGTTGAGCGAAGTAATATATTCTCGGAAGTCCGAGGTCGAATCCACGAGGAATTGTAACAAGTAAACAATCACACAAATACTAAAAATAAAAAGAGAAAGTTTGTTTGAGGAGTTTTGGTTGAAAACAGTTGACTTTGATGATTAAAAATCGGTAATAAAAATACTAGAGCATCAGGTACTTCCTCTCAATTCCACACGGTAACAATAAAAGACTTGAAGCTTAATTTGAAACAGGAATTAAATGTCGGTTAACCCAAATAACAAATCAAGTCATGAAGCCAAAAGTTATGATCAAAAGGCTATTCAGAAACCTGAATAATACATTAATCATATTATTTTATGAAACAATGCTAACACTTCAAGCGTGGAATAACCAGTCATTTATTCGCAGGGAAACTCAAGCAATCGATGTACGTGGCACAACAACTCAGGAGTTTTTACAGAATAAAGACTTTGCTAAAAGATTAGAAATTAGATTAACACAATAACATAAATCATTAATTACAAAGTCTATAAAAATACCGTACTTCACTGAGAGGTTTTCCCTATCCCTAGCCCTAGCTTAGCCTTCTAGCCGGCCATAAAAGAATTGCAAAATACACTCAAGAATTCGTGAGCAAAAAGAATGGAAAAAGAGATCCCCGTTACAAAGTCTTCAATTTGTATTTATAACCCCCTAGGAAAGAGATTGATTCTCGTCAGAATTCTAAGTCTGACATTAGCAGATCTTCGACACGCGTCCGGACGCGTGTTTATCTTCCGTCCGGACGCAACTTCCAGTGAGTTCGTTCTTCTCTGATCGCCTTTCTGCCACTTGCGTCCGGACGCGTATCCTTCTTCCGTCCGGACGCGTTATCCAGTGTGTTTCCCTTTGAGCTATACTTCGTCTTCCCATAATTTAACTCCAAAATTATGCTTTTGTCCTGCAATTTAACACAAATCAACATTTAATAGCATAACACCCAAACTTGGATAAACTTTTATATTTATCACACTTTTACAATTAAATAATCAATCTTTCCTATTAATAAATGTGATTATTCGGCCTTAATCACACCCCCCCCCCCCCCACTTAGATCTTGCTAGTCCCTAGCAAGACAAATATCAATAAAACAAATACAACCACTGATTTTAAGAAACAAAATAAAGTACAATAAAACAAAACCACTTTCGTAGGACTCACGATTGCATTTAGCATATGCAACAAGCCTTTAAACCCCTAGGTTTCCCCTAGTGGACGAGTATAGTCTCGTGAGTGTTTCCAGAGATGATACCCACAAACATCACCCTGTGATCAAATATCTGAATAACAACTTTATAATATAAGTTGCTACCACAATATTGTAATTCTAAGATGCAAAATTTTTGTAAGCACATGCAAAACAACATATAGAACTATATGGTATATAAATGTATGCACTTATCATATTCTCATATAAACTCGTGTGTAGTGTGAATTAACTATACCAAGTTAGTAATGTATCCGGTAATCACCTCTACAACTATCAACTATTCATCTCAATGCCAAATCTCAATAGATAATTCACTCATGAATAATTCTCTCAGATTATAGTGATTATACACTCAAGTATCACATGTGAGTAGAAGATATTTAAATCAACACAAAATAGTGCTCACATGTTCCATAAAAAAAACGTAATTCAAAAGAAAAGGATTTGACATAGTCTCATGAAAGAAAATCAACACACAATAAATAAATAATCACTATTCTCTTCCTTATTCACACAAGTCATGCATCCTCAATACACTCTTGAGATCAGATAGAACTTTATTTAAGGTTGTAATGGGGCCTTGGGATTAGGGTTTTGAAACGAAGGATATTCAGGAATTCAAAAGACTATCCCGAGAGAACATGTACATTACACAACCAAACTTCTTTCCATAACCTTTCATTCTTCACCCTTTAGAAGCACAATTTACAACACTTGCTCATATATTTTTTTCAAAAATCATGCTTGCTATATTTTTTTTTTCTCTCTTTTTTTTTTTTTTTCAATCTGTTTTTTTTTTTTTCACAACTAGACATATTGTCTTTCTTTTCAACTTATTTATTTATTTTTTTTTTAGCAAGACATCTAATGCAAATATTCACAAGTATGCAAACTCTTTTTTTTTTTTTTTCTTTTCTTAACCAACATCTCCCCAAATTACATAAACAATAAAAGTTCAATCTCAGGATAACCAAGGGTAAAAGATATTATTTTTTTCTCATTGGCTTGGTTATTATATGTTGGGTATAAGAAATAAAATTTTACTTTAAATGCTCAATCATGGCTTCTGGGGATAATAATATTCAAAGAATAAGGTTTAGGCTCAAATAATGACAAAGATGGCATAAAATCATATCTCAAGAGCTTTTGATAACACACTTCTCATGCAAATAATTCAAAGTCAAGCAATCATTCACAATATTGGTGTTAACCAAAACAAAAATAATGAAACTATTGAAGGAGATTAGCTGAATAAAAATATTTTTTATTGAGTAAATGTAAATAACCCTCCAAGACAGATTGGAACAAAACTCACTAGGGTTTTTATACATCTGCACTATATGTTTCAAGTTCTCAAAGTAAAATACCTAACAAATTTTCAACTTGGTAAAGTCTAAAGTGCACAAATTATGAGTTTTTATAAGAACATGATATGAGATACACAAATATAGAATAAAGTTCTATGTAATGCTTAAACAGTTGCAAATTTAAAGCTAAACAAATTATTTCTATATTGTGGTATCAAATTATTCATAACAATGTTATTTAGATACTCGATAACACACCAAACAAAATATGCATTTTATAATATTGAGAATTCAGGTACAATGCATATTCAAAAGATAAAAGAAATCAAGCCTAACAAAAACTACCCAAAATAGGCCTTGATTTCACAGATACGGTAAAGAAACTAAAAGAAACGATTTTAAAAACACCGGGACCTAGAAGAAATCATCCTAAGATGAGGGGTCTGCCTGATCCTGAGAACTCTGCCCTAGCCCCCTCATCTGCGCCCTCAACTCCTTCATCTCCTTCCTCATCTCTCTCTGCCCTCTCAGCAACTCAAACAAAATCTGCCTATCAGTCCTGGGATCAGTGTCCTCATCCACTGGTATCTCAAAGTCCTCATCAATATTGAGGAACTGATCCCAATCCTCTACCAGCACATCCCCCTCTAGTGGTGCTGCCTGTTCCTGACCTGGACCCCTCTCTCCTGGCACTGGCCTGGATACACTCTGACTTTTCAAAAGGGTGCCAGAGTTGAGTGCCACCACTTTCTTTGCCCGCTCCATAGTGGCATCAATCACCACTCCTGCTTGCTCGCACAAGGCAGTAGCCAAACCAGCAAAAGGGAGAGATGGTTTTTTCGGGTCGACGATGGCTCGTCTCATCTTAGAAAAAATCAATGATGGGAGGTCAATGGACTTTCCGGTGCCCATAGCGTATAACAAGCGAGCTCGGTCCGGATAGATGTGGTTATTTCTTAGTAGAGGGAGGATGTTTGACACTGAGATTAAGTTCAGTATTTTATACTTACTGGTCAGATCCCCTTGCTGAAGATATTTGAGGTTGTCTGTCCAAATAAATTCACCATCCCCCAGTAACTCTCGTCCGACCTCATTTCCGGGATAAGCCTGGGGGTAATCCGGGTTGGCCACCCGAGCCTGCGTCATCCCGATCAGCCTTGCAATAGCCACAGCATCCACCCTGATTTCTATGCCCCGAACATAGGTGTGGATTTGGCCATTGCCAAGATCGTCTGCATTGCTAAAGAATTCTCTTGCCAAGATGGGGATACACAACCACTCTTTGCCCATGAAACCTGCCCAACGTCTAGAAGTGATAATATCTCGGACTCCCAATCGAGCGAAGTCCTCATATTCAATTTTTCTCTCACAGACTACAGGCTTAAGGGCGTAGTATTTAAAAAATCTTACCCGCGCCTCCAAGGTTTGGAAACGAACGGGATCAAAGGTGGTATCCTCCTCCTCCTCCTGAGTATTTACTCGGGGTCTCTTTGAAGTGGACGTTCGAGGTGGTGCCATAGTAAAAAAAATGGTGATGAAGAGAGCAGGGATTGAGAGTGAAGAGTTCGTTTGGAAGCTTGCAGTGCAAGGAATTCTAACCGGACAGTCGGTATTTATAAATTTTTTACACGCGTCCGAACGCATGGGGCTAACCCGTCCGGACGCGCCTCAACTGCCGCTTTAATTAGTCTTAAAAGCCACGCGTCCGGACGCATATAGTTAACCCGTCCGGACGCGTACCATGAATTTCAAACGGTTGGCTTTCCCGTCCGGACGCATAACAAATCACCGTCCGGACGCGTTTTCCAGTGAGTTCAGACTTGTTGGTTCCGTCCGGACGCGATTTCCAGTAGGTTTTGCTCTCTATTATGGCGTCCGGACGCATATTCCAGCGAGTTCTTTCTCTACACTTAGAAAAATTTTCCTATTCCTCTCGAATGACTCCATTCTTCTCATAAACCATAAAAATTCCTAAGTCTAGAATTAAAAAAAAAAAACAAAAAAAAAACACAGTTGCATGTGCACAAAGCTCAAATTCAAAATCCAATATACTTTGTAAGCTCAAATTTTATCAAATGAATGCTCCACCCCCCCACTCAAAAAATTTGCGTTGTCCTCAATGTACAAATACGGAAAGTAAGATCAAATAAGGGATAGGAAGAACATACCGGATGCGCGTAAACTGTGCTCATGCATCTGTAGAAAAATTAAAGAGAAAACACATACACTAATATACAACAGTATACACCAAATGGTTAGAGACAGATTATTCATAGTGGGGATCCATCAATTCGATGGATTCCACTTCGACAATACCTTCCTCCAAGAATGGTTTCAGTCGTTGTCCATTAACTTTAAATGTGTTCCCATTACGGGGATTCTCAATCTCTATTGTTCCATAGGGGAATACCTCCTTAACAATGTACGGACCACTCCATCTGGTTCGAAGCTTTCCTTTGAAGATGTGAAGTCTAGAATTATAAAGAAGAACTTTCTGTGCAGGTGTAAAGGTTTTACGCACAATATTCTTATCATGAAACACCTTCATGCGTTCTTTACTAATTCTAGAATTCTCATATGCCTCATTCCAGATCTCCTCAAGCTCATTTAGCTGTAATTTTCGTGCGGTGCCGGCTTGGTCAAAACTAAAGTTGAACATTTTAATGGCCCAATATGCTTTATGCTCTAGTTCCACAGGCAAGTGACAAGCTTTGCCATAAACCAATCTATACGGAGACATGCCAATTGGGGTTTTGTATGCAGTTCGGTATGCCCATAATGCATCGATTAGTCGTAACGACCAATCTTTACGATCTGAGTTCACCGTTTTTTCCAAAATGTAAGAAATTTCCCGATTGGCAAGCTCAGCTTGACCACTTGTCTGAGGGTGATAAGGAGTTGCAACTTTGTGTGTGACATCGTATTTTTTCATTAAATTCTCAAAAAGTCTATTACAAAAGTGCAATCCACCATCACTGATAATGGCTCGAGGTATACCAAATCTGGACAAAATGTTTTCTTTTAAAAATTTCAAAACAACTTTATGATCATTTGTCCGACATGGTATAGCTTCGACCCACTTAGAAACATAGTCTACTCTCCAAAAGATAGGGGAAAAGGTCCCATGAAATCTATGCCCCAACAGTCAAAAATTTCTATTATCAAAATTGGATTCAGAGGCATCATATTTCTACGGGTTAATCCCCCCAGTTTTTGACATCGCTCACACACCTTACAAAAATTATATGCATCTTTAAAAATTGTCGGCCAATAAAATCCGCACTGCAAAACCTTTGCAGCGGTCTTTTTCATAGAAAAGTGACCTCCACATGCTCCCGAATGACAAAAGGATAAAATGTTACTTACCTCATCATTGGGCACACATCTCCGGATAATTTGATCTGAGCAATACTTGAAAAGATATGGGTCATCCCAGAAAAAACTTTTCACTTCAGTTAAGAACTTCCTTTTATCCAATGTAGTCCAAGCTGGTGGCATGTTACCTGTAACAAGAAAATTCACTATATCAGCAAACCAAGGTACTGCCGAAACTGCCAGCAATTGTTCATCAGGAAAAATGTCCTTGATCGGCACCGTCTCAATGGGTATGTCACTCACAAGTCTAGACAAATGGTCAACCACTACATTTTCTACTCTTTTTTTATCTTTAATGGTTATATCAAATTCTTGGAGTAGGAGGATCTACCTAAGCAGTCTTGGTTTGACATCTTTCTTTGTCAGTAAATATTTAAGAGCTGCATGGTCTGTGAAAATGACAATGGGGGATCCTACTAAATATGACCTAAATTTGTCCAGTGCAAATACTACTGCCAGTAATTCCTTTTCTGTGGTAAAATAATTCATCTGTGCACTATTTAAGGTTCGACTAGCATAGTAGATGACATGTGGCTTTTTCTCATTCCTTTGTCCTAAAATTGCCCCTACGGCATAGTCACTGGCATCACACATAATTTCAAAAGGAAGACTCCAATTCGGGGGTTGCATAATTGGAGTAGTGACGAGCATGCCCTTTAACTTATCAAAAGCCTCTTGGCATAACCCATCACACTCAAAAGGTATATTCTTCCCTAAGAGATTGCAAAGTGGTCTAGATATAGAGCTAAAATCTTTTATGAACCTTCGATAGAAACCAGCATGACCCAAAAAAGATCTAACATCCTTAAGGGTTTTGGGGGAAGGTAAATTAGCAATTAATTCTATCTTAGCTTTATCTACCTGGATTCCCTCAGCTGAGACAATGTGACCAAGAACAATTCCCTTTTGAACCATAAAGTGGCATTTTTCTCAATTAAGCACGAGGTTCTTTTCTTCACATCGAAGAAACACTTTCTCTAAATTTGACAAGCATTCATCAAAAGCATCACCAAAAACAGTAAAATCATCCATGAAAACTTCAAGAAAACGCTCTACCATGTCACTGAAAATACTTAGCATGCACCTTTGAAAGGTCGCGGGTGCATTGCAAAGTCCAAAGGGCATCTTGCGATATGCAAAAGTACCAAAAGGGCAAGTAAATGTGATTTTCTCTTGGTCTTCTAGGGCAATTTCAATCTGATTATATCCTGAATAGCCATCTAGGAAACAATAATACAAATGTGATGCTACCCTTTCCAAAATTTGATCCATAAAAGGTAAAGGGAAGTGATCTTTTCTAGTAACAGAGTTTAATTTCCTGTAGTCTATGCACATTCTCCAACCAGTAACTGTCCTAGTTGGCACAAGTTCATTATTTTCATTGGCAACTACAGTGACTCCAGATTTCTTAGGAACTACCTGTGTGGGGCTTACCCATTTGCTGTCTGCAATAGGGTAAATAATTCCTATGTCTAACAATTTCAGCACTTCCTTCTTTACAACTTCTTTCATATGTGGATTCAGTCGACGTTGCATTTCCCTAGATGTTTTAGCATTATCTTCCAAATAAATCTTGTGAGTGCAAACTAATGGACTAATTCCTTTTATATCAGCTAAAGTCCAGCCAATTGTCTTTTTATGTTCTCTAAGAAGTTGTAATAACATCCCTTCCTGTGCTGAATTCAATTGAGAAGAAATTATTACCGGATAAGTTACATCATCTCCCAGAAATGCATACTTTAATTCAACCGGTAGCTGCTTGAGGTCAAGCTTAGGTGCTTTCTCACTGGATGGGATTGGTGGGTCAATTCTTGGTGGAAGCTCCTCAAATTTCTGTCTCAACTCTTTCATTTCAAGTACCTGTAAAGAGTTTAACAAATCAGTGGAAACAGAAATTTCAGAATTGAGTTCATCTATCTCTATCATAGAAGAGTGTTCAAGCAAGCATGCTTCAAGTGGATCAAATAGAGAAGAATCATATAATCTGCTTGGAACAAGAGACTCAATCATGTTAACCTCATGCACATCTTCATCAACATTCCCTGGTTGTTTGCACACATGAAAAATGTTGAGCTCTAATGTCATATTCCCAAAAGTTAATTTCATTACACCATTCCTACAATTAATTAAAGCATTTGAAGTTGCTAGGAATGGTCTGCCTAAAATAACAGGAATTTGAGCATTAGCATTTAATACAGGTTGAGTATCCAAAATTATGAAATCCACAGGAAAATAAAATTTGTCAACCTGTACTAAGACATCCTCCACCATACCCCTCGGTACTCTTATTGATCTGTCAGCTAATTGGAGTGTAACCGAAGTGAGTTTTAATTCACCTAACCCTAATTGTTCATATACTGAATATGGGAGCAAGTTCACACTAGCTCCAAGATCCAGTAAAGCCTGTTCAATTCTGTGGTTGCCTATGACACAAGAAATGGTAGGACAACCTGGGTCTTTGTACTTCAGTGGAGTGTTATGCTGTATGATGGAGGATACCTGCTCAGTTAAAAATGTCTTCTTTTGCACATTCAATTTCCTTTTGACAGTGCATAATTCCTTTAAAAACTTTGCATAAGAAGGTATTTGTTTAATGACATCCAACAAGGGAATGTTGATTTTTACCTGCTTAAAGACTTCTAACATATCATTGTGCATATGAGGCTTGGTAGAAGTAAGTAATCTCTGTGGGAATGGTGCAGGAGGAACATACTTCTCAGGCTCATTAACTTTAGAGGGATTAAGTTTATCATCACTTTCCGTAGGTTTTGAAATTTTCTCAAATTTTTGAGTTTGAGAAGGAATGGTTTTATCAATTTCTTTCCTACTACGGAGTGTGGTGATAGACTTAACCTGATCATGCTCAGTACTAGGAGTGCCAGTATCATTCACAAAAAATTGACCTTGTGGATTTGGTTGTGGTTGTGCTGGGAACTTACCCTTCTCCTGATGACACGGGTCAATAGTCAGTTTAGAGATTGCACTCCTAATGTCATTTAAAGCCTTTGTGGTTTGATTGACTGTACCTCTGAGATCATCAATGGCCTGAGTAGTTTGCCTATTATAATTTGACTGACTCTGCATGAACTGTGTTAATGCTTCATCCATACTTCTCTTAGGAGGTGGGACATAAGGTGCAGCATTGGAAGAGTTATGTTGAGGTAGTTGTGATGCATTATTTTCATTCCTCCAACTAAAGTTGGGGTGATTCTTCCACCCCGGATTGTATGTATTTGAATAAGGATTATTGTAAGGTTTTGAAAAATTGTTTGCAGCATTTGCTTGATCATGCAAAACCTCTTTTAACACAGGCAATGTTGGACACTGTTTAACTGTGTGTCCGGGGGTGTCACAAAAACTACAGACTTCCTCAACAGGTATTGTGTCAACCTCATTAACCCTTTTATATTCCATAGCTTCTACCCTCCTAGCTAAGGTGGCAATCCTAGCCCCAATATCATCTTCCTCCTTCAACTGATACTTACCTCCACCAGATGATGATGATTGTGCAGTTTTACCTTTAGATGGTTCCTGGGATGTAGTATCCCAAGATTGTGCATTCTCGGCTAATTGGTCTGAATAGTCAAAAGCATCATCTGGTTCCTTATTCATAAAATCACCGTTACACATCATTTCAATAAATTGACGCAGCTGTGGGCCTAAACCCTCATAAAAGAAACTTATTATGCGCCAGCTTTCATAACCATGATGTGGACAAGATGCAAGAAGGTCTTTAAATCTTTCCCAACTTTGATAAAAATTTTCAGACTCCTTTTGAGAAAAATTCATTATCTGTCTTTTCAAAGAGTTTGTGCGATGTGTGGGAAAAAATTTCTTTAAAAATTGTTTCTGCATCTCCTGCCATGTTCTTATAGACCTAGATCTCAACGAATATAACCAAGTTTTAGCTTTTTCCTTTAATGAAAAAGGAAATAACTTCAGCCTGACTATATCCATTGCAACATTCTGTTCATGGAACGTAGCACAGACATCCCCAAATTCTCTAATGTGCAAATATGGGTTTTCTTCACCTATACCAAGGAATTTTGGAAGTAATTGAATCATGCCAGGTTTGAAAACAAAATGAATGGCATTCAATGGGAAAATGATGCATGACGGTTCAGTGAGAAGTACGGGTTGTAGATATTCACGCAAAGTCCTACCCTAATTAACATTCAAATTATCCACATCATTCTCATCATGATTGCTTACTCTATCAATATGGTCCTCATGTGCGGGAAGTTCATTCTACCTATTAATGTTAGGATTAACAGCCATTGTGTGCACAGAAAAATTTAAATCAGATGAATCAAATAGATTTCCAAACAAAGTATCTAACTCCTCTCTTATTAAACGTCCACTCAAATCACGATGCCAAGAGCTCATAAAACAACTAAACAAACTAAATAAAATAGAAATCTAAATAAATAAATAACGAAAAATAAATAAATTGCCAGAAAATACAAATAAAGGAAAATGGAACGAAGTTACCGGTTCTCCGATGAATCGCAAATACCGAACACCTCAAAGGATGTGATAGCTCCTTGTTTTTCAATTCCCCGGCAACGGCGCCAAAAACTTTCTTCAACTTGAAAAGTGTAAACCCAAGCGTAGGTTGAGCGAAGTAATATATTCTCGGAAGTCCGAGGTCGAATCCACGAGGAATTGTAACAAGTAAACAATCACACAAATACTAAAAATAAAAAGAGAAAGTTTGTTTGAGGAGTTTTGGTTGAAAACAGTTGACTTTGATGATTAAAAATCGGTAATAAAAATACTAGAGCATCAGGTACTCCCTCTCAATTCCATACGGTAACAATAAAAGACTTGAAGCTTAATTTGAAACAGGAATTAAATGTCGGTTAACCCAAATAACAAATCAAGTCATGAAGCCAAAAGTTATGATCAAAAGGCTATTCAGAAACCTGAATAATACATTAATCATATTATTTTATGAAACAATGCTAACACTTCAAGCGTGGAATAACCAGTCATTTATTCGCAGGGAAACTCAAGCAATCGATGTACGTGGCACAACAACTCAGGAGTTTTTACAGAATAAAGACTTTGCTAAAAGATTAGAAACTAGATTAACACAATAACATAAATCATTAATTACAAAGTCTATAAAAATACCGTACTTCACTGAGAGGTTTTCCCTATCCCTAGCCCTAGCTTAGCCTTCTAGCCGGCCATAAAAGAATTGCAAAATACACTCAAGAATTCGTGAGCAAAAAGAATGGAAAAAGAGATCCCCGTTACAAAGTCTTCAATTTATATTTATAACCCCCTAGGAAAGAGATTGATTCTCGTCAGAATTCTAAGTCTGACATCAGCAGATCTTCGACACGCGTCCGGACGCGTGTTTATCTTCCGTCCGGACGCAACTTCCAGTGAGTTCGTTCTTCTCTGATCGCCTTTCTGCCACTTGCGTCCGGACGCGTATCCTTCTTCCGTCCGGACGCGTTATCCAGTGTGTTTCCCTTTGAGCTATGCTTCGTCTTCCCATAATTTAACTCCAAAATTATGCTTTTGTCCTGCAATTTAACACAAATCAACATTTAATAGCATAACACCCAAACTTGGATAAACTTTTATATTTATCACACTTTTACAATTAAATAATCAATCTTTCCTATTAATAAATGTGATTATTCGGCCTTAATCAGCAAGCAGAAGGTGGTGGTAGTGGTAGTGGTAGTGGTAGTGGAGGAGAAGGTGAGAGAGGAAGAGAAATACCTACGAGAAGGAGCTATGGAGTTGTTAGTTTTGTTGAGAGAAGTAGAGGAGAGACGGTGGATGGGAAATAGAGAGAGAGAGAGAGGGAGGGAGAGAGAGAGGGGAGGGAGCAGGGGGACGAAGGTCTGGGAATTAGGGCTGCTACGAGATATTCTACTGGAATTAGGGCATTTTTGATGTAGAACGGGATTGACAACATTTATTTTTTTATTTGATTTGATTGCGTTGTTAGAATTAGAATTTAATTACCAGTATTTTAGGATATTCAGTTGCCTAAAACATGTTAATTTTCTTAATTTATTAGACACTAGTAATTGTCCGTGCCTAAAGGTACGAAGTAACAAAAAATTGAATTAAAACTTGAAGAATATTATCATGCCTAAAGGCATTTTGCAACCTAAAATAAACCGTCAATTTAAAATAATTTTTACATCATTCGCTTCAATTAAATAAATTGAAATCAATCTAGTCTCCACTAATTTTTCAGAAATTTCGGCAAAACTTATTCTAAAAATAGGAGTTCAAGAAGATTCCAACCTGTCTACAGAACTCACAATCATATATAACAATCATAATAATGTCTCGTACCACCACAATTCTATTCTATTTTCACCACAATCATTATACATCACAACTCAATTCCATACCCAACCATCAATTCACATCAAAATCAAACATATTCTCATGACCATGTGTAATTAGTTCGCCGTACTAAACACGGAATAAACGAAACACATGCAAACTGCACACAAAAAAAACACACGCGTGCACAAAGACATATATAACTTCCTTCAACATCATCTTCTTTAGAGCTAGGAGTTACCACCACACAAATGTCTGATTGGAATGGACTTTAACCCGTATCTGAAAGCACGATATAATTCAAAAAAAGTGAACATTGATCTTAAACACAATGAAAGAAGAAAAATAAATACCGTACATCATCATTGATTCTCAATCTAGTTGGTCGGTCGTAAACATCAAGGAGAGCATGCACAAATTCATGTGTGAGTAGTGACGCCTAAGTATTTCTAAGTTCTAACTGATTTAATTTAGGTTGTGTTTTATTATTATAGATAGGGATAAACTATGCCCAAAGGTACCATATAATTCATAAAAAAATCGAACATTGATTGTGAACTCAACAAAAGTCAATCAGGGACACGAATTAAGCTGAAAACCTAAATTGCATCCTTAACACACCCACACTTTGCATACACGCTCAACCAAGTATTACCAATATGAATATTCTCGTAAAGGCATTATGATGAATAAAAAAATAGTCAATATTTAATCAAAACATGTTTTTGTTCTTTTACACATTTTTGACAAAGTTTGAAAGTTTTTCCTAAAAATAGGACCTCAATAAATATAGACAACTTATAAAATGTTAATTACACGTGTTGTGTGAGTGTGTGTCATTGGGAATAAAATATCAATGGCTCAACTTCTATTTACCACATCACTTGGTTCACCGATTTGAAGAAATATAGACAACCTATAAAATCAATGATTGAAGTTTTGAAATCGAAGCAATACAAATTGAAAATTTAGTTTCACCCTTTATCAAACACGATCCAAAAATAATAAGTTAGAACTCAAACTATAAAATCAAGGAAATTAATAATTCAAGTTATGAAGCTGAAATTTCACCTGAAATGGTAACACCTAAGGCCATGCTTGACCCTATGCTTATGTTCCCATTAGAGCAAGTCTGAATTTCAAGATCATGACTCTGGCCAAGAAAAAAAATCATTAACATCAAAGTAAAATAAAAACTTGTCCAAGCTTTTTTTTTTTGGAAGGTAAAACTTGTCCAAGCTTTACTTTCAATTGCAATGAATCCTTTAACCTAAAAGAAGTAAATCTATAGCAAAACTCAGTTACCAGTATCCAGATCAGTAGCGTTCAAATATTTTCTTAGCCCAAGTGAAATTCAGTTTTTCTTTTATAACTGCGGTTTAATTGAAAGGAAACAAAAATAATCTCCAAACTTCGGCAAGTAACCGCAATAAAGAACCCAAAACTGAATCAAATGTAAAAATACATGCAACAATCTGATTAGATAACCATAAACTGCATATTTAGTTTTACACAAACTTAAATTGAACCTGAAAACAATTTTTTTTAAAAAAAAAACTTGACCTAAACAAACCCCAACTAAAACGAAGAAAACCACCATAAATATCATATCGTGGTAGTGGTGTGAGATAGAAGAATTAATGCCTCATTCACAGAAATATTCTTCAATCAATGCCACTCATAAATTTAACCCCAAATCCATCAAAAACAATTCTAAGATTACCAAAACAATATAAATTTTAGACTCAATTTGAGTCGTGTGCGTATGAGTTGTGTGTGTGTGTGAGAGAGAGAGAGCTTTTCAAATTGTCTAATTACAACCAGAAACAATTGACTAATTACAGCCAGAAACAATTGGAATTCACAACAAAAATTCAAAAAACTCGCTAGAGGTTTAATAAACGTGGATTAGTGAGTGTAGTAGATGGAACTTCGAACTTTGAGAAGGGGGGTTGGTACCAATAACAAATTAACAGTTGAAAGATGCTTGACAAAATTCTCGGTGTAATTTGAAGAGCTGTGCAAAGAAAGGAAAGCAAATCGACCAATTAGTTACGGTGAACACAAATCCATATTCCGAACAAATGAAAGGAAAGAGAAATTTAGGTGACCTGATCTAGGCATTTGAACAAAAACCAAATCGACAAAGTTGGGTCTGATATGAAACTCACAAAAGATGATTAAAAGAAATTCCACACATGTACTGTTATGCAATCAGTAATTGCATATTCAAGTCAAATACATTTAAAGAAACATCAAAATCAAAATTGTAGCAAAACCACAAACAATTTGAACCCTTGCAGCATAAACACAAAAAAAATTGCAACAAAACTTTTCATTTCCACGTGCCTATGGGTGGGTATGGCAAGGGGGAATTGGCACAGAATGCTTGGGGGTGGGGGTGGCGCAAAAGGCTTTTTTTTTTGTTGGGGGGGGGGGGGGGGGGGGGATTCGCAGTGGGGGAGAACTTGGGCGTGGGTGTGTGAAAACAAAGGGGGTGCATTCAAACTGCTTCCTTGACAACTTTGTGTAACTCAACCTAGTTGAGAACAAAGTACAAAAATGGTTTAAAAAGTTGATCTCACAATTTCGTATAATCAAGTCATGCAGGTTTAAGATGACTCGAGCATTTCTACGTAACATTTTTTCAATTAATGAATGAGATTCGAAAACAAATGACACAATCTAACTAATTTCTACGTAACTTTTTTTCAACTTGTAAGCAAAGCATACACTGACCTATTTCTTCTTTCTTAGAGGGGGCTGCAATTAAGGGCCCAACGTGTGAATGAAGCATACACTTCATCAATGAAGCTTGGGTGGGCAAATTTTTTGTGGAGCTCTAAATGAACAAAAAGTTTACAAAGATTGAGCTAGAGTCTAAGTGTGTATGCTTGTGTGTTTGCAAGACAGAGAGAGAGAAATTATATAAAAAATCATATATCTCTTTGATATTACAGTTAGTAATTTAATTAAGATTAATCTAATTTTCATTCAATTTTATTTAATAATATAAAATTCATTCTAAATAAATTCATTTCTACTCAAAAATATTATTTTCTCTACAAAACCCTTAATATAGATAGTTCAATTAATATACTTTTCTATTATCAAACAACTCCATCAATTTACACCTACCTTTCTCTCTTCCTATCCTACCTCTCTTTATCGAGTCTCTCAGGGTTATTGCTAATAAAAAAATATATTGGGACATTTGTGTGTGTGTGAGAGAGAGAGAGAGAGAGAGAGAGAGAGAGAAATTGAAAGAAATTTCAACAAATTCGTGGTGGAAACAGTTTCCCTCCAAGCTCACAGACTACTCACCAACTCTAAGTGATATAGCCCACCTGAACAAAGCACTATGATCAAAAATTGAAAGCTAGCATAACTCTTGTAGGAGGACAAGGCTATGGAATCTGTAGTAAAATGAAAAAATAAATTTTATTTTTTTCCAACTGTAGACTTACTTTAATATAATTCTGTCTATAATCGGGAAAATAAGTAAAAGTGAAAATATAAAATAATCTATCTTTACACATTATTCACGTTTCCACTAAAAGAAAAAAAATTAAGTATGATATCAAAAAATAATTTTTTAATACCGTAGCCGAACCTTTGTATGATATCAACTTTTTGTAAGAAAGTTTTGTTCTGAATTCCACGATACCCAAATAACAAAAAAAAACGAAAAAACCAACACGAACTTAAAGGACGCATAGAGCAATTGAATAACAAGGGTAGCTCAAGTGGTAGTAATGACGAAATATAAATCTAGACGTCTTAAATTTGAATTTTAGCAACTCCTTAAGAACATGCCATGAGGAATTATTCTTCATGAATTTCTTAGTCCTCCCGTCAATGACTGTCTTTGACCGAATCGAGGAAAAAATTAGTTAAGGTGCGCACAAGCTGAGCGTTAAACAAAAAAAAAACACATGAACAAGTCCGCAATTGATTTATATACGTTTAAAAAGACAGTTTGATTTATATACTTTCCATGTTTTTACATATGCATGGTATGTTTATATACGTTTAAAAAGCCACATTAAGCCACGTTAAGCCACATGGTTCTTCGTCTCACCAAAGCTCCCTGCAGAATCTGAAGAAATAGACCCACCTGGGTGGATCTTATTGCTCTTACCACCTTTACCATCCTCAACTTTTCTCTCTCCACCACCATCCTCCACTCCTCTTCCTTTCTCCTCCTCCATTCTCTTCATTTTTTCCTTCTGCCGGTTCTGCTGCACGTAAACATGAGCAAAACTTGCTCCGGTGGACGACATTCTCGGAAAGTCTGACGTGAAAGTAATCGTTGGTCCGATACCGATCGAGGAGTATGGTGGCAGCGCAGAACCTCAGGAGGTAAATTTATAGGGAAGCATGCCTTTTTGAGCAAGCCATCACTGGGGTCTGTGTGTAGTGGCTGACGTTTTTGGGTATATCTTTTTCATAGATGGTGGTTTGAAAGACATATCAGAAGGAAAGGGTATAAAAAAAATATGGTTGTCAATGGCCGGGGGTCGTGTTGTGTTTGTAAACCATGCAAATTAACATATGTCAAAATTTGTACAACTCATACTCAACCTATTTATCTATACTACTAATAATCTATATCTATACTATTAATAAAAAGAAGTTAAGTGAAATTTTTTTGATTGACTGTTATATCCCTATGAAAAAGATTAAAATCAATTATATCCTTATCTATTTAATTATTCAGTATTAATTAAATATTCAAATGACCTTTCATATACTTCTATTTCTACACAAATTATTGTTTCTTATAGTATACATTTACTTATTTCACAAGTTGCTGACTCTCTCTCAATTTTTTTTCACCAACTATTTAGTTTACAATACAACCATTATCTAATTCTATTTTTGCAGCCACCTAATTTCTTATTGATATACTTGTACATGATTGTTCAAATAATAGTATGAAAAGTCAATTTTTTACCTTCAAATAATTGGACTTTAAATCCTTCCTCTAACACATACTGTTAAAGCTTCTACTTTGTTTCATTTACTTTTTGACCTTTCAAATTCTAACTTAATATTGATTAGTCGATTTGAACTTTTTTATTTCATACACATTCTCTTTTATTTTGTAACAACCGAAACGCAAAAGTCAAAAAACTCTTATAGTTGTTATGTTCCACAATTATGTGAATTATTTTCTTTCTCTCTCTTTCCACCCACCAATTGATCTCACTTTTTGTGCTTGTTTATGTATTTTGCGTGTAAATGTGTAATTAAGGTTTGTTCATTTTGACAATGAAGAAAACCCAACATCTAAGAGTGGCGGACAGTGGATAACATAATAAGACAAGAATCTGATATGAGATATGACCAAAATTTGTATAGTTTTGTTCAATCTCACTATTTTGTGTTGATTTTGACTAGATAAATATTGGAAGAATTGAGCGAGTTTAGTGGATTTGGTCAATGCAGATACAGGCTCTCAAGAATATATGATCAAGTATAAAACATAGAAAAATAATTTATCAAAACACAAAAAATATTGCTATCTACTAAGATGTGCAAATAATGAAGTGGAATAATTAAGGTTTGTTCATTTTGACAGCAATAATGAAGTGGAAAAAAATCTAAGAAGACTGGGAGGACAAAATAACTTCGGCCACCTTGTACTACACTTAATTAAGGCTGTGAAAAAAATGAAATTTTTTTTTTTGCCAAAGGGTTGCTTGTAGAGTCTTGACAACCTCCTAATTTCAGTTAGAAACTCATTTTCTTCTTTAGATGATAGAAAATAAAGTAAATTGAAACAAAACATTTAATTTTTTTCTTGAAAGTTTAGGTATCAAGCTAACCTTGATAAAAATTTATGAGTCGTTTCTTTTAGAATAAAAAAACAAAATTATAATTCAAAATAGTCCATGTGCAATGCATATGTATACCAACTAGTAATATTAAACAAGCGGATTGTTGGGTTTGAATCATGTATAAGTCGTGTTCAACCAAATTCGTGCTAGTTGTTGGCCCCTTTATACGTCAGTAGGATTAGCTCAACAGAATTTGGGGCTCTTAGCAAAAATTTTAAGCGGGAGCTTTTACAAACTTATTATAAATATGTATGTTATTTTATGGCTATACCATTTTTTCAACGAAGAAAAGGGTTTTGCTACTTTATGGCTATGTTATTTTTCAATGCATTATGAACTTAAAAGCATATAAATGAGAAAGATTGAAAAAGTGTGTGAGAGAGATGTAGGCAAGATTTATTTATATAAATATATTTGTATATGCCCTAATTACGGAGAGTGATTAGATTGACAACAAATGAAGAGAAAAGATGTGATCTTTTAGGTGAGCGATGTCAGATGTGACCGTTGAGTTGGTGGGAGAGTGTAAAATTTATTAAAAAAGAAGAGAAAGAATCAAATTTTGTATTTTTTGGGCTTTTATTCCATAATATTATTGAGCTAGATTAAATCATATTATAAAGATCAAAAATATAATTTGGGTCCTAAGCAAGCATTATAGTTGCTTATAGTGTCAGGCGGCCCTGTACATCGAGTATCCACTGTTTTACCACCCAACCAATTAAGACTAAATCTAAACATACAAATTATATGTTAATTTTAGGTGAAATTCACGAATATAAAAGTCTTGTGTTATCTTTTCTGGTGGTTATGACTGGTAATCGAACTGAGCTATGTGAGTTCGAACTGAACATGTCGAGCTATATTTTTAAACAAGTCTAAAAAATTATTCTAGATCGACTCATTTAGAGAATGAGTTGAGCTCAAAACGAGTCGAGTCCGAGTAACTCGACTATTTTACATATAAACGAACCAAGCTTTGTGAGTTCGAGTTGAATTTTTTATGCTCGTTTTCTAAACTAGTTTAAAAAATTGTTCAACCTCAATTCTCTTATCTAAGTTAAAACCGAGTAACTTGACTTAATTATCAGCCCAACTGGTGGCTCTCTTGTGGATTAGACATCACTACCAAAAACAATGGGCCACATAAGATTCAATTATGGGAATGCATAGTGCATACATAGGTGGACATTAATGGGGTTACCTGTCAACCTTGAAGAGTGTTTAAAGCAGATTGGTTAATCATATCCATACAAGAGTGCTGGCTAACTGGACACGAGTGGACCAACAGTCAGCTGAAGCTTTTTTTTCATAATTTTTTTTTCTTTTGGAAGTCATAATTAAGAGTCAAACCCTGGTTATTAAGTCGAACTTTTCGAGTTTTGATATGTACAGTTTAGCTTGAATCGACAATCCAAGCTCAATAGTAATAAATATCGAGGTCTATTCTATTAAATGGAACAGAAAAATATTCCGGCTTGACTTGAATACTAAACTAGCTTAAAAGAAATTACATTTGGCAAAACGAGGTAAAACCGATATTGGTTCGTGACAACATTGATGACGTTTTTTCGATGATTTAAATTTTTATTTAGCAATAAGCATCTCATGATTTTCACATTCTCTGTGTTTACGAGAATAAGTATCAAAGCATCTAATCTTATCTACTTCAAAAGCCATACATATACATATTCGTGCTAATCTTTTTATTCTTTCCTAAATGATGCTCACATGGTTGTCTCCTTTGTTTTCATTTTTTTTTAAAACTCCATGACATTAAGGACATGTTAGACATATGATTAACAATTTTGGTAAAATATTTTTATTATTACTTAAATTTGTAATTCCCTGTCTATTTAAAATGATTGTGCTAGACCTATAGATGATTCTCTTTTATCTTTTTCTTCATCTTATAATTCGAATATATACGTAGTTGCTCCATTTCGTGCTTGGCATCATGAAATTCGAGTTGAAATTTATGGTACATTTAGAGTCAGATCATGCCCAATTTATGTTCCTCCATTTTCCTTCTTGTAAATCACACGAGAATCTAGATCTTGTACATTTATCTTCTCAATACCAATACTCAATATCATATTGACAGTAATGATGATGGATTTAAGTTTGGGTCTCTGATACTCAATTTCATATTGACAATGATGATAATAGCTTTTGATTACAACACTAATTACTTCATAAGAACTAATTCTAACACTACTAAATTTTCTGATCGTGGGTTTTGTGGGGGATTTGAATTGTTGCTCTAACTCCTTCTTTTCCTCTTTTTATAGCCACTTTTTCGACGATTTTTTCCTTGTCGATGGTTAATTGGCTTTGTAACTTTGATGCAGTTATTTCCTCCTTTAAACCAGAGCTATGGCTGGTCGCTTCCCGCCTTTTATTCAAATCTTGACACGTGACAATCCTTTAATGATTTTAGGTTTGCCAACAACACATACATCGAATACTGTCATAATTTTTATTTTATGTCCAAACAATAACAAATGGATCAAAGAGAGAGAAAGAGTAAAGTTTTTTTTTTTTGGTAAAGAGAAGAATGTATGGGTGGGTGAGATTTGTGATATTATATATATGCATTAATAAGTAGGTGGAAGGGAAGGAGGGTGGGTGAAGTTTGTGTCTTTATGATATTATATATATCATGGGGAGGGGCAAGGGTGGGGATGAGTTTTAGTTCATCCCTGTCTCTATCTCCGCACTGGTTTATACGGGTATTCTCGTATACATTCACCGTCTAACACTTATGGTCCATCCCGATTCAAACGAGACGAATTTAAACGAATATCTATTTCTCTCCAATCCATTGCTATCCCTAATCATGACATTGAGACGCAAAAGTTATAATATAATATAAATCATAGCTTGGTATAGTGGCATATATCAATATTCATATGACCGACCTTCAATAATTAGGATAAGATTAGATTGGGTTGAGACATTAGATTTCATGAGCAACTTCTTTTTTTTTTAGTTTAGCTATCAGAGGTGTTCGAGTCAGTTCTGTGCATTTCGATTAATTTTTTTCTTGATCTAGCAAAGATAAGCTATGCACACCGGAATTATGGTATTCATGATTAATAAATCCCTCATGACCTGGTTTCAAAGGGTTGTTAACATTCAAACTCTAAACGTCTAAATTTATAACTCATTTTTGTTACCAATTAAACTACTCTTTATTATTAAAAGTTACTATTTCATGAGCAACCTTTGCTATGGTGGGAATGTTTCTCATTTAATGATACCATCTTATTCACAACCCAAGGACTTTCAAACTCCATTACAAGAAAAGAGGGAATGCAAATAAGTAAACCCTTCCCAAAAGGTCACAAGAAATTACAGATCAATGTTTGAAAAATTCAAATCAAACCACAATATTATTAATGCTGATTGATATAGCCGTGTTATTTTTAGAAGAGCAATGTTATGGGAACCTAATTTATTAATCTAATTTTCTGACCTAATTCAGTATAGTCTTTAGATTGAATGTGAGCCCCATCAAACATTGGACAATGTTATTGTGACCTAATTTATTGACTTAATTCACTTATTTGAATCGACTGTTCACTCTATCAAATATCAGAACTTGGTACTAATGCAATAGTTCTAATAAAATTGTATCATTAAGTCAGTAAATTAGGTAAAACATCGATATAATTTGACTTAATAACTTGAGCAATGCTACATGTACTTAAAAAGTAGATATAAAAAATAGACTTGATAATTACAACCATTGATTTCACTGTGGCTTCCAGCATTTATTGGAACCCACTACCTATTCAATAGTTGTGATTATTAAGTCTATTTTTTAAGTTTAATTTTTAAGTCTATGTAGCATTACTCTAATAACTTTTGATGGCCCCGTGATGTGGGCATTTGCTGGACCTAAGATTTTGGGCTGAATTTTATACTTGTAGTTCTTCCATGAGCCGTGGGCTGGTTAGCCCAGAAGTACCCATCAGCTTGTTATGGGCGTGGGGGAGTTTGGCATGAAGGGATAGATGGGATTTTCCATTTAAGCCAATCCAAATTGACCTCCTTGTAATCTTAGAAATATGTGCATTTTGTACCCATTTATTTTTTTTTTGAAATATTCCGTCAAAATTTATAACTTTTGTGGACTAAAATACAAGTTTTTTGATTTAATTACAACAAAAAAATTGTATAACTTTTGGGGTTATATTACAACTGTTATTAGGATCGATTTCAAGTAACTTTAAAAGTTATAATTCGAACCGTAAAAGTTGTAATATAATCCAAAAAACTATAAATAATTTTCAAATTTTGTGAAAAAAAACCCCACAAAATTTACAAATGACGGTATGGTACCGATTTTTTTTTTTGGTACAGTAAACTTCTCCTTTTTCATTTTTGGCTAATTGTTTCGAAAATTGGGAGCCCCGCGAATAGACCCATCTGCAGGAATTTCATTTTGAGTGGTGATCCATAATGTAAAGACTTAATTTGAATATTTAACGTAATATTAATATTGAATAAGTAACTGGTTTTAATTTTTAATGAAGATTACTTTCAATTCAACGATTGCAATATTTTAAATCCTTTAATTAGATTTAAGTAAAAATAGCATTAGCATTCAAGAGAATCAAGACACCATTATTTCCTTTTTTTTTTTTTTGGGTTTTGATCATATCATGTGATACAACTTGTACTTTAATTGTTATGATTTTTTTTTTCAGTTTTTTTTCTTAAAATCACATAAATTAATTGTAATGGGCAGAGACGGAGGTGAAAACGGGGGCGGGGGCAAGGATCAGAATGTACCAACGAACAGGAATGAAGATTAAAACTTATCCTGCTAACGGGGGTGGACGGACGTTTGCTCCCCCGCCCCTATCCATAGCCATTCCCAATCATAACCATCATTGCAATGCCAATTTTTCTGGTTTATACATAATTAACCATGTGCATGTCTCTGCAATCTTTAGCCACACTTCATCTTTTCTAGGACACTTAAATACACATACATTCTTACTTGTTTGCTGTTAAAAATGAAGGTTTGATTCTCTTTATCTTCAATCGATACCATGTATTACTTACATTTGACTTACAAATTTGATGTCGGTCAATGGAATTTTCATCCGCAGAACTTGAATCCAAAATTTAATTAATTTTCATATCTAAAAAGCAAATAAAAATATCTATATAACCATGTACTCTTCCATTCCATGTTTCCCATCCTTGTCAACATTCATCATAGATTTTTCTTTTACAATTGTCAATTTTTATTTTCTGTCAGAGTGATTAAGAAACCGTTATTCTCTGTCAGTATGTGTGTGTGATATATATATATATATATATATATATATATATATATATATAGAGAGAGAGAGAGAGAGTTTTCAAGCCCATCAAAACTTGGACTTTCTGCAATAAACTCTCTTAACCCCTTGCAGATTTTCTTCACCAGGCTAGATTTACAGGCATGGATGAGGTCCCCACATCATATTTAGCCATTATCATGAATTCTTATCTGTTCGTATCAAACTACAGCCAAGTCATTTGCTGGGGCGGCTCAACAGTATTATCAAAAAAAAAAAAAAAAACTTAGATTTTATGCCTCATTTTTAAAGAAGATTCTAAATTTTTAAATATCTACATATAAAAAATTTAAATTTATAAATATTTTAAGCCCTACAAAAATGCCTTATAAAAATACAAGTCCAATCAAAAAAAATTTAAGACCTCATTTCAAGCAAGGCCCATAATTTATAGGTATATAGTAATAATTCAAACAAAAAATTTAAATTCATGCCTAAACAAAATAATTCAACTTAAATCGATTGTGCCTATTAATTCAGTCATAAAATTAAAAGGTCCTAAAATTTATTTTTTTAAAATAAAGAAAAAAAAATTAACTATAAAACAAAAGCTACTAAAAAATCTAGTTTTAACCCTCCAAAAAAAGTTAAGTTTAAACTTACCATCATAATTTTTCAATCATTTTTTCTCTCTCTTACCATTAAGTTCAAATATGGCAACAAAAAACTTGAATATAAAATTTTAATTAATATTTTTGTATTTAAAAAAGTTAAAAATTAAATTTATTATTAATATTATAAATAAAAATATCTCATTTATCGTTTCCGCTTTAGACCCAAAAAAATCTCGTGCCACCCCTGGTCATATACATATGTATCAAAATCAAAGCCCAAAGGTTATTTTGGCATCTATAGTCAAGCACTTGACTATGCACCTTCATGTTACTAAGAATAATCTCTAGTCACTCTCTCTTGATTGACGTGGAAATTTGTAACAATGTCTTTTTAAGCTCACGCATGCACTAGACCAAATTCTCATAACATGGCCATGTCTCGACCTTCTGGAGACACCATTGTGATCACATCTAGCAGGGGCGGAGTCAGGATTTTGATTTAGGGTGAGCCAATAAGAAATATATCAAAAATAAGAACTAAGGGCCTGTTTGGTTTGCGTTTCAAAAACAGGTATCCGAAAACAGTTTTTGAGAAGAGTTTTAAGAAAATGGTTTTGATATTTTTTGAGATAAAAAACTTGTTTGGTTAGATGATTTCAAAAACAATTTTACAGAACAGAAAATAGTAAAACCTGTTTGGACAGCCCAAATATATGTTTGAACAGTAATTCAAACATTAATAAAAAAATATAAGAAAATTATTTTTAGATTGATAATTTCATAAAAAAAAAATTCAATAAACCAAACTTTAAAATATAATATATATTATAATATTCTATTCTATTATATATATATTAATATAATATTTATATATTATATAATGGTTATATATTATAATATTCTATTATATATTATATTATATTATATTATATTATATAATATATATATATATATTTATAAATTCTTATATATAAATTCGTAGATATATATATACATATATATACCAATTTATATATATATATTTATATACGAATTTATAAATATATATATACCAATTTATAAATATATATATGTATAAATATATATATATTTATATACGAATATATAAATATATATATATATATATATATATATATATATATATATATATATATACTTATATACGAATTTTAATAATATTATATAATATAATAGAATATATATATATATATTATGAGAGAGAGGAAGAAGTAAAAAAAAAAAAAGAATGAAGAAATTTGCTCCTAAGGAGACTCGAAGGGCAGACCTCATTAAAGTCCAAAATTGTTCTCCTTATTTTCAAAATTTTCAAAGAAAACTCTGAAAACAAGCTAGACTTGTTTTCGGTTTCTTTGACTCAATTCTCAAAATTTTCTAAAATTTGGAGAACAAAAAAGCTAAACAAACAGGTTTTTGGTGTTTTTGAAATTTTGAGAACAAAAAACAGTTTTCGAAACACAAACCAAACACGCCCTAAGTTTTTAGAAGAAAAAAAATGAAAACTAACATTATTCAGCCTTTAATAAGCTATGGAACAAAAGAAAAAAAAAATGTAACACTCGTTGTCGTAGCGCATTACACCTGCATCTCCTAAACAAATAAGGCTCGAAAATATTTCATGTCCTGAAAATAATCTATAATTGTTTTTGCGAATTTTTGAGTATTTTTTTTGTCAATATACATAATCAACGGAACCACCTGTAAATCGTCATTTTTTTTGCTAAAACTCTTATTTTTGATGAAATATATAGAAAAAAAAATAACGCCCATGCCCAACAATTTGAAAGATCATTGAAATACAACTCATAACTCATGTATTTTTTTTTTTTTTTGACTTGTTCAAGAAATAAAGGAATAAGAAATGGATGAAGTAAGACTTTTCATGTTGATTCCCAAAGTCTCTCATTCTTTGATATTTTTCTAGTCCTTCTTCATATGCTAGGGTCACAACAGGAAAGGTAAACATCATGGTGGCTTAAGCGTGTTATTCGTCGATCCCTTGAATACACGATAAGTGATTTATATTGATAGAAATTTGAAAGAAAATATATTAAAGAAATCTCATTTTCAATAGTACTATTGTTTAGGGTAGGTTAATAATAACAAAATGAAAATAAAAAGCCTTGACGACGGGACAAATTGTTTGTCCTTGGCACTAAGGAAACAAGAGAAAGAAAAATGGGCATGCCTCTAATGCTGAGTCCATTCTTGTCCTTCGAATGAGTTGAAAGACCCTTGCTTTGTCCCAAAGCTTGTGAGCTATGCCTTCTAGCAGCCAAGAACTTGGGGAAAAAAAAGAAAGAAATATAATTTGCGAAAAACGACCAAGAAAGATTTTTAGACCCAATGACTAGTAAACCTACGGGTGGGGGACTTTCCGAAAGTAACCCTCTTTCCCTTACTTAGTAGGCAATTCCGCAACCATAATTAAGGGATTCATTGAAAAGTGACTGAAACACCATAAATGGAGACTACTTGAACTAATGATAGAGGCGAGAACACTTTAACTGATCACAACACTATCATGGAAATGTTGCATAGACCCATATATATAGGGGCAAAAACATAATTACATTGATACTAAACCAGATCGAGCTCGGGATCTTCCTAGCAATGGGAACGATGGAGTGGGCTAATATAAAAATATTTGTCCATATCGTGCAATAAGAAAATGCAAAAAAAAGTTTGTTCTTCCCATTCTCCTACTCCCCAATAAGTCAATAAGCACTGCTAATAACAACAATAAACCATAAGAAATTTCCATGCCACCCTTAGTTTGCCTTGCATCAACACCACATTGCCATTATTTTCTTAGTAATTTTAAGAAACATCATTATCATGTTGCCCTGTGAATCTGCGATAGCTTCCTAACTAGCTGACTTCCATACGGAACCCATATTAGAGATTTTTCTTCCTAGTATCATTTGAACAACTTAAAATCCTGGCATGTGACAGCTCAAGTAGATACTTATAATGCGGAAAAATCTAGTTCTCAAAGAACAACATGATGTAGCCTTCATGTTGCCACATCAACAGGAGGATTTTTTTTTGAAACGTTTGATTGCTTGCTTTACATGGAGAGATATTAGTGCTTATGAAAGATCTCAAAATAGGAAGAAATTAAAAGAGGAGAGAGAGAGAGAGCTGGGGACCGCAACAAGACTTCTAAACTTTAAAGTAGGTCTGTCAATTGTATCGGGTGAAACGGGTTTATATTGAGTTTTTGCGAGTTCGTGTAAAAAAATATTTTGCTCATACCAATTCGTTTATTAATTCGTGTCTAACAAATCGTGTCATATCGGTTCGTGTCGTTTATTTCTTTTGATTGACTTCACTTATATCAAATTCGTTTATTAATAGTATCGTGTTAGGTCCACTCGTTTATGAAAAATATGGCTTAAGAAAGAAATAATTCTATGTGTACCAAATTTGTGTACCAAAACTTACACTAAATCAATTGTAGTCGTTGAATCATTGATGGGACCCACTAACCTAACGGCTGCAAGTAATTTGGTGCAAATTTTGATATATATTTTTAGTACACATAATATTACTCGAAAGAAAGATCTAAACCCGCTAACTTTATATCACGCTCATGTAATATTAACGAATCAACTCTACCTCAAAGAGGTACGTAGTGGGAAAAGGAGGCATTCCAACAAAAAGGTCTCCTTCAAATTCAATGGGGGAAGAAATTGACAGCGAAAGGACAGACAAGATTTGAATCAAAAACTCATTCTCATCCTTAGCAGTAGGGCCCACTAGAAATCCCTTGATTTCAAACATAACCAATCACAAAACAGACATCAGGATGAACTTTCCAAGCTCAGCCAATTAGAGAAAAGATAAGGGCCATAGGGCCTAACACTGGTCCCAAAAGCGCAACCCATCTCTGTAGACCAAGTCCATAAAAGAAGAGTCTCGAGCTCTAAATTAGACTGTAACAGTTCGGTCTGTGGGTCACATACCCTAGTACACAAATAATTGTACCATTTGCAAGCTCTCTACATGAAGAACAAACCCAAAACTTCCCATTCTGATCTGACCTTCCGTTGTTAGATTTGAAAAGTGTTAAGTTTTCGATCAACAAAATACATAGATTTTGTCGATGGTTTCAGACAAAAAACTAGCAAACGCTGTTGGTGGCAAAACGGCTAGAGCTTGTGATAGTTGCATAAGAAAGCGAGCTCGGTGGTACTGTGCCGCCGATGATGCTTTCTTATGCCAAACTTGTGATGCTTCTGTGCACTCGGCGAACTCTTTGGCTCGTAGACACGAAAGGGTTCGTCTCAAGACGGCATCGATCAAAACCTCGGAGGAAGCTCCAATGGAGAATTCTTCTTCACCATCATGGCACCGTGGGTTCACCAGAAAAGCTCGAACGCCCCGACACGGCTCGAGGAAACCAAAAACCGAAGAGCTAATACGATACCCACTTCATTTAGTGCCGGAGCTAGGCAGTGATGAGAATAACCATGAAGAAAGTGAAGAGCAGCTTCTTTATAGGGTTCCAATTTTCGATCCATTTGTTGCAGAACTATGCACTTCTGCAAATCAAAATGAAGTGGGAACGAGAGTTAACAATGATTCAGAGGCTAAAGATGTTGTTGGGGAAGAATCCAAAGCTATGTTACATGATTGTGGACCTCGTGATTTGAAAGGTTTTCACGGGTTTCTTCCTTCTGAAATGGAACTTGCAGAGTTTGCAGCTGATGTTGAAAGCTTACTGGGAAAAGGTCTGGAAGAAGAATCTTTTGATATGGAAGGGTTAGGGCTTTTGGATTGCCGAGAGAAGGACTCAATGGAGGGCTCTTCAAGTGGAAAAGTGAAGGTTGAAGATGAAGAAGAAGCTGAAGTTGCCATGGCTAACCAAGTTGATTTGGAGATTGACATTGCAAGAGAACCATTTGAGCTGAATTTTGACTTCGATTCTCCGGCGACATACGAGGAATTCGACGATAAGGTCGGAGCTGAAGGGACAATTGTGAAGAATGATGAAGATTGTGAAGTGGGTGACATGACCAAGAAGAAGATTTTATTGAGGCTTGATTATGAGGGTGTAATCACAGCCTGGGCCGACCAAAGGTCTCCGTGGACCACCGGTGAACGGCCGGAATTGGACCCTATTGGCTATTGGCCTGAGTTCATGGTAGGTCTTATTTTCGGGTCGCTTACATATTGTTCATTAGTTTATGCATGACACTTCGTTAGTCATTCCCTGAAAGAGAGACTATTAAACATGCAAATCAATCGAAACTCATACCCTATAAATCCAACTCATACATCAAAATTCCCATTCTTGGCTAATTTGTAGGAAGAACATATGTGAGACAGAATAAATGTTTGAGAGATGAAATTGTTAGGAATTAACTTCTTTAACCAAGGATCCGATATGCAATAAAAAAAGAAAAGACAAACATACAAAAAAATCATGCACAACAATACAAAGTTTTACTTGAAAAATTAAAATTCGAAAGAAAAAAACATGGAGTCGCAACCAAATTAACTATGAAACGAACAAAATACAAAGAGAAATATATATTAGGTTGTCATGGACATGAGCATATAGCGTTAGGGATACAACTTACAAACAAGAGTGACAACATTAAAATAGTATCTTTTAACTAGAAGTACCAAATCTTACCTACATTTTTGGCGATGGATAGGTGAGATGTCTAGTACTATTCTGTAACCTAATTGTGAAAGTCCTTATTAAATATAATTGTCAGTAATTTCTCAAATCTTAGTGGTGAGTTGACCCCCTTTCCGAGCCTTTGTTATTCTTAGATATGCCATTAGGGTCACGTACACTAGATCGCTGTGGCCAGAGATGTGCATGAAATATTGATGAATTCAAATACTAACATGTGATTATCAAGAAGGGAGCTTGTATTGACTATTGAGATTAACATGGTTTTATGGTGAAATTTGTAGGGTGCTTGTGGGGCATTTCATCATCCCTATGGAGATGTAGGAATAATGGGCGGACACAATACAACGGCGGATAGAGGGAGAGAAGCCCGAGTTCTAAGGTATAGAGAGAAGCGTCGAACCAGATTGTTTTCGAAGAAAATAAGGTATGAGGTGCGGAAATTGAATGCAGAGAAAAGGCCTAGAATGAAAGGTAGGTTCGTTAAGAGCTCCAGTTTTGCAGGACCAAGGTTTCCTTTGCTTAGCAAATAACTTCAACTCCAAGTTCACAAATTTGTGTTTGTACAAATTCTGCAAATAAATAGCAATGCTATGAAAATTTTGCTTATCCTTATGAGATACATTCTCTCTCTCTCTCTCTCTCTCTCTCTCTCTCTCTCTCTCTCTCTCTCTCTCTCTCTCTCTCTCTCTCTCAAATTACCAGCAATCCTACGGCTTTTGATGTAGGTTGGAAGACAATCACCATTACCACCAAGCTAAACAGAAAGTTGTCAAAATATTATAATTAGCTTTTATGTTTTTAATTTTTTCCAATTTTGCCCGCAAAGGAGCACACACTGGTCCAACACAACCATGGATATAACTAGAGATAAAACGAAGCAGAATGGAACACAGTTTGGTGTGTATGAAAATCCTAATGATTTGTTTTTGTGTTTTGGTAACACGGAATTTTCTTAAGTATATGTATTTTGGAGTCGTGACCGGTAAACGAACTTGCGATACATATAATAATATACTAACCATGTGTATCGGGTAAATTCAAAATTTTATGCAATTAATGAGCTCGGACTTAGAACATGTAAGTTTACACTTCACTTCTTCCTCAAACACTAAAGCAATGCGTTCAAGTTGATAGTGCTCAGTTGTATTCGGAACTGAATCCACAAAATGGAAGTATGGTTAATGTTAAAGTATAAATACTTAAGTTACAACCGTTACAATAGATGCTTGTTTATCATGGTATCAAAACATGAAGTTATATGTTCAAATCTAGCCGCCACCTAAACTATTAAAAATATTTTCATGTGTTAGAGCTAAAATCTAGTTTGTACGTGATGGAACGCGTTGGAGTAAATGGTTGTTTAATTGTCAAAGAAAGGCAATTCAGTCTTTCCTGAAAGTTTAGGGCATGTACCATCAAAGTTTTGATAAGACAATGTAATGCTTACCTTTTATCTACAAATTGCAAGAAAATGCTAAGAAAGATAGGGAATTTGATGGTGAGACTGACCTGCTAATCAATTTGAAACTTGGCCTCTTCTCACACTAGTCTGCGTCGTGGTTGCTATTTGTAGGTGGCCCCTAATGATAATACAAAAACATACTGACCATCACATAAAGGCGACCTTTTTCATAGGGGAGAGGGACTTATTCACTACGACAAAAACAAACAAACAAAAAAAAGTACATCTGCAGTAATTTCTTTTTTTTTTTTTTGGTTTATTGATTAAGAATGTTCGAGTCGCATACTTCAACTAATCTCATCCTCAATCTTGTTAAAGGCCGGTCATCAGGATATTTATAAGGGATAAATCTCTTATGGCTTGACTCTATGCAATCGCCAAAATTCAAACTCAGGACGTCTGAGTTTACGACTCATTGTATTACTATTTGAACTACTTCTTGGGTTAACATCTCCAATAATTCAAGGCTAGAGTTTTGGTTGAATAGTTTTTCTTGGAAGAATATAGAGAATGGTAAACATTTCAGGATGCAGTCACTGATTTGATTTGAGGACAATTAGTATGCTACCGAAAGTTATAATTTGTTAAAATCAAATTATAATTTTTTTAGGGTATTAATTATAATTTTAAAATGCACAATCAATTACAAAATATTATAATTAATCATAAAAATTTTAATTTTTAAAAGTTTAGTTACATTTTTTAAAGGTGAAATCATAACTAATTGATATTATTCTTGATCTGTCACAATATTTCATGGCCGATTATGAATAAATTTAATCAATTGTAATTTTTACCTTTAAAAAATATAAATTAAGCATTAAAGAAAATAACTTTTGGTATAATAAGGCATTTCTTGTGGTAATGTAGAACAGTCCCATTTGATAATAGTAGTACAATCATAGGTACCATAAGACAGGATTCCTTGCTGTTGAAGTACATTCTGTCTTATGTACCCCAAAAAAAGTACATGCTGTCTTTTTTGGAAAATTCTACAGTACTAATTTTTTTTTACTGTTGATTATTATTTTATATGATAAAATTACAACTTTAAAAAGTAAAATTATAATTGTTTAAGGGAAGTCATGATCGATCACAGATATTGTAATTTAAAAAATCCCATCTTTTCTTGGTCCAAATTCCTACGGAATGCTGCCGCTCTAGTGAACCCTAGGTTAGCTGAAGTTGTAATAGAAATAAATTATAAATTCAAATGTTTTGAATTCGAATATTGACAACTCTTAGGGGTTAGACCATGAGATATTTTTTTTTATATAAATACCCTAATCCCGGCGTGGATAACCTGTTTTTGATCATACTGAAAAGAGATTAATTGAAGTGCATTGAGCTGGCCCTGATACTCTAACTGTGGAACAAAAAAAAAAATAGAAACTCTAGCCAAGAAGGAGAAGGCCTATGAACTGGGAACTCAAATCCAATCTAAATCTGATTTGAAAACTTGAGTCTAAATTGGATTTATATATCTAACGAAATTTATTTTTATATTTTTTATTTCAATTTGTTAAAAACAAAAAAAAAATTGAATTGAAAAATCTTATTTTATTCAATTAATTTAATTTAGAGGTAAATTCCAACAAGTCATATATATATATATATATTGAATTGGACTGGAGACCCAAAGGTGTTGTATCAAAAGTGGCCCATGGATCAGCCATGCTGCCCTTGGCAGCAGGGAGAGAGAAAATAATTGGATTTCTTCCTTCCCAATTACAAACTCTTTATTCATAAGAGACGTAGGCTGTAGCCACTAGCCATGAGGTTTTTTTTTTGGGAGTAAGTAAGATGATAGCTATTAACCCAAAAGATTCGTTTATAATCAGCACAAAAATGAAACAAAAAGAAAATGGGACACTGATCATAAGCAGGGGTGTCAATTTTACCCACGATTGTGGATGTTTTTATTATTATTGTGGGTATTTTTATCACATTTATATTAATTATTTTTATCATTTTAGCATATATCTATATCTATACTACTTATAAAAAAAAAATTTGTTTTCCTATTATATCCTTAATAAGCTCTATAATACCAATTTTATCATGCATTGAATATAAGCATTAATTATACACGTAGAACTTAAAAGACATAGAACACCGCTCTACTAAAACAACCTGCCTTCTATCCTCTCGAGCAGCCTCTTCGTCTAACCTCTAACGTTTTTGTCTTTGTTGAATACAATGTCTCTTCATCTATGCAAATTTATTGTTTTTAACAGTTTTAATTTGTCCTAGTGAGCTTCTTTATTATTTGTCTCTTTATAGTCTCCCAAAATAGGCGAACACATAATTCGCTTCTTAGGTAACCACATCTCTCCATCTCTCTCTCTCTCTCGTCCCATATTTCTCTCTATTGGTTATTTGAAATTATTGTTTTAGAAAATGGTCAATCGAAATCCTGTTTCAAGTCACCATTTTGGGTAATGGTCGATACTTTCTGGATTGCACTATGAGAATATTCATCACCAACAAACTAAGAAGCTTAGTTTCATGAAGGACAGATGATAATGATGAATACTAGGTTTCAGGATAGATTCCCAAGTGCGCATCCAAGTCGCTATTCTTCATAGTAATCCATATTACGGGTAAAAAAAATTATTTGAGATACACACTTATATGAATTATTAATTTTTTAATACCAATTCATAAAGCCAATAAAGAAACATATAGAACAATAGTATTGAGAAGATATATGTGTGGTTTTTATTGAGCAGTAGATGCATGCGCTGGAGGGATTCCCTTTAGCAGTGATGTTTCATATAATAATTTTATTGGATATTCATTCTAAAATTAACTTGTGGATTTTTTTTTCTTAGGGAATCAATCCATTAACCAAGAAGGTGAAACTAATCAAGTGGCGAGAGGAGCCGTCATTTTCTTTATCCACCAATTCTCATCCTACCCACTCTTCTTGGCGAGGTTTTTCTATAGCACCGATTAACTAACTAATCTTCTGTCTCACTACCAATCACGACACCGATTACCTAGCCATTCGGCTCCCAAAAGGCACAATTTGTTCTATTTTTAAGAACTACACTCCGTATACAAGTATAAAAAATATAGGATACGTGAAATTGAAACTCCATTATATATTGCTAATTTCAATAAATGTAGCAGTGGTCCAGTATGATAACCTATTATGGAGATAATGGCTTTGATCGTGGATTGATGTATCGACTTTAACAAATTATTTTCTTCAAGTATATTTAATTTCTCTCCCAAAAAAAAAAAATGGAAGTATAATTGCAAGTTTCATTTACTAATTGGTTTATTATTTTTTCTTACTGGAATGGATATACGTGGTTCTTTATTTAACACCGACAAAAAGAATTCAAGTACTCCTTTTGATCTTATGGCTTAATTGCATCCTTTTTGTCGCTAATTCAAGAACACAGTTCTTCAACCTACGCTTATCAATCGAGAAAACCAAATTATCACTTGATCTAATAATTTGAGATAAATATTCTTTTGTATTAAAAAAATAGGTAAGGTCTTCATTCTTGCTGATATTTAATTCGTGTGGCTTTAATTGCTGAGAATTATTAGACTGAATTGATTCTAACAGTTGGCAGGAAGGAACTAGCATAAGTATTTGAGCAAAAGATGGCTTGATTAGTATCTCTGAAGATCTAGACTCAATGGTATCAAGAGAAAATGATCAACTCATCATAACACCTTTAGGTGCTAGCAATGAATTAGTCGGTCTTTCATTTACTTGTCCTACAAAGGAAAATTGTATTGGTATGTTGTCATACCCCTTTTTTCTTTTATTTTCTTTTACTATTGTTGGGTTTTAAGTTTATTATTGAATTTACTATGATTTAATTTAATTGTTGATAGTTTGACTGTGGAATTCATCTTGCATGCTCGGGCATGACAACATTATAATTTGATTGTATACTTTGATTCTTGCCTTTTTTGTTATCTATATCATTCATTGTGATTCTCTTGTATGAACTCTTTAGTACAGGCTCTACAAGATTATCTTATTTTTTAATATAATCACCATTTGGATTTTGGGAACGGCATTGTCACAATGTGCTACAGGTGTTGAGATCCATGCCACTGTAATAAAAGGAATCTCATGATTGTGTGTATATCATATAAAATTGTAAAGAGTTTGAGTTGCTCCTCCTTGAACAGTAACATTATCCTTCCTCTCTCTCTCTCTCTCTTGCCTCAGCGCTGAGTGTCAAGTCCATATTGCCACTTCACAACAAGGTTGTTTTTGCTCCCCTCAAGTCAAGCATTGCCGGTGATTCTGTCTGTTGGAGTTGGCTTTGTCAAGGTATATTTATTTCATGTAGAATATTTTGTGTGTTTTTTAAAAAATGCCAATGGATCAGTATTCTGATTAAATAAAATCTAAGATTTATCACCTTTATTATTGCCCACTCAATTCTTATTCCAAATCTTTTCATCTTTTCTGATTGAAGTGACTACTCCTAAATTGTTCATTTTTTTCGTGTTGTCAGTGAGGATATCATTTAAAGTATATGAAATATTTATAGTATAGGTTTTGTATGGCATTGTAAAAGGAACTTTGAGAGGATCCCCTTTTTTAGCATTTTACCATCCCAAATTTTTTTTTTTCAGTTTTAGATAATTCTGAACTTATATGCAAGTCATATTGGTTTTAGTTTCTTGTTTCTAATTAAACGGACTTCTGTGGTTGCTTTGAAGGGCCTATAAATATGGTTGATTCTTTGGCTCCAAACAAATTCATCTTTCCTCCATTATTTCTGTCGAGAACGAACTAGAGAAGCAGAAAAAAGTCATTGTGTTACGACACAAGATGCTATTGCACAACCCATGCACCTCTTATTTATAACTGCTTCATTGAGGTATTATGTACACCTATGTAGACATTGTATTGGGTTCTTTGATACTTAGTTGATAACCTTGCAGCTAACTATCCTGAATACTTCAAATTTCACCAATTAAGTTAATTGTCTTTTTTTTTATCAAGTTTGGCTATACTATATTTATTTTGCATGCCACTCCTACCCATTTGCCAAATGATCCCTATTGCTGCTATAGAATTAACTCACCCGTACACGTAAACCGTTATGGATCTTTATGGACTATTTGACAAGGGTAAAAAAGACACTGTCAACACACATGCACTTGAATCATGATCTCGGAGTAAAAATTCTTGTATTTCTTTGACATGTATTTGGTGGCATTTAATACAAGTTTGTCATTATTTTCTATTTTAGACAATCTGATTTATGTTTCTCTTAATTAAGACTAGCATCTTTTGTTTTTGTACTTTTCGTCCTCAATTTGGTTGAATTACCTTTATGTTAATTGTGACTTTGTAATTTTGGCATTTTTACTTTTGTTTATTCTTGATGTATTTACGTGTAAATTCTTATTTATGTGATACTGTTAAAAATGTTTATTAGAAGAATTTCATGTGAAATTGATAATTTTTTCCTTTTTAGACTTTGCAGTTGCGTGTGTTTCGTGTTCTTGACTATCCAAGTAGAAATAGTGAGACTCTGGTTGGAGGTATTATCATTTCCTAATTTATGTTGTCTGTTATATGATGGCACACTATGAAAAATATCTCTCAAGTGTATCTAGCTATATTGAGAGTCATGTCAACTTTTTCCTAGAAAGAAAATTATATGAACTGCTTTCATATGGCATGAGTTACAATGTGTTTGGCTCCCTTTATGATGTCATTTGCTTGAATATGATGGAATGACTCATTCCTATTGGATATTTGAGTAATAAACCATATATGGCTTCTTATATAAAAATTAACTACACAATTTTGTTCTACTATGTTTACATTGTTAGAGCTTGTATTTGAATTTCTGCTTGACAATTTATTCCCTAGAAACATATGTATCTAGCATGGTTGATTAGAGTGTTTCCTTACCGTAAATTAAGATCGTAAGAACCATAAAATCTAAGTTGTAACTGGTATATAGATATTTGCATACAAGGGCGGAGCCAGAAATTTGGGGTAGTGGGGGCAAAAATTTTAGCAACAACAATATTATATGTACTAAATTGGAAAAGTTAATGCATTAATACCGTTGAATTAACAAATAAAATGCATTTAATGTTGATACCCTATGCTAATTCAACAATAATAATGCGTTATATTATCAAATTAGGCCTTTCAATTATATGTTAGTAACATTTTTTTAACAAAAGTAAAATTTAAAACTTTGAAGTAATAATAAATTAAATGAGGTGGCCCAATGTGTGGCCCAATGTATGGTTTCTGCTATTTGCAAGGTCTGAAGTAAGATGTACGTATTCTTATTCTGCATGTGCAAGAGTATTTTTTTTTGCAGCTTAAATCCTTGACATTCAAATCATAAAGGAGCAACGTATACCTTATCTTTACCATCTTATTGACTAATTTTTATATTATAAAAATATTACATAATAATATTATCATTCAATGTGTCAAAATTTACAAAGATGAGAGTAAGGAGGCTTCATATAGGAGAGAGAAAGAAAAGCTCCAAAATTTCTTGAACACATGTTGAGAGATTCAACTAAATAATCAATAATAAAGTAAAGAAATTTAATCTTAATGTTAGAAATTATTAAGTAAATTAAAATGTATATGAATTTTTGTGGGGACAAATTTAAAATATATTAAAATTTATATAAAAAAATGTTTGGACAAAAATTTGTCCCCACAAAGGTAAGTTTGGCTCCGCCCCTGTTTGCATAGTCTACATCTTTTCTTAAATACTGTCAAACCATAAAATTAATATCTGAAATGAACCACCAAACACCAAAACCAAAAAAATCCCTTTTGCATTGCTTGGTCCCTATTACTTGAGGATGCTGAGAAGAGTGGATAGGGCGCACACCTGAGTATCTTGGCAATATTTGCATCTTTGTATTGGGCAACTAAATTGAACCACTTTCACGTGGTATTAAAGAATCATCCAATTTAGAGTACTTCGATTTGGTCATTTGCTAAACTAATAAGCTTTGCTGAAAATGACTATCTTTCATTGACATTGTCAATGCATTGTAGAATGTGGTCACAAGTTCTTTAAAACGAATTTCTATTGAAAAATTGATTCTATTATAATCTTACCTTTCCATTTCCCACCACCTACCAATTCAAAGAAGAAACAAAATGAAAAGGAATTAAGTAAAAGAGCCATCGATAGTCCCTTTGTTTCTAGCAACAATACTTGAATTGATGCTATTGTACCACAATATTTTTGCTTAAAATACATTTATTTATAAAAATTGAGGTCAAGTAGCACAACCAAACAAATGAGATTTGCCCACACAAAATTTCTCAATTTCATCCAACCAAAATGTAATGATTATATGCATTTAGATTGATCTCACATTTGATCTTTAATTTCATGCATGCAGTTCTGTTTGACTTGTAACATGCTCTTGGTCTTCTAAAAACTTAGAGAACAACAAAATATTTTTCAGTAGGATAAAACAATTTTTTAAAAAGAAAAAAAATACTAAAATATATTTTATTTGTTAGTTGTTGTGTATATTTTGTTTTGAAAAGAAAACAAAAAGAAAAACAAACAAACTTTGTAATGAAGTTGTCCACGTGCTTGGACATATTGGATAAAGACGTTAAGTCTATATCTTCTACCCTATGAGATCTTCAATTGACATTGCTTTTGCTTTACTCTATTAGTGTGTTTGGTTTTTAGTCATGTTTGGCATATTTATCTAGGGTTCTCTTTTTCTATATTGTTAGTATTGTCTTTGTAGATGGGCTCGATTTGGTTTTGCTTTGGGAATGCTAATGGAGTAGGCAACAAACTTAGACTTTGTTGATCAAGTTAACATTCGACGCTACAATTTAGGGATAGTAGGTTTAAATTGAATTTTATGCAAGATATCCAAGGCCATTTCAATGCTCATTTTCTAATTGTGGCTATGAAATCAAATGTTGCACTGTAACTTCATTGAAAAAATTGTTGGATTGTATCACTGAAATCAAGGGAGTGGAATATGCTTGCTAATAGTCTTCAATTTTTCCAAAAACAATGGCTTGTTTTTTCAATATAGTTAGACCTTGAGTTACCTTATGTCATTAATTGGGTTAATTGTATAGCTTAATAAGACTTCATGGAATTTTGGTGTAATCTATATATAAATTGGAGTAAAGAAGAATACCGCAATAGGAAGTAGCTGGTATAATTTGGTCAAAAACGGCCTCCAATTAATATCTATTTGATTTGGATAAAAACCACATTATTGTGTCATCACTTTCTATATGAATTTTTATTTTCACAAAATGTGTAAGCAGATTACCGTTAATGATCAACAACTTATATAAACAATATTTCACACTCAACATGGTCCACATGCAACGCACGTGTGCACCAACTAGTACCATAAGAAACAGGTTAATCTCCTTAATGTTTAAGGGGCTGTTTGGTAAGGAGGAATAGGGCTTGACAAGATAGGTTTGGGAAAATTTTTGTAAAGGACTCCTAAACCTCATATTTGGATTGAAAATTCAATATTGAGTTCCAAACTCGGCCCGTAACTGGCCCGAATATTAAACTCATGACCATGGATTTCGTCAAATTTAGGGTGTGGATTTGGGAAGATGGGTTAAGGGGTTAAAAATACAAAAAACAATTGTACCCCTTAACATGTGTATGAATTGGATTGATCAATGGTAAAATAGTCATTTACAGAACAAATAGTTGTTAATAATTATGAAATATCCGTAGGTCTTACATGTGTATGTGTTGCATACCAAACATGAGTTGACCAAATTAAATGTTGAATCCTATCTTTGTAAAGAGGGATTTGAATTTCGAAGGGTTTGGAAAAACCAATTCAAACCCTCCCAAAAAATCTATCGAAATAAGTCCTAAGGGCTTAGCTCATAATCTATACTTAATACAATTTTGGCAACTTTCCCATAGCTATGCAAGATGATCACTAAAACTGATAATTGAATCGAGCTACTCGAATTCGGTTCGGGCTCAACTTGAGTTCGGCTCGTGTACTAAACGAACCGAACTTGAATAATCTTTTAGGCTCATTAAAAACCGAGTCTAAAAACTCTCTACTTGAAGTTGTAAACCTCAACTCGTTTATATATAAAATAATCGAATTACTCGGGCTCAGCTCATTTTCTAAACGAGCCAAAATTGAACAATTTATTAGGCTCGTTTAGAAAAATGAACTCGATAAATTCGATTCAAACTCACAAAATTTAGCTCAATTATCAACTCTAATGATTACAAAGGAAATTACTGGAGTCTTCTACAATTCATCTGTTTTTTGTAATCACTGATCTCCTAGAAGCTTGATTCTATGAAAAGTATTGGCTCAAGGCTAATACTTTTCTCAGAATTCTTAGTTCTTGAGGTCAAGTCTTCTGCTTTGTGCTTGGATGTCACTGTTAGTGGAAGTGATACGTGATTTTGAATGGAGGGTACTGCCCTCTCTTTGTACATTTTGCTTCTAAAATCAACATACAAGTTTACCTTACAAAAAAAAATGAAGAGAAGGAAAGAAATGCCAAAGACTGCTTATGCTTTCACAGAAATAATAATACTAATGTGACAAAATTTGTTGGCATAATTTATTAATATAATTCATCATAATTATTAAAGAGTATTACTATTGAAAACTAAAAATTGACCGAATGATATGACACTGACACGGTCTAATAATATTTTTGTGATTATAACTGTTGAATTTCTTTATATTGAGACTTCATCACTTGATATATTATTATACAGGTAAATAAAGTCAATTTTTTAATCTCAATAATATTACACATTATTGAATTGATAATAAATTTTAATAAATACTGAAATTTATTATTAATTCAATATTTATAAATAATTATGCCAACAAATTAAATCTAAATAGGATTCTAGAAAAGCCCGAAATTCATGGGACACACTCACCATGTCCGTGTACAAAAAGCAGCTGAAATTTGGCAACTCCAAACCACTAGGGTCATTGCATGAACGGCAGCTGTCCAAACACCCTGCATGCAATCCACGTGACTTCTATGCAGACTGACCTCACTTCCGCCACCTTTTCTGACACTTACAACCAAAACACCAACTCTACTAATTGGTACAATCTCCATGAAAGCATTCATGGCTGACTTCATAAACAAGAATTTAAGGTTAATTTAGAAGTCTTTTAGCAGAGTTAGATTCACCATCATTGAGGAAGGAAAATACAGCATTGCTACAGAGAGAGAGAGAGAGAGAAAGACATGTCCGAAAAGTCTGATAAAATTTGTGTAACTTAAGAGGAATCTATTACCAAAGTATCGCTTTTTTAAAACTTAATTACCACTCTACCGTCGTTTTAAACTTATTTACCAAAGTACCGCTGTTTTGAAAGCGTATTTACGAAATCCGATTTCTCTTAAAAGGCGGACTTATCAAATCCGACTTCAATCAAAAAGCGGCCTTACCAAATCCGACTTTACTTAAAAAACGGACTTACCAAATCCGACTTCAATAAAAAAACGGACTTACCATTTTCGATTTCAGTATTTAATAAAAAAAACGCTTTCAATAGAAAGCGGATCTCTTGATCACGCTTTCTATGAAAAGCGTTTTTATGAAATACGCTTTCAATAGAAAGCGTGATCATGAAATCCGCTTTCTATTGAAAGCGTTTTTATGAAATACGATTTCAATGTTTCGCTGGACACTGCCAAAAAAATGTATTTATTAAACAAAAAAATCAATTTTAGAATTAAAAAATAAATTAAAATTATAAAATTAAAATATTTAGTTTAAAATAAAAAAATTAATTTTATTCCCACTATCACAATTTTAGTCCCACCCTTATTAAAAAAAAAATAAAAAAAATATTTAGTTTTAAATTTAAAAAATACCAATCATCGGTACCCCTCCCCATCCCACACAAATAAAAATTTAAATCCTAAAAATTTAAAAAGTCAGAACTAAACATAACAATGCACGTTGAATAAAGTATACATTTCTATACAAAAGAACCCACACGTTGAATAAAGTATTATGTTACGTACTAACTAAAAACATGACGAATTTTAAAAAAATTTGGCATAGTTCTGACTTTTGGTGTGATTCTTGGATGGATTTTGGTTTTTAAATTTTTAGGATTTAAATTTTTATTTGTGTGGGATGGGGAGGGGTAGCGATGATTGGTATTTTTTAAATTTAAAACTAAATATTTTTTTTATTTTTTTTTAATAAGGGTGGGACTAAAATTGTGATAGTGGGAATAAAATTAATTTTTTTATTTTAAACTAAATATTTTAATTTTATAATTTTAATTTATTTTTTAATTCTAAAATTGATTTTTTTGTTTAATAAATACATTTTTTTGGCAGTGTCCAACGAAACATTGAAATCGTATTTCATAAAAACGCTTTCAATAGAAAGCGGATTTCATGATCACGCTTTCTATTGAAAGCATATTTCATAAAAACGCTTTTCATAGAAAGTGTGATCAAGAGATCCGCTTTCTATTAAAAGCGTTTTTTTTTATTAAATACTGAAATCGGAAATGGTAAGTCCGTTTTTTAAGTAAAGTCGGATTTGGTAAGGCCGCTTTTTGAATGAAGTCGGATTTGGTAAGTCCGCTTTTTGACTGAAGTCGGATTTGGTAAGTCCGCCTTTTAAGAGAAATCGGATTTCGTAAATACGCTTTCAAAACAGCGGTACTTTGGTAAATAAGTTTAAAACGGCGGTAGAGTGGTAATTAAGTTTTAAAAAAACGGTACTTTGGTAATAGATTCAACTTAAGAGTCACTGTACGATGACATGACACCAGCAATCTAGTTGGTTGAGAAGTTGACAACATGGGAGCTTTTGACCAATCCCAGGCGGTTTTGAAAAAATATTCTCAAATAAGAGTGGTTTTGAAAGTAATTCCCAAATGTAGGCACTTTTTAAAAACGTCAAACCGACTGACGTTTTTATGCTAAAGACGTCAGTCCGTTTGACGTTTTTAAGCCCAAACACGCGGCCCACTAAACCCCTTAAAAACGTCCAACCGTTTGACGTCTTTAATAAAGACGTCAAACCATTTGACGTCTTTAACTCTCCCTCATATTTCCCTCAAGTAAGCTGTTGTGAATGTAGCCGCAATGTTTGACTTGGTGTACAAAGAAATAAATGGATTTATTTTAATGTTTTATCTTGTTTTAATTTATATAATTATCATAACTACCCATTAGTTTAGATAATTATTATAACTGCCCCCTAATTTTTTTTCTTGGATTTTAATTTAGTCCGTAGTGATAGGTTTTTTGCCTTTTTTTTATGAGTAAAATGTTAAATGTTTATTTAATAAAAAAAAATTAATTAATAAATAAATTGTGAAATTTTAAAAATATATAAATGTTTTTTGTTATTTATTTATAAATGTAATTACATTCAATAAATAAATAATTATAAATTAAAAATACATAAATTTCTGACGTTTAACACATCACTCCACCGCCAGTCCATATCATTCAAATTGGGCTATTTTTAAATTTTTTTTGCTCATTTTTTTGCAAAAAGTCACATTATTTGTTTATCACTCCACTTGATTTGGGTAATTATCATAAGTGACCCCTAAATTTTGCTCTCTTGTTTTAATGTAGTCCATAAAATTTTTAAAAAATAACTTTAATCCATCAATTATTAATTTTATTTCAATTAAATCTTTCCATTAAATTTGGTTGGTGTTGGATGGTGTTGAATGTATATTATGTAACAGGTGATTTTGGAAAACAAATTGGGGTCATACATATAGGGGAAACTCTGCCGAAATTTTTAATTTTTTTTTTTTTGTGTAGATGTAACAAAAAATCGTAATTTTTATACTGCAGATGATATGGCAGCCATTCACCGCTGATGTGTTGGCCACCTTACCTGATTATTGCTTACGTGATCGGGACTTATGGACTACCCGGGCCCCGCTCAAATTTAATGGAAAGATTTAATTGAAATAAAATTAATAATTGATGGATTAAAGTTATTTTTTTTAAATTTTATGGACTACATTAAAACAAGAGAGCAAAATTTAGGGGTCACTTATGATAATTACCCAAATCAAGTGGAGTGATAAAAAAATAATGTGACTTTTTGCAAAAAAATGAACAAAAAAAATTTAAAAATAGCCCAATTTGAATGATATGGACTGGCGGTGGAGTGATGTGTTAAACGTCAAAAATTTATGTATTTTTAATTTATAATTATTTATTTATTGAATGTAATTACATTTATAAATAAATAACAAAAAACATTTATATATTTTTAAAATTTCACAATTTATTTATTAATTAATTTTTTTTATTAAATAATCATTTAACATTTTACTCATAAAAAAAAGGCAAAAAACCTATCACTACGGACTAAATTAAAATCCAAGAAAAAAATTAGGGGGCAGTTATAATAATTATCTAAACTAATGGGTAGTTATGATAATTATATAAATTAAAACAAGATAAAACATTAAAATAAATCCATTTATTTCTTTGTACACCAAGTCAAACATTGCGGCTACATTCACAACAGCTTACTTGAGGGAAATATGAGGGAGAGTTAAAGACGTCAAACGGTTTGACGTTTTTAAGGGGTTTAGTGGGCCGCGTGTTTGGGCTTAAAAACGTCAAACGGACTGACGTTTTTATGCTAAAGACGTCAAACGGACTGACGTCTTTAGCATAAAAACGTCAGTCGGTTTGACGTTTTTAAAAAGTGCCTGCATTTGGGAATTACTTTCAAAACCACTCTTATTTGAGAATATTTTTTCAAAACCGCCTGGGATTGGTCAAAAGCTCGACAACATGGTATATTTATGTTTTAATCGAAAAATTCCATGAATGAATACTCAATGAAGTCAATTTTGCGAGCCTATCAATAACTAAAATAATATAAGGACATGAAATCAAATCTTGTAGGACAAAATTGGGGTGAAAGTCTAAACTCATAATTAGAAGACATAAATGATGATAAGACACGCAAATCTTGTAGGATACGATTGAGGCGAAAGTCTAGACTCATCATTAGATGTCGCAAATGATAATAAAAGATACAAATTTTGTAAGACACGATTGAGGTGAAAGTCTAGACTCATCGTTAGAAGTAACAAATGATGGTACGAAATGCAAATTTGTGTGCATAGTTTTCTAAATAATGGGTGTAGTGTTGAGAATTATTTTCTGGTGTGTATCGAGTTTTGGTGTTGTTTATTTATATTTAGCCCAAAAAAGAAAAAAGGCAAAGTCACCCTTTCAAAAACATACCCAAGAAAAAGTCACCCTTTCAAAAACATACCCAAGAAAAAAAAAACCAAAAAAAGAAAAGAAGAAAACACTGAAATTAAAAGTTAAACGACGGAGTCACCAAAACAGGTTCTCTCCATCTTACATATAACCATCAGAGAGCTCTTCCACCTCGGAGATTTTTGGGTTCATTATCGGATTCAAACCAAGTGTCAGTTCCAGAAGAACCTCGCTATGGTCTATGTTACTCCCGGGTTTCACAGCCCAAACCGGTTCAGCCTGATTCACCAAGTTAGACTCCATGGTTTCAGGTTCAGCAGAGAATGAGTCATGACTAAGCACCCGGTTCAACTCATTTGGTTGATCGGAGTCCCAACCAGATGAAGTAGACCGAGTTGTATAGCCTTTGCCTTGGCCACCAGACCGCTTGAACCGGTTTCGAGTTCTCACTTGGTGAAGGCCATTGGATTCCTTGGAGAGATGGCGTATGTCACAGCCTTTGAGAGGCATGATAGGGTGTGCCTGAGCAGCAGCATCGTCAATAGGGACTTGCATGATCTGTGAACCTTTGAGCACAGCATCTACAGCTGATTGGCAGTGGTGCCAGTTACCTGACCACATCAACCCAACTGACCCATATATTGGACTGATAATCCTCCCACATGCCTCGTATAGCAGTGACCTAAATATCACTGCACAGAGAGAGAGAGGAATTAGGAAATGCCCATCTCAAGATAAACAGAATATACATGCATTATATGTCTTTGTCTCTGTTTGGATGAATGAAGGTGTCAGTCTCTTGGTATTTGTATCAGAAGCCTAGGATCATCTGGCCTTGGCGGTTGTGGCCTTGTGAGTAAGGGGAGGAGGACTTACAGAAGCATAGCCATGGCCCATGGGAGCCGACAAATAGAAACATTGATATATAGTGTGTGTGTGTGTGTGTGGGTGTGTGTATTGTATATGTATGCCTACCAGGGCGAATGTGGTCATGGCCGCCATTGATGAGGTTCAATAGGCCAGCACGACCGTAAAACTTTGCAAGGAAAATGGTGGCATTAGCTTGAGATTCAGGGGATTTTATCCATTGAAGGCAAGGTCTGAGGGTGCAGTCTTCACTACAGCCTTTGCGAAGGACTCTGCAGCCATTGCAGCTCATCCTCATAGCTGATAATATTTCACAATCACAAAGAGAGAGAGAGAGAGAGAGAGAGAGAGAGAGATGGAGTTGGGTATTTAAGTGGTTGTGGTAGAAGTGTTTGTGGATGACTCAGCCGCGGTTTCTTCCTGAACAGCAGTGTGTGAGAAAGCAGTCCTCAAAATCCAGAATTTATTGCTTCCATTTTGGGCTTTACTCGTAATCTTTCAGGTTGGGATGCTTTCTATCTGAAGCTGCCCCCACTTGTTTGGGCTTTTGTACCTTCCAAGCTCCCCTCCCTTTGCAACTATATTACGAACCCGCCATATCAACATGACCCTACTATAGAGTTTTTTTTTAATTATGATCAGCCTATCCAAATTAATCTATACGCATCTCGATTAATTTACTCTCTAATTTAGTGAAAAATAAGTTATCCATGCCGAAACTAAAAAATTGATGAGAAACAAGTTATCCTTCAAATAACAACATTCATTTAAACTTTAAATAGCATTTTTCTTAATGTAGCAAAATTAAGCACTAAGCAGTAAAATTATGAGTAAGTAGTAGTTTGACTACTGATAAAACTAATACTTTTTATTTTTTTGTTATAATGTGTCTAAACTTGTACCGACTACTCCCTCGAGTTTTGAGTCAGCCATCGTAACTCAAGCTAGTTTTAAGAACATGTTCCCTAAACAACAAGGGTGACTAACCCTTACGGGGTGTAAAAAATATCAAATTTGAGAACTCTTGTTTGTAAGAAAGGCAAACTTGATCACTGGATCACCCTAACAGTTGACAAAACTAATATTCGAGCATTAAAGAATGGATACAATTTTTTTTTAGTTGCGTCATATAATATATATATATATATATAGAGAGAGAGAGAGAGAGAGAGAGAGAAACTAATTAAATAAATATCATTAAAACAAATATGACAAATAAAATCTTTAATCAAATTTTTTGTACATAATGATGTGACACTGAATTTTATAATCCATTTGATGTTAAAATTATGGTTTGGTTTGCAATAAAAGGAGACCATTGTGAGCACAGTGTTTTTTTTTATCTTGGAAACACATTTATTTCAATTTCTGTTTTAAATAATAATTTTTGTTTGTTTGTTAAGCATTGATGTCAATTGGGTAAATAATTAATGAGCAATGCTATTAGGATCTAGTTTACTGACTTAATTCACTGTGATCTTTAGATTTACTGTAGGCCCCATTAAACATTAAAATTTGGTATTGATCTAATGATTTTTATGAAATTATATCATTATATCAATAAATTAGGTCAATTTTTAAATGCAAATAGTATTACTTATAATTAATAAATGAGTCCCCCTGCTTGCCATTCACTTCTTTTAGTTGACTGGGTCAGTCCAACTGATATTTATTAGCTAGGGCATGAATGCAATAGTTACAACCTCAAGGGCGGATGTTGGAGATAAAAAAAAATAAGAAAACGCCAAGCCAACATAAAATTATTGGCAAGAGTTCAAAATTTGTCAATTTTCTTAAAGTTGGGTCACGAGAATGTATTGTTAATGAATTTTTTCGTTTCAACGGTGATGATTTACCTTTGACAAGACCGGAAAAAGAATTAGTTAAGGTATTTGAAACTTGTCAACTCTCTTAGGGTCAAATTATGAATGATTTATCCCTTATAAATTTTTTAATTTCGACGTATATAACTTTTTTTTTTTAGTTCAACGGTTAGGGATGTCCGGACCAACTTATGCGCACTTCGACTAATCTTCTCTCCGATTCGATTAAAAACAGGTCATTCACACCGAAATTAAGATATTTATGCAGGATAAATCTCTCATGATCAAATCTCATACAGTTGTCAAAATTTAAACTCAAGACATATATATATATCTATATAATAAAGTAGCTTACAATTCAAATCTTAAAAGATAAACAAAATGACTTTTGCTATTCGCGGTTGAGATCGCTTTAAATTTTACTCTAAAATTAATCTAACGACTAATATTAACACTCTAAATTTAATAGGAAAAATAGGCCCCTAAGGGTGTGTTTGGAGTGATTTTTTAAAAGTACTTCTACAAATTATTTCTCATAAATATTTTTAAAAAAAAAATAATAGTGTTTAAAACCGCCCCACTACTACCTCCACCACCACCACTGTCGTCGTCGCCGCCGCCGCCACCACCACCGTTTTCGCCGCCACCACTGCCGCCGTCGTCGCCACCGCTACCACCGTCACCATCACCACCGTCGCCACCACCACCACCACCACGGTCATTGTCACCCACCACAACCATCACCGTCTCCTACCACCACCACTGCCGCCCACCACCTCTTACCCCCATTACAAGCCGATGCTTAAATTCTTTTATCTCTTCTCTATGTTTGCGATTTAATTTTGGATATGAATACAAATATGTTTATTGTTTACCATTTTTTATTACATTGTGCCTTCAGGCACAGGCAATAACTAGTATATATATATATAACCTATTTTTGACAAAATTAAAGAAATGATTAATCAACGTATACATAAACTGCCTCTACTCACTGAACCACAAAAAAAATGAGAAGGGGTGCGAGAATCGTGCAAGAGAATCCAAAAAAGGTGTGGATTTTAGCGCGTGTCTAGCACGTGGGTCAGCTCTCTCCAACTCCGTGCAGGTTGCCACATAATCATAATAATCACGAAAAACACCTACGCCCTGGCCCACCCACCTGACCACCACACCCCCATCCCGATCCTACGAACTGGGCCCACACACTCCACCACCGTCATTCCCGGTATTCTGGAGGTTTTGATACTGTAAAACCGCGCACTTTTCCCATAACTGGGAAGTAGAAAACCGCTTGTTTCAATACCAACTTGTGTTTTGCATGGGACTGTGGGCGTCCTACTAGGTTTAGGAGCCACTGGTTTTTGTGATACCTTTCTATCCTAATTAATATTAAAATTATTTAAAATGCACGTAAATTATTTTAAATATTTTTTATTGTTAAATTAAAAAATAAAAATTATTCATTATTACCCTTTTTTTCAAAAGTAAAAAAAAAAAAAATTATTTTCAAACACTTAATTTCCTTGTAGTTTATATCTTGCCACACTTTCAATCCAACCCGCATATTTGGTTCAAGAATAACATAAGATGAGATTGGAGAATTGGTTTCAATTCAATTCATATTGATTTTTAGTAGTTTGTGTATACTTTATCTTATCCCTATTATATCGTGTTTGGATCAAACTATAGATGAAGCACGGATTCATTATCCCAATATTAATTTGTACTTGAATGAGAGATAATGAATGAGATAAATTTGAATAGACAAAACAGCTCAAATCAATGCATTACTTTCGAACATATCAATCAGGTCTTATTTCATATGATATATTGTATAGTATTAATTTATACCAAGTATGTGGTGTAAGAATACGTATATTACAATATTGGGTAGGTATTGAATACTAACAAAGTCATTAATTCTCCGTTTGGTAGAAATGATGAAAAGTAGGAGGGATGAAAACTAAGAGGGGTACATTTTCGAACAAAAAAAAATATAAATGATACAGTTTTTTTTCTTTGTGTTTGGTAAGATGGATGAAAAATAAAAAAGATTAATTTTTTTTTTTGGTGCTTGGTAAGATGCAAAAAAAATATTTTTTTAATTTTTAATTTTAAAAAAAAAATTATAAATACATATTTTATTATTGTATTTATATATGAAATTAATGTATACATGACATATGTATACATCAAAAGATATATCTATATAATAAAGTAGCTTACAATTCAAATTTTAAAAGATAAACAAAAATGGCTTTTGTTTTTCGCGGTCCAGATCATTTTAAATTTTATTTTAAAGTTAATTTAACGGTTTATATTAACTCCTCAAATTTAATAGGAATAATAGACTGTCTAAATGTGTATTTGGGGTGACTTTTCAAAAATGCTTCTAATAAGCTCTTAAATAAAAAATAGTGTTTGTAATGGCCCCACCACCACCACCCCCACTGCACCACCACCACCACCCCACCACTATCGTCATCACTGTCCCACCATCACCACCACCGTTGGCGCCATCCTACCACCACCTTTACTGCCCCACCGGCACCACCACTGTTGCCGCCATCCTACCACCACCGCCATCGTCCCCCCGCAACCACCACCACTACCCCACCATTACCACCACTACGCCACCACCACCGTTGTCGCAGCCCCACCACCCCCACCGCCGCCACCACCACCGCTACCGCCACCCCTACCACCATCACCAATACCACCACTATCGTTGTCACCCCACCACCATCTCTACCACAACCATCACCACTATCATCGCCACTGCCACCACCATCACCCATCACTTACCACCATCGTCGTCACCCACCACCAATTGCTACCACCGTCGCCTACCGCCACCACCATCATCATCTCATTCTTATATTTATTACCACTACCACCATTATCCCACCATCACCACCCACCGCCACCCACTACCATAACCCACCACCACCCGTTACCCACCGCCACCCACTATAATAACTCAGCACCACCCGTTGCCCGCCGCCACCCACTACCACCCGTTACCCACCGCCACCCACTATTATAACTAAGCACCACTTGTTGCCCACCGTCACCCACCACCGTCACTGCCCCACCACCACCACTACCAACTACCATCATCATCGTCCACCACCATTACCGTTGCCACCCACGGTTGCCACCACAACTATCAGCGTCTCCCAACACCACCATTGCTGCCCACCACCATTACCACCGCTCAATTCCATTACAACCGGTGCTTAAATTCATGTCTCTCTTCTCTATGTTTTAAATTTGATTTTGGATGTGAATACAAATATATTTATTGTTGACCATTTTTATTACTCCGTGCCTTCAGCCACAGGGAATAACTAGTAGACAAATAAAATAAATTTCAACACAAATAATTAACTTTTCATCCACTTTCTTTCCAAATTTGGAGGGATTGATTTTGGTGAGTTGGAAGGAAAGCTCATCCATCCATTTTTTCATCATTCCAAACCAAACATGATATTTTATCTATCTCTCCATTTTTCCATCATACCAACGGAGCATAAGACTTAAATTCTAATCAGACTAATTTACTCTTATCTTATCCCTGAATAACAACCCTAAACCATATATATACAATAAAGAACAAGGGATTTTGAATCCTCAAACTTAAAAAATTATTCGAACGTCTCAAATTATTTGGTAAATATTCATTATTAATCTGACGGAAAAAATTAACCCTAAAAAATATATTATCCCCCCCATAGAATTTTGAAAATGCTACTTGGACTCCAAAAATTGACACGATTTACTGACTCCATCAATCGCTGTTATTGATTTAACTGTGGTTCCCCGTCCAAATAATTTTGGATAGAGACGTGAGAGAGAACTTTCAGGCTCCCTTATTCACACGGACTCTATCTCTCCCTCTACAATGACAAGATGCCTTCTTTCTCTCTCTTCTCGCTCCAACGACCAGCACCCAGACCCTCCAACGACCATGAGAGAATATTCAACCAATAATAAAGCCTTAAATCACCAACTAATAATAAAATTTTAAATGGGTAAAGTGAACTCCACTTGGATAGTTATTCGCATATATGGAAAAAGAGTGAATAGTTATCTGCTTACATGAACGGGTAGTTATTGACTTGTGTGGGATTCACTTTTTTATTTGTCTGCATATTATTGATTGGTAATTAATATTTTTTTAACGTACAGACCCTCCATCTCTCTCTCTCCCCCTCACTGTGTTCCTCAAGTATCTCTCTCTATCATCCTCTGCTACTCTCTTCCCTTTTCTCTCTTACACCAGCCGCCACCTACGGCCACCATTATCTCTCACAAACGCCACTAAACTTATTAACCCCCTACATATCATTAATAATTCTAAATTCACTGGATTACACTTACCAACTGTTCGACCAAATGCCCACAAAAGACAGTCATGTGGAAGTCCCTCATCTCACTCAGCCTACACTCGCTCTAACCACTCCACAAGGCCTTCAAACGTGTCCCACAATACGTTTGTTCGATTTCCTATTTTATTTTCTTTGTTGCGGCCGATTTCAGTTGTCCTTCCTAGCATTGGCCTTTCTTTAATTTGTTCATTGATTACCTTTTGTTTTGATGATTGCGTATGTAAGGCCGGTTCTCAATAGCCTCTTCGGATCCATGACATATGTACACAAAGTAGCTTCCTCCGATGTCATTATGAGATTGTTATTGCTATTAGGAATTTCATGGATGTAGTTCTAATAAAGAATTTTTTGAGGTCTTTTGGACAACTGAGATTTTTATTTTTGTTTTGTTTTTCTTGATGATTTTCATTTTTTCTTCTTGGTATTATGTAACTAAATACCAAATGTTTAGTAGTTGGGTCTGACATTTGGTTCAAGCAACAGTTGTCAGCTGCTGAGCTCGAGAGAGTAATCGGTACAATCCTGAATACTCAGTCGCAAAAAAAAAAATAAATAAATAAATAAATAAATGTCAAGCCATATGCAAGATATTTTTGTGGCAGCCGAGACTAATACAAGGGTTTGAAATGAAATTACAGTTGGACAAAATTAAAAAAAAAAAAAAAATTGTTGGCAATCTATGACTAATGCAAGGTTTTGAATTGAATCTGGTAGGCCATTTAACGGTTAATTTTAAATGGGCCTTATTGACTATTACTGGGTTTCAAATGGGTTTTAATGGGCATTGTTGACTATTAATGGGTTTGGTGTGACACTGTCTAAGCCTGTAAGATTCGTTCAGACCATTACTTAAAGCTTGTGAAGAACAGAGAGGAAACCAAAGGTTTATAAAATTTCTTTTATTAATTTATTATTAATTACGAATACTCTCAAACTATAAACGTCTCATCCAATCACTTGTAAATTGGAAAAAAACAACCTAACCCTAATATTTAACAACAATTGATAGTTTTGGAAGACATACAAATGCAATGGATGAGTTGAATTTATTAATGAGTCCACTTGGGAGCCGGACAAAACGCACGGCTGCGAAAGCTTCTTCCGCCGCACAATACGGTGGCGCTTCCACACATTGGTTGGTTTCTCTGCGTTTTTCAGTCTTCCTCTCAAATTCAAACCCAATTAATCCTTTAAAAAAAAATTGACCCTTTTGGGTTGGAGTCATCCATTGTATTTTCTCTCACTTTTTAAAAAAAAATAATAATTTAGTATATATAAATAAGTCATCCGCCATGTATCTATTAATTCTATTTTGAAAGGTTAAGTAGTTGGTTATGCCAAAGCAGAAGGGACTAAGCATATCGATCATGACATGATTGATTTTCCACTTCAAACTAAACGAGTTCAATCTTTCGTGCTCATTTATCAGTAAATGTTTGTTTCAACTCATAAACTGCTTTGATTAAACTAACAGACTACATGCCATTTTCTTTCACTAGTAAAACCAAGTTAAAGTTATAATAAACCTTGGGGGATTCTTTTCATTTAGAAAATATGAGCAAAAAAACTAGTATTGGATCCCAATTTAGCATAGTCTAATTATAATAATGTGACTTGCCCAATATACTCCAGACAAAATCCTTCAGTTTTGTTCTCACTCACTGGTGATGTTTTGTCTCCATGCACTTTTTACGTAAACAGGACAAAGAGTTTACTGAAGTAAAGAGAGAGAGAGAGAGATTACACTGACATTCATGCTCAAATGGACAATTTTTAACTGATTGATGGAATCACTGTTGTGGTAATACAGTAATACTATCCTCTTGGATGAATCTCTCTCTGTTTTTCACAGATTATCTGCTAGTTACAGAAGTAGCCAACTTCAAATTACCTTACTCCCCTCCATATCGGTTTTACCACCGAGCCGTGTAGTCTAGTGACGCTTAACACCCCGTTAAGGATCTTACTCGATGCCTGCAATGATTATTTTCTAAATTTGATTAATGGAGAAAAGACTCTTGAGTTGTTTCTAACGGCAGATGGGACTAGGGTCTGATGACTCTGATCTATGGGTTCCTCCGTCTAGGTTCCTCTAGAGGACCTTCTTAACGGGTAAGGGCTGTTATGATAACATTATGATGGAGATTTCACATCTGATCGCCCCCAATACCCTTTTTCACCAGGACAAAAAAGGACTGAGATTTACTAAATGGTCTTTGCAGGATGCAGTGAAAGCACATGACAAGATCATCTGGTTTCAAAAATTAGACATGAATGCTGAATCTGTTACTGTCTAAATATTTTTTATTTTTGCTGTGTAATTGTGTACAAGTACTACAATTGCGCCGTTCTTATTCTTTCTTTACTTCTAGCATCATCAACAAAATTGTTTCAACTCAGAAGTTTAAAAGAAGAAAGAGAGAATAAATACACACAGGGAATCAAGCAATAAGCTTCTATCAATCTGCATACACCATGATCCTTTATGTCTTGATCTTCCACAAATATTTGAAAAGAAAACATTTCGAAATACCAAAATACCCACAGTTTACCCCCTAAAACTGCGAAATTCATCAAAACACAATCGTCAAAAAACTGAGACAAACGTGGGTATTTTGTATTAAATCTAGCAAAAAAATCAACAGAAAAGGAGAGAGAGAGAGAGACTATTCTACATTTCTACTTGTTGTGGAGGGCATCTGGGCAACTGGGTATTCTTCGTTTGTTCCCCTGAAAACCATGTTGAGTGGTATTGTTGAGATCAGGAACTCCTCCATTGAAGTAGTTTTGAAGGAGGCCGTCACCTTCTACTGCATTTTTGTCATCCTTTTTCATGGTTTGGCCTCTCTGTTCTCTTGCCACCATGTCTTGTTGTAACAGACGAAGTGCCACTACTTGGCTGTCACTGAAGACCCATATGTTCAGTACTGAGATGATTAAGAGCAACAACACCAAAGACGAGGACATGATTCTTCTGGCGCCGGAAGGTGTCATCACCGGTAAAAAACACATAAAAGTTATCCGAATCTGACGAAGTATTACTACAAGCATGAGCTTAACTATTCTTACTTCTTACTCTTTGGGCACAAGGGGTCTCTCATGTCAGGCTACTAAATCGACTGTGTTGATTGTTGAAACACAAACACAGAGACTAGTCATGGAAGCCTTGGGACCACGTGATGCACAGAGAGAGAGAGAGAGATAAGTCATGGAAGCCTAGTACCGTGATGAATTTTTTTTTTATATATAAATGTTATTGGGACTTAAAATTGATTTAATTTATTAATCTATTAAATTTATCACTTAATACATTATTAGGGATAATTCATGCCGTGACTGAAGTCACGATGTAATGTTGAGTCTTTATTTTTGAGTAACACATCAGTAAACTATTTTTGAGTCTTTATTTGTCGGGTGCAAAGGTGCTAACTCATTTGGGCAGGTAATTAATTAAATTTAGTCAAAATATACATTGTGAATGTGATTGATTTTATTATCTATACTATTTATAAATGTTCGTATATGTGAAAAAAAATTAATTTTTTATTTTATCTCTAATTATTATTATAAAATTAATTATACCCGCACATGTTCTTATTAATGTCATTCTTTTTCCTTTCATGTCCTATTAGACCATAAATTTCATTTGAACCAAAACTCTTCTTATTAGATAACATTAGATCTCTAACTATTCACTTATTCTATAGAGTTAAATCTTTAATTACAATTATAACTTTGAAAACTCCAATGATTGTATAATACAAGTACATAAATAACATAATTCATAATTTTATTAATATATAGTTGTCAGATTAGATTGTACGGTCAAATATATTTCATACTTGATTTTTGGGTATTCAACAATATCATAATATTAATACAAATAATAGTATTACAATCTAATCAATCTCTTTGTTAATAAAAAATACAACAAATCATGTGTAAATACTCAATAATAATAATTTTTAAGCTCCACTATAAACAACAAAAGAAATTTCTAAAAGAGTCGGAGAGATACCCAAAAAATAACAAATTAGGTACTCTATGAAGGATAGAATAGATTAATAATTAGATTTAACAATAATTAAAATAAAAAATAATTATTTAACATGTAATTTATTATTTAATTTAATTACAAATATAAATTATTATTTTTTATAAAAAATTATTATTTAAATATGTTAACGTGCAATGCAGATCCTGCTTTACTAGTTTTAATAAATGTCAATAACCATCAAGTTGAGTAAGTTGTATATTTGAGTAGCAAGAATCACTAATCCTACAAAAGTGTGTTATCACTCCGTAATTAATACTTACTGAGCATATTAGAATTAATTAACAAAATTAAGAATGAGACAGATTTGGTAAAACACAAGGCCTGGGGGCAGGGTCGTAGGTTGGGTGACCCGGGAATCTCGCTACGGCTTTAAGACGGAATATTGTTGTTGTTATTCACCACCATATAATAATGCATACTCTATGGTACAGAAAAGTTTTTTTTTTTGAGTACTGTATTGCTATTATAAATTTTTTAGTTAATTTTTATAATTTTTAAGAGTTATTTATAATTTTTTAGGGTCATAATATGATTTTTAAAATATTTGATGTTATATATTTGATTGAAATATTTTTTGTTTAAATATAACATTTTAAACTTGAGGGGTCTAAATATTACACGTTTACAAACTTCAGGGAGTCTGAGTATAATTTACTACTGATATACTAACGGACATTGACGGTAAGAATCTAAATATTACTCGCGTACAAACCTTAGAGATTCTGTGTGTAATATTTCAAATGTCAAGGAGTCTGAGTGATTAAGTGACAAAACTCAGGATATCTGAGTGTAATTCTCCCTTTATAGTGTAATCTATATAATATAACAGAAGGGAGTTTAAAATTTATCCTACACATATTTTTTCCCCCCAAAACCATTTTATCACACCCATCACCTCCCTCTTAATATTAGTCTGTACACCCAATACACAGGCGTCTGACACCCCTACCCCCATGCCCTTTCTCTCTCTCTCTCTCTCTCTCTCTCTCTCTCTCTCTCTCTCACATAGGCGTCTTCACCCATCTTTTAATATTTTTTTTCTTCTTTTCCTCTACTCCTTTCTCTCTCTCTCACACACACCAGTCCGACGACATCTCCAGCGCCACTGCCACTACGCCAACGCTAGGTTAATTTCGTTGTTTAGATCTTTGTCGTCGCCCAGGTACCCCCTCTCTCTCTCTCTCTCCAGTAACACACACACACACACCACGCAAGTCACACACATTCCACGCACAGTCACACGATTTGTGAAATTTAAGTTTTCAAATTGGAGTTTTTTTTTAGTATTTTTGAAATTTGGCTTTTCAGATTTTGTGTGAAATTTTGAGTATTAATTTCGTTGTTTAGAATTTTTATTTCTTCTTAGCTGCCCATTGTGAATTTTTAGTTCACTTATAAGGTTTGTGTTTTGATATGGGTTTTCTTTAAATTTCCATCCTATATAATTAACACCTATATATGTGATTGAATTATTTGTTGTTGATGACAACGTTGATGGATTTTGGTTATTTTATGTTTATGTGATCTTGATATGGGTGTTGTTATGGGCTTTGATAGGACTCCATATTTTCATAGTCCACCTCTTTATGATGAAAGGTTTGTTTTGAAATGAATTTTGATATAGTTCAGTTTGCTGTCTTTGTGGACATATGTATTTTTGGTATTTATGGAACTACATTATAGCGTGGACTATTCTCATATGCTATTGAAATAAGCAAAGTATGTTGAGGTTAAGTGTTATGACATAGCCATTTTGTTGTACATAATTTTTTCTTCCCGAGATATATTAATGGAAATATGTTACAAATATTGCTCCAATGTCTACTTTTGTTGTAACTAAAGTAGAAGTCGTTCTATGAGCTATGTTTGAGGTTGGTAAAAACTCTTGATTTGTGGGATTGAGTGATACAAGTAAGGGGTTCTTTTGGGGTTAAGGATATGTTTGGACATCTTAAATACCTGTTCGTTAAAATGCCTAATTAGATCACTTGTTTGTCAAAATGTCTTTTTTTAATTTATTGAGTCCTTGCTAATACATAATTTTTGTGGCAAAATGTGGCAAAATAGGTTGTTATGAACATAATTGCATACATATTTCTAGCTTCTTATATTTGATTGGTTAGGATTTTGAATTAATTTGTGTCATTATGATGTTGGAGATTTTTTTTTGTTTGGCTACATGGGTTTATTGTGGGTGAATGCCTTTTTTCAGGGAAGTTATTGTTATTGTGTTTTTAGTGTTGATCCAAAATTAATAGTACGAGAACTCTATACACTACGGCAGTGTATGATCTTCGTATATCAATTAACACCATATTTTGTCGTACTCTTTTTTTTTTCCTTTACAGTTGAATGACTCTAATTGGCCATTCCTTGAATTACAGTGCGGCACGGGTAATCCATAGATTCTGGTGGTGTTAAACGTCACTGGTAAGCATGAGTTAAGGTGAAAATATTTACCCATGTTACAATTGTTACTTCTCTGCTACAATTGGTTTGAATATTATAGTTTAATTTTTAAATTGAGATTTTTCATAGGATTTTAACATGGTTTTTATTGAATGTTATAGTTGTTAGTCGTATGGTTTGTTAATTGTATCAAATTGGATGTTAATCTATAATAATAAGCTAGAGGTGTTTTTGAATATCCAAAGTTGGGAAAACACAGTGATATGAATTTACTATATACCCATATAGTGGGTTGAATTTATGCCCATCTTTGATAGGTTTTTGTTTGATTTTGACAACTACTCTTATAACATTCATTGGATTATATTCCTTGGGTTTTAATTTATTCTTTTACTTCATTTAATTTCGGGTATGCCATTGATAATAGTATTTTAATTTGTTTATTGGGTTGACATTTGATGCTTATTCATTTTTTTGGGTTTAGATTGCTGTGGATTATGCAATTGATGATCAAAGGTTGTACAATGACGCCACGAACAAGTGACCGAACACAGTCTAGGTCCCTCTCTCTTTCTCTTTCACACACACACACAATTACATGTACACAACACATCACACACACATGCACACAAATACAAATGCCACACACATTCACAAGCACACCAAAGCACAAATTCACGCACCCACACACAAAAATTCGTACTGTTGTATGATTGGTATGCATTGTCATGGGTGTAGTAAGTTGAATTTATGTTTCTTTTTGTTTATTTTTTGTAACTATTTTTATGGCATTTGTCGGATTCTTTTTCATGGGTTTTGATTGTTTTTTTGGATTAATTTATGGGATTCATTGACGTTAGTTGTTTGAATTTGTGGTTGATGTTGATAAATAAAAAGAATTTGTATTTGTGTGGGTGTGGGTGTGTGTCTTTGCTTGAACTTAGATGCCTTTCTGGCATGTTTTGATTGGGTTCCTGGGAGTTGATAGATGGATTTTGAACTTATTTATATTAAGAATCTCTCATATCCTTTGTCAGGCACACTACCTAACAACCAACCCTTCTTTTTCTCTCTCCACTATTTTATATCCACTCTGTGTTTTCTCTCTCCCCCATACGACCCTTTATTTTATCTCTTTTCTATCTCTCTTTCCTACCTCTCTTCTCAACCGGCAGTGACCCACCACCGACGATATCCAAATCCAGGTATCCCCCTCTCTCTGTATACTCTACCATTGATTTTTTGTTTGATTGATATGAATTCACTATATAACCATTAAGTGGGTTGAATTTATGCCCATCTTCGATAGGCTTTTGCTTGATTTTGACAACTATTATGACATTCATTGTGTTATATTCCTTGGGTTTTAATTTATTATTTATTTAATTTCGGGTATGCAACTGATAATAGAATTTTAATTTGTTTATTGGGTTGACATTTGATGCTTATTCATTTTTTGGATTTAGATTGCTTTGGATTGTGCAATATGTGATCAAAAGGTTGTACAGTTATGCCATGAACAAGTGACCGAACACACTCTAGGTCCCTCTCTCTCTCTCTTCAACTCACACACATAGTACACAACACATCACACACACTGAGCACACAAATACAAACGCCACACACCCACCCACACACATACATGCACACCAAAAAACAAATTCACACACCCACACACAAAGCATCGTACTATTGTATGATTGGTATGCATTGTTGTGGGTGTAGTAAGGTGAATATATATTTCTTTTTGTTTATTTTGTGTAACTATTTTTATGGCATTCATCGGATTCTTTCATATAATTGACGTGAGTTGTTTGAATTTGTGGTTGATGTTGATAAATAAAATGAATTTGTATGTGTATGGGTATGTGTCTTTGCTTGAACTTAGATGCCTTTCAAGCATGTTTTGATTGAGTCAGAATCTAATTCAATGATCCAATGCTTGAACCACCTTCTCAATTTAGCACATTAAATTTTCCAAGAAAGCTTACATATTTAATTTCGACATACAGCTTTTGATGGTAATTAAAGCCACGACACTAATGTGTTGTTCTCCTGAATTTATTGTTTGATTAGTTTATTTAGGTCTATGATTGTGGGATTCATTCATTTGCTATTATGAATTTCGAACAAAACTCTAATTTGATAGCTTTTTAGGGTATGGTAATGAATTGTATATGCAAGTTTAAAATTTTTTGAGGTCCTATTTTTAGAGGAATTGTAAATTGTAAGAATTTGAGCCTTGCTAGGGGTTCAATTTTTTCCAATGGATGCATATTTTTCTAATTATCTTTTTTTTTTTTTTTGTTATAAAGTGCCTTCAGACACGAGAATCTATCTTAATAAGATATAATTGTTTTTGAAATGACAAATTTATGGTACCACAAGAACGGTTGAAATCAATCTAAATTGTTATGTTTGATGGTTTATTTCTTGCTGGACTGCAGTGGGAGACCCAGAAGCCATATTTCATGTGTATGTTTTTGGGATGTTGATTGCTAAAGCCTCTTTTTTTTGGTTTGGCATAAATGTGTTCTCATCATTGTGTTTTTCAGTTCACTATGTACCCATGTTGCTTGATGAAACCAAGTTTACTTAGATGAGGAATAGAGATGAACCTGGCACTTTCAAGCTTTGCCGTGGTTAGTGAGTTCTGAACTACGACATCATCTTATCATTGGATTATGCATTACAACAACATTGTAACTGACCTTCCTCTTAATAGTTAAGATTATTTGATGCTCCGTTGACTATTGAGTGACACTATGTGTTCCTATTATTTACAAAAAAATCAAATTTATGAGGAGCAAAATGCTTGCTAGCAGGCACGATTTACATATTGGGGAGTGTGGTTAGATTTTCATTGAATAAAGTTTGTAAAGCGGGTGTGGTTTGAAAGATGGAGTTCTTTTGCTGGGTATATCTGATTTTTTTTTTTAAACTGACGGTAGATGGTGGTGTTAATGGGTTATGTGGTGGGTCTATCATGGTGGTTTTGGGGATATGGTTAACTGTGTACAACAGCAATGTTTATGGGTGGTGGGTCAGCCTATGGTATAACGGTCAACCCCCTCTTTCCAAAATACTAACCATTTTAATTGAAATGTATGTATTTGAATTTTTATTGAATTTAGTGTTTATTTCTTTGGTGCTTGATGAGTGGTTAAAAAAAGTATCATTAAGGGTTGATTGAATGAGAAAATTTTTGGAGGCCTTTGAAATTGAGTAAAGAGAAGTTTGGTAGCAAGTAACATATAATTTATAATAGACTATTAAGTAAGTAATGTATTTAGTGCTTATTTTTTAACCACATCCATTAAGTAAGTAAGTAATGTAATTTATAATAGATTGAATTTAGTGCTTATTTTTTAACCACATCCATTATTATTGTATTTTTTTTGATAATTAGTAAATAATTATGTTTAGGCATAACGATAGTTAATATTATTATGTTTTTGTGGTAGTCAGTAAATAATTGTGTTTAGGCAAGATGATAGTAAAAACTATTATATTGTTGTAGTAAAAACTATTATAGGCAAGTTGATACGTAGTTGGATTTCAGCATGCATATGACATAGTTTGGGTATGATTATGGAATATATAACTTTTGTAGACATGTTGATATATTTGTGACATTATATTTTGAGGGAATACTCTACCGAAAATTTGAAAATTTCATACATTGATTTCAATTTCTCTCATTAATATAAAGCAAAAGGGAGCTTAGTTTTTGGATGTGGTAAATTTTAGAATAACCCAAAATTTAATTCAAGGGCATATAATTTTGAATTGGGCAAAACTTGATTTTTGTTCATTCATTGAGGTAGAAGTTGATTTAGAGTAGTTTATGTCATTTTTGTGTGTTTTTAAAGTTGTCTATGATTAAAAAAAATTGTGAGTTTATTCCAATTTTTTAAGAAGACGGTTGTATCAAATAATCTTATGTTTGGTTTGTCATGACATTAAAATTACAGTTGAGACTTTCAGTTTAATGTGTGTCTATGTTCAGTGTTTGATTGTTTCATGTTTAAAAACAATGTTCAATTTTTTTTAATTGCACAGTACTTTTAGGCACGGGTTATGGAATAAGTTTAAACTTTCAACTTAGTATGCGTTTGAGTTCAATATTTAATTATTTCATGCCCAAATTCAATTCTCGATTTTTCTTGAATTACACTGTGCCTTCAGGCACGGATTATCGCTAGTGGTATTATAGAATATGTGGTTGTTTAAACCGGCACCGTACGTTCCTGTTTGTAACACTGATGCCAGCAAGTAAAATTGTGAACCTCTTTGAAATTGTGCGAGGCTTTTAGCTTATTGAGTTGTGATTTCCTAGATCCAATTAGATAATCAACGGGCTATAAAGGGTCGTTTAGTTGTAGTACTATATAAATGTTATTTTTATTCTAGCAGAGAATAAAGAGCACAACAGGGCAGTGATTCTTTTCGTCGATAACGATGTTGACATCAACATCGTTATCGACGAAGAGCACTACTGATTTCACATTTCAAACAATCCCTGCGAGTGATCAAGGGGTGGGGGAGAGAATGACCACAATTCTTAGTCCATCCGCAGAGCAAGAGTATAAATTTTTCCAAGAATCCAAAAAACAGTGATGTTATTCGCCACCAACAAGGAAAATTGTTCCTGGGTGAACTTCAAATGGAGGCCGGTCTTAAGGAACAGGGGATACCAAAACCAAATACGTGACAAAATCATAATATGTAAGCACAATATCAATGTCATAATATGAAAGCACGATATGCTAGACTAATTTCAATGTCAGCGTCAATGTATTGTTTTGGTGAGAAACTCATTAGACGCCACTAGCAACGTGACTCCATTTCAACTAGACGCCTTACTTAGTATGGAAATTCAACATAGGATATTTAAGAACAGGGTATGCTATTCTCCATTTGAAATCTCACCTTAACATTAGAGAAAGTGAATTGTTTCTTTATGGTTTTCCATCACTACATAAGAGAAAATGCAACTCCAGGAAGCAAAATTTAGAACTTATCTAGTATCATCATGCATATCCTGTCATTCCAACAGTTGAGCTAGCACGATTTGTTTTGCGAGCTGGTTGAGTAGTAGCCTTGGTGAAGTACATGTAGAAATATACATTGAGAATCATCGTCGCAACCACAAAGACAGATCCAGCAATAAAGACACCTTTCCGCAATGATTCACAAGAGAAATTTTGTGCATGGATTTTATCTCGGTACTTGGTATGGAATGCATTTGTCTTTGCACCTGCAACTAGGCAGGCTTCAGCTACCAGAAAAGTCATCCTGCAAATGCATTAAAAGAACTAAGTTCTAAGTTTGAGAATTCCACATCTTGGATCTTGAGATTAAGCATGTGAACTTGCATCCAATGGTTCAAGTAAATGCTAAAGAATAAAAAGGGGGAAACAACATCTCTATATATTTTTTCAACAATCATCCAGATTATCAAACTGTTGCTATCCTAACATGCTTTCAAATATAATTTAGTTGGCTGTGCATATTTTATTTAGTGAACAAACGGAAAAAATTGTATCTGAGAAATTGATCTAATTAGTTCAACCACGTACGATCTTCTAGCAGGTAATAGGGTTGCGTAGTGCTTGAGATTAAGTTTTAGTGATCACATTGGGGCAACGATTTCAGACAGGATTCCATTGGTATAGCTCAGTTAACAAATATGACAGTAATCAGAACCTCACCATGATGATACAAAATAGATAATGGTCCAAGCACGATTTCCACCAGGTGCTAAAGGTATTCCAAAACACATGCACTTCGTCACACCCATAAGCAATGATTCACTTGAAAGAAGAAACAAGAACGCCCCCACTCCATAACCAGTTGCAACATCTGACTTGTAAACACAGTATGTCGCATTGGTATTTTCGTCTTTAAGTAGGGTACCCTGCCATGTAGAAAGAGACACAAACATAACAAACAGCATGCAAAATCATTTAGAAGTATAAGGGTTCAGAACAAGAACCATACTTGATTTCAAACTCTTCTATTTTTAACTAGTCCCATAGAATAGGTTCATGAGTAAATTTGAGCCTCCACATGATACTGTACAGAACAATACTAGTTTTTCATCACTCTATAAAGAAATTTAACAATTTATCGAGGTCCATATTAGAAATAGGGGAGAAACAGTCATTAAACAGAACTGAAAACCTGTCTTAAAATGATTTAGAAGGCATAAAATACCATCACCCACAGAGTGGAAGTCATAAGAATCCTCAATTTTAGTCGACCCCTGTTCCTAATTCTATTTTCTGTTTCTTGTTCAGATCCTGGAAAGGCTACAGTTACAAAAACTCAACTCGAAGTTATGGAATGATACTAAAGGGACCAACAAAATAAATTCCAGCAACAGTGTCTCGCAAGAAGTTGTTTTACAAGATAAGAAATGATTATGCATCAGTCCTCACTGGCTTTTGCAGGTCAAACAATTTTAGTTCATAAGAACATATACTACCTTAAACGATAGATTGAAATTACAGAAGTGTCCCTAAGAAAATTTTTGTTAAAGAATGGACCCCCTGTTTAGATATTTACGATTCTATACCTTGTTAGGGTGCTACCACAAACTCTAATATTGACCTCAAAAAAGCAAGTGTTATTCTGCTTTTTTCCCAAACTTGATTCAAATCCTGCTTCTTGCCATTAAAATTTAAATTCTCACATGAAAAAAGAAATCTGCCTTTTACTCTCTCTTGAGTGCAATGAAAAATGAGGGATATGGAAGACATTTGACCTATTGTTGGATTCATATGCTGCTTTACAAAATTGAATCCCCAATAAGCCAACAATGGTAACAATGCCTAATTGTTTCGACAAAATGACCATCAGATGACTTCTTAGCAAAACAAAGTGAGCATAACAATCAAGAGATATTAGGGTATTATAATCAGCATTAAAGTTCCAGTAAGAACATATATCTTTGTTAAACCCACAATGCTTCCCTTTCCATTGTGATATATTGCAATTCTTAATATTACTAGTATGAGCATCCTATGGACCTCCCTTGTTCAGTAGATTATTTCGGAGCAAGGCTTTATGTCTGTTCTAGTCCTCAATCTACATTCAAAAAGTGGATTTGAAGTTGATGTAACCAAAACAAGAAATTTGATGCCCTCTAACTCACACTCCAAAACACCAGGCAATCAAAGCTCTACGAAAAGTGGCTCTAAACACTACAAGTTACTCAGAAGATCATGATATCATGAAGAAGAAGCAAGGAATGAAGACATTGAAATCTGTCTTGCTTGTTTGAGGAACAGGAAGTGGAACAAGCTCAGAGGAAGGCGCGCCCCACAACACAATCAAAAGGATTTTCAGGAAAGTAACCATTTAGAAAAGGGACTGAGCAGCCAACTACATGCACATCGAGAGCAGAGGCTTGGAAGCAAGCTACCTTGACCATCTTCCGAATTTATAAAGAATCTACTGATCAAAGGCTGTAAGGGCGGACTGCACTACATTCAGCTACACCCCAGTGACCCCCGAAGCCATCTTCTTCTAGTTGAAGGGCAAAATCCGCCACCCAATTGCTGGCTCTGAATAACCAGCCGATACACAGACAAGAAATCATCCCAAAGCTTCTCAATTGCAACACATTCAAAGCCATTGAACAAAAGATCAAGTGTAAATACAGCTCCAAAACAAAGAACATTTCCACTTTTTACAAAATCCGATAAACAGATACAAAGTAACCAACAAGTTTAATTCATATAACCTCAAGTTCTACTACAAAAGCAAACCCAGAAACCCATAACAAATTAATCAAAACTCGTCATCTGGACATCTGGATCTTCTGACCCTAATCTTAGAGAACACAAAAACAAGACAAAATAAATCTCAAAAAAATTAAAACTGAGATGAGAGAAACAAAATCAAAGTACCAAAAGGCAACATTCCAATGCGATCTACAAAACCCAAGTTCAATTTTGCTCAACAAGTGTATACAAGGGTATACATAGATGTATATATACATGTACACATATATCTATTTTGACACACACACACACACACACAAAGAGAGAGAGGGACTTACAGTGCTTCTACGGCGCTCAGCAGCAATGGAGAACCCAAAAGCAACCAAGCATAGGACTATCACGAGTAGATGAACAAGTGTTGAGCCCTTTCCTTCGCCCATCTTCATAGAGAGAGAGAGAGAGAGAGAGAGAGAGTGGGAGCAGAGTGTTCGCTTTTGTTGTTGCTGTTGTTTTTGTACGCAGCAGAGTGGGAAAGCAGTGGAATCTAAGAGCCACGCGGATCTTAAGCACGTTGGTTCACGCGGCACTCGAAGCAATCTACCGTGGACTAACGCTGTGTTTGGTTGGGGGTAATGAAGCATGGGAATGGAATGACCATTATTTAGTAATGCTCATTCCAATGTTTGGTACGTAGTAATAAAAATTCATTCCATTCCTAAGTAATAGTTAATCCCACAAAACATGGGATTACCCATTACCAAATAAAACATGGTATTACCCATTCCAAAGCACTCGGTAATGGACCAAATTCAGAACATAAAAAAAAACCCGACTCTTCCCCATCCCCCACTGTTTCTTTTTCTCTTCGTTTTCTTTTATCAGCTAAGCTCTCCCTGCCAAATCTCTCTTCCCTCTTTCACTCCTCTGCTCGACTCTCGACTCTTCTCCACCGAGACCCATGGCATTCCACCCCTCCCCTCCCCTCATCCCCTCTTAGCTACTCTCGACCTATTTCTAACCAGTTTTTGAAGGGAAGTGCTGAATCGAAGACGAAGACCATCATAGACTAGACCAGAACCAGAACCAGAACCGACTTTGGCCACCAATCTCTGGTAATTCCTCAGTTAAGTTAGTCAACAATTGCATGTTTGTGGGTCACTTTTATTAGTTCAAAGTATGATATGAGTTATGTTAGTTTGGGCAATTTTTTTGTTGTTCTGATGGAATTTGTATGTTTTTCTATTGTCTTGATCAATGAGTAATTGTTGTGCATATTCAGTTAAATTAGTTTTCATGCTTATATGGTTGAATTGGGTTGGAAATCTATTGGGCGAACAAGTTAAATCAGTTGGATGGAATTATGTCTTAAACCTGTTCGATGATAATCCTAAATGAGAAAGGGTTGTTTTATAGAGGATACTTTTTGGATCATTTTTTTATTAATGTTGTGAATCACAGAGGACAGGTAAAATCCCTTGAGTTTCACTAAATTGAATGGCCAATATTCATTGAACATGATTTTTTTTTTTGGAGTATCCAGTAATGATAAACTGCTTTGTTAGCAGTTTGCGGAGCTAGTAGGTTTAGGCTTGCCTGTCGAGGAGAACAGTGGTCTGAGTGGCATGTATGTGGTAGCCTATCGGAAGACTCTCCTTTGGAGCATGCCAGTGTTCTTGCTTTCTTAAGATTGGAAATGAACATTTTGTATCAATGGCTTCAACTACATATGCCGACTGCTTTTTGGAAAATATCCCTGGTGTGGGTTAAAACCTTGGGGCAGTTCTAGGAAAATATATGCTGACTGCTTTTTGGAAGTCATCAACCTTTATAATGTGCCAGATGGTGGATTAGTTCAAATGGGTCACCTAGTTTGGGTAGTTGTAAAAAGTTATTCATGCTTTTTGGAGGCACCTTCTGTCATCAACCTTCTGTCATGGCGCACAATCTACTTATGTGTTAATTGATTGAATATAGTTCAACTGTTTATATAGTTGCGTATGGTATAGTTATTAACAACAATGAACATTTTGGTCGGCAAGGCTATTTTGGACAAGGTTTATTGGAATTGTAAGGCTTTTGGGCTGTTGCCTCTCAGGAATCTTTGCAAAACAGACCATACAATGACTTTTAGTTTTTCCTCTGCTACCATGTCCATTAGTCGTGTAGCTGAACTAGGAACATTTATCTCGTTGAAGAAATCCATTTGATATGATGATGAAATCCATTTGATTGTTGATCATTTATTTCTAACCAGTTATACATGTGAAGGTCTAGTGATTGTGCAGCAACATCCAGGTGAAGAAAACACAGTTTCATCAAAGATTATTTATTTGTTTTCAATATCTCTCAAGATTGTTTGTTTTGCATTAGAATTATGTACAAGTCTATTTATTAACACTTTAATTTGATTGTGTATTTACCTTATTTCAATAAGAATAGTTTGAAAAATGGCATCTTCAAGTCAAGTGGAGTCACGAGGTCCAGGTAAGAATAAGAGGAAGTGGACTGCTGATGAAGATGCTAAATTGATTGAGACCCTTTTGGAACTAGTTAACTCCGGAACACATCGAGCTGATAATGGGTTTAAACCAGGATATTTGAATGTCATTGAGCAATCTTTGCTAGAGAAACTGCCGGGCAAAGGAATTAGGTCAAACCACATATTGAGTCACGAATCAAGGTTTTTAAGAGGGATTTTTGCATTTTTCATGACATGCTTAACGGGATTCATACAAGTGGATTTTTGCTCGTGCAATTGGTGTTGACGCCGTAATACGTGATATGAAGAAGAAGATTTACGAAGACTTGCTGTTGTTGCCCGACTTTTCCATGAGTAAGAGGCTCAAAGTCTCGAGTGTCTTAGTTCATGATTCTGATTATATGGACTTATTTTTTAGCCTTCCTGAGGTCGAGAGGGCAGAATTAGTAAGAGGGATATTGAGGGGAGATTTTTGAGAGATGTATAGGATGATGCATGGTAAATGGAACATATTTTTTGTTTTTTTGTTTTTGTTTATGAAACACTTGCGTTACTCTTATATGTTAAACTTGAGTTTAATTATGTTTTCCATGAAAAAAAGTTATTTGGTTAATGATTACATTTTATAGGTTGATCATAGTCATTGTGTGTTGAATGAATATCATTCATGAAGGATTATGTAGGATATTGATGAACGTATCACATTTCTATTTTTTTTTTATTTGTTGTTTATTATTGATTTTTATTATTTTTTAGTGAATTTTTTCATTATGTGATTCTTTGTGACTTTATTTACGACATATTTAATCTAATTTGTCAAATTTTAAAATTAACATAAATATTCATTATAATGAAGTATGCAATAAATTGGAAATTTTATGATATTTTTTTTTTAAAATTTCATTTCATTCCAATAAAAATTATTTTATCCAAACTTTGGAATAGAATGGACATTCCATTCCAAGACTTAATCCTAATTAATTGCCAAACATTGGAATGGTAATACACATTACATTCCATTCCCAAGTTTATTACATTCCTATGTCCATTTCATTCCTATATAAATGCATTACTGCGTACCAAATGCAGCGTAAGTGTTTGACTGATGTAATACGCAGCCAAACATAATTGGTTAAAAGTTTACGAGACTTGACTAATTTTTTTATTCGGTATGTTACCTCCAAAATTTACCACCGGATAATTTAACATTTTTTATCACTTTTTTTGATATAAAAAAATCATTACTTTTATAAATATTTTTATCACTTTTTGTGAATATTTTTATTATTTTTTTTGGCATAAAAAAATTACCATTTTTGTAGGTAATTTATCATTTTTATGAGTATTTTTATTATTTTTGTGAGTGTTTTTATCATTGTTATGGTATTTATTTTTTTCACTTTTTTCGGTATAAAAAAATTTATCATTTTTGTAGTTGATTTATTATTTTTGTAAGTATTTTTATTACTATTACAATAATTATTTTTACCACCTTTTTTAATACTACGACAGCGGTAAAAACACCCAGAATATTGATAAAAATACTCATAAATGTGGTAAATATTAGTACTGTAGCGAAATTTTTTATTTTATTGATACCAAAAAAAAAAAAATTCAGTACCATAGACAACTCTTTAACTAAATATCTCCACGTCCAACAAATTTTATAAATTTTGTGGATTGAAATATATAAAATTTTAAATTTATTTAATACAAAAAAAATATATAATTTTTTGTGTCATATTATAGCTTTTATGTTTAAAGTTATAATTTTTGGAATATTTAAGATTGATCCAAAAAATTATAAATAACCTTTAAATATTATAAATAATCTCCAAAAATTATAAATAATCCCCAAAATTTATAAATAACTCTCATGATTTTATTTTTTTTTTTAAAAACACAACTTATAAATGCCGATAAAGTTTTAAAAAAAAAATTGGTACCGTTTTTTTCTCCAGGTCCGAACCTTTCTGGACTAGAGCGACGTTAGAAAGTGGGCGTCCTCAGTTAATGTGGTGGGGACACATTGCATTGACTAATAGCAATATACAATATAGCATGGCCTTTATTCTTTCCTTTCCTCGTTATCCTTTTTCCTTTTTTCTCCTCAAAGTCTCTTTAGAGCCCACTCACTCATTGCAGCTAACACTGCCCATGAATCAAATTTTAATTTGATTTGAATTCCAATTTGATAATTGGAATTATTTTTTTAAATTTGCGTTTCATAATGTCGTCAATTTTTTTTATTTTTTTAAAAATTAAAAATAAAATAATTTTTATTTTATTTTGTGATAAAAAAGTTAAAAGAAGAAACATGTTTGGTTGTGGTAATGTTTAAAAAATTATGAAAATTGAAATAGAAAATATGTTTGATAGTCACTTCAATTTATGTCATATTTAGTAGTTTTATATTAATTTTTTTGCTAAAAAATAAATTAAAACTAATTGTCTCAATACACCTATCAACTCATCAAATAAGGTACAAATCTAAGTATTGGAATCACAGAAGTCATTAAACATATCAATACATCTCATTATTCAACATATTAATAATCTTATAGTACAATATTATCACTTAACTAAAGCCCCAATAATTAATTCACATACAAAGAAGAGTAATGCACAATACAATATTAAATTGAAACCATAATAAGTGAACATCAAAATAGTGATGACGAGTGGTGGGTAGTGATAATAGTCAAGGACAATAGTGACAAGGGGTGGTAGTGGTGACAACCAGTGGCAGAGGATGGTGGTGGTGGTAGATGATAATGATGAGAGATGGGTCGTGGGGGTGGTGAAGGGTGGTCATGGTGACAAGTGCTGGTTGTTGTGACAGTAGCGAAAATAGTGGGTTGTGACAGAGACAATGACAACCAGTGATGGAGAGTGGTTGCAGCGAGTGGTGACGATGGTAATAACGAGAGATTGTGGTGAAAAGGGAGGGAGTGGTGGCAGAGGAGGGTGGCGATATAGTAGCGGGTGGTCGTGGCGATAATAGTAGTGGAGTGGTGGTGGATGATGGAAGGTGGTTATAGCGAGTGGTGACGGTGGCGAAGGATAGTGGTGGTGGAGGATGGCGATAGAGTGGTAGTGGTTTTGATAATGGTGGTGGCAGGTGTGTTGGAATAGCAGTCCCCAGATTCGTTGATATCGTGTATAATTGAATACAAAAAAAAAATTATTCATCTTAACCTTACAAGGAGGAATTAGAGTTTACCTCTGACAAGTAGAACAACATGAACGAGAACGGTGTAGATCAAATAGCGGCTCAACAAACCTTACGATCTTCTATCGTATGTCTTTTCACTACAAAATTCGAATGCAGTGTGAGTTGCAATCCTCCGAATTTTCTCCCTTGTTCTCTCTTTGCTTCTTCTAAACTTGAATATAAAGGTTATGGCTGAGAGAACCATAAAGTGCATTTATTTATAGGTTACAGTAGAGACCCAAAAGAGAAATAAGGTCAGGCTTCCAATAGGTCTAAAAATCTTATGTCTAACCCAGAACAAACATCTTACGATCTATTAATAATAAGTTAATTCACTAAAAACTTATTATTGATTTCTTGGACCTTATCTCAAAATTCTATGCTGAAATTCTCGTTATTATATGCTTAATAATTTTCTCACGTTTAAGATTACAGATGTCCGTCAATTAATTAAACTACTGATAATTATGTTTAATTGACATTTTTTTATCCTTGAGATCTTACCACTCAACTTATTTGTCATGTCAGATAATTAAATCACCTGCAAAGTTTGACATGGACAAATTTATGAGCTTCCTCAAGAGGACATCATTAACTCATTTAAATATCAAGACGTGATTTCATTTAATAATTAATTTTCACTATACAAATAATATCATCTCTTAATTCACTAAGTATATTGACTCAAAATATGAATCTCATTCTTTAATGAATTAAAATAACAATCATTATATGTATGTGTCAATTAAATATCTGAAGATTAAGAGCTTAAACAATTACAACAATCATGAAGTATTTATTTTCTTATTTAGTTACTAAAAATAAAATAATCTCAATAATGGTCTTGTTCAATATAAAAAAAATGCATAAAGTATACTAGTGCTGTGACGCCCCACAATCCGGGGGTCCGTAATTACCCGGTTGATCACCCATCAACCCGCGGAATACCCGTGAGTACCGTGTAATTCGATACCACGCCGTTATGCCCCATTTACCGAGATCCATAATTTAACAAATTTTCGGGCAGATTCTCCTTTGTACGGGGAACTCTACCCAAAAAAAAACAACATGTGTAATCATACAATCACATGACTCATCCGAGGTCCAATATACAATATTGACCACACCGGGTCCATTTATCCATACTTAATTGCATAGTATCAAATACTACCATAATCACCATCACTACGTACATTCGTTCATAAAAGAATAAATGTCCCAAAAGAATCTCATGTACATGCCTTTTAAAAATATAAACAAGTTTTTGTTACAAAAATTATACAAGGCCAAAAGTAAACATATACAAGGGACTGCAAAGTCAAAATAAGAGCCACAGACCGGCTTTGTCGTCAAAGCGGGCCCATGGCCTCGCCTTCGGTGGATGCCTGGCCGATACCTGAAAAATGTTCCCATAAAAGGTGAGCCAACGCTCAATAGGATAACTCCTATAGAGAATTCCTCTCAACCTAAATGCATATGAAATGTCACATGCAACAATCATTTCATGCATTCATTCAAATATGTCTATTATGAACAAATGCCATAAATCATGTCATGCCATGAGATGTAACTCAAGCAAACAATACCAACACCGAGCCCCATCCCGAGCTCCCACAACACATGCAATGTCATGCGTATGTATCCGGGCATTCCAAGCCCCCCTGTTATTGGTGTTATGTACACTCAATGACTAATTAATTCTTTTTCTTGTGTCTTTGTGGGGAGATAATTTATGGTATTACACCAATGGGACACCAACCATCAACGGATCTTCAGGACATCCCACCTGTGGCTCTGTTTACGCCGTTACACTTTTCTGGAATTTCACCGCCGGGAAGTGTATAAACCAAGTAAGCGGGTCTTGCACCCGAGTGAGAATCTAGCCCTTCTTGCTATCCCCGACACATTTATTCATTTAATTTCTCGTGCGACTCAGTCGGACCTTGGTACGACTTCCCGAGTCCACGATCAACCACCTATGTGGTGATTGATTTCATACCATGCACACACTCCCACCCATGTCAATGCCCATGAATGTAGTGCACCTCATGCATGATGCAATGCAATGCGCAATTGCCTTTGGTACCACTTATAATGTCCATTATATAATGAATGTAATATAATGACATTTTCAACACAATCTCAAGCATGTTATATAAGATAATTAACTCAACTAACATATTTGTATTCACCTAGGCATTTAAACAAACACCTAGAGGCACATCAATTTACACAAATAGCATGTTTATTACTTCCAATATGGCAACATGTTTATTAATTCTATAAACATAAGCTCAAGTCCACCTCAATAATCATATGCTAAATAATCATTTAATATACATATTATTTCATAATCGCATCACAAGCTAATAATTTTATTAAACTTGATATGCCATTAAAACATCAAGTCATGCTAATGTACAATTAACATGCTTTAACCACTAACATTAACTTACACCACGTTAATCATAATAGGATTTTACTAATTACAAAATTAATTATAAATCATATATTTGACCCACTAGTTACATTAGTCAAGACCTAACATGTGATATACACCCTTAGCCTGCCCATTTCATATGTCATAGTTTAGGTTGAAATTACATCTAAATAGGGGAAACTCTACCTCTTGTAGCGTGAGCCCACGTAGTAGACTCCAAAGAAAGCCCAAATTCAGCTTCTCAATGTTTAGGCGTACTTGATATTTTTGGAGAAAAATACGATATTTGGTATCGTTGCGTAACTCTCATTGCGTAGAGCAATTTTAATTCTTGGCCCGAAGCGATTAGACGGTTAAATCTTCATAGATCTGCGAAGGAAGGAAGGAGGTCTAACTTTTCTTTTTTTTCTTTTCTTTTTTCTCTCATTTTTTCTCTCTTTTCTGTCTCACTCTCGCCGCCTCTCCCGAAGAAAGAAAAAGTGGAAGACAAAAGTCTTTCACTTATATATATATATACAAAAAAATTTTTTTTTCTAAATTTACGTTTTTGACCCGTACTTTAACAATTAATTATTCTTTTACCCCTTTAATTATGATTTTAATAATAATTTTAATTTAATTTAATTTTTTTTTTTCGGATTTTACAAGTGCAACAATTTAAGACATTAGACAATCTCCTATAGTCAATACAGACTATGTCAGAAGATTGTATGTCAAATTCTATCTAAGATAATGAATCTTTATTTATATCGTACAAGGATTCGATAATCTAATTATCTGTGTATAAGTCGAACTCTACACACCAAATTATTTTCAATGTAAAATAAAATGCACACATGCATATTATATATTTAATACAATGCAAATATTTTACTCATACAGATTCTCAATAAAATGAAAGTTTTTATTAAATAATAAATTGAGTTTTATTACAAAAAAATAAACTTTTAATATATAACTCTATCAAGGTGATAACAACCGTAATGACAATGATGGCAGCAGAATAGTGGTAGGTGGTGGCAGCGGGAGTAGTAATAATTGTGGTAGTTGGGACAGTGGGTGATGGTAGTGCTAGCGGAGGTGGCGGGTGATGGGTGTTGATAGTAGTGGTAAAGGTCTAAGTGGTTATGGGAGTGGCCACAGATGGCAGTGGCGACACAATTGAGAAATAAGGATATTGTAGATAAAGGAACTTCATGGGTCTAGTGGTCGTAGAGCCACTCCAATTCATGGATTTAATGGAGGATATTTATGCACTATGGAGAGAGAGAGAGAGAGAGAGAGAAATTGTGTGTGTCTGTGTCTGTGTGCGCGAACCAAATAATTCATTCTTCAATTTGGTTATGAGGCTATACGAAAAATATCGCGAAGAAGATCCCGAACCACTGAAGAGGTACAATTCCACCATCTCGAACAACCCATTGACAATTTTTTCCATCTCCACCACTAGATTTCGCCATCTCCAATACTCTATCATCATTTTTCTCCACCATTGTATGCCAAGATGCTACAAAGCCACCATTGGAAAAAAAAAAACACTCACGAGCTCACCAACCTCATCCGACAACCACAACAATCAACCCAAACAACAACATCATTGAGAGATTTTGTCATATGGATTGTAGTTTGTATTCTAATTCAAAGATCAATTAAATTTTCCTCTAATCTCGACCAAAACCAGGTGCACCAGACCTTGATTTGCTTCAGAATTGTTCTTGAAGAGAAAGGGTAAGAAAATGGGATGGGATGGGAGAGGGGAGGCGGGATGGGATGGGTGGGGGGGGGGGGTAACGAAGTGATAGTTGGTGAGCAAATTTGGCTTTCTCTATGTAAACTTGTAGAAGACTCCGGGGTAGATTGGGAAAATAAATGTTTCCATTCACTGTGGACAAACATTAACAAGAGGTGTCAATGAAATTTAAGGGGTGTCATTGAAGATAGGATAATCTAAATGTTGTTCTAGGAGAGGGAACTCGATGTGGATCTTCCCTCACAATTATACATGTAGAGCTCAAGACACTATTCCTAGAGAGGGGTCAATAGGTTTTTCTATTTTAGTCCAATTGATTACCAATTGAAACTTAATCCACCACAATTACCTCTTCCCACAAAAATTTAGCAATTAATGTGAGAACCCTTTTAGTCATCACAACTCAATTTGTCCATGATGATTAATTTAATTAATCTTTGAATTAATTCACTCAAAATCAATTTCACGGTGACCCAAATCCCCAAACTCAATATGCAAAAATATGAGTGAATGAATATTCAATCAATCAAAACCACAAACACATAGTGCGCGTGTGTGCTCACAATCACAAGTGTATACAATAAACAATAAATAACACGAGTGATTTGTTGACGCAGATCAAAAACCCTCTTCAGAAAAAACTGCAGGGAACTTTCTCGGTTCACCAAAACTTAATCCACTACTCGTTAACTCAACATACAAGTATTCGAGACTTATACCTCAACCAATGTCATGGTTAGATGTTTCTTTCCTTACTATGTCTCTCCGTCGAAAGTCCCTCTTCGACATCTAGTGTAGCTTCACTTAGACCTCCCCGCCGCACGGTTCATCTAGGCCTTAAGCGATTATGAACACACCAACAATCCTAGGTATGCATACACCAATGGGTTTATCAAACCATCAAGATCTTCAACTCCAATTTGTGAGATTGGGTAGAATTTCTAGTGATAGCATTTGGGGCTTAGGGATATAGGTTGTGGTGGAAGCTCTCAAGGTATAAGAATACGTTTCTTTCTTACAAATCTCTCTAGAGGCTAACAAAAGGCCCAACCCTATAAATAGGTTTTGAATAAGAGTAGTCTTAGTAAATAAGAAAACTCAGATTCGCAAACGACCGCTCGATCGGTGGAAAGGCAGTCATAGAGCGGTTATCGCTGGAATGAAAACAACGTTTCAAACATGACTAAGACAAGCACCGCTCGAGCGACCAGAAGTACCGCTCGAGCGACCATCGAGACTGCTCGAGTGAGGTGATAGAGCGAGCCATATACTGCCTTCCGTGGCTTTTTCTTGTTTCCTTCCCTAAGTTATAAAGAAACCGCTCTATCGAATGCTAGTGAGCATAGATTGATCCCTCCAGATTTTTAAGCATAAAACTATGCAAAAACTTGTCTTCTTGAACACTAAAAAGGCATTGCTCAAACAAAGATTTGATTATGACTCAAACAATATTTTCAAAACTCATAAAATGGTTTAAAAAAAATTTCTTTTCAAATCACCGAGGAGTCATAGTCGAATTGCCTCTAATTTCATTTTCACCCTAATCAACCTGAGTTAAAATAATTAGAGGTTTATCTTAGATGTCTAGGTCATTACCTTATCTTAAGCATGAAGGTATATACGAAGGTTTAATTATATTGCTTTGACGTTTAATCTCCTCCCTTCAATGACGCTTTCAGATATTGAACTTGATAACATCATAACCATAAAATAGGTTGAAATTTTATAATGGACTCTATGAAATTAACCAATTACAAATATAATCTAACACTAAAGAATGTGTAAATAAATTTTATTCAAAAAAAATATGATAATTTATAATTTGACAAAAATAAAATATTTAATAGAACATAATGACAAAATAAGATTTATGTAACCTACTAAAAAATATTTGGAGAAGACCAGTAAGTATAATTAAATTGGATCACTATAGGATCAAATACTAATATCTCTTAATGAGTCAAATATAATATAACAAATTCAAATTTGAATAATCCTATCGGATTTTTTTTATAGAACCTCAATCGGATAATCTGACTAAAAATGCCAATCAACATCAGCCTAATCAAAATTAGATGTTAACCAAATATCTGGTTTCATAGGCACACCTATTCATAAAGAAGGGAAAATTCCATTTTACCCCTAAAAGATACAAAAATTCTCGGTTCATCTTCCAATTAATTTTCCCATATTGCTCCCTCAAAGGAATAAAAACAAAATGTAATTCCCCATCTTATTTTCATTTGGTCTTCCGTCTATTTTATGCTAAATCAAACTAATCAAGAATCACAAAACAATCGCAAAACAGACAGACAAATAAACGAAAATAAAAAAATAGACCACATTGTAACGTTTTTATTTCTTTGAGGGTAAAATGTAAAAAACTTAATTATTCAAGAGATAAATTGAAAAAATTTTGTATCTTATAGGTGATAAAATGAGATTTACCCCCATAAATAATTAACAGCCAAAGACGATGTAACAATTCACCAACTCGGCGCAGAAACATTAAACACAAATTCCAACTCCTTTCGCGTGGCTAGGAAGCAAAGACGATTGCAACACGCCTCTTGGCCATCCAATACAAAAAGAGGGCCGAAATATATACTGCAACTCTACGCAATGATTAAGAATATATGGATCATACCACCACAACATTGATTTTATATTTACAATGTGAATTTGACTACAAACATGACACAAACAATGCCCACAAGATTTTTTACAGATTCTCTTCAGAAAGCCGCTCCACTAAAAAAAAAATTCAGAACCCAAAACAGTAACAAATTCTAACATTCCCCCTCCACCTCTCATACATACATCATAATAGGGGTTTCCCTCAAAAAGACCATCTTAAAGGTGAGTAAATCCTAAAGACAGACACCTCTCTAGATTATTTATGTCAACAACTCTTTACTTACAGACTCACGGGGCTTGAACCCGCAACTTCCGCCTTGACAGGGCGGTGCTCTGACTGACACATTAGATACAGACTCTTATGAACATATTTACACTAGCAAAATATATGACTTCCTCCGTTGAAAATGTTCAAAATACCTCTCTCCTGCTAATCAAGTGTAATTGTCGACTCTTGGTTGTTCCTCAAGCTTCAGTGTTTTTCTATGTACCTTTAGATCTTCACTTGGGGTTCTAAGCCAGGGCAGGGATGCTGCAATTTCGCCTGTCCCTGTCGAGGCAATCGAACCCCTCGACTCTCACAGCCGGTTTGTTGCCAAAATTCGCCCGAACACATCCTCCTTTCCTTGCGGATGAAGATGGGGACGATGACAAACCAGAGGGAACAGGAATTGACCGTGGCGAGATTGGGGTGACCTTGTCATCCCCAAATCGTGCGTCTTGAATTAATGGGTTAGATACTCTACTCGGCGGTGACCCACAAAAAAAAGGGGGCGACGAAGCTGCCTGTGTGCAAGATTGCTCCACACCATAACCACCCTGTAAAACCCAAACAATCAAACTCAATTATGTAAGACAAATTAGGGGTATGGAAGATTTGTTCCTAAACGATTGAATCTGCAAATGGAAGCAACGCAACCACAATTACCAAGCGCATGACGAATTCTTTCTTAACCATTTCCTTTCCAGAAGTTAAATTACCTCTTAATCATTAGCTACATGGAACTCAATTGATATGAATAATATCCAATGGGATTGCAAATTTATTCCAAATCTTAAAATATGAACTGGATCAAATCTGTCAACAGATTTTTTTTTTCTGAACCATTCAATCACAAGGAAAAACTATCTACAAAATTCACCGACAAGTTGATGTCCACTCATTTGCCCACGGGCCCACAAATGTATGCAATACTGTTCATGAGACCAATAGTGCAGACTCAGATTTCTTTTCAATTTCTAGTTTTTCACAACCATAGAGTCGCCCATTAGGATATCGTTATGAAATGACAATGTAAAGAGGCGAGTATTACCTTTGTAAGGATGATGTCCAAGAGTTCAGTTCCTGCTTTTGAATCACAGAGCTCTGGCTGATGGCTGTCAATCAAACACAGTTAGGAGCTAAACAATCAATCAAACTTTCAAAAGAAATTGCACAAAAAAATTAAAGGAAAAAGGGTAGACAGCTGACGAAAAAATTACCTCAATTGCCATCGGAGAGATCTGATAGGGTCGTTCATGGAAGTGTTGAGGAGACCAATACGCCTAGGCTTAGGACAAACCACACTCTCTCTCTTATCAGAGAAAGAGGCCACAGAAATAGAGGCCCTCATCTCTTTCTCACAGGCAGCCAAGGCCTTTTGTTGGATAGCGCAGTGATTCATTTTCTACACAAAAACCTGTTTCAATGGAAACAAAAATGAATTTCATACAAAAAGCTCCACCACAAAAAACATAAACCAAACCAAACTAATACACCTCGAGAAACACACACAACGAGTTTAATTAAAATAAAATTATATCTTGAATTTCATTAGCAGATCGGAATCTTGCAGAGAAGATATGAACAATTGCCGATCATGATCTAGTCAAACTACGAATATAATATTAGAGATAAAAAAAAATTCTGGCCGAGTTTTTTTTTTTTTTAATCTTATTGTATAACATCATCAATCAAGCGTAGCCTGGATGCAATTTCAAACAAGATTCAACATCGCACAAGAAATACAGAGTAAAATAGGACAAAACTATGTGGATCCATCGTAAATATCGAAACTTTTTCCTAATTTGGACCTATTCAAAGCTGCATATACGGTTGATCTTTTTTTTTTTTTTTTGCTCTCAGTAAATCATATATGGTTGATCTTAACAGTATAAGAAACATATATTCACAAAATTAATTCTAAAAAATCAGAATAAAAGTAAATCGTTAGAGAGTAAAATACGACAAAACTACGTGGATCCATCGTAAATACAGAAAGTTTTAGCCTAATTTGGACCTATTCAAAGCTGTGAATATATGATTGATCTTAACAGTTCAACTAACATCTTTTCACAAAATTAATTCTATAAAATTAGAATAGAAGTAAATCGTCGGCTTTTCCGCCCAGAACAACCATGATTTTCTAATCTCTTCGCAGATCTACACTGGATCTCATCATTTCCAGCTAAAAATAGGCTGAAGAAGCAAAAATCTTTTGGAAATAACGATTTTACATCAAATTTCATATTAAAGAATTTAACTGAAAAACAAAAAACTAATATACAATTATATATAATATTTCTACGAAATTTTAGGTTAAATAGCACAGAAAGGCAAGAAGCTCATCTAAAAATGTCCAACCTAAAAGAGTTTTGCTTCAAAAATTTAAATCCAAAATTTCGAGAAAAAAATGAAAACAAGAGATTCAAAAAACTCATGGTTCATGTGCATCATTTCTAAGAGTATGTTAAAATTTCAAAAATACACAGATCGATCCAAAGACCCCCTCCCGGGCCCAAACACATACGACGATGCAGAGAGAGAGAGAGATTACCTTAGCTAGCTGTACAGAAGTGTATGGCTCTCCCCCTGGAGGAGGATTCAAATAAGAAAAGAGAAAAAAAAGAGACGGAGAGAGAATCGGTCAGTCGGGGTCAGATAGGTAAAGAAGGAAAAAAAGAGGAGTGACAAATATATAATGGAGAGAGGAAAGTGTGTGTGGGGGAGGCAAGAACTTCAACGCTTCCAAAAAAAAAAGGTCAAAAACCATTTTATTTGTATTTTATTCTATTTTAAAACTTTTTTAATTGCTCACGCTGGAGGTGCCATCCCGCGGTAAATATCATCGATTTTCGCACCCACTCCGAACCTACCATTTATTTTTCAACAGAAACGACAAATATCTCTAAACTAGTCATAACTTATGCCTCTCCAGTCTCCACGCACACGATACAACAGAATATTCGAATTCTCAAAAAATTAATTTTATTATATTAAATAATAATATTTTTTTATTTATTTATTTGATTACATCATTCAAAATTTATTTTTACTAATTATTTTCTTAAAAATATTGATAAATTTTTTTCAAAATACATAATTCGGTAAAAATTTCTCAACGTATATATACTATCGTGTATGGATAATATCTGAAATAAAAAATTATGTTAAACTATAAATTAATCAAATATTAAATGATTGAACATGTGATAAAAATGAGTGATATCAGGTTTTGAAAAGAAAATATATGAAGGATAAAATTCAACTTTCTATATGTTTTATTATATAAATATCAATCCAATTAAGTTTGTTATATGATAATTGAAGTGTAAATTGCACTTGAGGTCCCTAAAATATGAGATTTGTCTCACTTTGTTCTCTAATGTTTCAATTGTATCATTTTAGTCCTAAAGTATTGAATATCTATATAATAAAATAGCTTACAATTCAAATCTCAAAATATAAATAAAATGACTTTTGCTATTCGCGGTTAAGATTACTTTAAATTTTACTTTAAAGTTAATCTAACGGCTAATATTAACACCCTAAATTTAATAGGGAAAATAGGTCACTAAGGGTGTGTTTAGAGTAACTTTTTAAAAGTACTTTTAGAAATTATTTCTCATAAATACTTTAAAAAAAATAGTGTTTGAAACCGCCTCACCACCACCGCCATCACCACCACCATTGCTGCCGACTCCACCACCACCGCCGTTGCCGCCTCAACCACCATCGCCACCACTACCATCATCGTTGCCGCCACCACCACCACCATCGTCGCCGTCACTACCACCACCCCCACCATCGTCACTACCATCGCCGCTGCCGCCACCACCGACGTCGTCGCCTCCACCACCCCCACCAACGTTACCACCACCGCCACCACCACCCTCATCACCACAACTACCATCGTCGTCGCTGCCGCCACCACCATCGCCGCCGCAGCCACAACAACCATCATCTTCTCCTACCACCACTACTGCCGCCCACCACCTCTCATCCCCACTACAAATCGATGCTTAAATTCTTTTATCTCTTCTCTATATTTGTAATTTGATTTTGAATATGAATACAAATATGTTTATTGTTTACCATTTTTTATTACTCTGTGCCTTCAGGCACAGGCAATAACTAGTGTTTTTATATGATCCCTAAAATAGAAGACGTCCAAATTGCTAATATTTTTTTATCATAAACTTATCAAGTAATACCTAAATATGAATAAAAAATAATTTTGATAACTCTTAAATAAAATTTTGGTAGTTCTTGAAAAAATTATGTGTAATATGGGTCGCTTTTGACCAAAATTTGGATAATTCATGATCAAAACTATTTGGTCAAGAGTAATTCAAAAAAAAAATTATCCATATTTAAATATCAAGTGATAAGTTTATGATAAAAAATCTTTAGCAATCTGGGCACTATTTGTTTGAGGGACCATATAAAAAAATATTCAATATTTCAAGGACTAAAATGATGCATTTGAAATATTTTGAATCAAAATGATAAAATCCCATACATTGATGGCGTAATTGTTTTGGAGCAGTTAATTAAATTTGTTCAAATTCTCACCCGATATTGCTTGATATCTCCTCCCTTGCTTGGTCTAATTTATTCTCATATTTCGTTTGGGGGTGGGCCAAGTTGTAGTTTGAGATAAACTCTTGGACCGCAAATGAATATTATTTTAATTTCTTGTCTCTATATGTTTGCTTCAAACATGATTGAATTTGAATACAACACCAAATTCATGAATCTGGACAGCCTAGTGGATAATGGGATCCTAAAGGACTAAAAATAAAATATTCTGTCAGATCCAGCAAACAATTAAAAAAAAAGGTTGGGGTTGGACATATTAATATCAAATCTTTAGGGCAATCCAATTGGATAGATTTACTTGTGCTCCCATATGATCCCATCGAAAATCCTCATGTGAATCTGACCCCGTTTGAAGATAAGTCTGTTCAACAATTTGAGAAGGACGAATTGCACCCCATATCCTGAAAGATTTTAAAATTCTTATTTTTTATTTTATACTTTTAAAAAATGAAAATTTTCATATCGTACCTTCAATGTATCAAAAATATTGTAATGTGACCATTTTATTAGCTTTTCATTAGTTTTTCCGTCAATGTCAATAGGTTGATTTTTGACGAAAAAAATAACAGAAGTTAAAAGAAATGCCACATTACAACATTTTTGATACATTGAGAGTGATATGTGAAAATTTTAATATTTAAATGTGTAAAATAAAAATTTTAAAATCTTTTCATGGTACAAAATGCAAAAAGCCCATTTGAGAAATTTGATTTCATTTGGGCACGGTTTAATTTTTAGATCATTCAGACTCAATCAAATTCTACAGTAATCTAAATCTAATCGGATTTTTAAATTATTTTCGTAAACAAGTCAAATTTAAGCAACATGTGACTCGACTTAACTTATTAACTTATTTTAATATTACAATATTATTACAAACAACTCCTATTTGAAAGTGAACCACTCTAAATTAGTCTAGACTACATATTTCTATCTCTTTTCTCTAATATTTTTTTTAAAAATAGAATTTCAAGGATTGATAGTACAATAATTGGTAGATTTTTTTGATTACTTGAGTTATTAGTAAGGTGTGAGATTTAATTATTAAAAGTTTTTTATTGCAAAATTAATTTTAATTATAGTTAGAGTTTGACTCAATTGCTCATATTTACGTTTTACCATCAAAATAAGCTTGAATTAACTCTAAGTAGTAATAGAGATGAACTGTAAATTCAGACGTCCAAAATTTGAATATTGTCAACCTCTTAACTATAATTATGAATGATTTATCTTTTATGAATAGTCCCAATGTGGATGACCTGCATTTAACCAGATCAGACAAACAATTAGTTGAAGTGCACATAAGTTAACCCGAACACCTTTAATTATTGAACTAAAAAAAAAACTTAAATTCAAATTTAAAATTAATATGAAATTACATATACTAAATCGCGATAAGTATACTTCAATTAATACTTCACCATCACATTAAAACTAAAAAAAGATAATATTATAGTATGGAATGATTTTTTTGGTATTACAATAAAAAAGTACATTTAGTTTGAATTTTTTTATAATTATTGATCATGAAATAATAAAATAAAATAAAATACTACGAAACAAAAGGGTCGTTGCTGTGGTACTTTGGATTCTCACCCCGGCATGTCCAGCGTCCTGACAGCTGTAACTCAATGCCAACGACAAGAGAATCTCTCCATATCTACCTTTTGAGATCTAACCTCTGACAATGTCAATGACGGTGGAATTGTGGGTAATAATTGCAGTCACATTACATACTATGCTGGAAAAAAAAATTTAATATTAGTTCTGTAAAATTTTAAAAAATTTATGGGTTAAGATATAAATTTTTAAATTTATTTATTAAAAAAAGTATAACTTTTGAGGTCATTATATAATTTTTATGATTTAAATTATAATATTTTGGGAGCTATTTATAATTTTTAGATTGTTTCGAATCGATCACATATATTTTTTTTAAATCAATCCCAAAAGTTGTATATAATACTCAAAATTTATAAATGATCACAAAAAATTATAAATGACCCACAAAATAAAAAACCTAGAAATTTTGTAAATGGTATTACTTTATTGAAAATTATTTTTATTTAGAGTAATGATAGACTAGCCCAAAAATAGAATAAAAAATAAATAATAGATTATGTGACATTACTCTATAATGAAAAAATTAAATGTTAAATGTATAAAAATAGGACCAATAATATTATTATGGTAATGTCATATTATTTAGTTTTTTATTAGATTTTTTTATTAATCTGGCATTGTTGCTTTATTTTTTAACTAATAAGAACATTTTAGGAGTGTAATTAATTAATTTTATTATTTTTAATTATAAATAATTTAATTAAAAATTAAAAATGAGATTAACAAAGTTACGAATTACGATGCTAAACTGGTATTGCAACCTTACCCAATTAGTTAATTTACAGTACTCTATATATCGCTCCAATCTCCACTCTTTGTTTTTCTAAATTTTATAAATAAATATGAGTGATATTATTGAGATTTAATTTATTAATCTAATTTATTATAATTATTAGACTGACTGTGGTTTCAATTAAATATTAAAATTTAATATTAATCTAATTATTTTAATAAATTATATTATTAATTTAATAAATTAGTTCAAATTTTGAAATTTAAATAACATTATTTAATAAATACCACATTTTTTATTTGATCGGTCTTCCCAAGTCCAAAGGAACAAAATATGACACCTCATCCATGAGTTGCCTTTAAAAACGTTATCTTGGAACTGATGCTCTTCTTGACACGTGTCTAATAATAAATTTAAAGTGGACGAAGTGACGAATGCCATCCACTTTATTCACTTGGCAGAGCATCTCCAACAACAAAATATATTTTATCTACTCAAAAAATAATATTTTTTATTTTAATTATTCACTTTTTTAATACACACTCCAACAAATTTTCTATATTTTTAACTACTCCTTTTAAATATTATTTCTCATTCCTTTTGTATTTTTTTTTTTGGGAATAGTGAAAGGGAGAAAGGGAGAGAATGAAAGCAATAAGAGAAAATAATATAAATTATCTTTAAAAGTTGCTACAGTGATACTCTATATTTAGAGTGTCACTGTAGCAAAAATCCATTTTACAGTATGTGAACATAATCTGTTGGAGCATAATTTTTGGCTTTCATTAGCTAAATTTTAGCTATTTTGCTCATTTGAAGCATCTGTTGGAGATGCTCTTAGTATGCCAAAATCCAGCTGATCGAGATCTATTTTTTTCAACGATTAGGTGTAAATTTATGTGAATTTTGATTAATTTTTTGTTTAATTTGATCAAAGACAGATTATCACGTCAGAATTAAAAAATTCATAAATTACTTATAACCTGACTTAAATAACTGTCAAAATTCGAATTCAAAATATCTTAATTTATAATTCACCCCTATTACAACTTAATTTATCTATCGAGGGTTTTTCTTTTAGGCAAGGCCTTGGGCTTTACTCGTGACTATGCATAAAATATTAATATTAAATTAACTAAAAATGGGATCAAATTAATGGTATGTTTGGTTGCAAGGATAGAAAAATAGAAAGAATGAACTTTTCATTCATGAAAGAAGGAAACCTCTTCATTTTGTTTTGTATGATGGATGAAAAGTTGGAAGAATAACATTTCCATTGTTTGGTATTAGAAGAAAAAAGAAAGAAAAGACAAAAGTAAATACTTTTAATTTACTATTATACCCTTAAATAAAAAAAATAATTTTTACAATGATATAAAAGTTCAAAGCATTAATTTGGTATATTATCGAATAAATATATTTCAACAAATTAATATTTTCAATTTGACATGTAAAGAAAAATGTAATTTCAGTTGGATAAGTGAATAATATAAATGATTTTTTTGTAGTGTTTAAACATGGAAGATGATTCTAGATTGTTCTAGAATGTTAAAAAAAAAGTTCCAGGTACTTTATTACATAAATACATTGATTTGTATAACAAATTAGAAAAGACAAGACACTTGGAGGGTATTATACTAAAGTAGCTTAGCCCCTACTCAAAGCCCCCATCCTCTCTCGAACTTTCCGCCCAAAAGTGGACGGACTAATAATGGTGGGCGGAAGTCATGATGTTTCCTCCCAACTTTCATTTTCATCACCTTTTCCTTTTGAACCAAACAATGGAAAAACTTTCATTTCCTCCAATTTTTCGCCCTCCACTTTTCATCCACCCAATTTTCCACCATACCAAACACACAGTAAAGGACCAAATAATGTCTATTGGTGGCATTCGTTGAACTAAAGAGAATAGTCGGTACAAACCTGATCACCTTATAATAATTTTAAAAAAAAATATATGCCTTGAAGGGTTCCACTATAATTTAAACCCCCTACTTCTGAATACTTATCAAAATCAGCGTAGAAAAAGATAGAATTGCAAATTAAAAGAATCTAATTAGGTTAGAACATCTCTAATCATGATTCAAATTTAAATTAAAATTTGAGTAAAAAACTTGATTTAGTATATAACACTTCAATGAGCAAACTCAAATATCAACTCAAATCTTTTAAAAAATTATCTTTTTGTCTCAAAGCTCATTTTTTTTAATTTTTTCCCACCAAAAACATTTTTTCCTCTCTTATTTTCTTGTCTTCCCTCCCCAGTATTAAAACAAAAAAGAAAAGGCTCCCTAATATTAAAATTTATTTCTTACAAACTTCACCAATATTAACTAAAAGAAAAATCAAGAATAACAACATCTTTGAGTGGTACATTCGTGAGTTTTTTATTGTCTAAAGTAAGAAATTTTTTTAAAATATCTATTAAATATCAACTTAATATCAACTAACAATATTTCCTATCTTCAATTCAATTTAAAGCAATTTCGTATGAAAGAGACAGAGAGGGAGACAAAGATCGTATATATATAGGTAGGAAGTGGTGGTATGGTTGGCGACAATGACAACGGCTTTGAAGATAAAGACAAGAGAGGTAAGAATTTTTCCGTCCACGGAGTTTTTTGGGTTTGGACAAGGCAAAAAATTACCGTTAGATATAAGTTTTGTCTTGATTTGATATAAGTTTGAGTTTTTGAGTCATTTTGACTCAGATTTAAATTTGAGTCTAAATTTAAGTTAGTGTTAAAGATGCTTTTAGGCTTGATTCTAATATTATATAATTTGTAGTAAAATTTGGGTTAAAATAAAATAAAATTTACGTCGAACCCGAATACTTCGAGTTGGTTCAAGTTTCATCCTAAAAACTTGAGACTCCAACCATACTTAAGAGTGATAATTTATGACACAACACTTGAACAAGACTCAAAACCAACATGAAATTAGTGGGTTAGACTTAATCATTTCTCAACACGCTTGTTAACATGAATAATAAATGAATCAGATTAGTGTTAAACAACGAATAACACAAAATTGACACAATTAACATATTTAACTAAAATTATAAGAATAAAATGTCAATTTTTTGTTATTTTTTCTCAAGCATCGACATCTTTATACAAAAAGATGATTTTTTTATTTTTTTTATTATTATATTTATTAAGTTAATTTTAAATTTATAAAAAAATATGAGTGAGTTCGATTTGGAGATTGTGTAATATGAGACTTAAATTTTAGTGTTAAATTTTTTATTCACAGGTTATATGTGTCAACATGAACACAATATAAAAATAAACAAATAAAGTCATCACGACACGATTAATTAAATTGTTTGAAATTGAATTGATTAATGCTCGATACTCCGAGTGTTAGATATTTTGAATTGATTAGGTCGTCGGTCAACTAAAAGTCTAAAACGCCGAGTGTTAGATATTTTGAATTGCATTCAAATTGACCCGCCCAACCGTACTTTAAAGTTTACCCCGTGATACCTACCTACCAAAATCAGCGGAGGAAAATGATATCAAATCAAATTACCAAAAAGTAGAGGGGCAAATTGAAAGAATTTGCATGGTCTTTTAAATGTCAAAAGAGCAATGCCACTCACACTTAATTTATTAACTTAATCACTCATAATTATTAGATTAACAGTAAATTTCAGTATTTGTTAGAACCCCTACTAATTCAGTAGTCGAGATAAATTATGTCAGTAAATTATATTAGTAAATTAGATCCAATAATATATTAGGAAAATTTTTATTTACACTCTCTATAGATAGGTCTAACTTCAGTGACACCCCTCTCGATTTTAAAATTTTATTGACACACCTTGTCAGTCTTGGTCTAATGGATGTGACGAAAATGCTTCTTTTAACATTTTACCCTTCCTCCTCCGCCACCGTCTGCCCCTCCACAGAGTCACCCAACACTATCTGCACATCACCCCCTCTCTCTCTCCCTAGCAAATTCCTTCCAGGGGTAGATCCATACAAATCCACCCCTTTAACTCTTTGGCAAACAGAGAGGAAAATGAGATAAGAGAAAAAAAGATTAAATTGATTTGAGAGTTTTGTAGTAAATGTTGATGAAGCGGTTGTGGTGTTGGATTGGTGGTGGTGGGCATGTGAGAGATGGTAATCGACGGTGTGTGTACGTGCATATTAGGGGAGTGGTTGATGTCGAGTAGGTTTGCGACAGATTGGGCATGGGTGTGGGGCTGAGTAGAGGCTGAATAGGGTGGATGTTGGTGACGTTGGGTGGCAATGAAGGAGACAGTGGGTGTATATCTGTGTGTATGGGTGTGAATGCTGTGTATTTTCTTCAGGTGGTCTATGGTGGTGCTGAAGTGGTGGTGTTATTCAATGATTAGGTTTCGGTGGAGACAAAAGTGCATTGGAAGTGGTGGGCATGGGTGGGGTGGTGCACAGTGCTGAGAGTAGTTGTGTAGGTGTGAGGTGGTGTTGTGCGTAGTGATAATCAGAATTTTCTTTGACCTCAAATTTTGCAATTTCATCTTAAATCCAAAGCTATAAATTTTTGGAGGTGGAGTTGTGATGAATTTGGAATTTTGGGATAAAATTGTGATGAATTTGGAAGGCAACCGTGGTGGTGATGCTTGTGGTCGAAGAGGTCCCAATTTGAGTTCTTAAAAAATTGGAGATAAAGAAGACGATAGTATGGAAACAGAAAGTATAAAAAGGTAATATAAGTATTTTAAGAAAAAGAATTGCATGACATCAACATTTTTGATTTGTCGGTAACGGAGATTTACGATAAGGGATGTCATTGAAGTGAACATATGAACTAAAAGGAAGTACAGTAAAATTTTAAAATCGAGAGGTTGTATCACTGAAATTAGGCCTATTTACAGGGGTTTTGATGAAAATTTTCCAATATAGAGATATTATTGATGTCAAAATAAAACATGATACTGTGGGCCCCCCACAGATGAGCTCATTGCAACCAAATCAAACAGCAATGTGTGGTGGTGTACCAAATAGAACATGTTGTGTTGCTTTTTTCCTTGTGGAAAGTTCACATTGCAACAATCCATTCGGAGATGAAGAGACACCCACCCACCATCGCACCCACCATTCACTGCAATTTGCGTTCTAGACTTTGTTAGCCCCGGTCGTTGTGGACCTGAAGGAATTTAAGTCCCTCACAAATTGCACCCATCACGTCTTTGTCACATGCCCTTTTTTGTCCATACATCAATTTAATAACGTCACCAAAGCGACGAACTAGGGGCGGCCCTTGATATTTTGGGACCTAAAGTGGAAACTAAAAAAAAAGTCTTTTATTTTTAAAAATAATATTTTATTTAAAATTTATTCTTCTTACTTTTTGAGATGCAAAATTACTAATTAAAGTTTTATATTCAAGTTTTGCTGTTATATCTTTTTCGATTGATAGTATTGCTAACCCACTTAATCTTTCTTGTGATATAGTTGATCTTAAATAAGATTTTATCAATTTTAATTTTAAAAAACTTCTTTCTACAGAAGCAACAGTTACAGGAATTGTCAATAATATTCTATAAGTTATGTATGTATTCGGAAAAGAATCTAATCATTTTATATAACTTAATATTTCAATTGGAGTATTTTTTTCTGTAGGTAAAATTTTCTTTAGAACGTTTAGTTTTTGAAAATAAATCTAAACCATCAATATCAGAAAAAACTATCATGTTTTAAGAAACACTAAAGATCAAGACAATATTTTTTTAAACTATCATCTCCTAATGATTTTAATTTCTTTAAATTAAATAAAAAATCAAATATATTTGAAATTGTTCAAATCTACTCTTTAACGAAGAAATATATTGATCTACTATGTATATAAAATAACCAGTTCTAAAAAATTCTTCAACAGATTTTGTTACTTCGTCATCAACAATCAAATTGTTTCTTTCTATGAATTGTACATTTTTTACGAAATATAAGTTCTATTCCCATTTTAATTGCAATCTCTTTAGATGAAATCATAACATTTGTAAATTCATTTTCTCTATATTTTTCAATAAAAAAATGAGACATTTTAATTGATTTATAGCAATATCAATATGCATGTCTTTTGATTGTAAATGTTTACTAACTAAGTTGACGGAAAATAAAATATCATACCAAATACTCATGCCAAATAAGAACTCAAAATTCTCAATCTCATATTTTTTGGTTTCAGCATTTATTGGGACCCACTACCTATTCAATAGTTGTGATTAACAAGTCTAATTTTTAAGTCTAGATTTTAAGTTCATGTAACATTGCTCTTTTGGTAAACAATTAGCTTCACTTATTGTTTTAGGATATTCACTAGGTTCTCCTAATTGCAACAATACATCTCTTATACTTGAAACTTGAAATTTAATTACTTTAACACGTTCAATTCGACTTTTCCAACATGTTTGTGACAATGATTTAAGAGTTAAAACCAGTACATTATCTTGTAAAATTTTTCATCGTATTGTAGAAGAAACAAATAATGAATATATGCATTGTACTATTCCGAAAAATGACAAAGCCTTGGGACAAAAGTTAGCCATATCGCACAGTACTAGGTTTAGATTATGACAACCACATGGTGTGTAAAATGCTCTATGATTTATATCTAGAAGTTTTTCTTGCACCCCTTGATGTTTTTCCTTTTATGTTAGATCCATTATCATACTCTTGTCCTCGTATATCATTAATATTAAGTTCGAGGTTTCTTATTGTATCTATGATTTTGTCAAAAAGACATTTTCCACTTGTATTATCTACTTTAAGAAACTCTAAAAAATATTCTTCTATTTTTATTGGATTTGTTGAGATATCTACACAACGTAATATGAGAGACATTTGTTTTTGATGACTTATATCCGGAGTACAATTAAGTATAATTGCATAATATTTTACTTTAATTTTCTTAATAATATTATTTCTAATTTCATTTCCTAATAGACTTATCAATTCATTTTGTATCTTATATCCAAGATAATGGTTATGAATTTCATCATGTTGAATGCGTCGGATGTGTTCTTGCATTACTGGATCAAATTCTGTTATCATTTCAATTATACTTAAAAAATTTCCATCATTTTCTTGATATATCTTTTCATTTTTTTTCCCGAAATGCCAAATTTTTTTTACCAAGATTCTTTACAACCACATCACTAATACGTTTTTCCAATATTTTTTCTCTTTGTTAATTTGTTCTTGGATGGTTTTATCAATTGTTTCACTTTTAACAATCTTGTTTTCAAATCAATCAAAGTATTCATATTAGTAATATGTTCATTAGATATTTCATGGCTTTTAAGTTTAACACTAAGGTTTCTTCAATTTTTAGTCCCTTCATTAGCTAGCTTACTTGTACTATGATTCTTATCAAACAACTTACAACAAAAATAAAATACTCCATCCAAATCTTTTGAATATACTAGTCATCTTCTATCATGTGTCTCCCTATTTGTTAATTTACGAATATAGTGTATAGTGAAAAAATGTCTAAAAAGCTCGTCTTTGGAAAAATCTAAATCATTATTTCTAGTAAGACATTTTTTCTACTAATAAGTCTTTTTGTTTTGTATCAATATTTTTTCATTGACTTGGATCATAAATATTCATAGCATTATAATTACTTATTTCATTAAGATTTTCATGGTCTAATTTTTTTGTTTGTTCTTCATCATCTATTGTCATATTACATGTTTGACTAGAATTGTGTATATTTTCATCATTATCTTTTTGTTGTATTATATTATCATCTTCTAATTCATTGGGAGTAATTATTAGTTCATTTACTAAATTTTCACCTATATTTTTTGTTACTAGTAACAAATTTATCAAGAGATTCTTTTTGAGATTCCGTTAATTCATCTCTTTTTTTTTTAGCTTTTTATATTCACCCGATTGTTTTCTACTTGCCATACTATCAAATATTAACTAAACAATCCAAAATAATGAAATAATCACACACAATCTATATTAAAAAAAAATATAATAAGAACTTTAAATAAGAAATTCAAAGCATAGAATAATAACACCTGATTTGTTGTTATTTTCAATTTTTTCGCGAAATCCGATTATCACCGTGGTAGCAGTTATGCTCAAAGCCAAAACAACCCAACCATAAAAAGGCATAATCAAGCTTAGAAGGCACAACCCAGCACCTCAGCCAACAAAGAATAATGTCAAACAAAGTGAAGTCACATAAACAAATTTTATCGTAGAGAGAGGAGAGAGGAGAGAGAAGTCCCCCAACCTTTGTTGGCTAGAGAGAGAGAGTTGGCTAGAGAGAGAGAGAGAGAGAGAGAGAGTCTGTTTTGCCTCTTTGCCTTTCTAGATTATTTTACCGTGGAGAGGAGAAAGAGGAGAGAGAAAGATAATGATAAGGAGTGAGTGATTAGAAGAATGTGATTAGAAGAATATGTTGAGAAGTGTGATATACAAATATCTCTTAAGTTGACTATTGTACATCACTTTTATCGATATATTTTTTTTAATAATTTTTTTGGTATATGGGCCGAAGAAATAGGCCCAAACTATCTAATTTAAATTAAACTTTAACTTTTTTGTTGGGGGCTTCAATTTTTATAAAAATGAAATTTTATTTTGGGCTACTGGTCATAATTATAAATTATGGGGCCTAGCTAAAAATTGGGGCCTAAAGCCCAGACTTTGCTGGCCTTACAAAAGGGCCGGCCCTGCGACAAACTTTATTATTTTTAGGAGAAGATTATAATACCGAGAAAAAAAAAATAGTACTACTTTCAAAGTTTATAATTTTTATGGGGATTTCTACAATTTTTAAGTGCCATTTTATAAAAAAATAATTTTAATAGCTATTTAGATTATATTACAATTTTTATGGTTCAAGTTACAATTCCCGTGAATATGGTTGATAATCGAATCGAGCTACTCAAACTCTGTTTGTTGTGGGTTTGGTTTTGACTCTGTTCAATTTTCTAAACGAGCCGAATTTAAAGAATTGCCTAAAGACTCGACTCGTTTATATATAAAACAATCAAGCTATTCAGATTTGACTCGAGTTCGACTTAGTTCAGAAAAACAAGCAAAGTTTGAACAATTATTTATGCTCATTTAGAAAAATAAACTCGACCGACTCGGCTCGAGGTTAGTTCGATTATTAATCTTACTTTGAATCATTTACAACTTTTGAAGTCAATTCAATTTGTCAATCCCATAGTTTTAAGAATTCAAATTTGTCCACATGACATGTCACACTTTATCTATAGAATAAAATCTTTATTGAAAAGGTCAATTTAGTTTGTACAACTATATTAGAATGTTAAATAAATCGAATTGGCCCGAGCCCTACTCAAGTTTTATTGTTTAAGCTCATTTCTTCAAAAATAAAGCATATATGATCAAAATTTTTATTTATTTTTTAATATTTAAGTAGCATCTAAGCAATGTTGCTCGGCTCAATATGCTTGAGCTTAATGCGTTTACAAATTTTCTGAGTAGAAAACCAATTGACACTCTTTGTGTAATCGATAGGACAACTGGTTTTTGAATAAGAAAAAATTATGAGTTTGAATCTTATTGGACTTATACTTTTGAAATTTTCAAATTCGAGCTCGTGATACAAAAAACAAGCCAGACAGAGTTGGACTTGAGTAAAATTACAAGCTTGTTGAAGTTGAACTCAAGCTAGTAACAGAGACGAGCTGTAAACCCAATCATTATGAGTTCAAATTTTGACAACTTCTTAGAACCAAACCATGAGAAATTTATCTCTCATGAATACCTTAATTCCAGCGTGAATGATCCGTCTTTAATCGCACGGGAAAGAAGATTAATTGAAATGTGTATAAACTGACCCGAAAAAGAAGAAGAAGTTGAACTCGAGCCTATGATAATCTACTCGAGTAAAACCTCATCATAGCGATTTGGCTTGATTAATACCTCAGGACTATAATAGTCCAACAAACAATTCTCTAGAGAAAGGCATGCTTATCATACCCATATTAAAAAAATAAAAAACTTGATAAGCACAATCCTTACTTCCAATAACAAAAATATTCTGAACAAGTTGGTTTTGTTATGATAATGGTGTGGACTTTGTTGTTTAAAAAGAATAAAGCTAAGATGGGATAAAGATTCCTAGTCATCAGAAATCCAAATGGCGATTTTCCCAGCTGACCGACTTAGCCTGTTATTTATAATAAATCTAATGAGCTTTCTCATTACAGGTCACAATTAAATTAATTCATACACTTAACTGCCTCAATCACATCAATTAAAAAGATGTACATAAACCCGTCAAAGTAGATCACTTAACAATATTAAACTTATCTTATTGGATCATAAATTCTGCCTGTTTTTCACAAACTCAAAATTAACTACCAATTAATAGAAGCCCAATATCGAAAAATTTTAACATTCTCCCACTTGATCAACATTAATTGTAGTCATATAAAAAATAAAATAAAATAATTTGTTTAAAAAATTGACTCCTGGGCTAATCCTGTGGAATTTGTGAAAGCAATAAGGCATATTTAATTATATTTTAGTTTCCAAATTCAACTTTAATTAATGAATTTTCTATAACTAAAGCTTAAATGTAAAACTAGTAGTTTTACATTTCAAATACAAGAAAAATAATTTTTAAATGATTATATATTAATATTTTAATATTTATTTTGTCGTATCTATATTATTATTTTATGAAAATTGAGGATGAGTACTCCTAGATGAACTTATAATGACTTTAATCCTGGAATGAAACTTATTTAGGGGTAAGTCCATGTTTAAACTTATATGTAGGTACTTAAATCCACTTATTTTTTAAATCTAAAAATTACCCCTAACGGTGTTAGTTTTGTCCAGTTATGAAAAGTCACATATGTTAGATAATTAAGGTATATATGGAAACTCTTGATTGAGTTATATATGAAAACCGTTTATTAAATATTATGATAATTAACAAAAATTTTATATGGAAGTTATATATTCTGATAGTTATATATGAGAAGTTTAATATACGAATAAATTGTTAGTCTATTAAGTCAAAATCAGATAACAAAATTTCCTTAACAACAGTAATACATAATATAAGGAGGCTGAACAATGCCAACAGAATTCAGTAACACAAATGTTAATATATAGTAATATTCATGTTACTATATGATTGAAGTTACAATTAGGATCATGTTACCAGTACAGTCGTGTTACTATAGTGAATTTTACATACAATTGCAAATTTTGAGACGTATATTATGTAACATACACTTTAAAATTCATAGTAACATCAAAGTTTTGTGCTCAGTAACACATCTAATTTTACAAAATACAAGATAATAATTTTTTTTTACAGTAACATCAACTTTCAAATGATTTTAGTGAAAATACGATCCACAAATTGAAAATTTACAAAATGACGAGTAGTAACACACAATCGACAGTTGAATTACAACACTCAACACCAATTGTGAACATCAAGACATCGAAATTCTGAACTCCATTTTTCGGTTCACGTATAGTAACATGATCTTTTTCCACAGTAACACAACTAAAGAATACTCAATTTTCTTGCGCAACAAAAAAATCAACAAAATTGAAATTTATAACACTTTAATTTAGTACTAATGTATGAGTTCTCTTGAATCTTGATTATAAGATTAATGCCCACTTTGACAGATTAAATCCCTAATTGTTATTACTTTTTTACCATGTCACTATTTTTTTGTGAGCATGTGACAATTTTTTAAGTGACCATATTACTGTCTTTGTTGAGTATGTTACTATTGTTATTTTTAAATATTAATATTCAATATTAATATTTTGTCGATGGAGTCCAAAGTAAACTGGAATAATAAATTGAAATTGTATTTTATAGAATGTAATGAATTTGAAATTTGAATACGAACGATTTTTGGTAAATGTCGATTTCTTGTTTTTCGGATAAGGAAATATTGTGGCTTGGAAGATTGTAGCCGAATTTAAAAACGATTATGAAAGAGATGTATATGGCTGGTTATTGTGTTTATAAACGTCATTTATAACATTCCTACAGGGAAGAGTTATAATAGTAAAATTGACAAAAAAACAAACTTAAAACCAAATAAGTTTCCTTGACGGACTTATCTCTAAATAAATCTATATAGGGGGACCGGCCTCCAAATTTCCCTCATCTTTTGTAAACTAGGGGCCCACTGAAATTTTTGCCTACGGCCCAATATTAGTTGGGCCGCCCTTGTAAGCGGCTACCACAATGCAAATGGATACGAATATGGCATAAAGACAAATTTTGCTAGAAAGAGATTCGAAAACAATAGTAGCCATTGTGGAAGAACTTACAAATTTTTATATTTCATGGGCCTACGGATCTGGAAATGATGTAGCAAACACATTAACCTGAATTTTCAACCCATGTTGAGAGGGAGCGATGCTGCTTCTTTTTCGTTAGCACCTCTCCAAAATGATATACTTGATACAAAACACTCCAATGGATACACTCAAATTCAAAAAAGGACGAGATGAAAAAGGATTTAGTGTGTTCGAGAAATGAAAAAGGATGCAGGGTGGTGTTTGGGTGCAGGGTATAGTATGTTCAAGAAATGGAAAAGGATGACTGGGTATGGGACTACATTATTTAAATCGAAACATTCTTGTTTATTTTTGAAAAAAACACAAGTTTCATTAAGGTATGGATAAACAACAATGGATCAAAATGTTGATGGACAATGCAAATATTTTGAAAATGCCTTGATATATAGTGCTTTACATTTCTTTCCAATTTGATAATATGAATCTTTGCAGCTGAAAATGTTGGTTTAAGGAGTAGAGGAATTACCTGATTCAGCTGCAGCTCGTTTCTTGGCAAAATATTCTTCAGCACGCGCAATGTTCTTGGCAACTGATGGCTTTACCCATTTCTTTCGGCCAGGTAGCATGGTCACGGAACAACCTGCCGCCTCAAGCTTCGCCTTTGCTGATTCTGAAAAGGCACGGGCCTTGAAGTTCAGCTTCACACTTAATTCGCCATCACCTAGAATCTGAAACCAGTAAAACAATAAGCAGATATTCAGAACCCAACCTGCAAATGTACACAACATTACAACAACTTTGGTTCTCACAGTGTCAACCCATTTTTTTTCAATCTACTTTCGAATCTTATAGAATGGCATTATACTGAGTTATTGACTTATGTGTGAGCTACAGCAGCAAACAGCATGGCAGGGAAAGTGAACCTCAAATAATTCTTATGGTAAAGATTATCTGCCACCTTTTTGTTTTGTTTTTTTTTTCTTGGTCATTTTCTAGTGAAGCATAAATATAACAATAACAGAAAGACACAAGAAGAGATAAAACAGTAAATGCATATACACAAGCTTCCACAAAAAAAAAAAAAAAAAAAACAAAAGGGGGTTACTGCAAGAGTTCTATTGGTGCTTCCACTCTCTAGTAGGAGGAGATTTATCAGCTGTACTCACTGACAATAAAAGCAATTGAATATCCTTGGAACTATAATCCTATTCCAAGAGCCAAGAAATTTCTTAATGTGACGAGACTGAGATGCATCTCTTCGTTTGGTAGCCTCATTTCCATAAAACAAATATCACTGGTTTTTTCTCATAGAATCATAATTTGTTTTTGAGTTAATAACTGCCATTGGATTGTAAAGAATATTGTACCAAAAACTAGCAGAGCTGAAAGACTAATGTCGATAATTTTTTTAATTAGTTAAAATAGCATGCTCTGATTGAAATTAGGTCATGAGTTTTGAAGATATTAGTATCCAGATCTTTGTCCAAAGTTTCATATAGTACTCTTCCATACTTATAACAGGACATGCTGCAAGTAGCCTCTGTACTTTCCTCATATAAAAATATTCTCGCGAACTTAACCTTTGATTTTAATGATATATGTTTTAAATGGCAGCTTCCAAATGAATGTCAATATGGTTGTAGGAAAATTTCAGACAGCTGATCCATTATCAAATTGGCTCACCCAACTGGATAGAGGACCCTAGATACTTAACCTAGATATCTATAAATGTGCCCGTGTTTTCAATGTTAAAGATGAGGTGAGCCAAAATTACTACATTTGAAGGTTTGTTTCCACATTGAGAGATGGTGTAGGACTTCCTCTTAAAATATTTTACTAAGTACCCATGATGAACACAGAAGAAGATAACCACAGGCATAGTATGCGTGCACAACCCTACTACGGTCAAACGCATACCCATTAGGATAGAACAAGAGGGATTGCTAATAAATGAGAGGGAGAAAAATTCCTTAACTAAAAGTTTTGTAGGTTATGCTCTTCTGTCACATGCAAACACCAAGGTCGGACAACGTACCCTTGGTGCACAAAAGGAAATGGAACTTCAACAATTAAGCTGTCCCACTCCACAGTTCTATAAATGGAGGGAAGATTGCAGCAATTCAGAAAGACACACCCACAGCCGACAAGCATACTAAACACAGGGTCTTTTCAGATAAAATAAAAGAATCGGAAGGCAACCTTGCTTTCATTCAGAAAATAATCCAATGATAAGTTGGAACACACATGCAATAACGACAGGACAATAAAGGGATCCATTTGCTTGCATCTCATATGACATATCCAACAGTTGAGAGACAAAAAATAGAGCAGAATTTTAAGGTAAGAACAAGGTAATCTACATTATTTTCAAATATTAACATGATTATAAGATGTATTGAGTTGATACCACAGATGGGAATTTTTTGAGTTGAACTAAAGCAAATCTTTAGTCACATAGACCTCAAAGTCATAAAGTCACATTCGAACAAGAAGTATTAGACCACCAACACAGTTAAAAAGGATAGGCTAGTGCACGAGTCCTGCCACTGTGGGGACTGGAGAGACCTAGAGGACGTTATGAGACAAATTATTGCATAGCAATAATCAGTACAAGGAACATAATAGTCATGACATACTGCAACTTTATCTCTTTCCTATCAGTAACAATTATAATCACCAGATATAGTACAGGTTTAGCCATTCTTCTATGCGTGATTGCTTAGTGAAGTGAGCATGAGCACAGTACAATTTTTCACCCAACAGGTCTTAAAAACCATCAGTTGTGAATACTATCATATCATGTTGTTTGAGATACAATATTTGTTTGTTCAAAAAAAAAAAGCGAGAACCAATACACAATTAGTTTGAAACTGATTGATGAGTGTGAAAAGTTGCTTGAACCCCCACCCCACTTTTCAATGTGGTAATAATTAAACTCTAGCATTATCATTACCTTTAAAGGGAGTCTCCTTTCTCTTCCTGATGGGTTGATCAAACCCTTCTTCTTCAGCGACTCCAGTGACACCTCTTCCCCTTCTTGGAATCCAGCAGCTTCTATATCTTTCAAGTTCACTGGCAGATATTTTGGCAATCCAGCATGCATACCTTAAATCAATGAAAAGATGAATTATAAACATCAGAAGTGTACAACTGAGCCACATTATCAAAAGTAATAATGTCATGGAATGAACTCATGGTAAAAAAAAGAAAGACTTATCGGTAATGCATACCATACATTTCAACAATACTGATTGGGCAATAACTTGTACAATATTACCAATAGATAATTTAAATGAAAATATCAACAAAAAAAAAAAAGCATTTTCGATTCACAAGAGACCTACAAGGTAAACTAAATCAAAAGTTAAGACCAGATGACTTACCCTGTAGACTCTATAAAGAAGGAAACTGCATTTGACAAGTACCAAAAGGACCAGCTCCTAGTATCTTAAGTCTAAACCAACAAAGCAATAGGCCAAGAACTTGAAATGGAGCTCGACTAAACAGACAACTTCACAAGCAAGCAGAACAAAGCCCTCCCCAATAAATATAAACAACTGTAGACTAATAAGCCCTAATTCAAGCAGGAAAAAACAAAGATCAGACATGTACTATATTTTCTGTTAGAATGCGGAATGCCCACCTGAGAAGAGCCACTTAATCTTAAAGGGCCATTTATTGCATAGGCAGTGATACAGTTGGGCTGCTTGAGTATTGGGCCAACAACATCGTAAATTGAGCAGTTTTATGAACTGAATTTCACTTGCTTAGAGGGTTTAGTGTATATGTAGTTCAACAATTTCTGTGTAGCATAATATTAGCACATTCTTGTAAGGCATCCCACTCAAAGTACTGCTCTTTCTTTTATTTCACATACCCAGTAATATGTGTAACTGATCCTTCATAACAATCCGGATGTTCTTATTGCAAATTCAATCCAAGTTGAGGACATTTAATTCAACAGCAACAAAATTAGGCAATTGATAGTTTGAGTTAAGATTTATATCAGAAAAATCCAAAAGCAATGTTGATAGTCATAGCCTCATAGGTATTTTTTAAAAGGTTACAGAATTTTGTTAACGACATTATGGAGCTCATGAAGATAGGGGATAGCTAACCTCCAGCAAAGACTGTGAATTACACTTTGTTGTGAGTCACACAACCATGAATAAAATGCAGTTGAAACTTTTGAGCATTCAAATTTCATTGCAAACGGCTATACTGTAGGCTAAGGAAGTATGGTGAGTCTCAGATATCTAAGAAGTACGAGAGAAAGCGTCTCTATACAAGTTTCCAATACATTCCTCCTAAGATTCTTAGATGAGAGGAAAGCATAGAGAGAAAGTTAGTGCTCTTCTTCTTCTTCAATTTAAACCTCTGCCTTTGCAACTCATTATTTCCAACAAAATGGTATGAGAGTTATTGGAGTAATTCCAACATATACCAAAGGCTACTGCACTAAACTCTGCATTTCCTCAGTCACTACTCCCACTTTGCCTGTAGAAAACATGTATGTAGGAAGGTAATAGGGGAAAAAGATTGTTGTTGCCTATATAAACTTAATGGTGAGATTGGGTAAAAGAAAAAATGTAGTAGCCTTAAGGGATAAACTGCCGGAATTGGCTGGACCCTAAATAGTGTTGGATTGAGCTATATGTTGTCAGTATAGAGAATGGAAATGAAGTTAAAATTTCTCTGAGAAAATTAAATTTCAATGCATAATTGCTTCATTTTATGATCACTAAAGCTATGCACATAAAGTGTTCGGAGTTACAATTCTGAAAGAATCAATCTTCTTACTTCCAATATATCAATACCTTGACAGATACCCACCAACCCATTTCAGGAAACAAGTAGTGCGCTAGAGTAATGCAGAACTTAATTCCAGCAAAGAAACCCAATACATCACACTACAGCAATTATATATAGAAAATCATGAAAGCCCAAAACAATACAGGACAAAAACTTACCTCCAGCAATTCCCCTCAATTTGGGGATTCTCCGATAGAGGGGCATCTGGCCACCTTCAAATCCCCTCATAATACCGGGGCCGGACCTTGATTTCTGACCCCTCATTCCAAACCCACAACTTCCACCTTGTCCAGCTGCATGTCCCCTACCCTTTCTCTTTGCCTTCTTTCTCGACCCAGGTTGGGGACCCAGATTGTCGAGTCGAAACCGAACACTGGGGATTGAAGTAGCAGCTGGAAGTGGTGGTGATGAAGATGAGGCTTGGTTAAGTACAATCAATGGTATTCTTGCTTTGCTCTCGCGAAAGAGGTGGAGATTTAGAGTTGGGAAGGGACATGGGTTTGCCTTCAAATTACTCACATTCCCCTGTATTTGTACAAGATTGAAGATGACGATGATGAAATAAGATTGGAATTCTGGGTATTCAAACATGTTGACATAAAATATATGCATCAATATAATGTGTGTGTGTGTGAGAGAGAGAGAGAGAGAGAGAGAGAGAGAGAGAGAGTACCTTGAATGGAGAAAGAGATTGACAAAGAAGGGCTGTTGTTCTAGTTGGGGTGGCTGAGGAGAAGGCGAGAAGAGAAGCCATGGTGACCGGTGAGGTTGTTTGTGTGTTCACTCACTTTCCAAGTAGAAAATCAAACGGATAGGGGTGAAGGGCTTTTATGGCATCACCAGAATCATATATGTACTCAGACATGTACTCAAAAAAAACTCATACATGTAATGTAATTTTACAATTCACTTAATTTTTATTTGATTTTAATTATAATAATTAGATCTTTAAAATTTTAACCGAGTGTCAATTCAATCCTTCCAGATTTATTAAATTACTAGAGATAACGCGTGTTTAAAGGCACAGTACAATGTAAATAATTTTGAGTGGCATGTTAATGATTGTTTGACGAGTGTATTTGAGACCGTGAAATAAATTTATTGAAAATTGTTATATTTTATATTATAGATTCTGTCCGAAGAATGTCATTGAATGTTATTATCTCATAATATCTCTCAAATTCTTATTAGTAATTTTTTTTTGAAGGGGGGCGTTTGTTATTTTTTTTTCCAAAATCAAATAAAATAAAGTAAGACTTTCTAGCCTATGAATAAAAGGTTTTTCACAAGAAAAATATATTCATTTATCCAAGTCACATGTTAGTCACGGAATATCATTCTACATTATCATAGTAAATTAGTAATTTTGAACGTATGGACTAAATTGAAATTCAATTAAAAATTTTGAGGATTTGATTGTTAAAATTAAAACTTCAAGAACCAAATATGAATTAGATGTATATTTTAAGGGTACAAATTATAATTTTGCCCAAAACTCATATATGTCTACACTTAAAATAAAAGTTACTTTGCCCCCTAAGAATTTAAAGAATCATACTTTATCCCCTCAATGCTACAATGACCCAAAAATGAGACAAAAAATAGGACCTAAATAACGTGTTATTACATTGAGATTGACAATGCATTACATTGTATCTAACCATACTGTGGCAAAATCGATATAAGTAGCTAAACAATTTGCAATACCATACAAAGATATCTTCGACTGAATGGTTAGATAAGACTACGACAGTTGTAAAGAAACTCCCTCTTAAGGTGAAATCGCTTTTACTTAAATGAAAAAACTATCAAAATTCAAACTTATATGCAAACAAATATACCCTTAATTGATAACTACATAAGAAAAAATAAATTGCCCAGGAAGACAATTTTATCAACTTGAAGAAGCAACAGTCATGTAACAAAAATTCTTATGTAGGGAAATGCTATGCTAGATAAGAAAAGGTTCTTGAAAAAGTGAAGTATACAAATTTTTGATAATCAAAGTAATTTTAGTATCATAATAATAATTGTATCTAATTTGATGATCTCTAATTCATTGACGTCTATAGATTGACAATGAATCTCGATTAATATTAAGGTTTGCTGTCAATCTAATAAGATAAATAATTAGGTCAACAAACCATATCCAACACTATTATTCCTTTTATTAGGACCTTTTTTTTTTTTTTGAACGACTTTTATTAGGACCTTTAATAAAGTACAATATCAAACCAATTTTAACAAATTTAATTGGACTTTGGAATTGAACTTGGGGCGAACTGTAACATCTTAATTTCGATAGTTACTGGTGACTATCGAATTTAACCAATATTTATGATTAGCGGGAGATTGTAGATTTTTTGAATTTACTCTACAAATGTAAGTTCAATGTAGCCCTACTATGTATTGGCAAAATTTCCTAAGTAGATACTGTAGCCATAACTTAACCATTCTTGTAGCAACCAGTATCAATCAACTTCAAACTTTCACTGAATAAAACAACACTATAGTATAATTGATTTACTATCCCAACTAAGTTCATAAGCAGAAGCCTAGACAAGCACTAGATCACTGTGACAGACAAACCCGCTAAACACAACTTATACATGATATGAACCCAGTCATAAATGATTATAAATAGACCGAGTATGGGTTAAATTAATTTTGACAAAATACAACATAGACATGACCTGAATGGAGGAACCAGTTCCAGAATGTTTCTGCAGCCTTGGTATGGTTGATGAGAAAGTACCAAGGGCTTCCAGTAAGGCTTGTTTCATTTCTGAATTCCCTGTCCTGTCATGGAGTTATGACTTAGCTCAAGGAGCAAAGAGAAGCCAGCTTGAAGAAGGAAGATGAAGAGCGAACGAAATTTTGTCACATAATTGCAACTAGTACATAAGTAACAGAAAAACGTATAGGTATCCAGAGTTCAAAATGTAATGAAGATATGAGGCACGATTCATATAATAACATGACTGAGAATTTTAATCATATATACTTCTACCAAGTACCATATTGACGTATCTTCCTTTCTTACTTTCCAGCTTTTTTCTTTAACAGCTTGGAGGTGCTGCTGCAGTGACATTATGAGATTCACACGTAAAATCAATCAACCATTCGAGCAATTTTTAACTCTTCCTATCTTTCCGGTTATGAGTTGAAACTAACATTCACCAATGCAGCAGCAGTGCGGGCAGCAGCTGATGCACGATTTGCAGCAGCAATGGCAGCTCGAGCTCTCTCCAATACATCAGATGATTGTGATCTTGTCTGCTTCTTCATGTCAGTAATTGGCTCTACAGTACAGTTCTCAATTGATGGTTGAGTTTCATCAGAGCCAAACAAGGACTTGCTGCCAGAAGCTCTTGGAGACTGAAGGCGCTGGACTCCATTTGTAGACGTGAAAGGACGTATCTCACTAGAAGGTAAATGTTCATGAGCGCCTTGTTTGGAGGGAGCTGGAGAAAGTGAAGTTGCACCGTATATTTGCTTCGGACCATCCTACAGATCACATTAGGAAGCCATAAATGATTGTTTAAAGTTTTTAAATAGATATCAAGGTTGACCGGCTTGTTCGACATGAGAACTGATTACCATTACTTCAAATGCCACAAAAAGTCAAATATGATATATGTACTTCAAATAGTATAATTATGGGGTCACGTGGAAACAATCTCTCAACATGCGGGGGTAAGGCGGTGTATATTTGACCCTCGCTAGACCCCGCAATGGCGGGAATCTCGTACACTGGGCCGCTTTTTTGTATATACTGTTTGTTTGGATTGAGGGATCTGGGGAGAAAGGAAAGCAAGGGAAGGCAAGGGACCTCTCAAGTATGTTTCGATCGGAAAATGAGAAAGGAAAGGGAAGGGAGGATAAGGACACCATCAAACCCCTCCTTTCTTTCTCCTAAAAAACGGGAGGATTAGGACAGGTGTCTTATTTTCTTAAACAAGTGATTTTCTACTCTGCCCAACATATTCACATAAACAACACTATCATTTTCTTTTTCCGTAATTCCCAAATAAGAATCCTTTCATGTCCCTGCTTAGTTATCCCAATTCCCAACAAGATAAGAGTTACCCCTCTTTCTTTTACATCGCACACTGTCCTTTCTTTTTCTTTCCCTCTCAGTCATCCAAACATTTATTAACAATTTAACATGATTAGCACTCTCACATTCAGCAGCAGAGTCACATATAGGGCTGGCATGCCCCAAGAACCTCGAAATTGCCCTTTGCTTCATACTTTTGATAGTAATTTTAAATTTTATGGAGAATTTAAAAAAATTTCAGATAGTAATAGTCTCCTCAGAAGTTGCTATAAAATTTATCTTAAATAGGCAGCACATGTCCCTTTGTGCCTAACCTTGCATATTGCTTCAAACTAACACCACACAAGTGGCAGGGGTGGATAATATTATAGGGAAACAAATGCAGTACTAAGGTACAGAAAGAAATATTAAGACACTATTAGACGAGTACCAGTAGATCCTCGGGTTTTTTACTGAATTCTGCTTCAGTCTTAGAAGAATCCCATCCCACATTGTACTCTTGTGCAATTTGTTTCAGTATCTCGAGCTTTACTTCAGCAGATGGAGCGCTAACAGAAAGCTTCTCAATTATCTGTAAGAAATACAACCAGAAAACACGGAAATTATAGCGCTGAGTTCACAATTTTGACACCTGAAGATATTCATGCATGCAATACAGAATATGCTAGAAAAATGTAACTGTACGATTGACGCTTGCATCCGGCCGAAGCTCAGAGGCAGCTGCTATGAACTCCTTCCCATATTTTGCAGCAAACAAGTTCCTGACGTGCAACAAATCTGGCAAATCTGAACATCTGGGAGCTGCGAAAATTATGCTTGCAACAGCTTCCCGCAAATCTGAAGGACACTCCCTGTTATGTGGAAAGAGACGATTAAAAACTGTGCTGCACAAACAAATCCTCAGAACTCAAGTCCACCAGCTTCTTCAATTTTAACCATAGATGTCAAAATCCATCCAAATTAAAGCAAACCCAAAAGCCTTAAAACTCAGAGCTTCACAAAAATCCCTTAATACTGTTTATGCAGAAAATATATCGGCGACTATGACCAAGAAATAGGTGAAAAGATAAAACCTAGGTATTATGTATTATAATCAAGTTTACATGTATCCTGTATTCCTACCCAAAAAAAAATGTATCCTGCGTTCTTTCCAATCAATAAAAGGAGTCTTCTTTCTTTCCAGACAAAGGATGTAACTATACACTAGACCTTAGAGTGCCATCTAGCTTTCCATGGGAATAAAACTTTATCCCATACACAACTGGAAATAAAAAGAGTTCACCAACTTTCCCTTCATCCAGCATTCCGTTAATCACGTTGAGGTACTTATTTGAAAAAATAGCCATACTGAACTCCTTTTCTGCCAACTAGCTCTCACTTGTAATCGATATTCAAGACGATTCCATTTCTAAAGTTTGCTAGTTTTTAGCTGAAATAAATCACCATATTGTTTCTAGTGTTGGACCACTTGTCCACCTTTGCTTAGATTGTACAAAATCTTATTTTGTCCATAATAAAATCTTGTTTCTTATCATAATAATAAATAATTTTTCACCATATCAAGGAATTCTAGAAATACATTGGGAGTATATTTCTGGCAGTTAGAATATCTCCTTGAACAATTATTAAACAATATAAAAAAGTTCTTGAATATTTCATCTATGGAACCTTGAAGCATTTGTGGTTTTCACAAATAAGAAGCCTAGTAGGCTATGGGACCAATCAGGCAAGGCAACTCCAATGCTTTGTAGGTTTGCTTAGTAATCAATATATTGGCAAAGAAAATGTGTCTATTCAAAAAGGAATTGCCACTCAACATGTGTGTAGCATAACAAACTACTTACAACAAACAGATTGTGATATAATGTAGCTGCCTAAAGAATAACACCAATAAGAGTAATATTGTCTGTCAATGAATTGCAGCATAAATATGATAAGACTACAAATGTATGTCCAAACTTGCTACAAAAGTACTGTAGTTTCAGTAGCATACGAACAGAAAGCAATAAGCAACCTTGCAAGCTCGACAATTGAGTGAAACCTTAATTGTGTGTGGATTGGATAGATCGATAAGTATATCTAGCAAGCTTAGGCGATCTTCCAAGGCAAGACAACAACTACTTAGGTGACCTTTGACTGAAAGAACCCAGCATGGAATGCTTAGAATAAGTAGTTGTCGAGGGGAAGCTGTTTTAAAAAGAGTAAAACAAGCATGAAATGGAGCTCAAAGATTGTTTACAGCTAGTATTTTCAACTATACAAAGTTGCATCAGAGACCAAGAATACCAGATGCTATCTTTAATATGAAAATAAATGGCTGTGATCAATGGATTTACCTCTGGCTTTCAAGTATAGGAACACGTGCAAGAACGAATTCACAAAACATCTCCAAGATCTCATATGCAGCCCATATGTTTTGTTCTCGTATAACATGCTCCACCTTATAAGAGATATACAACAATTTAGCTAAGATACCAATGATACAAATAGGAAACGACAATGAATTGACAACAAGCAAGAGTTAGCCGGAAAGTCTACCCTGATCCGAGCTATGGCTTCCTGGCCAGCCAGCAAAAACTGGGCTATCTCTTTACGCATAAGTTTAAGCTGCACATCTCTCTTGTTTTGTAACAATTTAATGCGTGAGATCGTCAAGGTCAAACATGTTTTGCTACATAAACCACACTTAAAACATCAAATTTAACCCAATTGGAGACAAAAGCAACATAACATAACAAAATTTCACTCCCTTTCAGAAAAAACAAATACCAGATATACAAGCATTTTGATAAGCATATTTGCAATTATAATCAATTTCTTGGTAGAAACAGCACAATTCCAATTACAGAACAGTGAGAACACCTATAACAAGGTTCAGCTTAACCAGTTTATATGGGGATTAAATTCAACAAAAAGGTGATGGGTATTTTCTAAAAGTGAGAATCTTAGAAAAATAGAACGAGTAGAACTACAATTACATAAATTCTTGAGCAATAGGTACATATTAGGAGTTGAAAAAAAACCCAATTACACGACCCAATAAGAAGTTAACACAAAACCCCATATTCAGATCTTGTCTGATCAATGAAACTGATGAAAAAGAAAATCAGAATTCGGATCTACAGGGTAAAAGAAGAGTTCTTAACTGACCACTTTGCGCCGAGAAGTCCCCTGTTGAAGAGTTGATTCAAGAGCGACATTGATGACACAGAAATTTTTTCTCGATTCAGAGAGATTCGAACGTTCTCTATGACTGTAGATCACAGAGTTGTTGGTTGATCAAATTACACAAACAAAAGCTTCATTATTTGCACCCTACTCAAATAAAAAGTAGTATTTGAGTAGATGAAGAAATCTTCAAGCTTTTTTTTTATTTATTTTCATACAAGATTAAAATTTTTATATAAAACCCCTAACTCAAATAAAAAGTAGTAAATATGATATCTTTTAATAAAATTGAGTATAAAATTTTTAAATAAAATATTTAAAATTGAGTAAAATATAAATCCTTGAGTATAAAAACTAGAAAATATAAAAAATTTAGCAAACAATATTTTCGGACAAAGCAACAGACCTATGGTTTTTGATCACTTTGTTATCTTTATTTTTTTATTTAACTAGTAACGCAAAATATGTGTTACACGTAAATAAGTTTAAATAATCTTATTTTTATAAAAAAAAATATAAATTATATGTGTAATTAAATTAAATAATAAATTAGGTGTCGAATAATTAATTTATATTTTAATTATTAATTTATTCTATAAATTTTTTAGTACCTAATTTGTCATTTATTTAAGTATCTATCCAACTCCTTTAAATATTTGCACATCTAATTATATTATAAAATTATTTATTTTTATTTTGTTAAATAGATTAATAAAATCTCTTACAATATTATTACATACCAAAAAATAAAATAAAATATATATTGGACCATACAATTCAATTTGATAACTACACGTGTATAATAATTTAAATATATATAAGACTTTACTTCTTCATATAGATTTAAATAATTATATGTAATTATACTACTAATAAATGAGTTTAAAGAATTTAAAAGTTCTTATAAAAAAATTCAAAACAAGTTGAAAGTAAAATAGGATCAAACAAACATAAATTAAATGAAAGTATATAGGTGGGTATAATTTTCATAAGATAGAGCTTCAAGCATCATAAGATTATCTAGCATCCCAACTAGGTTGGCACCCCAGGAAATCCCGAATCATGTGCTATAGGCTTGAATATTATTAATGAAAGAAAAAGAGAATACATGGAAGAAGTGGAAAAATAAAGAAAAGTTTGGTCCCGATAGCTTATAAAATGCCACAATCCAGCTCACAGAGGACTCAAAACCACCCTATGGTTTAAACCTATACGAAGGGAGGCTATACATGTCGTTACAGAGTTGAGTAGCAAGCACTGTAGGTGCAGCCCGCCACCATTGAAAACCTGAATAGGATAAACCAATATTTGAGCATTTATTGGCTACAACATTTCTTTCTCGAAAGATATGACTAAAACGGAAGTTCATATGCTGCAAATAATACCTGCAATTTTACCAGCGAATTTTAAGGGACCAGGGTGGGTCATAAGATGGATTAGCCAAACATTGAATGACAGAGCAAGAGTCAGACTCTAACAAGAGGTATCTCCAACCCTTCTGCCAAGCTTGTTCAATACTAATAATAACTGCGACCAATTCAGTATAGAAAGCAGTTTGCACACCCAAAGATTCACTAAAAATATAATAGTTAATTTTATAGGTGAGTATAATTAACTTTATTATAATAGTTAGAAATAAAATGAAAAATTAAAACTTTTTCACGAATGCTGATATTTATAAGTAGTACATATATTTATAATTTCTTTGTTTTTTTTTAACGATAGGGAAAGTATTCTCCTAATTGAAAAATACACCAACTCTTTATTTATTTTTATGTAACTTTTCAAAAATAATTGAGTTTTTTTTTTTTTTTTTTAAGAGCCAAAAGAATATGGAGTTGACATACACATAATCAGCTCGTAATGTCTTAATTTTCTGAGGTTAAATTGCACTTTTTTTTTGGAACCATCACACGTCATTTGAACCACCATGACATGTTAAGTAGCACCTTTTGAACTATATGGACAACTTTTGTTTTGATAATAAAGGTTGGTAAAAGATATCTTGAATTTACACAATGGATAATTAGCAATGTTTTATTCCCCACTATCAAATTATTTCTATAAATTGCTGGCAATCAAACACCACCCAAGAAGAGGCTCAACCAGTGTTAAGATTGCAATAACAAGAGAGGAGCGGCGAGGAGGAGGAGGAGGAGAAGGAGGAAGGGGGAGGAAGGGGACCAACAAAAAGTTGCAATAACAAGGGAACTTCTATTTAATCGAGCAACGAGAATCGAGCCAGGAGGTGATGTCATTAAGTACAGTAAGTATTCTTTCATCAGGTTCCCCTTCCAGAATGCAGTGATAGCCTCCTTCATACAGTTTTAGTGTTTTGTCGTTGCTAGAAGCCTTCTCATAAAGAAACTGGCTCACCAAAGGATCTGTCACCTTATCAGCAGCTCCATGAAGTATAAGCAATGGGGATGAAACCTGCATAATATTCTAGAATGATTAATGTATGCTCTACTTCCACGATTACAATTGAAAACAAGAACAAGAACAAGAACGATGTGTGCACTGACCTTCTCCACCGATGATTCAATGTCATTTGTAACTTTTAGAAGTTCAACAGCAGTCTTCAGTCGTGTTTGATCAGAGTAACAGATCACATTGTAGGCAGCCTAAAAAATAATGCAAGCAGTATCTTATATGAATAATTTGTAAACAAATACGTACTGGGGAGTGCAAAAGCCATTGAAAAATGAAAACAAAATTTACAAATCATTTTAAAGGCAGCTAAATTAGGTTGCTACCTATTCTTCTACAAAAAGAAGGAATAATCAACCCAATCAGCAACATTGTTTTCCCAAAAGAAACTTATGAAATATGATTGTACAACTAGATATAGAGCCCTGTAAGTAAAAATTTGAATCACCAAACAGAAAAAATGAGGGAATTCAGTGTCCGAGACAAGCTTAGCCCTTCTGTTTATTATTAGTCAAGTATAATAAGGGTTCATGATGTAAAACACAATATGAAAATACATATACATATACATATATCTTCACAAACGATGATATATTCATTAGAATTTTTACGTTTCTCAGTTCTTTTTCATTGTGAACATTTTAGCTGCCTCAGTGCCAGTTAGGCTTGAGCTCCTAACCTCTTAGGCATGCCATAAATGCAGCCCAGCCATTAAAAGCATGCTACAAGGCACATCCGAAACTCAGGATGTTATCACAGTGCCCATTAAAAGCCAGCCCACTATCGACATATAGCATGCATGCCCTTGAGACTGAGTAAACTTTTTTCCATTTTCCTCTTGCTTCTTAACTCTTCTTGGCGTCATCACATATACAGTCTGTTTTTAGCACGAACTATGCATTTTATGCCTAAAATTGTAAAGAAAATTAGATTTTCAGAGACTTCAGACCATATTGACCGAAGCATCAGTCCCCGCAGCACTCCAATTTACAAAATTGTATTTGAATCAAGACAGCAGGCAAAGAACATACCATATTCTTCTTCTTCGAGTCTCGGAACGCCAGCTCAGCCAAATCTTTTTGGGGCACGAGCTTCGCCCTTGGCAAAACTCTAGACAAAAGAGTTAATGCCTTCAGAACTGTTTCAGAAGGCAACATGTCCTCTGCAATCTTGGCAGCAATTCAAGGTCAGCAAATTCTTCATTGTAAAAATGACATAATAATTGTTTCGGAAGAAAAGTTGACAATGCAATTTCTTGAAGAAAAAAACACTTGATTTGGGAAGTCAAAGTTTGTCCTAGTCCTTGTTCATGAAGAGGAAGCTCACCATCTCATTACCATCTAACCAAAAATATATAATGATTGGTGAAAATTCATGTTGGGAAGAAACAGGTTTTTCATCCATATTAAGCAAACACTGTAGTAGGTCAACTCTAGTCTGTAGAGGCTTTCCCCAACTAATTGCCTCAGCAACATGAATCCTTTAGCGAGATTCAGCTCTATCGAAGACCATAACCTCTGTTAAACCATGTTATCATATCTTTCTTGGTCCATGATAGTTATTTTTAAACTCTAACCTTTGCACTTGCATCATTGTAAATCAAGTTTCAAGTGGTGTTCAGTTCACAATCGGCCTGCATATTGCTAGTCAGATAATTAAAATCTTTATTGGAATCCCAAAACTCTTTACTGGGAACTGATGAGATGTACTTGACATGAATTAGGGGTCAACGAAATTTTTCGCAAGAATCTTTCACAAAATTCCCAACAATTAAGAGTGGGATGGCCATAAGTTTATCAACACAACATCATACATAATTGGGAGTCCTTATAACACTGATGAGTAGGTAAATTGCATTTCAAAATACATGATAACCAGAAAAAAAAAAAACAGTTGATTATTTACAACACTGGAATGGCAACAAAAGATTTAAGTAATATTCCCCAAAAATGAAAGAAAGAAAAAGGGAGAGGGAGAGAAATTCAAAAGCAAACACAAAATTGCACACAAGTTTGAGGTTGAATACAAATCCTGGGTGTCATGATAGTTTATTAAATTCCTGGAACCTTGATTAGGTAAAAAATTGAAACCTCGAATTTTCATAATAAATCAATATTTTCTGAAAGTTTAAAGTTTAAACAGAAACAGATTCGCCCAAAATAATTTCATCAGGAAAAGAACCTTTGAAATGGAACTTTATGAAATCCCAACAAGTTCAGAAATTTAATAATGGTGAATAATTCAACATAAATTAGAAGGTGAAGACGGGATTACTTGACACATAGGGGCGACGAGAACCACTCCATTCCATCCATGTGGTTCCTTTAGATGAACTTTGAGAGCAACTGCTCCGCCCATGGACTGGCCAAAGATAAAGCGGGGTAGCCCTCTTACTTCTGGCCTTTCTGTAACATTGTATATGGTACATTGAACAAATGAATCATGTGCATTAACATGATTGCAAAATAGTCGAGAGTAAGATAAGCAGGATTCGTTCACATGGCAAACCTTTAATTTTTGCATATTGTTCGATTACATTGTCAACTATATCGTCAAACTTGGGGACATAACCATGCAAACCTTCTGAGAGACCGAAACCTGGATGATCAATTGCGTAAACACCGTATCCAGAAGCAGCAATGTGCTTAGCAATACCTGATAGTAAGATTTACACATCACATATCATTCTCTCATTAGTGGGTAGGCATTAGAGCTAACTTGATGAGCAACATAGCAATGTTAAATAAACATTTAATTAGAGATTATATTCCAAAAGAAAAGACATTCGACTAGAGACTAACTCACAAACCTTCAAAGAAGAAAGTGCAAGTATCACCATACCCATGGCAAAAGCACAAAGCACCTTTGATTCGTACACTAGGCTTTGGCAACCAGCTTTTACAGAAAATTTCTTGACCCTTTGAATTTCTTTCGTACCACTACAAAATCCATTAACACAACCATCAAACAAAATGATAGCTTCATTAATTTTTCCAACATGGTTTCTTAACAAGTTAATAAGGAAAACTATATGGAATGGAGTTGTTCTTGTCGTCCATCCCTCTTATTAACTTTTTGAGCATCAAGTTCATCAGAAATTCACACTTGTTTTGTCCATTTCATACTCCAAATTGAAGCTTTATTTGAAATATTTTATTGGAAAATCACAACTTCAGTGATTTGATAGTCACCTATTCGCAATCTGCTTGATTGACAGACATGATCAGAATAAAAAAAAATAAAATTTGCTAGCTTGCTAAAATTTGTGGTAACTGGGACAAGTTGTACTCAGACGTCAACCCTCCAGGCAGGCCACGAGGGATAAATCCCTCCCTTAGTCCGGGCGTGAATGGCCTTGCCTTTGCCCGGACTCGAAGTGGGCATAAACTGACCCGCCATTTGAACCAAAAAAAAAAAAAACTCTTCGATAGTGTAAGCCTGTACAGTGGTATATATATTAATCTTCATAGCAGTAGATCACTTACCTCCTCTGTTCTGATCCCAGTAGGAGCCATCTACTCACCAATCCATATAAAGCAAATTACATGAAGAAACAACGAAATTAGTTTTTTTTTAATATAATAAATACAGTCGTGTCTAAATGAGATTCTAATTAATTTAAAATTCCAAAAATCTAATTATTCTTCCTGCCATTATCAAATCAAAACTAACCTTAAACAATACATGATCAAGCTGCTGCTGAACGTTCATGAAAGCCGATCGAACCCGTCTTCGAGCAGGGGCGTGATCCAAGTTCTGAGACGCGATCGTGTTCATCTCATCACTCACTCCTTCAATGCTCTGCTTCTTCTTGGCCATGATTGTAGGGAAGGTTCTTGGGATCGGAACTTCTGTTTTCGGGCTCAGATTCGGCCGGAGAAAAATGGGTATGTCACATTTCCGGCGAAAAATGAGTTCGGCTGGTTGTCGGAATGTGGAAGTCAGATAAAGGTCCATGTCTTTCTTTTACCTTTCAACTTTCAGAATCTCAGCTGAAAAAGTAAATGCAAACAGTCCAAAAACAAACATAAGCACTAAGACGAAATGTAGCACGCCCACCAATAGAGCTCTCGGTCTTAAAAAGATTTAAAAATTTTATTTTATATTTTTAAAAATTAATTTTTTTATATTAAACCTATAATATATTAAAAATATTATAATATGACTATTTTATTAGCTTTTATTATTTTTTTTGTCAAAGAATCAACAAAAAAATTAACAAAAACTTAACTGAATGGTCACATTATAGTACTTTTGATATATTAAAAATATAATGTGAAAAATTTAATTTTTGAAAGTATAAAATAAAATTTTTAAAATATTTTAAGGTGTAAAGTATAATTCGTCCAAAATTAATAGGGTCAATTGCCATCTCAAAAACGTGGATGTACACCGACCACCAAACAAGACTAATAACGAGGAAAATTTGATTCCCAATTCCTCTGCACAATAAAATGTCAACATCCCTCGCATTATTTGAACCTTCGCCGCAATCGTTGATGGTGTTCATATGATGGCAATTGTTGATTTTACGAAATTACTCATTATAAATTCATTTAATTACACCTTAGACAAATTTTTACCAGATATACGTTATATGTTTGTGTGTGTGTGTGTGAGAGAGAGAGAGAGTGTGTTTTCCCTTATCTCACCACCCATCTTGCTGGCGGTCATTGCATACGCCCACCACTAATCCATCAACCACCACCCAACTGCCAGATATTGGTCTTCGGCCACCCTCATCAACCTCTCTTAACCACCCATCTTACCCCCAAAAGGCCGATCTTCACTTAACCCACTCCCATAGACCCCTCTAAACCATTGTTTTCAAAACAAAGAATACAATGTCACGTTTGTTTGAGAACCTCTATTTCTCTCTCCTCATTCGATTTTCTCTTTCTTGTGCTTATTAGTTTGTTATTCTATCCATTGGACTGGAAGTAATGGGTGGCAAATTGAATCGATTCGTTGAATGTTTGCTGGTGAAGTGGATAGGTTGTGTGTGTAGATGGTGACACCTGATGGGGGTGATGGGTGAGTTCTAAGGAAAGTGAGGCTAATTTTTGTGGGAAGGAAGAGGACGAAGATAATTTGGGGATAACAGTGATATTGCAGTAATGGTTAGTGATGGTTGGGAGTGTAGTTAATTTAGATGTATAAACTAAAAAGAAGTACAGTAGAGTTCAAGATAATACAAGGGGTGTCATTAAGATTATGCTTATCTAAGGGGGTGTGGTTGAACTTTTCACTTAATAAAACTACCCCCACCCCCACCCCCACCCCTCACCCTGTTTCAACAACCTCGTAACCTTTCATCATCTACCTACATTAATACCTTAGCCCATCACCAAAACATCCACGGTCAACTCCCTAACACAGTGACTACCTTTACAAACTACCCAGAAACACCCCTTTTAACAAGCCCCCTACCAATTTCTTACAAAAATGCATTGGTCCCAAAGGCCATCAAGGAAGTTTGTTCCATTAACTGGCTTAACCAGTAATCAGGTTCTGAAGGAGAATTGGAGGATGAGTCAAGAAGCCCTAGAATAACCTTGTCCAAAGAAGATAAAGCCAGAATTAGACATCTTAGATAATAGAGATAATGTGATGTAAGTACCTTTTTAAAAATTTATTTGGCTTTAAGTATCACCTTCAAACTTATCCTCCTTTAAGTCATCTTTTTCATCAAATAGTTGTCAATAAGTACACATTTTAAAATATTTTCAAATTCTTTCTAAATTGTATTCCATAATTACCTCTACCATAAATAGTGCATACTTAATTGAATGTGATACTTTCAAGATTAGAATGTGAAACTTTCAAGATTCCTTTTGATATTTGTGTATCATTTGAATTTTGAAATTTCATATATATATATATATATCGTGTCTCTCTTTGGTGACACTTTTTGCATGACAATTTTTCGACTCCTTCTTTAGGTGTAACTTTTTGAGTGGACAAAATTTATATTGTCATCATTTAGGTACAATCTACTGTTGTCACTCTTTACTGACACTGTTTGGGTACTATGAATGGGGCATTACATGATGCCACTGATTGGACCCCCATTGTCATTATATCGTGTCTCTTTTTGGTGACACTGTTTGCATGACAATTTATATCGTGTCTTTCTTTGGTGACACTGTTTACATGACAATTTATATCGTGTCACTCTTTATTGACACTGCTTGGGCACTATGAAATGGACATTACATGATGCCATTGATTGGACCCCCATTGTCATTATATCGTGTCTCTCTTTGGTGACACTGTTTGCATGACAATTTATATGTATATATGAAATTTTAAAATTCAAATAATACACAAATATTAAAAGGAATCTTGAAAGTCTCACATTCTAATCTTGAAAGTCTCACATTCAATTAGGTATGCACTATTTTTGGTAGGGGTAAAAAGGCTTTTATGACTTTTTTTTAGCACATGTACTTCTATCCCAATTATTTTAAAAATTGTACTTTTATTCTATTAAATTTTTTGGGAGTTACCGACCTCCCTAAGCTCCTAGATAATAACCTATGGGCGAACATATAGCTATCAATACCTGACTGAGAAATTGGCTCCCTTATGACAAGTAAAGAATGGAATGGAATGCATAGCTTTGGGTGAAGGGTCCTTTATTGCTCGTTTCCATTGGAAGTAGATGCTATAAGGATACTCAGTGTCAGTGGTGGTCCATGGTTCCTTGGGCAACATTTCATAGGTGTTAGACAATGGGAGCCCGAATTCCAACCATCAGTTGCAGCGGCTGACAGTATGGTGCTATGGGTTCGCTTGCCTGGTCTACCAATTGAGTATTATGACTCTTGACATTCTTAAGAAAATAGGACTCAAGGTTGGTAGGTTGATAAAGATTGATGCTAGGACAGAGGATCAATCTGTGGGACGATTTGCAAGGCTTTGTGTTCAGATTAATACCTCTAAACCTCTGGTCTCGCATGTTTTTATTGATGGATACAAGCAATGTGTGACATATGAAAGTCTCAAGAAGATATCCTTCACATGTGGGCATGCCACTGAAGCTTGTACCACAACAGTAAATGCCTTCATACATTCCCAACAAGATATGCAAGTGCTGTAGGAACAAAACCAAGGACTTCATAACAACCCGGAAAGAAACTGTGGGCCATGGCTTCAAGTGCCACACAAGAAACCCAAGAGGAAGACTAGGAAAAATGAGGAAAAACTAGTTACCAAGTCTAATTTCAAGCAGCCAAAACGTGAACATAAGCCTAAAAGCCAAGGAGTTTGGAGGAAGAAGATATATGAAACCTCACTATCTACTAGTGCAGCATGTGCTGTGAGTTTCACCAAGGAAAATCAGCTTGATCCCAAAGAGCAAGACATTAAAACAACTTTAGAGAGAGTAGACTTGGAGCAAGTATGTAGTCCTCCACCTGAGCCATGGAATACAATGCTCAAAGATCAATCACCAACATGAAGTTCCTACCAGTCATCAAATTGATTTATAGTGCTACAAGAAGATGAAAATTCGGAATTATGCATCAGTTCACAAAGCCTAGTAGAAGCTGGCAACAATGAAATTAAGGCAATGAAGAACAAACTGGTGAATGGGATGGAGAGAGGATAACTTTGTCTCTAAAGAGTCCAAGGAATTCATGGATGAATATTCAATAGAATTGGCTTCGGCGTGACATGCTATAACAAAAATGTTTCAGGGTTACGGAACGAAATCGTGCAATAGAACTTTGGGACGAAAGCCCTCTGTGAAAATTGCCAATAGAAGACACAAATGATGCCAATGGAGATAGTTTCGATTGAAGGCAGTTAATTTTCATACTTAGTGTCTTAGATTGTGGGTTGAATTCTCAAATTACCTTTATTTTTTTTTTGGTCAGATCATCCGGTATTCGAAAGCCACATTGGGCTCCGACTAATCCGGATTCGAGCCGGGTGGGACCATAAGAGCGGCAAAGCTCTCCCTACCGAACGCAACTGCGTTCCCAAGACTCAAATTACCTTTATATATGTGTACACCTAGTCCCAATTAGAGGGTTAACTTTATAGACCAGGTTATATGAGACTGTATTGTCATGGGGCAGGTATCGGGCTTTGGTGCTTGATCATATCTTTGTACTCTTTTTTTTCTTGATCTCAATTTTTTATTTAGGAAAAAACAAAAAAAAAACAGAGCTAAATTTTCAAAGTGATTATATATAGTTTTTTAGAAGATGAGAAGCAAATCTAGACGTCCTGAATTTGAATATTGACAATTTTTTGGGCTTAGATTATGAGAGATTTATTCCTTATGAATACCCTAGTCTCGACGTGGATAACCTGCTTTTGACTTGACTGGGGTGGGGATTAGTCGAGGCGCACGTAAGTTGGTCCGGATATCCATGACTGTTGAACAAAAAGAAAAATATTGATAATGATTGGTTTAAGTCTGCATCGCTTTAGAGCCCAAGACTCTCTGAGCCGACAAGAAGCAGCCCAAGAAGCCAATTCAGACAATATTCCTTGGGTTCGAATTGAGCTATAGCCAGTTCCAAGGAAGCTCGGGATTAACTAGCTCGGTACGAGTATGAGCTTGGGACATGAGAGCCCGGTGCAAGGTCAACCTAAAAAGCTACAACACGACACGTGGACAGAGAACAAGGAAACACTGTTTGGTGGTTTTAATGAATTAAAACCTATAGGTAATGGAGATGAATTAAGTACAACAGTCTGGGAGTAATGAGACTCAAAAATATTTTGGAGATCACAGCGCCAAGATGAAGACAGAGGGAGAGGAGACCACTAGATCAGCCAAGAAGGACAAACATGAAACCTTAGCTACCAGTACTATAAATAACTAAGAGGACCGTAAGTGAAGAGAGAGAAGCACCCTATAAGCTAACAAGAGAGAGAATCAATCAATAGCTTGTAAAGACTTCAAGTCAAACTCTCTATAACAATCATCATTTCCCCAAGTAATGCAAGGACCAAGGAGCAAGAGCCTCCCTTACAATAGATGTATCATTAGTTTTTTTTTTTAAATACACAATGCATGGAATATCATTAGTCCCTCGTTTAAGGTGAATCACTTATACTATGTCGTTATTTCATTGATTACCTGTATCACACACCTTCACACACACATTCCTACACAGACATCCACCCATATATCAGATTTCACCCGATTATGTTCTATAACTTGGACCAGTTAATTTCGAGCATTATCAGATATAATTTATTCAAACCATATAATAAATTTTATTTACTTTTCAATCATTTAAATAGTAATCCAAATCCCTCAAATACTTTATTTCTTTATTAATTAATAAATTATTTACCATAGACTTATTTATGTACATAACGAGTTTTTTTTTTAATTTATGTAAGCAAATTATAAAGAATTAAAATAAAGAAAAAATGTATTAAAATAAATTATTTTTATTGAATAGAGAGTTTGAATCCGTTGACTTCGTTTTTTTAAGCGAATTTAAAAGATTGTTCAAGTTCGACTATTTTATATATAAACGAGTGTTTTTAAGCTTGTTTTTTTAAACGGGTCTAAAAAATTGTTCAAAACGAATTCAAACCGAACTTAAGTTCAAATCTAGCTGAACCCAAAACTGAATTCATACAATTTCACTTAATGATAGATCACTTATTGTGTATCGGTGAGGAGTTTATATATAAATAATAGATCATATATGAATATACTAGTTATTGCCTGTGCCTGAAGGCACAGTGTAATAAAAAATAGTAAACAATAAACATATTTGTATTCATATCTAAAATTCAATCACAAACATAGAAAAGAGATAAACGAATTTAAGCATCAATTTGTAGTGGGGGTGAGAGGTGGTTGGCGGCAGTGGTGGTGGTAAGAGACGGTGATGGTTGTGGTGGGTGGCAATGACTGTGGTGGCGGTGATGGCGGGGATGGTGGTGGCGGTGGCGGCGACGGAGGTGGTGGTGGTGGGGGGTGGCAGTGGTGGCGGCGACAGTGGTGATGGTGGCGGCGGCGGCGGCGGTGGTGGTGGGGGTAGAGGTAGTGGTAGTGGTGGGGCGGTTTCAAACACTATTATTTTTTTTTAAAGTAATTATGAGAAATATTTTCTAGAAGTACTTTTAAAAAATCACTCCAAACACACCGTTAATTGCCTATTTTTTCTATTAAATTTAGGGTGTTAATATTAGCCGTTAGATTAACTTTAAAGTAAAATTTAAAGCAATCTCAACCGCGAATAGCAAAAGTCATTTTGTTTATTTTTGAAATTTGAATTATAAGCTACTTTATTATATAGATAATATGTGATTTAGTATTGAATAAAATTGTGTGAAATAGCCTTAATCCCGTCATTACTGCAACAATTTTGAATTTCTGGTGGGTAAATACAAATCGATCACCGAACCTTTGCGTCAATTTTGCAATCTTCTGAATGACACTAAGCGAGCTTGTCTTCCCCAACTGAGACACTTGCAACATTTATGTAACACTGTAAAGACAGTGCTCCCTCCAAAATAGCGAAGATTCTTCCAAACTTAGCGCTAAAACCTCTTCACAAAATTCTTGAGGAAAAGTTCATCTTAATCTTACAATCATGTAAGAACTCAAAGCACCTCCAACAAGTCCAAACCCAGATCACCACTCACGGAGTCGGGCTCAACCAATACATCACTCCTCGATTTATCTCTTTGTGCTTTGAACTGAAGAAAATTTCTTATGCCCGCCAGACGTTCGATCAAATTCCGGAGCTAAGTATTGGTCTTTGGAACACAATGTTCAAAGGGTATTTACAAAACGATCTATACGAAGAGGTGCTGGGTTTGTTTGATCATATGAGGGGCATGGATATCAAACCCAATTGTTACACATTTCCTATGGTTTTGAAATCTTGTGCAAAGTTGTTGGCTTTGAAAGAAGGCAAGGAGGTGCACTGTTTTGTGTTAAAGATTGGGTTTAAGTCAAACCCATTTGTGGGCACTACGTTGATTGATATGTATTCGAGTGGGGGCGAAATTGGATGTGCTTATAGAGTGTTTAGTGAGATGGTTGTGAGGAATGTTGTTGCATGGACTTCAATGATTAATGGGTACATTGCACGTGGTGACTTAGTTTTAGCAAGGAGGCTATTTGATTTGGCGCCAGAGCGTGATGTTGTGTTGTGGAATACAATGGTTTCTGGGTATATTCAAGGTCGCGATATGGTAGCAGCTAGGAAGCTTTTTGATGTGATGCCCAATAGGGATTTGATGTCTTGGAATACTTTGTTGAATGGTTATGCAAACAATGGAGATGTTGAGGGGTGTGAAAGGTTGTTTGAGGAGATGTTTGAGAGAAATACCTTCACTTGGAATGGATTAATTGGAGCGTATGCTCATAATGGGCGTTACTGCGAAGTTCTTAGTGCTTTCAAGAGGATGCTAAATGAGTCTGATGTGCATCCAAATGATGCCACGCTTGTTAATGTGTTGTCTGCTTGTGCGAGATTAGGAGCTCTTGATTTGGGTAAGTGGGTGCATGTATACACCGAGAGCAATGGGTATAAAGGGAATGTTTATGTAGGCAATGGTTTGATTGATATGTATGCAAAATGTGGTAAAGTTGAAAGTGCGATTGACGTGTTTAAGAAAATGCATAGAAAAGATTTGATATCTTGGAACACCATAATAAATGGCTTAGCGGTGCATGGTCATGGGGCTGATTCCCTAAGATTGTTTTCTGAGATGAAAAATGTTGGTGAAAAACCAGATGGAATCACGTTTGTGGGTATTCTGTCCGCTTGTTCTCATTTGGGTTTAGTTGAAAATGGATTCAAATATTTTCAAATCATGATTGATGAATATACAATCATGCCTCAGATTGAGCATTATGGTTGTATGGTTGATCTACTAGCCAGAGCTGGTCTTTTAGAGGAGGCAGTGGATTTTGTTAGGAAGATGCCAATAAAAGCAGATAGTGTTATTTGGACTGCAGTACTTGGGGCATGTAAGATTTACAAAAACATTGAATTGGCTGAGATGGCTCTTCAACGACTTATTGAGCTTGATCCAAAAACCCCTGCAAACTACGTTATGCTCGGAAATATATATGGGGAAGCTCGGAAGTGGGAAGATGTGGCACGATTAAAAGTTGCAATGAGGGACACTGGGTCTAGAAAATTGCCAGGGTGCAGCTTGATTGAGGTCGATGATGGAGTGATTGAGTTCTATTCCTTTGATGAGAGGCATCCCAAGACAGAGGAGATATATGTAGCCTTGAGGGGATTGATGAAACTGTCAATTTCATTTGGGTATGTCCCAGACGTTATGGAGCTTGAGCAGGGAATTTGAAGAAAAGAAAAATGTCGTCATGGTGTAGACAAAAACTAAATCAGGATTTTCCGTGGAACATAACTTTTGCTTCTGATGTCAAAATGGCCTTCTCGGCCTGATCTAGGTTGAAGTTTTTCAGATTTGCTTATGGGATTATTCCCCTTTGAAATCGATTGGACTTCCAATGACCAACCTTACTCAGAAATTCATTTGGTCTGATTAAATTCCTCTTCTCAAGTAAGACAGTTAGGAATCAACTAGTAGTCTCTCTGAAAATATTCCTGTGTTTAGAAGACCACTAGTATAAACTATAAACCAACTGGTCTTAGCCTAGTTGGCCACGCTTGATTCTTTCAAGATTTTTGGAACCAAGTGTGCAAGAGGTCAATTCTTGCCAAAGGCAAAGATTGAGATTCCATATGTCCCCCTCTTTGGGGGTTCTATTGTGCCATCTTTCGGGCTTCTCTTCCCGATTGTGTGTCTGCTTTCTCATCTGTTAAAGATACATTATTCGAATGTTGTAACAATTGATTATTCATTGTAATAGTGATCTACTAATTTATATCAAAAAAGAAGTGGTGGTTTATCTCCTTTAGTGGTGGTTTGGTTGGATGTAGCTGCCAACTGAGATTATGTCCATTTATTTGTTCCTCTAATTATCTTCTTCTGCTGTATCGGAAATGCATTGTACCTGACTGCTCTTTTGTACGCAACATCTGCTGCAGAACCTTATGGTGTGTCAAATAATCCTTCTTATACCTGTTTTAAGTTAACCTACAACTAAGTCCATATTTATACTATCTCATTGCTTCCCTTTTCGTGTGCAGCATGCAGGAACTGGCGATCAAAATACAAGGTAGAACATGTACCTGTACTCGAATGCTGCTGAAGGGTACAGGTGATCTTCTTACACGCATGTAAACATTATCCTTTATTCTTCACATCTGGCATTGCGTTCAAAGGCATGCTTCAACAATTTTCATTCGGGCCAACCATAATGTTCGTTTATGAGATCTCAAAAAGATTTCAATTCAATGAGAGGGTTGCATAATGGAAGCCCCTTTTTGAAAATAAGGCAAAAAATTATTGGAAATTTTGTTTTGGATTTTGATGCATTTCATCATCGAGAATGATGATATCCAAAAATGGCATCAGTAATAAATCAAAGGTTATCTAGGTAACGGGTTCTGAATAGGCCAACAGATAAGGTCTATCCCCGCATCTTATGGCTATACGCCCATCCTCAGATGAAAAGCTAAAATTATTTGCACATCCTCAGTTAAAAGAGTCCACGTCGCCATGTGCCCATGTCGTCCATGTTACACCTCGAAGGGAATCATCATCTCTAGCCCGGGACAAGTGTTTGGATGTATGTGTGTTCTTTCACCTTTCCCAGCTCTTATCCTGTTTTTTGATTACTGTAGCATATCACAGAGCCATCAGGCTTGATCGTCAGATTGATCTTACCTTCATCGTTCACTCTCATACTACTACACATAAACCTTGAGCTCTTCAGCTTAAGCACTCTCCTCATATTTTGAGTTCACACATCATTAGAGAACAAAGAGCCCTACTTCTTGTTGTACATCATTATTCAGGATCTAGTTTTCTATAGACCCCCTTCAAACTACACTGGTTTCACTTATATTTTCTTTGTCTGCTTCATGACTCAAACTGAAAATTACACTTGGGTGAATGTGAAATAAGTTATGGTTCAAGTTTGTAATATCATCCTTGATCGGATTTTGTTATGTTTCCTCTTTAATTCTTGCCTTGACCATTAGGAATAATATTTTAGCATTTAATTTCTCAGAATTTATTGGCTTTATTCCTTTTTTTTTTTGATTGGTGTACTTGGATTAATTTTCCAACCCGAAATTAATATTTTAGCATTTAATTTCTCAGAATTTATTGGCTTTATTCCTTTTTATTTTTATTGGTGTACTTGGATTAATTTTGGGGCTTAGGGAGGCCAGTACCTCCCAAAAAACTTAATAGGATAAAAATACATTTTTTAAAATAATTGGGATAGAAGTACATGTGTTAAAAAAGAGTCATAAATGCCCTTTTACCCCTACCATAAATAGTGCATACCTAATTGAATTTGAGATTTTCAAGATTAGAATGTGAGACTTTCAAGATTTCTTTTGATATTTGTGTATCATTTGAATTTTGAAATTTCATATATATATAGTGTCACTAAAGAGAGACACAATATAATGACAATTGGGGTTCAATTAGTGGCATCATGTAATGCCCCATTCATAGTGCCCAAACAGTGTCAGTAAAGAGTGACAACAGTAGATTGTATCTAAATGATGACAATATGTATTTTGCCCACTCAAAGAATTGCACCTAAAGAGGGAGTTGAAAAATTGTTATGCAATCAGTGTCACCAAAAAAAGACACGATATAAATTGTCATGCAAACAGTGTCACCAAAGAGAGACACGATATAATGACAATGGGGGTCCAATCAGTGGCATCATGTAATGCCCCCTTCATAGTGCCCAAACAGTGTCAGTAAAGAGTGACAACAGTAGATTGTACCTAAACGATGACAATATATATTTTGCCCAGAGTTGCACCTAAAGAGGGAGTCGAAAAATTGTCATGCAAACAGTGTCACCAAAGAGAGACACGATATATATATCTTGAAAGTTTCACATTCTAATCTTGAAAGTCTCACATTCAATTAAGTATGCACTATTTATAGTAGGGGTAATTATGTAATACAATTTATAAAGAATTTGAAAATGTTTTAAAATGTGTACTTATTGACAACTATTTGATGAAAAAGATGACTTAAATGAGGATAAGTTTGAAGGTGGTACTTAAAGTCAAATAAGTTTTGAAAAAAGTACTCACATCCCATTATCTCATTAATTTTCCAACCCGAAATTAATATTTTAGCTCCACGTTAAGGGTTTTTCTTGAGGCCCAAAAAGATGACAGTCCTAGCTTCGGCGGTTTAATGGGGCTATGATCCAACTATGACTTACCACGTTAGGCCGCTCGCGGGTCTTCTTATATAGGCCCCACTTAAGAAGTTCCCTAGTGTGTTTGGGTTGCTATAGTCACACTCTGACATGAAATTCTTATGTAGTCGTCTTCTCTTAAGCCCGGGTTATAATTCAAAATTGGGCCAAAGTTTTTGCTTCAAGCCCATCACATGAGAAAGAAAAATCAAGCCCACAAAAAGTGACCAAAAATGGCCTAATCCAATGGAATGAAGAGAAAACTCCATGAGATTAATATGATTATGCTAATACTCTTAGGTGTGAGTGTGAGAAAAATTTAGTTGGTTTATAAGAAGAAAAATATGCCCTAGCCCCTCGAGGTATGAGACAGATTGATACCTATTCCTTTTTTTTTTTTTTAACAAGGTGTCTAATCTTGTATCGACTACTCCCTCAAACTTGGATACTGGCCACCGTAATCTAAGCGAATTTAGAACATGTCCCCTGCGAAATAACGGTGACCGACTTTTAAGAGGTATGAGAAGTTGAACTTGAGACCTTTGAAGTACCATAGATCATACTCAACTATTGAATCACGATTATTTCTCTTAAAAAAAAATAACCGGAGGAGTCGATGGATACTATGTTGAGCTATATTTTATAACTAATTTTTCTATCAATAAAACCGATTATTATAGATCCAAAAAGAAATCAATAATATGTCAGATATCTTGGAATGGCCCTTCAGTATCATGAAAGAGTAACAAGTGCACAGCTTTGTGTCCGTTACCTTATGTTTATCAATAAATAAGAATTAAAGCATGCGACACTACATTTTTGTCATTTTGAACTCAAAATTTAGATATTTTTATATCATCACTATATATTTAGGGGGTCCCCATTTAATTAATTGAAAATAATGAGTTTGTTATAAAACACAACCAATGAATTTTTTTTATTATTTCTAAAATATAAGAGGTACTTCGTGTAATTAGTGAAAAAAGGACAACGTCAAGATCAATCTCTTGTTTAATGTATAGTATAGATTACACATCTCATGCAATAATAATCAATCTATGTTTAGAGTTGGCTTAAAATCTCAGGGTTTTTTTGATTTTAGAGGAAAAAAGTTTGATCCATTTTAACCCGAGCTTATTAAGTGATTTTTTCATTAGTTTTTTGGGCAAAAGTATTGCTTCTATTAGCACTAAGGAAAAATAGAAAAATGAGACTTATCCAAGAGCTTCAAAGGAAAAGTTGGCTTTTTCGGAAACACTTCCAAGAGCCTTTTTAACTCTGACATTTTCACTGCACTTTTCAAACATTTGTTTCGCACCCAAAAAACTCATATTCCAAATGGATCCAATATATAGTATAGATTGCACACCTCATGCGATAACAATCAATCTCTCTACTACAAATAAACATCAAAGTTTTTTATGCTTTTTAACAATGTACGTTATAATCTCAAGGGTAACTCAAGTGGTAACAGAGACGAGCTGTAAACCTAGACGTTTTGAGTTCCAACCTTAAAAACTCCTTGGGGCCAGACCATGAGAGATTTATCCCTCTTGAATAACTTAGTTTAGGTATGAATGACCTACCTTTGAGCAGACCAAATTGAAGATTAGTTGACAAAAAAAAAAAACAATGCATGTTGCATTATAAATACTCTCCTAAAGTAATACCTACCTAACCTAAACTCAAAAATTGCATCAAATAATAAAACAAAAATCAGAAACAAGGCGTCAAACTGAAAAACCTAGGTCGTCCCTAGTTTATTAACCGACCTACCCACATCTATTTTAATTCTCTACACCAACATCATATGTTTTGTTCGTATTATGTTTTACGTGTTTATCGACTAATTTTTGACTTAATTATCCAATAAACAAATCTTATTATATTTTACATTGACTTGTTGAATTGTTGCATATTAAGCCAAATGGAGTGTAATTGAAGCAAGCTTGCATGTAACAAGATATATATACATATAAATGTATATTTTTTTATTTGATTTAATATCGTTTAAATGTCTTAATCAATTCCGACAGAGAGACAGACAAACAAGATATTGTGATGAAATCTATAATCTCTTTTTTTATATTGGTTCATTAATCGTAGTTTTATCAATGTTTAAGTCAAGTGGTGTCTTGATCATGTCAAGTATTAATGCTATACTTAATTCAGTTTAAGGCAGGCCGAGAGAGGATTAGGTACAAAACTCATTGTTAATAACCAAAAAAAAAAAAAATGTTATCCATTGTATGAAGATATTTTTCTTGATTAATTAGTTGTAGAATCTACTAATCTGTCTTCTTCTTTCTCTAGATGCAGTGTTTGTATCAATGTGTTAGTAAGTTGTATGTATGTGAGTACCAACAAGTTGCTTATCACTAAGTAAAAAACAGTTATTGTCAATTTCATTGCTTATTATTGAAGGAAATGCAAACATGATTCAAATTAATAGTATCAACTATCGGCTCAGAGGGAATTGAAATGGACTTGTCATCACCGCAAGAAATGGTATTGGACAATACGCACAAATACATAGAAGAAGTTTAATGCGAGAAAGATTCAATTCATATCGTGGCGACATAGAAAAGTAATGATTGGTTCAGTCAATGATGACTCCGACATCTTGGGGTTGAGTTAGAGACGTCGTGGGTTACTTTATTGAATTTTTACAAAATTTGATGGTTACTGTTGACGTCTAATTGAATAAAATTAGTTTCAATGCTGATAGTTTCAAGCTGTGTTAATGATGTAACTTTAGTTTTCTTATATTTCATGTGAAGAATTTTAGCATCCAAAGAGCAATTTTATGTAATTAAATTCGTGAAGGGTAGTTTTTTTTCCCGGTTTAGGAAAAGAGAGAGAGAAAAAATGGTTTAAAGTATCGAAAGATGCATATAACCATTGAGAGAGACGTTGATTAAGCATCTCCGCCCACGGAAACATACTTGATTTTTAAAAAATTATGATTTTTCTAAAAGGTGTAATTATTGAGTATCTAACTATTCTTTTCTTTACTTACCCCCCAAAAAAGTCACGTCAATTCATTCAGAGGAAAACATGAGGAACATGAAAAGAAAAATTGAAGATAAAGAGGTATCACTCTTTATTTTCTTCTATCATATCCTTGTTTTATTCCTTTTTTACTTTTACCAAAATCAGAAGATAAAAGGCAACGAGAATAGTCTAATTTCTTATCCTAAAATACAGAAAAGTTGAAAGAAGGAAAGAAGAAGAAGAGTATTTAAATAGCTGGTGATTCGTATTTATTACGTCTGAAAAATTCAAGGGCAATGGATGAATAAGGGTTCTCAATTGATGCCTATAAATAGGTTGTAACCCTTTTGGGATTCGTACATAATGAAAACAACCAGCGTGAGAATTCTTGCGGATTGTACTCGTGCAGATTGTTGTATTGTGCGTTTGTTGTACACTTCCTAACAAAGGAGGAGGAGGAGGAGGAGAAGAAAGTAATAGGGTGGGTGTACAATTTAGAAAGGATGGTAGAAGAGGAGAAAAACTTTATATAACTCATGCCATCATGATGTGCTAGCAATTTTTCTAAGTTGTGGACTACGTTTAACTTGATATATGATATTCTGTTTTACGTTAAATCACGTGAAATGCGGGCGTGGGGCTAGAAAATATGGAATTTCTCGATGGGAGAGCCCAAAAATTTGACTAATCCATTAAGGTACAAGTCCCCGCTGACCACCTCTAGAAAATACTAACTTTGTTTTGGCTACGGTTGTGCATACGATAAGGTATATGATGTCTTCTTTGAGATTCAAGTACACTCAATAGAAATACATCGCAACACCCGCTATGTGTAATCTAACCATTGAAGACTAAAGTATATTAGTGAGAGTGAGGGAAAGACTCGATTTAAACGTGTTCGTGTGAGTGGATTGTTATTTTGTTAACCATTGCAGATTACACGAGCATACGAATGTTCCCACACCACAACATCGTTCTCTTAGATATAGCACCAAAAAAAAAAAAAAAGGTCTTATAACTTGATAATGATTTCCGGTCCAAGCATGCGCTTGCACATATGCTTGACCATGTTGAATAATTGTGCACGAGGGAAAGAAAAGACTGCATCTTCACATCAAACCCCCACCTCCAAATCTTGGAGGAGCCCACCCGAATGATTTTTAGTACATTACTATGATTACAAATGCAATAATTGAAAGATAAGGAGGTACAAAAAGAATTCAAACTAGCTCTAGTCTCTCTACCTTGGATTAATTATACTTTGACCCCATAATTATGTACTCAATTTTACTTTGCTTCTTGAACTATTAATTTTTTCACATTACTCCTCCAACTACTTAAATTATTTGACATTGTCATAAACGTAAACGTCTACTCTCTTTTTGGACTGAAATTTTCAACGTGTTAGAACAAAGTGAAAAAAATCAAGACGATAATTTTTGGAGTAATGTGAAACTAATATGATAATTGAAAATATAATATAAAAATATTATAATGGAGGGGTAATGAAAAAAAGGATCATAATTGAAAGAATGAAGTGTAATTTTTCCTATTGAAGTTGGTAGTGTGTGGTTCTAATAGTCACTGTCCACATCTTTTTCATTAAAGTTGCTAAATTTGTGTGCTACTGGTTAATGGTTATTGTCACAAATCTTTAAGATTTGCCATTCTTAATATCTTTGAATGAAAGTATATGCTTACTCACTAAAGGATGCTTGAAATCATAATTATTAGTTTGATTATAAGATAATGATCACATGCATGTTAACTTTGAACCCCACTTTTGACATTTTTTTTTTCTACATTTCTGACCTTTTTTTGCAACTTCCCAATCTTCAACATTTGATCAACGAGCAATAGTACTTTAACTTAATTTATTGACTTAATTAATCTTTTCCATCGGATTGATAGCGAATTCTAGTGAACCTGTTATCAATTCAATGACTATGATATATTAAATTAATAAATTAAATCTAAATAACATTGTTGTTTGATTAATATAAGTGGCGTCGAGACATGATAGACTAGAATCAAAACCCAGGCCCAGAACCTTTTGACTAATATGTTATGGTAACCGAAAGAAAAGAATATAAGGGTCCATAAAACAAGGTGGACTACAACCATGAGTTCACATCTGTGGAAAGATCATTCATATGGACACATATTATTGATTAGTTTTGTGACAGTTTGTGGTATATTTTCTGTTTGGGTCATGTCAAGTTTTGAAATTACACTTCTAATTGATTGATGGGTAAGTAAGAAAATGAACATTGTAGCTCATATTAGTCAAATAGAGATGACACAAATAAAGTTCTATGTCAATGTTTCACCAAGGGGAATAAATTTGAAGAGTTACTAAATCAAATTTCGATATTCTTCTTTTTCTTTTCGATAGTGTGATGATTATCATTTTCCTTGCCTATATCCAACCACATTTTTTACTTCAACTATTAGAGTTCGGTATTATAAATCACAAAGCATAAGAATATATAGAGGTGGGATCGGGGAACTCAGAATTCAGAGTTTCAATGAAAAAAAAAAGATGTTTGTGATTTCTTGTGAGAATGAAAATTAATTTTGTTCCTTATGAATTATGGAGTGAGTAGTAATGCACATTAAAAATAAAATATGTAGCATAAGGATTGTTGTTGATTAATACCAATATTGATATTGCGAGATTTTTTTGGGAGTTAATTCTGTAATTTTTTAAAATATTTGGCATTTTTTTAATGATGTGGCCTTATTCATATGTGTAAGATATATTTCCATTCAATTGTTTAGTTTATTTATTTATTTTTTTTTTTGTGTGGATTTGCTTACTTAAAGGAAAGATGATCAAAGGAATAACATTTTTCCCCCCTTCTTGTAAAAGTTGTCTCCAATGGGATAAGAAGGTACTCTAATGTGAGATATTTTGAGTGGACCCATAATGGAGAAGTCACCTAATAATAACTATAAGAGTAAAATGTACTTAGACCCCTATAACATATCCTATTTTTGCAATGCCCCTAAACTATTTACCTTTTTGCAATGCCTCTTAAACTATTGATTTGAGTTTCGCATTCTTCAAAGTATTGACTTTTGGTCTAATTTTTTCATAGCAAATCAAGACAAAAATAGAATTTCGCTCGTCTTACTCGATATTGTGGGATCTCACTTTGTCTCTTTATTTTGCAGTGAAAAATTGAACAAAAGTTAATGATCGGAGAAATGTAAAACTCAAACTCATAAATTAAAGTGCAATATGAAAAAACAGATAGTTTAGGGATCAATGTGAAACGAGAGACATAGTTAAAATGTCGAAGTGTAATTTATTCCTAATTGAAAATATAAAAAATTATGTAGAGATTCCAAACTCCAAAGAATATGTCAATCATCTGTCTAATCTTACTCCAACTCCTACATCTACTCCATTTGACCCTCTCTTACAAGAGAATCTTTCTCCCCTAATCAAATATGCAATTCATGCATCACAAAGACCAACACTCATGAGGCACTAGAGATGACCTTTTCCGAAAACCCTCTCCTCCTCATATATATATAGTTTACGAGAAATGCTATATAGATCTAATTGGAAGATATAATTAGAGATATGTTGTACTAAATTAGATGTGAGATGCAATATTTGATACAATTCACTCTTAATACAATAACTGTAATTAATTTGATCCTCAAATTGAGTTCCAATAGTATTTTTCATAACTTTTAGTCCACGAACTTACCTATGCATCGAAGAGCTTCCCACTGACATCCCGTCGTTAGAACCTTTAACTAACTAATATACCAGCGAGCAAAAGTAAGTTTTTAAACATCGACATATATAACATATATGCTTGTGTGTGTTTGTTTGTTTATTTTTATTAGTTCTCCATTTCATCTCTTCCCTATCTATGGTCTCTTTTTTTTACCTTATTTTTTTTCACTTTCGTGTTTGATGAAAACATTCCTTTGATGTTTTTGTTTTTTCTATTTGAGTTCATTTTTGCCTTTTGAGTCTTCACATTATTAATATTTCAAGCATGCATGATCAAGTGCCAAGTATTGAAGAGACAAAAGTGCTGACACTTAAAAATAGCCATGTGTACGTCTTTGGCCTCTACCTTTGAACCAAAAAGAAGCATTAATTCATCAAAATGTGAGGTTGGTTAGATACAACACAAGCAAACACAGCATCCAAACCAGAACAAATTAAACCAACCAAAAGAAAAACACCAACACATGGGGTTTTTTCTTTGTCATTCCCCCCAATAATTTTAATATTTTAAGCACGACTACGAGCTCCTAGATATTTTAACCCGTAATTTAACAGAAATGATGATATTTTTTAATAGAGAACACAATGACGAAACATGATTCAAATAACCGATTCATGCAGTGATTGGTAACCTCTGCAGTTGCCAGATTATACTTAGCCATTTGAAGTACACAAATATGCATCAGACTATGTCATATACAGTGTGCTAGTACAAAAGGTAACCCTATCGCATATGAGAGCCAAAAACTCAATGAGACTGAGAGGAGCTTAGATCAAATGGATATTGATACCCCAATTTGATTCCAATTTTTTAGAATTAGAATAAGTTCGACAGTGGATCACGAAATCTTGGTGATTTTCTCTATCTAATGAATGAGGAGTCTGTTTTAAAATCGTCCACCCCTCACCAATCCCCCTTGTATATAATGGGGATAAAACTTTTGTGAGTTAAGTTGAGCGGAGAAACATAATTACAAGCAACATCGATAAATTAAAACAAGAAAAAACATAAAAACACTAACAGTGTGAATAGTCATATATAGACAATGATGAGCTCCTAGATTTCATTGTGTTTTCTGGCCTCTCCCTCTTAGGTCTGAACCCAAGACAAGCATTCATGCATTAATGTGCAAGGTTTGCTAGCTGCACAACAGGAAATGGCAGGCTATATGTAAAAAAATGTCTATGTATTCAAAGAAATAATTAGTATAACTAATTTATGGGGCCATGTGAGAGAGCTTCACGCCCACTGCCATAGACACCAACCTTAATACTCTAATCATCATCAATGGGGGTGTGGGTCAAGCTCCCACGCGTCGGTGCATCACTCTCAATTGTGTTTCCCCTGTGGACCCCATCCCCATTGTTGCTGTTAGTAGAGGAAGTTGCCATGGGAAAGCATCATAAAAAAAACCCTATAGCATGGCTGAGAACCCAATGTTTTGTAATTATCATTATCATTATCAGGAGTGATAAGTTGTTTTACTGTGATTTGAACGTCAAGAGTTTGAGTCGTGAAAATAGTATTTCTGTATACGAGAGAAAAATGGTTTATATCTAATTCACCCGAGGTCCAGTATTAGGGAGAGACTCATCCACCGGACTGTCAGTTTTCCCTTCATTATTATCATCATTATCTCAACTCAACTTCATCAAAGGCAGACCAATTATTTCAACATTTTATTTTCTTTTCAAACAAGTGCCTCCATTGTCAAGGTATTGGAGGGCTGCTATGTTATGGGTCAAAAGTTTGTTCTGGGTGAGACTTAAATTTCAGAAAGATTGAAGGTGATCTTTAACTTTTCATGAAGAAATCGTGGTAGGCCAAGCCCATAGAATTTTTATTGTCCATGTGTGTGAATTTGTGCTCTCTCCAATCACTATCCTTCATAATATGCTTGCACCAATGCAGATTCACACAAGTGAAAACTTCAATTCAAAGTATGAATGCTATGAGGAAGTAAGCACTAAGAATTACTTTCGTATATGAGAATGATCATGACGTACCTGATAAATTTCTTTCTTTCATACGAAAATAGTCTCTCTGCATGTGAAAATAAGACTATGTACATGACATCTGATCCTCTTCAGATAAGTGATGGGAGTCTAATACACTGGGCCTCCAATAGAAGGACATCAGAGTTTAATTCTGCAATAGTTTATGGCTATAGAGATTGAACTCAGATTTAGGGAAAGCAGTGCATGAAAGAAGTTGAAACTCCCCATACCCCCCAACTATACTAACTCTTTTTATCAGTTATCACATCCAGAAAACCTTGGTAGATATTGTGATTGATTTGCTTTTCAGATGGGTCCAATCACTCACTTTTCATCCTAGGAAGAATAATTGCAAATAACAAGGTATTAGAAACCTTATATAATAAACTGGAATTTATTTCAACTTATGAATGATGATACTGTTGAATTAGGTTCATATACTTTTCTGTTGTTTTGGGCGGTCAAAGTTTTTCAATCTTGCATACAAACTTGTGGCCAGATCACACTGATTTCTGACCTCGCACCATCTGGTTTAAGTAACATCAACCATAAGTCTTGCAGTATATGAAGTCAATGATCATACATTATCTTGACTATCCTACATTGGTTGGAGTGGGTTGGAGAGGTAGGGGGGGTAGGGTTTGGTACCAATGCTTGAACCCTTATGCTTATGCCTACTGAACCACTCAAAGCTTTGGTTGACTATCCTACTTTAGGCCTAACACCAAACACAAAACTCAACAAATTCCACTAAATTCGGACATTCTATTCTTGGCAATTTTTTGAAGTTAGGCCATGAGGGATTTATCCCTCATGAATACTTTAGTCTCGGCGTAGTTGGTTTATCTTTGATTGGACTGGGGAGGAGATTAGTCAAATTGCACGTAAGCTAGCCTGAATACCTCTCACCGTTGAACTAAAAAAAAAATCCCACAAGATGGCCTATAGCTAACTGAGTATGTTTTAGCCAATTTTATGTGGTGGCCACATAATTTGGAGAATTATATGTTTTATGCTATTCCTACTTAAAGCCTAACCCACAGAGAACCACATCAAATGGTCCCTACTTTTCTAAGAAGAACACAGAGAATGGTTAGCAATCTGTTGAGAAGGCCCTCCATCAATGGCTTCTTTTTGATCATCTTGTTAACTGTAATAATACCAAATGTATATAGGGATTCCCTTGGTTATGTTTTTTGTTAACCAATTATGGTTCAATATTCTTTTGTTTCGAGGGTACATCATCTATCATAAATTTAAGCATAATCACTAAATCTATCATTGCGTAAACTAAAAATATACCGCAAGAGATCTAGATTTCGATAGACACGATGCTAAGAGAAAAACTAGATAACATTTTATATCACTATTTGATCATTACACTCGAAAGTTATTCAAAAGAAATAGACAGAATTTTCTGAGTTATTTCTAGTTATCGGAAGTTTGAAGCAAAACACATAGTTTCTAACGTAGATTAGGGTGGTGGTGTTTCATAAACTCACGTAAGAATAGACCCAAAGAAATATTTATACTCTCATCGATTCCCTTTGTTGCCTAGTAGTATTTAGCCACATCCGAGTTTGGGTTTAAGGGATCAAAGGCTTCTCACCCCTCAACAACATACGGTAAAGTCAAAACATACCACAAGACAAAAAATTAGGAAATTTGTTAGCAAAAGCTGATAATTTTTTTTTTATACTTTGAACGTAACTATGAAAACTACACGAAAAAACGTAAAAAAATTTACCCGAATGGTTAAAGATTTGTCCACTCTCAAATCCGATATGGGATTAAAGTCTCACCAACGATCGTTTTCTTCTTATCAAATCAGGAAAAAAAAAAAAACTTCAAAAGAAAGAAGATGGACGACTAACATAACTTGATATAATTATGTTAGTTGTTGCAGAAGAAATGTAGTATGGAAATTAATTTCTATATTAACGCTCTAACATGATAGTCAAGGTACATTCAAATCGACAATGCTATGCTTGCCAAAATTTATGCTAAATTGTGATTACGAAATCAATATTACTTTGGATAAATGGGTCTAATGTTAAATTCCCTCCCCTTTTATTTTATTTTTTCTATGATGTGATGAATGAATGAATATAGTTTTTGGCATTTATCTCATAGTGACTTTAAATTACCTCTTATCAATTGATAAAAAAATTGGGAGGGTTAGACACATAGTATTCCTCACTTCAAAATAGAAGAAGTATCAGAAAAGGAGTCGTTTATGTTGCGGAGAAAAATATTTCGGTACCATACTTTTATTTATCATATTTATATATATATTTTTATCAATTTTTATGGGTATTTTTATAATTGTTATGGTACCAAAAAAGTGGTAAAAATAAGTATTACAACAGTGATAAAAATATCCACAAAAAATAGTAAATCACCAACAAAAGTAATAAATTTTTTAGTTATAAAATGACTCACAAAAGTTAAAATAAAAACATTCATTGAAATAATAAATTTTAGAGATATGATACCAAAATTTTTTCTCGATACCGACTATAGGATGACATGACATGCACACTTGTCTTAAGAAAAATAAAAAAATATTATTTGTATTTAATTAAAAAATTAAAATTAAACTTGGAGTCTAATTATTTATAATGATTAGATTAAAAGTAGACTTCATCTAACATTTAAATTCATAATTAATCTAACGTTTATAATTAATTAAACTCTCAAATTAGAACCTCATATAGCATTACTCATTTGAATATTTGAATATACATGAAAGTAAAATACAAAAAGCTAGAATGGCTATTCAATAGAGACACACAATTTTTTCATATTTTTGAAAATGGCCATTCTATTCTATTCTACAATATTAGATTCTCGTAATTCTTTTACTTGGATACAATAAATCATACTTAAATAACTAATAATAAGAATATAAAATTGTAAATAAACAACGATGGGCGTTTCCTAATCACACGGTAACTCTATAATATTGCAACGGAATCCTAAAGAAGCTCTATATTAGCACTGATACGCGCGATTGCAGGAGATTTTGCCCCGTCATTGAGCAAATAAAAGACAACTGTTACAGAGAGGGGGAGAGAGAGAGAGAGAGGCTCAGGCTTTCCACTACCATTTCCCATATATATAAGAGGAGAGAAGCAGTCCCATTCCTGTGATACTGTCATTCCTCCACTCATCATCCTCAGCTCCTACAAAAACATACACTCAGTCCACCTCAAACACCAAGAGAGAGAGCTAGTGACTAGTGTGCCTGTGTTTTAATGGGGACAGAGGAGAGAGGGAATAAGTGATTCAGACCCACGAAGACAATGAATAATTTTGGCCATGACCGAAACAGTAAAAACAAGAGAGGCACAGAAAGAGACCATAGGGATGAGAAACACCGAGGGGTTGACGAACTGAGAGATTGATTTATCAGCCATCAGGTTCAGAAATCAGTACCCTCTGCTCTATCGATCGAACAGCTCAACAACCACCACTCACATACACACACTAGGCAAGAAAGAAGGACAGAATACCTTTCTGATATCTCTCAATCCCTTACTCAACGAACAAACCCTCATATTCCTCAACTGCACGAAAAGTTACCACTGCCACTCCAGGTAGCTAGCTAGTACCCCCCCCCCCCTCTCTCTGTCCCTCTCTCTCACACGTATTCCGTATGTATATTCTCATGTGTTGCAATATCATCTCAGCTTAGCTCATATACAGTACCACTCTCTCAGTCTCTCTCTCTCTCTCACACACACACGCCATATTCATTCATTCGTTTCCTTATGAGAAGCCTATCATTCTTCCCAATTACTAATTATCATCACTACAACAACAAACTCTTCTCTCTCAACCTTCTCACGTCCCTTAAACCAACATTCCCGTGGGCCAACATGACCACCACCACCACCGCCAGCACCAGGTCCACCACAACCACCACTATCTGCCGCTACCATCACACCCAAAAGATTTTAGTGATAATGGGTGCCACAGGGTCCGGAAAATCAAAGCTGTCCATAGACCTCGCCACTCGATTTTTTCCTTCAGAAATCATCAACTCCGACAAAATGCAAATCTACAGTGGCCTCGACATCACCACCAACAAAATCCCAATACGACAGCGTCGTGGAGTCACCCACCACCTGCTTGGCGTGTTCAACCCCTCCGATTCCCACCCCGAGTTCACACCCTCCGAGTTCCGATCACTCACCTCCTCCACTATCTCCTCCATCATTTCCCGTCGCAAACTACCCCTCATCGTGGGTGGGTCCAACTCCTTCATCTACGCCCTCCTCGCCAAACGATTGGAATCGTTGGACCCAAACTCAGACGTGTTCGACCCCGAGTCATACCAACTCAATCCCGTCTGTACCCAGTTACGTTACAACTGTTGTTTCCTCTGGGTTGATGTTTCTCTACCCGTGTTGAATCAGTATCTATGTAAGCGAGTCGATGAAATGTTTGACTCGGGGATGCTAGAAGAGTTAGCAGAATTTTTCAAATCGGGCGGGTTTGACTCGGTGAGTCATTCCGGGTTGAGGAAGGCCATAGGAGTGCCCGAGTTTGTGAAGTATTTCAAGACGTTTCGATGCAATACGAAGAGCACGAATCTGAAGGAGGATGACATGTACAAGGAAGCAATAAAGGCGATCAAAGATAACACGTGTCATCTAGCCAAGAACCAACTGGGGAAGATCCAACGGCTGAGAGATGCTGGGTGGGACATTCGGAGAATAGATGCCACGGCGGCGTTCATGGCGGCGATGGGGTCAGATTCCGGCGAGAGGGTGTCAGATATTTGGGAGAGGCAAGTGGTGGAACCAAGCGTGAAGATTGTGAATAAGTTCTTGGGGGAGTAGGTTTTCCAGCTATTTCCAGCTCTCCCAATCTTTTCTCTCTCATGTTTGTTATGTTTTTGGGCCTCTCTCTCTATAAGTTCTTGTTTTTTGGGGGGTTAAAATATCAATTTTCTTTTCTTGGGGGGTTTTTGTGAAGTTTTTACATAGGGGATTTGAGAGGTTTGGACCTGGGCTGAGCCTGGTGAAGCCAAGAGGGAAAGTGGTTCAGCAAAATGGCGGCTAGTTTTGGATCAATTTAGGCACCTTGACATAAAACTTGCTGTGGTGCTTGGGAGTTTTGGCTTTTTGGAGGAACTACTAACTTATAAATACACAACCAAAAACAAATTCAATCAAGTCTCTCTCTCTCTCTCTCTCTCTCTCTCTCTTGTTTTTGGTGGGTAGTTCTTTGAATGGGATTTGGAAATGGGAGTAGAGATGATAATGCATACTACAATTGATTGTGGGTGAAGGTGAAGCACATGTTGTACAAAGTTGGGCTTTTTGTGATGCAGCCAAAAGGCGTATTTTCTGCACCGACCTTTTGTTTTTGGCTGTACAAAAATGTGTAAAGGTTACAAATGAATTCCTTTTACATTGAAATTACTTTTTGGGATACAAATCATTTATAATTCTAATTTTGTATTTTTATACAAAGTGTATATGAGACTCCCATTTCGACATTCTCACAAGATCTCCTGTTTGTTTGAAAATTGTAATAATAAAATAATAAAATTCGATGTCACGTTCTTCAGAAAATATTGAATGTAATGGTAACATTATGTCACTTTTGTCACGTGGTGTTACAATTCAATAATAAATTAATATATTAACAAATGAATTTCACTTAATTTAGTAACTACCTTATCTATTATATAATGACTTAGTATCACCGTTACACCCAATATTTACTTCACGTTACCCCCCCGGTTCAAACAAAACAACCCTATAATAGGAGAAATTTGAGTGTCATGGTTACATTATGTCACCATGTTGATAAGGTGCAACCGTCCAATAACAAGTAAGCAAATGGAACTCACGTAATTAGATAATTGCTCATCTATGTAGTGTAACAACTACCCGATGTATAAAAATGGAATACTCTTTGGGCTTGTTTGGTAGACGTATTATGAGGGGATTAAATATAGGATTGCACTATTTTTTATTTAATCGGGCCTAATACTTTGTTTGGTAAGTAAATTTGATACCGTATTAATTTCAAAAACGTATACTAATCATATATTTATCGTATATTTTTTATACGTTAGACTTGTATTATGAAGGTATTTTAATACCACCAAAAGAGGTGGTATTATAATCCAACTCAAACGTATTATTTTACACATTTACTATTATAACCCCCCAACTAATAAAATCAAATTGTCATCAATGTAACAAACACTGATTGATGATATTTTTGTTAATTCAACATTAATACGATAAAATAATTCTTTAATCAAACAACCGATTGAATTAAATAATTATTATCCAACGTTTATTTTGTGTATTACCAAACACTAGATAAAATTACGTATTATTCTAATACCCTATTTAGTCTTGTCTTTTATCCTTTTGTATTGTATTAGACCGGATTATTTTATTTAATCCATCCATTTCTAATACAGCAACCAAACGAGCCCTTTGTTTATTTGATTTTGTCTCATTAGATAATGACACTACGTGGTGGTGATGACATGATGTCATCGTTGTATTGGATATTATTTCCTATTTCAGGATAAAATATTGAATATAACTGTGATACAATATCACTATTGTCACGTGCTGTCACCATCTAATAACAAACCTATATGTAGGTAAGTATACTCCATTTAATTTTGTAACTACCCTATCCATGTAAGAAAGTAACCACCCAACGTAAAGAAATGGGGTTTACAATATCTACTCAAAAGTTAATTATTGGATGATGACACCACGTAACAATAGTGACGCAGTGTCACAATTTCATTCAATATTTAAAATGACCCAAAAGAGACAAACACACATTCACTTATTTCCCAATGTCTCTTGCATATACATTCACAAACAAACATCTAGTAGAAACACCATATTTCCCACCTCCATCCACCATCACCACCGCCAATTAGCATCTGGTGGCCCCATCACATAGAGAATGGGGCCACCAAAGAATGAGGATAAAGTAAAACCCAAAAGGCAATATAATAGAAACCTAGAGGAGATCAAATCATGGCAAGCTCACGATAACTATTTTATCAACGAATACATAGGGGAAAATTCCTTACCCTAGAAGAATAACTCTTATGGATTAAAGATTAATTTGACTTTGTTCTAAACAAACCATCGAGAGGAAAGGAACTAACCTTGGAAGTATAAGCATAGGGATGAGAACCTTGATGAAAACACATTGGAGAAGTCAAAGTTATCCCTTGGGGCTTCGCATTAGGTTGAGAATCAAGGCATACCGAGCTCATTCTAGAAAGGTTCTAGCTAGTCTAAACATCGTAGAACTGAAAAGTATGACTCAATTTGGTGAGGTTCCGAAAGCGAATGACCGCGATGAAGCATTGGTGGTCTTTTATATTTATGTACTATAAGGTGTAAGGATTGTCATTGACAGTAGATGATTAACAAAGAGCAACGTTAATTTTATTTAATTTAGTGACATAAGTATTATTATCATTAAATTAATAGTGAATCTAAGTATTTTTTTTGAGCTGCGCTGCTAATTGAATGGCTGTGACACTCTCCGTCATAGTAGGGTAGAGCCCAAAGCGAACGACATGATGATCAACTTACTAGTAGTCGACTGTCCTTTAGCCTACATTGTCATCCTCAGTCTTCCAAACCTTAAAATGCTCATATGGCAATCACCTCTTTTATCATCTAATGCTAAAGTTATCAACAAAGATAGGGATTGGAAAGACCTAAGAAGAACAAATGGTAGAAAGAGATGGATGCATAGCATCGCCTTGTCTCATGGTACATGCATGGACTAAATGCGGATTCGAATCATAACACAATTTGATAAATAAAAAAAAAAGACATCATTTTTCCAAGGGAGAGAATCGAGGCAATCAATGAAGAAGTCACACATCAACATCATCATTGTCATTGAGGTCGACCATCTAATTTGGCAGACCAATAGGGTTCTAGTCAATTCAATGACAACTCGAGGTCGTATGTAGATGTTACATAATTGAATAAAGCTTGCCCTAAAGACTGTTTCTTTCGCTAAGAATCGACATGGTGGTCAAGCAACAACAAGCATTCATTTTGTCATGCTCCATGGAGAAATGAAAATCAGCTTCTTTGCTGTGTCCTTCTCTTGCCGGCTAGTCAGCGCATGCATTGACCTCATAGTAGATGTGATCAAGTTGTTGCACTCTCAGGCCTTTCATGAGCAACCTATAAGAGGGCTTAGGTGAAGGTGGCCGGCAAGTTCATGGGCACCAGCTCAATTGCAGCTTGGCATCCATATTTATGTTGGTATTCATTGGATTAGGGTCTACTTGTCAATTTGAGAATGTGAATGCGATATAAAACCGACACGAGTTAGTGGGTTTTTGAATCTAGTTTTAACGAGTTCGGGTGATAAACAAATGAATTTACAATAGTTATCACTTAATGAAGAGACACGGACACAAAATTTACTAGACATGACATATATAAGTCATGAGTTTAATACGACACAAATCTAATTTTACACAACTATAAATAAATTGAATATAAATTGAACAAAGTTTAATTCGACATGTCTTAGCGATGACATGAAGGGAATGCATTGCCAGCCCTAATCAAAAGCGACAGGCAATCTACATCACAAAACTGGGATATATGCATTGATTTTCCATTCAGAAAGCCACCAAGGAAATACTTAAGAGAACTAACCTAGAGTGGTACCCCCAAGTTGAGCCATGCAGGGCTATAAACGAGTCTCTTTTACATGGTCATTTAATAGGTGATGAAAACAATGTTTCAATGTTCTCTCTCTTTAATGCCCTTGGCATAATGGGAATGCTGTCTGCTGGCAAAAATTTTGTCACTTTTTGGACAATGGTCACATTTCCCGATTATAGTGCCGAGAATCCCTTGAAATCAGGTCATGAGGAACCGAAGATGGAATTAATCGAGGTGCACAAAAATTGGTCCGAATACCATTGATTGTTGAACCAAACAAAATTATAGTGCAGAGGGACCAACAATTTATATCCAAAGTTCTAGAAACTTCTAATACTAAATGTTTTGAGGATGTGCCCTTCAAAGGGTCACTGTCTATGACTCCAAAAATGTTGTGAGACCCAAAATTTATTGTACATGAGTTTGGTTATGTGGGGGACCTAACCATTGAAGGAGGTCTCTATCAAGTTTATTCAGCCAAATGTCTATGCTTCTCTTTTTTGGTTCCTAATGCCCATTTTGGATGATAGATTTCCACTTTCTTCAAACAGGGAAGCAACGAATGCGACATGAACTCAATAACAAATTCTGAATATAACAAACACGAATAGCAAATGAGTTAGGTTAATATTAGACTCAAATAACTCATTTTGCTCATATTCTTAGAAGAAATGGACATTTTGTTTTATTTCTTGATGTGGTTTTCCAATCAAATGTTATTTTTTTTCATTAACAAGGATATTATCAAGAATATGACCAAAAAAAAAAAAATTGAAATGACATGACTTAAATGTGACACGACTGAAAATGACACGATATGATTCGAATCACTTCTAGATGGATGATAGGGGATTGGACTTGGTGATATATTGGGTCCCAATCATAAGTTGGCCCCACATTCATGCATATGCATTAGTTGATCCAGCTCATATGATGATGTCTAGATAGGGACTTGAATTGCTAAGAGAGATGGGCATTCTGCATTGAAATGTAAATCTCAACCACCCTAACATGGGACATAAAATGGAGAAGTGCTAAGTGTGATCAAATGTAAAGAGGGTTTTTAACTTCTTTTGCCCCAGCAAGCCCACACATGACTAATTTTTCTGAATATTTTAGACTTTTAGATTTCACCATATCTTGTATATATCTATTTTAATTCATGTTTTCTTAGGATAATTTGACATGATCAACAATTTTCCAGTCAAACTATTTTGAATGTTTGTGATTAATCTCTAGCTAGTCATAGTCTTTCGATTGTGTTCTTCCTATTAGTGAAAAGACATAGGTTGGTAAACACAAGAGAAATTAGATGACAATATCTGTTAAAAAATTACTCGTCAACGACACAAGTCGTGAAAATGGTTTGCCGGCGATAACAATCGCTTAAACATTTATTTATTTTTTATTGTTAAGCGATAATGACGGAATTTCAACCATGACATCCACTCTTTGTTAATCTCACCTTTATCGATAGGTTAAGGCACCAATTCGACATATGTTTTCTTGAATAACAAAATGTTGCTCACTGCCTACGATATCACAATGCCACTTAGATTAATGAATAAGATGTACCTCTCCACTTCTTAAGAAAATGGTTAATTATGTTAAGTTGTTTTTGATTAATTATATAAAATTTCTTACGAGTCTTGGATATTTTGGACACATTTCGCGAACCCGACATGAAATAAATATAGAAATAATGAGTTTAAGTCTAGTATTAGTGGGTCTGGTTGATAAACAGGTGAATCTACCAAATTTGCTTAATAGACGGGATCCACACACAACTAGCTAAAAATGATACGAGGATAGATATAGATGACTATGATGTGAAAAATTTTCTGAAGATGTCTTATGTATAGTTTAATTTTGTGGGTTTTTTAAAGTAGTGATAATTTTTTTATGGAAAGAATTAAAGAACTTTAAAAGAAAAATATCACATTAAAAAGCAAGAAGAAAAAGAAATCATTTGTTAATGTCCATCTATCACATTTGTTGCTTTACTATACTTAAATGTTGTTACGTATAAAGATGCATTCTAAGATAGTTCGTGCAGGTGACATGGGCTATGGACCCATTGTGGCGCTTTAGAGACGCACTTAACACTTCGGAAGAAGCGTTTAGATAATGAATATTGGTTTTATTTACTATTACTAATGAGACGGTCGATTTCATAGACGCGTACGAGTGAATAGTGGATAGTGGATACACGTATTTGATCATGTCATCTTAATCACCGATAAAATTATGTGCGATGAAATGGTAGAATCTGGATCGTAGAATAATAGGAGGTACGATCGAACAATCATCTTTATACCTAGACATGATTGTCAATAAATAGGTTAAAAATAAGGCATTTTAGATTACTACAATTACCTGCAATCTCTTTTTCTCCTTCTCTAAAAGGCTTAAATACTTTTTGTTTTTTGTTATTATATTATTACACGTACCTCGACTAATCCCTCTTTGGTCTAATCAAAGATAGGTCATCCACGCTAAAATTAAAATATTTATGAGAGATAAATTTCTCATAGTCTGACCCTAAAAGATTGTCAAGATTCAATCTCAGGATGTCTGAATTTACAACTCGTTATTGTTACTACTAAAGTTATCCCTCGAGTTAATCCACAATTATATATATATATATATATATATATAATGAACACCTTGATGAACAAATGTGGGATGTGGACCCACCATTAACGCATGCCCCAGCCACTCATTTGAACCAGTAAAAGCAATGGTTCACCATGGACATGCTGGTTTTGATGAAGCTATTCTATTAATTCTAAGAACAATATATTAAGCTCTTATGCACAACACAAAGTATTGAAAAGAGCAAATGATGAGAGAAGAATGGGGGAGATCCAAGGAACCAAAAAGAGTGAAAGACAAAAGTATTGGGAATAGAGTAAAATGAGTGTTTTGGAAGCATTCACTCAACATACCCAAATATATTATGTGTGTGTGGTTTATGTATTTAATTATATGCATTTGGGTATACGAGGGAATGCACCCAGAACACTTATAGCATAGCGGAGTTTAGAGAAGATCAGATGTACATAATTTTGATCTTGTTTGATTTGTATTTCAAAAATTTTTTTTTTTTTTCAAAAACAGTTTTTAGAAGAAAAATTGTTTAACTAGTTTTTTTTTTTGCTTTTGTTTTTTAAATACTGAGAATAAAAATTAAGTAGATTTAGAGAATATGTTAGACCTGTTTTATGTATTTTTGGAAACAACTTTTTTAAAATTTAAAAAACACTACCACCACCACCACCACATACTTCCACTCCCACCACCACCCTTCCACCAACACCACCACCCTTCCACCAACACCACCACCACAGCCATACTTCCACCACCACCACCACAACGTCCACACTTCCACCATCACCCACCACCACACTTCCCCCACCCTTTCCACCAACACCACGATCATCACCACCACCACCAACACATTTATGTTTTTATTGTTTTTTGGGTTACTGTCCCAATAAATTTTAATATTTTATATTCCATGGAACTGCTTTTAGAATCATATAACTAAACAAGTTTCGCGACACAAAAAACAGCGAAACACAGTTTTCTAAAACTCTTCTTAAAAACAGTTTTCGAATACTATTTTTTAAAACGCAAACCAAACAGGATTTTATTTTTGCACGTGAAGTGACAATTTACACCACTTGAATCTTTGACACCTATGTCATAATAGAACAATTTAATCACAACGCCACTATCTAATTTTACATACACACGCGCGCGCACATACACACATAAAATTAATGAAATGAATATGCAGAAAAATGATGGTGTATGAAAGACTCGAGAAGAGGAGGCTTGAATCTGGCAAGACTAGGAAGAGCTGCTGAGGTAGTCAGTCCGCGTGCGGTTCCTTTTGCGCATGATCCTATATATATATATAACCCATATGCCAGTCTCAAAAAAACTTGCAATTTTATATATGTAGTTAATGCTTATTGTAAAGCACAACAGTTTGATCAGTGCTTGTTCCCAGAACAGAAATTATAGTGCCACTGGCTCATTTTTCGACTCTTCTTTCATCATTTACAAGCACAATGAGAGGAATGTTTGTTGAGCTATTGCATGCTCGAGTTTTTTTTTTTTACTTACTCCTCTAACCCCACAAAGAGCCCATCAATGTTGACTTGTTTAGGAGTTTTTTTTTTTTGAATAATTTAACAAACAAAACACGGATAAACACAATAGAAAGTCTAATAAATGTATATATGTTTTGAACCGAGTTTCAATTCATTTTGTTTCATACCCACATTGTTATAGTCCGATATAATGAGTTGGTACTCGGGTTTCACTTGTGTCTTGAGGCCTTATGAAAATTTTCTTGGCTTTATTATGAGATCAGATGAGTTAAATATCGATCAATCTTTGGTTTAATCATCAGGTTTACGGACTCATGATTTTGATTTTATTCATTTGTTTTTCCATATTGTTTACAAGAGTGCTTAGTTATATGTAAAATCTTCGGAAATTAATCTCAAGGCCTCACACTACATCTAAAACCTTAGTATGTATGGTAAAGTTAAGTGCACCAAATATCTAAACCAAATCTTTTGCACGGGCACAATCAGAATATTTAGTGATAGTCAGTAAGACCTACTAATCCAACAAAACGAGGGTTGTATTGTTGTAGTTTGTATGGTAAGGAGATGAAGTCAAGAGCTTGAAGAGGAGGTTTTACAGCTTTTAGACAATGGTCATTCATGCATACACTGTTGGAAATTCCATTTTATGGGTCAATCAAGGTGCTTATCTCCACTGCAATATAATTCACATAATTCTTAATCTTTTGCTTTTCATATGATTGAGCTTTTACAAAGAACAAGAGAACAATTTGACTCAAAAATACACCATGGAAAGAGGGTGTGGGAATACTCAGAAAGTAGAATCCAAAGGAAAGGTGTTGGGGCAGTAATTTCAAGATTCACCACCCATGGTTGCATGGCCCACTGCATCTTACTGCTATTCTCACTTCTAGAACTTCTATCTTTAGTAAATTATTCTTTTTTCCATAATAAAAGGTGGCCAGCCCTTGGCCTCACAATTCGAGATACAAACTCGCGAATCTAAGAAAAAAATCAATACAAAATTAGTGAATTTGTGTAAACCGTAGCTTGTTTGGATGATAAATGGAGATCCGTCAAACCTATTAAATAAATAGGTTGACATGAAATTGACTATAATATGATACGAACCCGCTAAACATGACGTATATACTACACAAACTCGATCGATACCACAAGAACCCATTAGAATGGAGAGCTGCCTGCGTTCACCCCCCATCGTAGGACTAAGTTCCTCAAGACCTGAAAAACTGAGATAAGAAACATGTGGGCTGGTTCATAATGAAATCGACCTGTGGAAACTTTCTATCATGGCCCATCCGATCCCAAGCCCGCATTAAGGAAATTTGAAAAGGCTTTAGGGCTGGCCTTAGTATAAATTAAAGGCCTGGCCCAGCACATATGAATAAGTTGCTCATTATGAAGTTTAATTTCTTGTTGATTTGTCTCCATAGAGAGACTTTTAGAGGTAATTTTTTTGGCAACTATCTCTAGAAATTGTAGTGTTACAAAGAAACCCTTCCGTTTACACCTTTTCCGAATACAATGAGAATTATTCAATCAAGATTCAACAAGATTACCTATACAAACTTCACCTTTTGAAGTTCACCTCAACATCGGGTAGTCTAAATTTCTCTTCTCATCTGCTTTCCCTGAAAGAAAATAAAAATTTTAAAATCAAGTGAAGGATAAAGAAGATTGAGAACTAGCACACGAATTTAGATTTGGATGGGATCATTACAAAGATAAAATTAAAAATTAAAAAAAAAATGTTGCCAAAAATTTATTAGACAAATTATCATTACATGATGAGGTCGAAAGAGTTGAACATAGTAAAATAAGAAATTGAAAGATTTCGTTAAAATTATTCGTTTAGAAATTTCTTGAAAAGTTAATCATAGATTCTTCTCTCCATTGAAACAATCGTATAGAGAAAAATAAATAAATAAAAATAGAACTGTTGATTGCACCCCCCCAAAAAAAATTTAAATGATGTAGTGCTGACATAGTAGTGCTTTTGTCTCATTTTTAGTTGTTTAAAACTTGAATTTTTCTCACTCATATGACTTGATTTATATTTTATGTTCCATTTTTTGGTTAACCTAGTTGAGTGGGCGTAGTTTTTTTTTTTTTTGTCATAAATTATTATAGGGGAGGAAGATGACGAGGTTTAACCTTAAAAACAATGATTATTCAAGTTCAATCTTAAGGACAATGATTATTAGATCAATCACTAATCTCGAATGGCCATTATTGGCACCGTGAGAACTTCAAGCATTTTCGACATGGCACTACGAAGCAATTGCAAAGTCAAATTGTGGGCTTGAAAAGGTATATATTGGAACATACTATGAAGATACTTACAGTATTCCATTGAAATTTCAAATTGTAGGCTTTAAAAATGAATTGCATAAGAACATAGAACGAAGGGTAGTTCTTCTTTCGGGGAAGGCCACGGCACCGTCACAAAAAATTATAATTTTTTAAAATTAAGTTATAATTTTTTTAAAGTGTAAGTTATAATTTTTAAAAGGTGTGATCGATCATAGAAATTTGAAATAAATACCGAAAACTCATGATCGATAATAGGTGTCTGTGATTGATCATAATTTTTCCTTGAAAAAATTATAATTTCTCATTTGTAACTTTACTATAAAAAATTATAACCGATAATACAATCCGATAAAAAATTTCGGTGCTGTAAACTCTCACCTTTTTTTTATATAATTTTCAGCAAAAGAACCTGGGGATGTGAAAAACCAGGACAGTAATCATTTAGAGAGCAGCATTTTTTGAACTTTGACCATAGCTAAGTGAACGAAATGAGTAGATTTTGAAAAAAAAAGGAGAAAAATAGTGAGTCAAGTAACCACTATTTCATTGAAAAATTTAATCCTATATCAAAATTATACCAATATTAAAATTAAAACTTACAAAGGGTAAGTCAAATGGTACTTTTTGTCTCGTAAAAACTTCGTCTTTTTAAGATTAATGGTTCAAGTCCCCCTCCCCCTTCTCCTCCCAAAAAAAAAAAAGTCAAAACTATTTTGATAGATCATAAAATTTTACGATTGATCATGAATAACTAACGACTTCATTTTTAAAAAGTGTAATTTTTTAAAAAAAATTATATTTATTCACAACCCATCATGACTCCTTGAGCCAAAACTCCGTCTTTTAAAAATTAGAACTTGATCTTAAGAATGGTAATTACTGGATTATAAAGTATCCATTGTCTCAAATTCAAATTTGATCTCCTTCCAAACCTCACAAGTAGCAACTAGTTCAGGACTTCATGTACTAGCCTCACGGATAATTTCATTACCCTCAGGTTTTTATTGGATAACAGGTAGTTTTAAATTTAGAGATTTATTCGAAATATTCAATAACTTAATTTATAATAATGAGGTAAATTTTTTATTCGTTACTTTGTGTAGCGTTCTATTATTTGCCGGTGCAGTTACTAAATGTGCATAATTCCCCCTTCATTGTTATACCTTTCGATACAATACATTCTTTAATTCGATAGTTATTCTCTTATTTTGTACCAGAACCCATGCATGCAAGGAGGATATATACCAACTCTACAAGGCCCTTCCACTGACATTTCTTACAATTTACAAAAGAAGAATACTTATAAAATTTCTTCCTTATTTTCAATCACCTATCTAAGAAGTAAACTATGGATGATGTGTAGGGCAGTTAGTGGTATGGGATTAACTCAAGACGAACCATAAACTCATAGGTTTAGGGTTTAATTTTCGTTGATATAACTCATTAATTTAACCAATAATTGGTTTAACAATGATCAAGAATTTACTCTGTAGGAATAAATACGATGTGGCACGTCCTTGGATAGTAAAAATATTGATAACACATTCTTCTAATTTCTATTGCTTTGGTTGACGTATGAAGAAAATATAATAACTTTGGAATTTATTTTTTAATATTGACCAAACTTGTACGCAACGTTACTTATAAAAGAAGAACAACGTACGCGTGGAAATATTGTATCTATTATTCGGGGATTACTCTGCGGTGGTGAATTCACAATAATCCTTTCTTTACGTATTCTTCTAACTTTGTTTATTGTTTTGGCTGTCAAAAGAGAAGATTACTGCTTCTGAATTAAATTTTTAGCATTAAATAAAATCCTAAACAAACATTACTTACAAAACAAGAATACTCGTTGGAAATTTGTATATTGTAAATAGAATACAAAAACAACACAACTTGATCATATTATATTATATATATATTTCATATGGCAGCTGGGTCTAAATGTGAGTGCGACATTTCAAACAATTTTATATTTCAAATTGGGCAAAGGCCTTGACTTTGGCTCTTCAGTTGCATGCAGCTTGTAATAAGGCTTAGACTCAGCTCCAGCCATCCTTGTATGAAATTTTTAATGGTATTACGAATTCGGGCCGCTCAACAGTGTTATAAAAAAAAGGCTTGGGCTTTAGGGCCATTTTTAAAGAAGAACCAGATTTTTAGAAAACATAAATAGTTCATATAAAAAAATTAAATTCATAAATATTTAAGTCCTACAAAAAGGCCTTATAAAAACACAAGTCTAATCAAAAAAAAAATTAAGGCCCCATAATTTATAGGTGTGCAATAATAGTCCAAACAAAAAATTTAAAGGGTGATTTGAAAGTCGGTACAATTTTTTAGACTTATTTGAGCAAAAATACAACACAAAATCTTATTTGGGCTAAAGTACATATTTTTAAAAAATGACAAGATTGTCATTCAGTAAATAGTTGATGGGTTGAAACTCTTTGTATTCCTTCCATATATTTTAGCTACAATCAAGCAATGAGAGATAAAATAGGAGCATATTTTCTCTAATAGTTTCTCTCTCTCTCCCTATTTTCTCTTACTTTATTTATACTAATATTACAATAACACAACTACACTAATCAGTTACATCAATCAGTTACATCAATCAGTTACAATTGTTCTATAATACACCAAACAGTTACTCATGCGTTCTAATAAACCAAACAGTTACACAAAACAATTACACAAAATTATGACACCAACTCAATTTGTCATTCAGTTATTTATATAAACTAAATAGTTGCACCATTTAGTATCGCAACATCGTTACACCATCATGTCTTAACAATTGCATGAGACTGTGATTGTTACACCAATTAAGAAAATAGTTACACTTATTAAAAAAAAACAAGGAATTTCTTTTTTCCTTACATCCCAACAACAAACAATACATAATATATAACAAAACATCTCGACCAATTCTCTTTTCTTTTTTTTGGGAAAATTTAGTGTTTATTCACATATAATTTGTGGCATTTTAATCAAATTCAATTGCCATAGAATTCTGTTGCCGAAGAAGAAGGGTTTTGATCAGTAATACCCATATTTTACCTCCCATTACTATTATTAATCTTTACATATTTGTTTCCTCAAATAACTGTCAATGATGACTGCATAATTTAAGGGAGGATGTTTAAGTAAAAAGGTTTTTAAATTCATTTGAATTTTGTACCTAAACACAAAAAGTTTTATAAAAATTGAACTTAATAGAGTAAACAACTTATTCATACATTTTTGCTCAAATAAGTTTAAAAAATTATACCTACACCCAAAAAACTCAAATTTAAATTCACGCCCAAACAAAAGATTTTAAGTTAAGTAGATTAGGCCTATTAATTCAGCTGTGAAATTAAAAGGTCCTAAAATTTATTTTTTTAAATAAAGAAAAAAATTAACAGTAAAACTAAAACTACTAAAAAATTTAGTTTTAAACCCCAAAAAAATCAAGTTTAAAGTTACCATCATAATTTTTCAATCATTTTTTCTCTCTCTTACTATTAAGTTCAAATATGGTAACAAAAACTTGAATATAAATTAATATTTTTGTATTTAAAAAATTAAAAATTAAATTTATTATTAATATTAAAAATAAAATGACCTCATTTATCGTTTTCGCTCTAAGCCCAAAAATGTCTCGGACCACCCCTATTAGGAATACATATGAATCTTGAGCTAAGCATAGAGTCCAATTTAAAAACAACACATTCTTTTTTCTCGAAAAATGGTTCCAATCACACGAGTTTTGAATCTATATATTGATGATATACAAAAGTGAGTTTATATAAAATCAAATAATGGATGAAGTAAGAAATGTTCATCACATGCAAATACAAAGATTGGGTGGATTTGGTCTGAATGACCTACTTTACTAGGAAGTGCTACAGTGGCCAAAGAATCTTATTGCTCAAGAGTGTAATATGTTGAGATGTGTGTGATATCCCCATGTGTAGGTAGAACTTATAATTTATAGGGGAATATAGTTTTCATGGCGTCCCAGAGCTATCTTTAATGGAGGCGCCATCGCAGGGAGCCCTGATTAAGGCTTCACCCTTGTGACGGGAATGGGTGACTCCGTGATGTTGGCATAACAGACAAGGTGGTTGAGACTTGCGATGCGTACCCTAATTACCTTCCTAAGATGGAGATCTCACGTGGGTCACTAGTAGACTGAGTTTTCCAAGCGATATACTTGGCTTTTGTTGGCTTGTATTTCTGAACTAGGTCTAATTTATAATTCTAGGGTTGATCTGGACCGGACCGTCATATATAATTGTAGCACAAATCTCGAATGTATATAATAACAAATTATGTGCATTGGTTAGACGATGATTTCATGTAATGAGGGCTCGAACATAAGAATTGTTGGTTTATGCATCACCACTTTATTGACAACTGAAACAACCCATGTAGGTGTAAAAACACCATTCTTTTGGATTATTTAGTATTAATACGTCTAATTAAACTAATTTGATGTATATATAAGTGTGTTGCATGTGAATTATTATCAGTAATATTTAGTTTTGATATGAGCCTTTAGATTTGTGCTTAAATTGTGTGTACTTAAACTCAACAAAATATTTTAATAAATGCAAAAAATTATTCTTTTTCGATCACCTTATCAACTGAGATTTCATAAAAACCTATAGTTAAAATAAAATCTCTAATACGTATGTAGAGTCATTTCTCTACCTAACTTTTAATTAGTTGCTTATTCCACAATAGAGAGAGATAGAGGAAGTGAGAGAGAAATAACCTAGTAAGAAATAATATTCGAGCAATGCTATATATCCCAAATTTATATCTCAAATGTGCATCCCAAATCAATAAGGATGGTTGGATCAGTGGGTCCCAATTAAAAAAGTTGGTGGGATCCACCCATCCAATTGTTCTCATTCATTTGGGATGCACATTTGGGATACAAATTTGAGATATAAAGTATTCCTCATAATATTCTTCTACCTCTCTAATTTCTTTAACTCACAATATCTCTAATTTAATGGGAATAGTAGAAAATAGGGATTACGTTGTAAATAACATTAAAGGTTGTGTATTGTATTGTCTTTATATATTTTCTGAAGGGTAATAATTGAGGAAAATCAAAAGTTTTACTTATTTATTGATATTTAGAAGTAATATAAATATAAATAGATATAGATATAGATTAAAAATTTCACAAAAAGGCATGTGTTTCAAATGTCATTTTGACTAATAAGATGTGGTTATTTTGTGTCAAGTTCTTTGAGGGAAGGTATTAGCTGGACTAAACCAAAAGTTGTTGAAATTAGAGAATGAAACTAAAATAAAATCTTAAAGATCAAAATAAGAATCAATATAAACTTTGAAAGTCAAAAGTATAATTGATTTTAGAATTTTAAACGATGGCGGTGGATGGGCATTTGACAAACATGAGGTCAGCTGTGGTTTTATCAATGTTTGACTTTCCTTAAATGTGAAAGTTCACAAAAAAAAAAAAAAAAAAGACTTGCATTTAAATGTCAAAGGTCTCAACCATTTAATGGGAATAGGGTATTCTTGGTTTGAGATCCCTTGCAATTAGGGCGAACGAGTTCGAACGAATTCGAGTCAAGTTTATTGAACTCGTTTTTTAAATAAGTCTAAAAAATTGTTCAAGTTCGGCTCGTTTATGAGCCAAGCTTGAGATAAACGAGTCAAGTCTGTCGAGTTCAAGTCGAGCTCATTTCTAAACGAGACTAAAAAATTATTTAAATTCAGTTCGTTTCGTTTAGAAAATAAGTCAAACTTGAACGAGTCCAAAACGAGTTGGATCCGAGTCAAAAAACATCCCTTTTATCATCACAAATGCAACCTTGTAATATTCTACGGAAGTTTTCTAAAATTTATTTTTGATAGGAGTTAACAGAAATAACTAAGAATAAATTCGTTCCCATAATGAAAAAAAATAATCTACTGAATTTTTCTCACTCATTTTGCCTCTATTATTACTTTCTGACTTTTTATTATGTTTTGAAAGCACAATGGTCAACTTGCTCCAAACAATCTACTGGCAGCTGTTCTACATCAGTTAATCCCCTATAATTTTTTTTTTTTCTGATTACACTTAATCAATTAGATTTATGTATTCTAATTATTTTCTCAACAATATTATTTAAATTTTATTTATTGGCATAATTTACTGGCTTAATTCATCACAATTATTGAATTTATTATGGGTTTAAACAATATTGGAGTCCACTATCAATCGAATAATTATAAATAATTATATCAACAAATTAGATCTAAATAATATTTATCTTTTCTTTTTTTTATTGTTTATTTATACGGATATCGTATGTACACGAACCTGTTGATACCCAGCAACAAAAAAAAAAAAACATAGTGTTGATAAAACGTGTAACAACTCTCTACTGGGTTCCCCGCCAACTACGCCGTCGTTGGTCAGCCGACAAAAAAGCTAGAATAAACAAATGTAGTACCGTCTCACAACTGCTATCCGCTAAACCCTAAAATTTCAACACCACATAACACCCCAAAAAAAATGTCAACGGTCAGAATAGTTGGCTGATCCATTTTTTTTTTTTCATCCCTATCTCTCTCTCCTCTAACCTTCACAACCACTCCCTATATATCACATCATCCCTCTCTCCATCTCCATTGCCAGATAACCTTCTCTCCCTCTCTCTCTCTCTTTCTCTCAGTGTGTGTGTGTGTGTGTGTGTAACAAACCACTCACTAAATATATACATTATAGCTCAGATCGTTTCTTTCTTTTTGTTTGGGTCATAGCTGTATTTGTTATTCTAAGGAGTGTGAAGCCATGAGCCCTGCAAAGTTTGATGAAGGTGAACAGATTAGAATGGTGATCAATGGTCCACGTCCATCGCCATTGAAGATCAACAAGGATTCTCATGTCATTCAAAAGCTGCCGATTAACATTAATTCTGGCCAAGTTGCGGCTGCCATAAAGCAGCAAAACCCCATTGCAAATCATCAACTGAGAAAACCAGTAATCATTTATACCCATTCTCCGAAGATCATCCACACGAAGGCTAGAGATTTCATGTCATTGGTGCAAAAACTCACTGGTTTTTCGCGATCTGAAGATGAAATTGCACAAGGTGATGATCATCATCATCAGAAGAACAATCATCAACCGAAGCGTAGTTACGAGATGAAACCTCCTTTGAGTCACGATGAGAACGAGTCGTCTTCGGATATTACTGATGAGAAATATTGTGTTGGGGTTGGGGGTAAGGCTGATGGCAGAGAGGAGAACACATCTTCAACCTCTCCAATATTCAAATTTCCTAGTAATAACAATTCATTCTTGGCTGATATACCTCTCTTCACCCCGAATTCGAGTGATTTCTTTAGCTCACCCAGGCCTAATTTCAGATTCCTTGAGACGAACATATCACCAAACTTGAGTAATTTGATACCACCTTCTTTTCTGGAGATCATGAAAGACCTCCCAGAATATTGAGTTAGCAGATATATGGGTATAGGACCAGAGAGAGGCCCTCTAGTCAGTTCTCTGTGATTGGTGATCCTTTCCTGTTCATACATAGATTTTGGTTTCTCAATTTCATTTCTTCGTTCTTTTGTCTTCATAATTTTAGGGAGATCGATCATGCTAGAGAAGTAGAGAAAGGCAGGCTTTGAATGTTGACAGATGAAATTTAATTCATTCTTTAGCCATCCAAGAAAAGATTGATCTTTCTAGGTTGGGCTAGTACTGATTTTTCTTCTAACAGTTGGGTTTTTGTACACTTGATTATCCCTTTTCAATCTTAATTTTGTATGCTTTTTCATGTTTTATATAGATCAAATCCCTTGAACATAAAGTGGTCTTAGTCAATAAAGTTGAATTAATGTTATTGTGTTAATGGTTATGGTTGAGTTTGAATATTTCATTAGTATTCAAACAGAAGATAACTTTTACGATTACACGCGAGAAAGACGTTTTGATTATTAATTTGATAATCATATCAAACGCCTTTAAATTTAATTTTGCCTACTATTATTTCAAATGTTATCTGGTAACTAAAATAGTTCCTGGAAGCCTTCCAAAGTGGCCATGAAAGGAGCTTATGAGTTCCTAATGTACAAGAGAAGCGATCCAGATCTTCTACCGACCCTCATTAATTTTTCTTAATGTTAGATCACCTACCATAAACTCGAGTGAATCATCCAATTGAATGAGTCATTGGTAGATTACAATGTAAATAGTGAGAAATAAGTAGTTGGACCTCCCTCCATTACTCCTTCAGGATCACAACAAATCAAACAAGCTGACTAATAGGGAAATTCCTATTCTGCATGAGCTTCTTAATTCTGAGCTGAGTCCTTGAACTCCAATGGTTCAGATGCTGATCCATCTCTAATAGCCTGCCTGATAATTAATATTCATAGAAAGGGGTAGAGCCAAAAAATCTTTCTAAGGTGGACACTTATATTTTTTTTCTTCTAAACGATAAAATTAAGATGATACATTTATTATTTACATTATATTTGATATTTACGAATTCACTAAACATAAAATGATCAAGAACCGTTATACATATTTTCTACAAGCAAAAAACACTAAAAAAAGACCATTTACAATTATTTATAAAAATTGAAGTTAATTACAATCATTTACAATTAATTTCCGACTATTTTCACAATTGAAAAATGTTGCATGATTACTTGATTTTCAATCATATTATTAACAATCTATTTATCAACCGAGTTTTCACAATCGTTATAACTCAAAATGCTCTTTCTACAATGGTAGATGCGGTAAAATTAATGAGAAAATCACAAGTAATTCGATCAATAGATATATTACGTTTTTTAAAGTATTGACCATTTTTTTGAACAAGACATTGATCCTTTCTAGATTTGAAAAATTAATTCTAGGGCACACATCTTTAATATAATTGGTAAGTTCGTCAAAAAGTGTCAAGAGTGACCTAGTATTATAGTGTTCTCGTCGATTATCAGAACCTCAAATAAAGACAAGTTACATCTCTCTAGAACATAGAATAGTCTACATGCGCAGGGGGAGGGGGGTTGAATTTTTTAATTAAAAAATAGTAAATTATTCCTTAACAATTTTAACATTTAACTCAAACATGACAATTTATAACTTAAAAGGTTACATATTATAAATTATTACTTAATTTTTTGGTTAATTTTTAAATTATTTAAACGATTTATGAATAACAACTTAAAACTTGTAATTAAAAGCATTGAAAAATCCGTGTGGCTTCGGGCTGGAGGTGGGCCTGGGGCATAACTACTCGTGCTTTAGCAGGGCGGGACATTTTTTGAGTCAAATTTGATATCGGGCCAGCAACGGGCCACTTGGCATTACTCGTGCTTGGGCAGGGAATATTTTTTGGGCCAACTTTGATATCGGGCCAAGCAACGGGCCACTTGGCACTTCTCGTGCTTGGGCAGGGCGGGATGTTTTTTGGGTCAAATTGGATATCCTGCCAAGCAATGGGCCACTAAGCCTTGTGCCATTACAAAACCATTGCACTCTTTGCCTAATTTGTTAATGTACACTCAAACAACTAAGCCAAATGTTCATCCCATTTTTAATTGAAATACTTAACTTTTTTTTAGTTTAACGGTCAGGGGTATTCGGAATAGCTTATGTGCATCTCGATTAATCTCCTCCCTGATCCACTCAAAGGTAGACCATCTATGCCTAAATTAGCATATTAATGAGAGATAATTCTCTAATAGTCTGACCCTAAGAAATTGTTAAAATTCAAACTAAGAAATTGAAATACCTAAATGTCGAACGAGATCTCTAATAAAGGTTATAAGATCTAGAGTTCACCTCCTTACTAGCAGCTTTTTTTTGTATTTTTTGTTTACATTCTATTATGAGTTAGTAGAACTCGTGGTTGTAGTATAAATTTTGGATATCCACAATGCTCTGCAAACCATTCTCAATACGTAGGACAAGACGTGCTTGCAAGATTCAAACTTAGAAGATTGAGTTAGTAACCACAAAAGTCTTGTTATCCAATCTCACTTAGTATAGTCGAAAATTATTTCTTATGATCTTCAATTTCTAGCCTAACCCTCACCAACTTGATGTTTTCCCAATCACATCAATTCATAATATATATTCAAAAAACAAGTAGCACATGGCATTGGATTCAATCGAGAGTGAGAAGTCAACAATATGTGTAAAAAATTCAATATAAATTGGATGAAATGTTTTTTTTTTAATTATAATTTATCAATATAATATGCAATGAAGTGTTATGAAATGTCTTGTTCTGGAAGAATCTTTAAGTGTTAACAATGAATACAATACAAAAAACGTGAAATAAAATAACAGCACACTTCTCATCAAAGAGGTGTTTATTCCATTCACACACAGTGTTGGACTTGCCTTTTCACACTTGGGAGTTGGGACCTTGACTCTTTATAAAATCTATATATTTTTGTTTTTTTTTTTTGAAATTAAAAATAACTGCCCCTACAAATGATGGATCTCATGGGCGGTCGGGTCCGGCTCCTCTGTTATTAATTTTTAATAACAGAGTTATTATTTTGTATCAAAATGACGTCGTTTTATTTAACAAAATGATGTTGTTTTAATCAACGACGACTCTACTATTAATTTTTTAACAGCAGAGGATCCTCACATTCGGCGATCTGTTTGTCATAGCTTAGTAAAGAATTTATTCAAATGATCCTTGCAATTTAAAGAAAAAGTTTCCACCCCAAATTGTTTCTAAATCCGAAATGTCCTCCAAATTAAGAAATTGTATGTATAATTCTTTTGGGCTGTTACTAGCTATTACCTTGTCTCTTAAAATCTCATTGTGGTTGGGCACCCAATGGCTTGTATGAAGTAACAAGGATTTGGTCTTGGGTCACATATCTTCTTCCATATGCTCAACACTTTCTTTTCTCCCAAGTAATATCTTCTAGTTACATTTTCATACCAATAGTATTTTAGAGTATTTGTATTTGGCCAACCCTATTCAGTTAACCCCAAAGGTAGCTTAAATAATAACAGAGATGAGTTGTAAATTCAAATATTCTGAACATTTACAACTCTTTTGGGTCAGGTCATGAGAGATTATCCCTTACGAATACTCTAGTTCCAGCATGGGTAATGTACTTTTGATCTGACGGGCGAGTGAATTAGCCAAGGCACGCATAAGTTTTTTTTTTTTTTTGAAAGAAATCAGATCTATAACATTTCATTACGTTGGGAAGTGTTGATTACAATCGCTAGATAAAAAAGCCTTAAGCTCGGGGGGAGGGCAGCGCACCCAACTCAAAGGAATTGAGTTAGATAATTTCATAGCTGCGACCCAATGAGCTGCTCTGTTGAGAGCCCTTGGCTTGTGAAGAAAGCTTAAATTGAAAGCATTGGCAAAATAGCGAATATCACAAACAAAAGCATTGATATCCCATGGGGGAGCATCTTCCGAGACACACAACTTGATTAACTCCACGTTATCGCTAGAAACAATAGCATCACGAAGCCCAGAATCAGAGACCAAGAGGCAAGCTTCTCTTACCGCGGCTGCTTCGGAGTATAAACAGGATACGGCCGGAATCCTCTTAGCAATTCCCTCCACAATAGTATCATTTGCACCTTTCAGGATCACCCCGATAGCAGCTTCACTCTTCTTAAATGCACCATCACAACACAAAAAAGGAGTGGAGCCAGAATCATGCTCCAGTTGAAGAGGAATGGAACCAGTAGCATTTTCTTGCTGCACCTCACGTCTACCAACATCAGAAACAGGCTGATGCACCTCACGCCTGCCAAAACCAGGTACCACCTGCTGCACCTCACGCCTACATATATCTGCCATCATCACTTCACTCCACATTTTCTGAGCCCTCAGCAGAGTAGCAAGAGCATTGGGTTCTTGCTGCTTAAAGACAAAATTATTCCAAGCATTCCAGATGGCCCAAGCAGTCGTAGCCACTCTCCCCATAATCTCAAGTGAGCAGGTAAAATTCTTAATAACATCCACAAGGGTTGATGCCCACTGTAACACCGAAACATGAGATTCCAACTCCAATCTCAAACCCAGATCAGACCCAAACCAAACCTTCTTAACCCAATTACACTCAAATAGAAGATGTTCAACGGATTCAACCATCACACCACAAATTTGGCACCGAGGAGAGTCAGCACACTTCCTCTTAAATAAATTCTCACATGTGGCCAAAGCATTACAACAAACTTTCCACCAAAAGTGCTTGACTTTTGGTAAGGCCCTCATTTGCCAAACAATAGACCAAAATTTTGGGTGAGGAGAAAGAGAAGAAGAAGACATCAATGAGGAGGAGGGATCAAAAGAAACAGCAAGGGAGTAACCTGATTTGACGGAATAGGCCCCTTTTGGATTTAGCCTCCAAATACGCCTATCTGCAGCAGGAATCATCGGAAGTGGAATAGCTATAATGGCCTGACTCTCCTTCTCATTGAAAAGCCTTCTAATAAGTTATGTGTTCCACTCCCTAGTGTTAGGGGAGAAGAGCTGATTCACCCTGGAAATATCACAATCGCGAGGTCTTGGAGACCGAATAACACCGTCATCGAAATGGGGAATCCACCTGTCTTCCCAAACATTAATTCCATTTCCATCCATGACTTGCCAGATCAGGCCTTTGTCCAAAAGCTCTCTTCCTTTTATAAGACTGTTCCACACCCAAGATGGCCTCGCTCCCTTCTTAGCTTTCATGAAATCATCGTCAGGAAAATAAATAGATTTTAAAAACTTTGCCCAAAAAGAATCAGGTTTCTGGATTAACCGCCAACATTGTTTAGCAAGCAACGCCTGATTTAAAAGATTGAACTCTTTAAAACCCATCCCTCCTCTTGCTTTAGCTTCAACCATCCTATCCCAACACTTCCAGTAAATACCTCTCTTGTCCCCTCCTCCACCCCACCAAAAACCCCTCACAAATTTATTGATTTTTTCACAAAAATTCTTGGGGAAAGCAAGGATCGACATAGCATAATTTGGGATCGCTTGAATGACTGCCTTAATCAAAATCTCTTTGCCCGCCGGAGAAAGAAATTGACTTTTCCACCCCTGCAGCTTCTTCACAATCCTCTCTAGAAGATATCCAAACATCTCACTCTTTGCATTACCATACAAGAAAGGCAGACCCAAATATTTAACCCCTCGGTCCAATGGGTTTAATCCCAGCAACTGACAAAAATGATATTTTTGATCATCCGTTGCGTTAGCCGAGAAGAGAATACCAGATTTTTGCTGATTCAAACACTGGCCCGAGGCAGCACAAAAATTGTTCAGGACATTCAAAATATCTTGATCCTTTGCTTTAAAGAAGAAAAAAGAGTCATCCGCAAAGAATAAGTGTGAGATAGCAGGACTTCCTCTCCGTACTTTGATTCCCGAAAATTTACGTCCTTCCACTCCTTTAAGCAACATAGAAGACAAGACATCAGCAACCAAAATAAACAGATACGGGGAAATGAGATCACCTTGTATAATTCCTCTCTGTGGATTGACCTCACACTTTAGCTCCCCGCTAATAAACACTTGAAAACTCACAGTACTAACACACTGGATGATTAACTGCACCCACCGTCGATCAAACCCCAGCTTGAGCATTACAGCCTCCAAGAAATCCCATTCTATTCTGTCATAAGCTTTGCTAATATCCATCTTGATAGCCAAATCAGGGACCTTGCCTTTCTTTCTCAGCCGCATGTGATGAAGAACCTCATTAGCAATTATAATACTGTCCTGAATTTGCCTATTAGGGACAAAAGCTGCCTGTTGGGGCGAAATAAGAGCAGGCAGAAGACCTTTCATTCTATTGGCTAAAACCTTTGAAATCACCTTGTACACGAAATTGCATAGCGCAATAGGTCTAAACTGGGAAATCTTTTCCGGCGAATCTTCCTTTGGGATGAGGACAATATTAGTCTTATTCAAATCCCGAAGCAAAAATCCCCCCTCAAAAAACTGCCTCACGACTCTTCCCACATCATCCCCAACAATGTGCCAATAAGAGTGGAAAAAAATACCTGGAAATCCGTCAGGGCCAGGGGCCTTGAGAGCCCCCAACTGCATAACAGCATTCTTCACCTCTGCATCCTGGATCGGCTCGAGCAGCTTAAGATTCATAGCCTCAGTAACTTTTCTGTCCACATTCTCCAACACCTCTGCAAAATCTCTATGTCCCACAGTAGAAAACAACTCCTGAAAATACCGTTGGATATGATCGTTCAACTCCGCCTCATCTTCAATCCAGGTTGCTTCATCTGTTTTTAACCTCAGAATATGGTTGCGTTGGCGTCTCTGAATAGTGGTTAAGTGGAAAAATCTTGTATTTTGGTCCCCTGATTTTAGCCAATTTACCCTTGATCTTTGTTGCCAATAGAACTCCTCCCTTCTCCTGATTCCATCCATTTCAGTAATGATCTCCATCTCCTTCCTCATATTCTCCTCCGATGCCTCCAACATTTGTAGTTGAACTAGCTGGTCGTTTAACCCCAATAATAAATTCCTATCATTACCAAACTTCCTCCTACTCCAATCTTTAAGCTCCTTCCCACATTGTTCCAACTTCTTTGACATGGAAAACATCATTGAACCATTCGTCACTATCTCCCAATTCTTCTTAATAATCTCCTCACATTGCTCATCCTCCATCCAGAGAGTTTCAAATTTAAAAGAGACAATCTTCCGCTTTAAACATGGCTCCACATTAACAATAATTGGGCAGTGATCCGAACCCACCCTTGCCTCATGAATAACCTGCATATGGGGGAAGCATAAACTCCAGTCTGGATTGACCAAGACTCTATCCAACCTTTCTTGCACATTTGCATTCCCCGGCCTATTATTTGACCATGTAAATTTTGGCCCCTTAAATTCCGTTTCAATAAGATTGCAATCTGAGATCAGGCCTTGCAATTCAATCATCTTATTGACCTTCCCTGATCTCCCCCCTTCCTTCTCCAAAATAGAACCAATGACGTTAAAATCCCCTGTCACCAACCAAGCTCCCGTAATGGATGAGGCAAGACATTTCAGCCCTTGCCATAATTTCTGCCTTCTTTCAAAATCGTTATCAGCATACAAAAAGGAGCATTGCCACTCCTGAGGATGACCTGTACATGACTGTTAAACAAAAAAAACAAAAATCGATTCAATTAGGTTCACCTCTATCTTCTAGTTAGACATACTCCCAATGTTGTAATTAGCTTTTTTTTTTATTGATTTTTTATCGTAATTGTTATATATTCCGACATATGACCCTTTGTGTTGAACGAATTTTTTAGTATCAAATATAATAATTTAAATTTAAATATAATTTTTTATTTTTATCAATTGGAAAGAAAAAATTACAATTTAAATAATAGATTGCATGTTATACGTGTCGCCAATGTGTTAGTTCAGACAACAATGCTTCATTTTATTCAGTTAACGTCTTTTCGAGATTAATTATCAGATAAGATAAGTGGAGGCTCCGCCTAAGCAATCAACAAACACATACCATAATCAGTAATTAATATTACAATTAAACTAATTATTTACGGACAGCTGTGTCCTTCCAGTAAGTTTCAATTACAATTCTTTTTGTTCACCGTTTTACCCTTTCTAAATCTCAGTCCACACCTCGCCGCGTGAACTCGTCACACCGCGTCGGAAACCAAACTCAGTAAAACCACACGTTTTAACCGTGAAACTTTAATGAACTCGACCGTCCTCAACAGTAACGGCGTCAGCGTCCAACCAGGTCTCTCCGTTTGATTCCGTTAAATTATCTAACGGCATTTTGACGTTCCTCATGTCACCTACTGTTATAATACCGCTGACGTCATCTCTGACGAAAACCTTCTCGACACCGCCCGAATTCAAACCCTCCACCGCCTTGCCCGCCTGTGTTTTCCACTCGGCGCATATCGCCGGAGTCTGACACGCCATCCTCATGTCATGAGCACCCAAAACGACGGCGTTGCTCTTATCCAATCCAGCTGACAACACCACCGCTGGTGACGACATCGCCACCGCCGGAATCTGACGACTCCCATTCCCGGCAAAAAATGAACTTTTTTTTTGGTCCTTATTTAAGTCCCATATTGAAACAACACCATCAGCAAAGTCTTCAAATTCTAAACCTAACCCTAAACTATCCCAAAGCTTTACAACACTAGTACCGGCGCCGAAGTCTGACCAAGAAAAGCCATCGCCGCAGCTTCGACGCTTCCGGAGCTTGAATTTACCATTTCGAGATTGGTTTTCACTATAAAAACTTGAACCCGCCACACGAAAGTCTTCATCAACCGGTATTTGATCATCAAACGACGAAGTTGACTCGTACTCTTCGTCTTCCAACGAAGCCGATGACGATGTTTCATCTTCGCTAAGCTCCTCATCGTCGTCGAACAATTGCAGAAGAGGCTTTGACGATGAATCTAACGGCTTAATTGTACGGACCCAGGTGATGAAGAGCTTGATTCTGTTGATTATGCCACTGAAAGTGGCGATTAATGCAAGAATTACAGCACCCCATTTCCAAAAGCTGTGGAGTTGATGCACTGTTTCAAGACCCGAAAGCGAAAAGAAGCAAGAAATCAAAGATGGGTTTTGACGAAGGCATTTCATTCCAGCTTCGAAATCGCCTATAATGCTGATTTCTGGGATTTCCATGTTGTATAGTAAAGATAAAGAGCTGCGAGACAAAAGTTGTTGAAGGTTGGTTGGTTGAGTTGAGAGAGAAGAAGACGAGAATTGGAATGAGGGGGTAAAGAAGGCGAGCATGTGGGGGTTTATAATGGGTAGGGTCGAGCATGTGAATAATAAATTAAGACTAAACAGCGATGCTAATACATAGATAATTAGCTTAATTTCTTAATCTAATCGTAGGGCAGTTATGATGGTCCAAATATATTATTATAATTAAAATTGGTAAACTTTTTTATTAAAACTGTCACTTTAGGTCCTCAAAAATCTATCTAATGTTACAATTATGAAATTAAAATTTTAAAATAAAAAAGCACGATAATTGCTGATATACAAAAGCAAGTTTATATAAAATCAATTAAGAATAAAGTAAAGAGGGTTCAATACAAGCAAACATAAAGATTATCACAGTATTTTAAAATAAAAATATAAAAATATTTGGTAAGGGATTGTTCGAAAAAGCTAAGGGTTGTGGTAATGCATGACCCAACGGTGAATTCTTTTGTCTGTAAATCCAAATAGATAGTTCGGATGGTAATATGATAAATTATAAATTTAGATATCTTAAGTTTTAATTTTGACAATTTTTTTAGGTCCGATCATGAGGGATTTATTCCTCATAAATATCTTAGTCTCGGCGTAGATAACTTACATTTAACAGGATCAGAAAAGAGATTAATCGATATGCGTCAAAAAAAAAAATCTTTTGTCAGTGGACGGTCCAAATTTGTGGTGTTTAGAATAATTGGCGGGGGGCTATCCCACATCGGGTAGCCTTGGGGTTGTGTGTGTGTGTATAAGTCTTCACCAGGTTGCCTCTTTTAAGAGGTGATTTGGTGTTGACTCTCGTTTCACTATCAAAAAAAAGAAAAATTGAGCGGTGTGCGAGTGGTGTGCGTGTGTGGCCTCCGGGCCCCGGTCGTGGGTCCCGGTCCTCCAAAACCAATGGGTGCGTCAATGTTCACCGGGCGGGACTGGGGCTATCCCACATCGGGTAGCCTTGGGGTTGTGTGTGTGTGTATAAGTCTTCACCAGGTTGCCTCTTTTAAGAGGTGATTTGGTGTTGACTCTCGTTTCACTATCAAAAAAAGAATAATTGGCGGTTTACCCCCCCAAAAAAAAAAAAGAAGAACCGGCCATCGTGGCCATTAAAATGTCGACACGTGCCAAAGATTTCATTACAAGCATGTATGATGGCTATAACGTCTTCTTTGCATTGTTTTATGATTGGGGGTAAGCATTCATTAGAAGAAAACAGCTAAAAAGAAGAAAAAAGCATTCATTAGAAGTAATATAAAAGGTATAGTAAGATTAGACGGCTTCACATGTACCACGTTTGTTTTTCTAGTTCCACACTCTTTGGTCTCAGCTGTGAGCTGCTCCTTTTCCTTGTGTGAAAGAGATGTTCTGATTCACAAGAAGGGGAGTAAAATTCACTCAAATATTTTTTAATTTTATTTGATGATTCGCTTATCGTATATTTATGTGGAATTCATTATTTACAAGTGAGTCTTCATTCATTAATGATCAATAATTTGTCAAAAAAAAAAAAATTAGAATTTAGAAGAAATCTGAATACTACAACATAAAAATATGATTTTACACATAAGATTTTATATATAAGGATACCCCATCTTCTGCAAAACCTCTCGATTCCACCCGGCAAACCCTTTTCCTCTCTCTTCTCTCTCAACAGGCACTCGTCGAAGAAAAAATTTAATATAATGGTACAACTACGTCATCAACGTCACGTCATGTCTCCAATCAGTTATATAATACCATGTGAATTTAACGAGTTTCATTCTTTTAATAACTACCAATAGCAACCACATCTAATAACTATCATTTTAGAACAGTGAAGTTTATCAATCTTATTTAATATTTTGTTATTAATTGGTGATACTACATGTCAATAATACTGTTACACCCATATGTTTTGAATTCGATTTTACTTGGTATATGTGAATTATGGGTAATTTAATTGGGTGTCTCTATAAACCATGAATTCTAATTGAGTAATGTTACATGAACTTATAAATTAGACTTAAAAACTAGACTTGATAATTACAACTATTGATTTCACTGTGGGTCCCAGCATTTATTGAGACCTACTACCTATTCAATAGTTGTGATTATCAAATCTAATTTTTAAATCTATGTAACATTACTCATTCTAATTATGCGCAGTTGGGATGGCTCCTTATTACCAAGGAATAAAAACTAAAAAAAAGAAAAAGTTTTGGTAGGTATTGGTTCATATTAGTCTTGAGGGGTCGGATCATAATAATAAAATAAAAAAAGTCTTGAGGGGAGGGCCGGTGGGTGGTCCACTATCTAAATCCTTCTAATGATGCCCAATTATTTGTTTCTTATAAGAAACCATAAATAAAATATAAATGAAAGGTCGGAGCAAGTTGTTAAGGCAATTAATTAAATAAAATTAATCCTAACTATACTACCTAAGGTCGGAGGTGGTGTGTCTACTTGTTAATTCAGTGTTAATAGCTAGTTATTATTTTTTTTTGATCAAGAGCTAGTTATTATTTACTAAAACACATTCTTAGGGGTCATTGTCAAAGTGGACAATCATATTTTTATGCAAATGTTGGTTTTCTTATATGGTAGATGGAGTTGTCTATGGTTGTATTTTGGTACCGTATTGATATTTATTATATTTATGGGTATTTTTATTATTATTAACAATGCATGACGTGTGTTGTACGGGAATATATTTAATTACTAATATTTTTATAAATAATTTTAAGTTATATTTGTAATTAAATTAAATAATAAATTATATGTTGAATAATTAATTTTTATTTCAGTTATTATTAATCTTAATTATTGATTTTATCTCTCTTTGAATACATATTTTGTCATTTTTCTAGATATCTCTCCTGCCTCTTTAGATTTTTTTGTTTATATTTATAATGAAACTTCATTGTAAGATATTCATTCTTGAATATTTGACAATCTAATTATAATATTAATTATTATATTATTTGTCAAAAATATTGATTAAAATATAATATTATTATTTGTATTATAATATTATGATATTGTTGCATGCCATAAAAATTAAATATGACATATATTTGACATAAAATATTGAATGTAAGTGTACAACTGATAAATGAGACTAAAAGAATTTAAAAGTTAAATACTACTAATAAAAGAGTTTAAAAGAACTTAGAAGTCTTATGTATGAAATAAAAATTGAATAAAAGAAAATATGTGGATATAATTGAATTTATAATAATAATTATGGATAAAATAGAAAATCAAATTTTTTTTGCAGATGCTGATATATATATATATATATATATAGATTATGAGTGCTTTTATCATTGTTGTGGTATAGCAAAAATTGATAAAAATAGTTATCACAACAGTGGTAAAAATACCCACAAAGTGGTAATTTTTGTTTGTACAAAAAAAGAGTGGTAAAAATAGTTACTACAATATTGGTAAAAATACCCACAAAAGTGGTAAATCACCCAAAATAATAATAAATTTTTTAGTTATAAAATGACCTACAAAAATTAAAAAAACATATTTTAAAGTAGTAAATTTTGTGGATAAAAAAATAATAAATTTTGGAGTTATAATCAATGGCAGATTATTAGTAATTATTCTGTGTCCTTCACCGACCATACATATATAATTTTAGAACAAACAATGTGTTTTACAACATGTAAGAAAATATTTTAATCTTGAATTTTTTATTTCAATTTAAAAAATCACTCTAATTGAGAACAATACAATGAATAAATGTAGCTTATAAAGTATAATACAAACAGTCGGGCTAATTTCCTTTTTCTTTCTTTACTATCCCTTATTTGTTAAATGTTTTTTTAATGTTACGGTCAAGAATATCCAGGTCAACTTACGCGTAGGGCTGTTAATCATACCGAGTTACTAGAGCTCGGCTCGTTTAAGCTTGTCTCATTTTTTAAACGAACTAAACTTGAACAATTTTTTAAACTCGTTTGAAAAAAAATTGGATTAATATTCGGGCTCGGCTCGAGTTTAGCTCGTTTTGGGCTTGTTCAGACTCGGCTCAATTTCTAAAGAAGTTAAACTTGAATAATTTTTTAAACTCGATTAAAAAATTAAATTTTTTAGGCTCCGCTCAAATTCGTTCGACTATCAACCTTACTTACACGTATCTCAAGTAACTTCCTCCCTTACTTTATATTTTTTATTCGAATTTGCATCAGTAGGCAAAAGTGTGAAAGACACCCACGGTAATGGATGGCTCCACTGAACTTTTGCAACCCAGTGGAAGCAGTGGGCTCCAATTGGCCACTATTTTGTGGGCCTTATGCCTATCAATGATAGCCTGGTCCAATAAACTTCTTCTACTCAAAAGTGGGTCCACTCCCAACCACTCACTTCATGATGAAATCATATCCTCTTAGGAAAATGTTATTTGGACCTAAAAATCTGACATAAAAATCTGACATAATGATGTGGCTTTATAGGAATCATTGGATCAACACCAAGTTCCAATGTTTGATGGGGTCTACAGTGAATCCAAATGTCACAGTGAATTAGGTCAGATTTTTATGTCAAATTTTTAGGTCCCAATAGCATTGCTCATCCTCTTATTACTTCCATGATCGTAACAAAAGAGTGTCCCATTTCAATTGCTATACGAAAGATGGTGGCGGATTTTCCAAAACTACACAGAAAAAAAAAAAAAAAAAATTACCACTTCTTTTGGATCAATCTTATGTAGTACAAACAAAAGAGTTTTTGATTAAAAGTGTCAGAGCTTGTTCCGCAATCAACATATAAAGTCTCGATCAACAAGTATACGATCTTATGGTCTTTTCCATCATTACTCTCATTTTTGACAAGTAAATGGGAGAGTCTTCCGAGTTAGTATATAATGAATCTTAGTAATAACTTATGCTTGAATACATCTGAATTATCGTAAATCGAGCATTGATCATACAACGTTTATATTTTAAATAATAATTTATTTTTTCTTTCTTTTCTTTAATTACGTAATTTAAAATTAGAGGATATAGAAAAAAATAAAATAGAGGTAAGGGGAGAGAGAAGAGAGAGGTAGGTGTGGTTTAATAGGGTTGTCTAACGTTGGGGTGATGCAAAGAAGATATTTTTGGATAGAATTTTTTTTTTTTAATGAATTTTGTACCGATGACATTATGTCTTTATAAATGTGCAATTCAAATTGTTAACTACAATATTAAATAGATACCGGTTAGCCTAACAACGAAGATTCTATATTTTAATTATTTGATATGATATGATTGTATTCCAATCCAAATTATATATACGACTAAATTGATATTTTAGAGAATTAAGTGAACATTCAGACCTAATTTACTATGATTAAACTTAATTGACTTACTCTAAATTGGGGTAGGTCTTGAGCAACCTTGTTCATAGGGAAGAAGCACAATGGAGGAGCATGGACATAAATGCAATCATTTTGTTTAAGTACCATAGCAATCACTTTGATTTTCCTCATGTTAAACATAAGTTAATTTGCCTTGACAGAACATGTATATAAATGCATAGGTAATGTTTTTTCCTAAGAAGCAGCATATTGTTTCATAGGAAGAATTCACACCTACCTTTTTCTTCAAAGTGGTTTGGTCTCTTTATGGCTATATGTTTGTAACTTGTAAGAGCCTACCTATACAAACATAATGAAGAATTTTAGAGTTCTTGTGTTAGTTCTAGTGTCACTGTTCCTTCTCTCTCCTGTTGTTCATAGTTGGGGAAATGATGGTCATCTCACTGTTTGCAGGATTGCTCAGGCTCTTTCTCTCTCTCATTCTACTTCTCTCCATTATCCCAATTCTGTATTCAGTATTTCTTATCTCTCTCTTCCTCTCTGTCTCTCTCTCTATAAAATTAACATTATGGATTTGTGTGTGTTACAGGCACGATTGAGCAAAGTTGCAGCAGATGTGGTGAAGAAATTGCTGCCAGTTTCTGCAGGCAATGACCTGGGGAGCTTATGTTCATGGGCAGACAGAGTAAAGATTCGTTATCGATGGTCATCGGTCCTGCATTACATTGATACGCCTACTAATCTTTGCAGCTACCTGTATAAGAGTATGCTCCTTAGTCCTTACCTCATACATCATAAATTTCTTTGTTGCAGTTGTTATTTTAAAATGGCTCGGCGAAAGGCCTATGTGAATGGATTAGATACACAATAGTGCTACATCTTCTATTAACAATTGTTCGCATTTGCATAGTTGAATGACACGACCCATATATAATGCCAAATACAAGTACAACAAACAATTTTTTGTATTAAGATGAACAAGAATTCGACCATCACCCCGCTAATCATCAATCACTTCAATCCTATCTTCAACACTTACTATACTCATTTTGCTAGTAAATCTCTGTAGATCTTCCCCCCTGAAGCCGAGTGTTTCGCTGTTTTTCCGGTGGACACCCCTCAGGAGGCTAGACATCTCTTCTTTTCTCTAGTTCGTTAATGAAATTTACTTATCATAGAGAAAAATAAAAAATTAAGGGAGTTTTTTCTTGTTCAAAAACCGATTTAGTTCTGAATTGTCATATAAAATGTATAGGGGACTGTAAGGATCAAAGTGGAGTGAAGTCCAGGTGTGTAGCAGGAGCAATCAACAATTACACTGACCAACTTCTCAGATACAGAAGGGCTTCTGCCAAATGTAAACCCTCTTAAACCTTACCTCTCGTGATCGCCTTTTTTTCTGTTCTTATTTTCTTTTCATTACAATCATTACTAGCTATGACCAATATTTGAACTTAACTCTTTTTTTCCCCTTTTACCTAATGCATTCAATGAACTCATCAGATAATCTGACAGAAGCACTTCTCTTTCTTTCTCATTTCGTAGGAGACATTCATCAGGTACTATAATGATCATGAACACAAGTTATGAGAATGTTGGTGTGCTGTGATGTTGATTTTGTCATAACAGTTTCATTACTCAGTGAACTCTTCCTTGCAGCCACTTCATGTAGGATTTACTTCAGACAAGGGAGGTAATACAATAAATGTCACTTGGTACAACAGGAAAGCAGTACTCCATCACGTAAGTACATAGAAACATTGCATTAATCTTGGAGGAGAGGACCACTCTGATCTCTCCTCATGTGGATTTCGCGAGCCTAACCATTCCAGATACGACCTGCAAATATGACACGAATTCTACATAGAATTAGCGGGTTTAGTTTAGTCTTATCGGTTTTGAATAGTAAAACACACAGACACATGAAACCACCTTAAATACGTAGGTCAATGTGAACATGACTAAACATACATGTACACCATGAATTCGACAAGTCGCAAATCTAACTATATACACGACTATAGAGTATAAAATGTTGGATGTTAGTTGAGTAAGTTTTGACACGATAAGCAATACTATACAGGTCTGGGACTCCAGCATAATTGAAACTGAAAAGAAAACGTTCTCTCCTGCAAATGTTAATCAAGTCATTGATAAAATTCAACAGAACATTACGGTATATCAATCTCTAGCTATACACTGTTTTAGATTGTCTTAACCTTTTATCATCTTCTTGCATATTTTAGGCTCATTTTTTTTCAGACTCTGCACTTTTTTCTTGACAGACTATATGGACAAAGCAAGTTAAGGCATGGGAGACTTGCCCCCTTAGGCAGAAAACATGCCCAAACATGTATGTTTAATCTCTGAATCTTTGTCTAATCAATTCATCTACATTTGACAAGTAGCCAAGATATATACCAGAATAAAATATGCCGATCGAGTATTTACGGTTTTTATGTCACTTTGGCTGTCAATCTTGTAGCTTCCTTGCTTTAGTCTCTCAAGTTTTTAATTTGTGTGATTGCGAATTTCATTCTCGAAGTAATCATTTTAGTTTTGTGTCAGTTTGCTATGATCAAAAGGGACAATATAAATTGATGCAAGTGGTTCCCGTGTGTCATAGATGATCACACTTGACAGATCAACTTGTCACCCGATAGTGGAACTAAAAAAAACTCTAAGGGTAGCTCAAGTGGTAATAGGGATGAGTTATAAATTCAGATATTCTAAATTTAAATTTTGACAACTCTGTAGGGTCAGATCTCTTTCTTTCTGTTTCCCTCAGTACCCTCTTGATGTGATTTAGTGTACAAAAACTTAAAAACGAAATTGTGTATGTGTTTACTGCAGATATGCATCTGAGAGTGTCAAAGCAGCTTGTCAATGGGCATATAAAGGAGTAACGCAAGGTTCAGTCCTACGAGGTATGAAAATACATTCTGCTAAAGAGTCGGATTTGTGGTGACAAGAGTCTCATACAGTCGCAATGACGAAAGTCTCGTAACCAATGGATCTTTAGTCCAGTGATACTCTTTACCTTGTGAAAACTTTGTCTTCTTGAGATCAAGGGTTCAAGCCCCGTCCCCCTCCCCTTCCCCCTCCCCCTCCCATAAAAAAAATTACGAAAGTCTCGTATACTGGACTGTGGTTTAGAATACTAGAAATAATGAAGAGTCTTCTTGCAGATGCCTACTTCCAGTCCCGTTTACCAATTGTCAACTTACGGTTAGCTCAAGCTGGAGTTCGATTGGCAGCAACTCTTAACAAGATATTTAAGTGACAAGAAATCTGATAATGTTGAAATGTAAACTCCTAGAGCTTGTTATATTATTTAGTGGGCTACTTATCTTTTTTGTCTTTTAAGTTAAGGGCTTTGATTAAGGTAATGAAAAAAAAATGTCGGTATCGTATCTCTAAATTTTACTATTTTAATGGGTATTTTTATAATTTTATGGGTCATTTTACAAAAAAAAATAAAAAATTATCACTTTTGTGGATGATAACAGCCTATCTTCGTAGGATTTGAAAGTCAAAGCCTTGTTCTTTTCGGACTTGTTTGGTTTGTGAGTTTAGGTGGAATTTGAAGGGTGAGTTTTGTGAAAATAGTTCAATAAATCTTCTAAACTTATGTTAGGTCTTAGATTTGAGGCCTGAAATTTGTAGGGTAAATGAATCTTGGACCGTAATGAATAATGGATTAAAATCCATGTATAAGGGTTTCAGAAATGAGAGGTTGAATTTGTAAATAAAAAGACTACTTTATCCAAAAAATTCATTCTTCTATTTACCTAATAATAGATATTTTAGTCAAAATTGAGTAACTTGGTTTGACAAAATCCATGGGCCCATATGAATTTATGTCACGTACCAAATATGAAATTTGATACGATTTTTATTTGAATCTCATGTATAAATCATTGGGGTTAGGTTTGGAAAGGCTTCATAAATATAATCCAAATCATAAAAATAAAAAAATAAAATAAAAATCCAAACACGCTATTATGGTTGGGTAGGACTATTTTCACCCCTTAAATCTCATTTTTTACCTCATTTAATCATCTACTTTAAACTATTAAGCTTACCATCTATATACACCCCATTAGTTACTAAATCCAACTCATATATATTCACTAATTAAAAACTAAATTTATTCAATTTTATTTCAACTTACTATATAGGCAATGATCAAAATTTTGTTTTGATGTATTATTCGGTACGAAAATATTTCAGATACAAAATAAAAATTAATAATTATTTTTAAAATATTAGTCGAAATATGTCAAAATATCTTAAAACACCTCAAAATATTTTAAAGACATTGGTAAAAATATATCAAAATATCTCAAAACACCTTGAATAATATAGATCACATCGGAACATTGAATTTTTTTTTTAATTACTATTTTTGTTTCGATTTCTTTGACATATATTTAATCGTTTAATTGAATGAATATAAACGGGTTGGTATAGATAGATTGAACTTAGTAGTTGAAGTAAGATGATTAAATGAGGTGAAAAAATAGATTTAAGGGGTGGCAATAACCCCACTCATTATGGTTTAGATTAAAGTAGGGTCAATTACATTTGGCTGCCCTAAGGTTTGTCCAAATAATAGGTAAACCCCCTCACGTGTCAATAATGTAAGCGGAACTACCGTGGTGGCGGCGAGGGCGGCAGTGGCAGTGGTGTCTACGACGACAGTGGTGGTGACGGCGGCGGTGGTGACGGTGGTGGTGGTGGCGGCGACAATGGTGGTAATAGCGATGGTGGTGGTGGTGGTGGTGGCGGCGGCGACGGCAGCGGTGGTGGTGGCGGTGGTGGTGGCGAAGGCAGTGGTGATGGTGACGGTGGTGGTGACGGTGGTGGTGGTGGTGGTGGTGGGGCGGTTTCAAACACTATTTTTTTTTTAAAATACTTATGAAAAATAATTTCTAGAAGTACTTTTAATTAGTAACTCCAAACACACCCTTAGGGACTTATTTTTCTCTATTAAATATAGAGTGTTAATATTAGCCGTTAGATTAATTTTAAAGTAAAATTTAAAGCGATTTCAACCGCGAATAACAAAAGTCATTTTGTTTATCTTTTGAGATTTGAATTGTAAGCTACTTTATTATATAGACTAGTTATTACCCGTGCCTGAAGGCACTGTGCGACGAAAAAAAATCAAGTCAAAAAAATGCAAAGAATGCCTCTATTTCACCCACCGCCAATCATTGGCAACTGACCAAGCCATGCCCGATGAGCTGCTGAGATAATTTTTTGGGAACATTTGCACAACAATGGGGAAAAGAAATCACCAATAAATGAAGTCAAGCCCCCATTGTCCTCATGACTGCCAAATTCTCAGGAACAAACAAAACTTATAGACTTATATATATACCTGAATCACCCAAAATTCAAAAACACAGAGCATCAACTAAGGAGTAACAACTTTAAACCTTTGTATCTAAATTTTTTTCAAACAACTGGTGGTGAGTACCCCATAATTAACTCTCAACAATTAGATTTACCATAAAACCATCTTCAATCCATTAATTAAACATTAATCCAAGAATCAAATTTTAGGTAAACAAAAAGATTCAAATTCAACTGAACAAAAATAAACTGAAAATAAGAATAGAAGAAACTTTCCTACATTTTCCTCTCTCAATTAAATTAACTAATTCCATAACAAACTAAAAATTAGCAAATGAACAATCAGAACCAATGTATAGTTTAAAAGCATCTAAACCATTTTTACGGAAAAATTGAATCATAATAGAAACCACACAATAAATCAACACAAAACTACCCACAAAATCATAGACACTCTCTAGTTGTTGCCACCAACACAATCCCTTTCTATCATACTGTCATAACTAAAATCTATCACCAATTCACAATCAATCACCAATCATAGTCCTGTTTATTAGTTTTTTACCATGCTCATCTAGCCATAAAAAATACAAAAAACCAAAATATTAAATGGAAGCAACTGACAAACTTAAAAGGTTGTAGGAAGATGTTTTCAATAATTAAAAAATGAAGAAGCTAGTGTTTAACGGCAAGGAAGATTTGACATGAATTGCTCGAGTACAAAAATATGTGTTTCAATAGAAAAAAATCACACTAAGTGATATTATGTTGAATTTGAACTCTAATAGGATCACCTAAGTTAGACCGAAGATACCAAGATGCAACCTATAACCTTAAAAACTTGTTCTCTTTGTTCAAGAGTTTTATTTCCTATAAATCCATGTGCAGCTGAGATAGGGTAAAGTTCCCAAAAGGATCAATCAGGCAATGAATACAACTAAATATCACTAAACTAAGTTACTTATGTTGCTACTCACAAAAGGCTCAAAGAAGAAGAAATATAACACATTTAACTTTTGAAAAGCACATAAAAGAATGGAAAAAGGAAACAATTCATCATGAAAGATTTCAAGAACAAATCTATAGCCTGAATTCTAGTATGCAATTCCTCATCTCCATTACCAACGATTCCATCAAATTTAATTAGTTGTGTCATCAACATTTCAATCAAATTCAACAAAATTGGACACCTAAATAACCTACAGTGATTCAGAATGCTCTTGGTGATAAATTTTGTTGCCAAATTTACTAAACTATCTGTAAACATTAAATTAGAAATAAACTTGGAAATTACCAAACATGTTGTTGCCATAGTCAAATTAGATCCAGGCAAAGAACACTGGTACAAACTTAGGGCTACAATTGGGGCAAATTAAAATCCATCGATCTGGAATGGAGAGAGAGAAGAGAAGACTTACATTTGATTGTTCATTGCTGAGTTCGACACTCTGCCTGCCTTGCCTGATGTCATCGGAGATTGCCTGATGTGGATCTAGGTCAGGGTGTGTCGCTGGAGCTGAAAGAGAGAGAGTATGAAGGAGGGCTCAGTATAGTGCCTTTGGAGCTGTATGAGGTAGAGTCGAACTGTTTGAGACACAATTGAAGTCGCCGGAGACTTTGGAGGTGCCTAAGAATAAATGATCTCTCCGGAGAAAGTGAACAGATCTAAAGGTGAGAGAGAGAGAGAGAGAGAGAGGAGAACAGATCTGAACCTGCCATTATATATACCCTGCACTGGAATTGCTCGACTATCAGCCTGCCTTGCCCGATGTCATCGGAGGTTGCATTAAAGCTATGTCAGAGAAGGATATCGCCGGAGAAAGTGAACAGATCTGAAGGTGAGAGAGAGAGAGAGAAGGATGTCGCCAGAGAAAGTGAACAGAGAGGAGGAGTTCGCCGGAGAAAAATCAATGGAGTTCGCCGTGGAGTTCATTTAGGAGGAGGAGTTCACCGTGGAGTTCATTCTGGAGAGTTTTTTTTTTTTTTGGTCAGGAGTTGTGGAGAGTTGAGAGGATATTAATTTGAGTGTGTGAGAGAACATGTGAGTGTGTGATGAAGTGATTGGGCGGGAACCTCAAAATTGTTAGATTAATATCAACCCTATCAGATTTAGACAAATTTAGAAACGATCTCAACCGCGAAAAACAAAAGTCATTTTATTTATCTTTTGAAATTTGAATTGTAAGTTACTTTATTATATAGATTATTTACAACCTTGATTTATTTGTAGACACAAGGTTACATTATAAGCAAGAAAACAAAAAAGAGATTATCATAAATGAATTTTTATGATGACATGAACCACTTTTGAGTTTTGTGTTCAAAAATAATTTTTTCCATGCCATTACATAAAAATTAAATTTAATAAATTCTTTATAAATAAAAATTTATCATTGATAATAACCGTTAAATTACTCTATTAAATTAAATTTTTATCTATACCATTACTAATCCCCTTAAAATAAAATTCTGGATCCGTCCCTGTTAATCACAACCCACTGCCATAACCAACCCTCGAACAGTATTATCCCACACCCACTACCGACACCCTCGAGTAGGTCAAGTTCCGGTATCATTGGTCATCAGCTCTTTATTACATTGATACCCCTGATAATCTCTACACCTATCTGTACAGCAGTGAGTGTCTTAACCTTTTAATCTAGAATAGTAATTCTAAACATGTCTGGTTATTAGGAGATTTTTGGGTGTGTTGGGAAGTTTAATCGTGCACAAATCATTCTCAACTTGAGTGCTAAAGTTGGAGAAATCTGTAGCCCAATGAATGATGATGATTAAGGCCGCATAACGCATACCCAACCCACGTATAATCTGTGTATTGTCGTATTTGTATAGTGCTGAGTTTGTGTCATGTATAAGTCATATTTAGTAGAGCTTATGTTAAACCCTTTTTTGATGGGTTTGACCCGTCTACCCCAACCCTATATGACTAAATCATAACCCCATGTTAATTTTGTATCTCATTCGTGGGTCATGTCTGGATTCACCAACCCCGATGATGATGATTTAAGTGGACTATTAATTTCTCAAGAAACACGGAAACAGTCTCTTTGTTTGCGAGATAAGACTGCGTACATCTAACCCTTTCCAAACCCCGTAATGACGGGAGCCTTGTGCACTGGTACACCCTTACTAATTTCTCAAGAAAACTAAATAGCCCTGAGTTTCATGTTGAAATTATATGCAGGGGATTGCAAAGACGAAAATGGAGTGAAGGATAGATGTGTAGCAGGGGCAATCAACAATTACACTAGCCAGCTCCTCAGCTATGGCAATGCTGCTTCTCAGTGTAAACCCTTCAATCAAACCTCACTACCTTCTCCTTTTCTCCTCTTCTTTGTGTCCATCATTTCTAATCATTTTTCCAAAGAAAATCACCCTTTAATCTGCCATAAGGTACTGCTTTTGAATAGATTTATTTATTGATTGCCCAATTTTCGAACTTCACTAACCAAAGTTTTTGGCAATGAACTGGGTAATCATCAGATAATCTCACAGAAGCACTTCTCTTCCTTTCTCATTTAATGGGGGACATTCATCAGGTATGCTAATCCGGATGTATTTGTGGTTGTATCTGCAAGTCTAATGTAGTTTAAACATCTAAATACTGCAAACTGGTCCATGGCAGCCGCTTCATGTAGGATTCACATCTGACAAAGGAGGCAATACAATCAACGTTCACTGGTTCACGCGGAAAGCAGTTCTCCATCATGTAAGTTTCTGGAGCAATCTGAAACCGTGTTTACCACAATCTGTTTTTACACAAAACTCTAATCTTATGTGAAAGCATACAGGTATGGGATGATAGCAAAATTGAGACTTCAGAAGAAAGGTCATATGATTCTAACACAGAAGGACTGATCAACGCAATTTAGAAGAACATTACGGTATATAACTCTGCATTCTGCAGTTGTCCTCTGCCTAAATTAGACTTAGAAGTCTTTAAAAGGTTGTTGCTTTCCCTTCATTTGTCATAATGTATTCTCCTCCCTTGACAGACTACTTGGGCAGATCAAGTTAAGACATGGGAGACCTGCAGCCGTAAGAAGACAGCCTACCCAGACATGTAAGTTCTATTATTCAGTTATTGGGGAAAAACCCATGATACAGACATAGGCCAAGTTCATTCCTTCAACAATCAACTATTCCAAAGTAGTTTAGACATCTCCTAGGACAGAAACATGGCAACCTCTTAGTTTTAAGTCCTTGAGGCAACTTCAGCCTGAACAATGGTGTGCACCCATTGCACGCACAAACACACATACACACAGCTAAATGAAGTTTATGGACTTCTTGCAGATATGCAACTGAAAGAATAAAAGCAGCCTGTGATTGGGCATATAAAGGTGTGAGTGAAGGTTCGGTACTAGAAGGTAAGTCATACATACTTTTCTTTCTAACAAAGATAATTAAATGTGGTGTTGTTTTTCAGAGTAGGGTATAATCTGAGAAATTGTTTTGCAGATGACTCCTTCCTGTCCCGTTTACCAATTGTCAATATGCGGTTAGCTCAAGGTGGAGTTCGGTTGGCAGCCACACTTAATCGTGTATTTGGATGATGTACTGCTATGTTTGTGGTTTACAGGGTCAAATGGTTACATGGATTTCTTTCAAATGGTATCACACATATCTTGTCTTACAAAGGTTCGTTTGTAAGCAAATACAAACCAAACTTAGGCATCACTGCATTTAACAAAACATAGAAGGAAGTGACAATGAAGTTGATAAACACAATATATCTTATGTCTCACAGCAAGCTATACATCCTTTTCTCCAATCTTCAAATAGTCATCTAAAAATTACAAGAGAACACACTACCATATGTACATCCAAGTTCTAGTAAAATTACTGTGATTCTGGTTTTTTCACAACAAGCACGGGGCAGCTGGCGTTATAAACACAATAGTTGCTCACACTCCCTAGAAGAGCCCTGTATGAACAAATTAAAATATATTACAATACATATGTTGGACTGCAAGATTTAGCAAAATATCTCGAGTATTTTGTTTCATCAGTTTCCAACAGAAAAGATACGAGTTACTGGAGTGCAATAAATGTTGACCAAATAAATCACTCATAGAAGATATCAAGTAAGTGATAGGCAGGGGTAAGCAATAAACTCTTTACAAGTATGGGGTATTAGCATGTTTATCTTAGAACTATCTCATGAAGGATCACAAACATAGAAAAACTCACACACCAATCAAAGACCCATCAAAAGATTCGTACATTCAGAATAATCTGACACTTACCATTGCTTTATCTAAATAACTATACACATCAAAAAGAACTGAAAGGTAACCTGTACTGCTATATACTCATGTGACAGCATTCGACAGCTCTATTAAGATCAAATTTACGACCCATTGGAAAGTTTCCTCACTGTGACAGATTTGCCAATGAAGGAATGGGCAAGTCAAAGAGAAAACAGCAAACGGCAGATGCTAGGTATCCTAAAAATAACCCCCCCAAAAAAAAACTAGCCACTACAAAGTTTTTTGTTCTATATGGAAATTGAGATAACCCCTCTGGCCACGGAGTAATGGGACCGTAACCACCATTGACTTAGTAATTTTCAATATATCATGTGTTATACCAAGCATGTTGAAATCATAAGAAGAAGTTTGCAAGATATATCCCAGAAGTCACAGAAGTATCCACGATATCAGCTTTTACAATGTATCTCATATGGATTCTGCACGAAAATTTCAAAGATGATTCTCAATGGAATTCCACAGCAGCGAATAAAAATTTGCAGATGCAAAGATAACACAAGATTACGCTCATCAGAAAATAGAAAACTGACCTCTTGATTTTCCCGAAGCCACGATCACCTAAAACAAGCAGATTAATTTTGTACGTCTGTACTGCATCACATATGGCCTCCTTAGCATCCCCAATCACTGTAATTGTCTCTGCAGTTACCTGTGCAGATAAAGGCATGAGCACCATTTCTCCGCATATTACATGGATGTGGCAGACTAAGTGTATACAACTGCATATATGAATTTAGCCGGGAAAAAATGCACTGACCAAGAATTATTTTGTTCAATTTTCCTTCAGCATATGCAGTATGAGTAGGAGGACTATCTATAATCTAAAATAGGGCAGGCTTCAATAAGCCCATCTGACAGTCTCAAATAGACTTATACAATGGCTGCCAACATCCAACTCAAAACCATTCACATTGCACCGTGTCTTCAGACACGAGTTACCTATAGTTTAAACATATTTCTGGACCAGAAAAATGAGAGAAACATTGTGATGATATGCTGATTAGGGACAAACCAGCTCCATTTGATTGAATTGTTCACGTCGCTGAGTAATGGGACAAGTTTTGTGCCTTTTTCATTACAAACTGTAAATAGACTACACAAGGGATGACCAATACTATGCAAATAAGAAAGAACTAAATTCAAATGACATGTGAATGTTCCAGCACTTCCATCAGCCAAAACTGAATTTTTGTCTCAAGTAACAAATTAGTGGCAGGTAGGCAACAAGAAAGGTCTTTTTGTCTTCTGATTCATCAAAGAGCTAGAAACCACCTCTAAAAAGTAAGTGGGATAAGTTGTGTTTAGTACCAGCTCATCGGAAGATGCCACCGTTCTTTGTTACATATAGAATTTTGATTTGAAAAATCACAAAAAACAAAGGCAAGACACTGGAAGAATGAGGAAGTCCTTTGTCACATAAATTCAAACTAGCATAAAACTGATAACTGACATAAAAAATGATTGCAAGAACTCAGATTGTTCGAGTTATCCTGCTCTCATGTTCTATTTTGCAACATAAATCAGTATTCTTACAAGTAATTAACCGGCGCCCTGTCTATACATAGTAGTCTGTTCCCTATGATGTAATTGAGAAGCTTCTAGGTGTAAAACTGAATAGAGGATAGAACATAGGCCCACTGTCAAAGGCTGCTAAAATTTCAATACCTAACTACAGGAATAGAAATTGATGGAGTAAGAGAAAGGTGAAAACAACACTCATAAACTCCATATCCTTTGAATGGAAAATTTGTGTGTCTATATATATATAGGTCCAGATGGACTGCAGGCTATATTTTTTCAGAAATATTGGGATATTGTTGGGATATCTGTTTGCAACCTTGTTAAAGAAATGCTTGTTAATAGGAAATGTCCAAGTGACCTGAATAAGACTTGGGTTACCCTCATCCCTAAGGTGGAGAACCCTACACAGATCACACAATTTAGACCTATTAGTCTTTGCAATGTCCCTTATAAAACTCTCACTAAATTGTTGGTTTCTAGATTAAGACCCTACCTGGACAGCCTGATTAGCCCCAATCAAAGTAGTTTCATCCCAGGTAGGCAAACAGTTGACAACGTCATTATTACACAAGAAATCATCCACTCTTTAAAGAGGAAGAAAGGAAAGATGAGGGGTATGGTTATTAAAATTGACTTGGAAAAAGCTTATGATAGAGTTAATTGGAATTTTTTGTATAATACCCTGATTGATTTTAATTTTCCGCAGTCTTGGATTGATGTTATTATGAGCTGTGTTATAGGGTCAACCCTTTCTTTACTTTGGAATGGTTCCCCCCTTGACCCAATAAAAGCAAGAAGAGGGTTGAGGCAAGGGGACCCGTTATCCCCCTACCTTTTTGTGCTGTGCATGGAAAGACTGGGTCAACTTATTCTCGAGAAAGTGCAGGAAGGTAAATGGAGAGGTCTTAAAGCCTCAAGAAAAGGGCCTCTGATCACTCACTTACTTTTTGCTGATGATGTTATTTTGTTTTCTAGAGCCTCTGAGTCTGACTGTCTTATGATTAAAGAGGTACTGGAAGAGTTTTGTTTGCTTTCGGGTCAAAAAATCAGTCTTAATAAATCAAAGATCTTCTTCTCTCCTAACATAAGCAAAAGCCAAGCTACTCTCATTAGTAGAAAATGTGGTGTCACCCTTACGGACAACCTGGGAAAATATTTGGGTATTCCCATCCTTCATAAAAGACCTTCAAAAGACCATTTTAAATTTGTTATAGAGAAAATTCAAAATAGACTTAGCGGGTGGAAAGCCAAGTCTCTATCCTTGGCAGGTAGGACCACACTTGTTAAGGCTGTTAGTTCTACTCTCTCTAATCATGTCATGCAAACAAATTGGCTTCCTCAATCTACCTGTCAACAGATTGATAGACTTAACAGAAACTTCCTATGGGGAGACACCCCTGATAAAAGGAAGGTACACCTTGTTAATTGGGACAGGGTTTGCTCTCCTATAAAGGAAGGGGGCCTGGGACTAAGGAAGAGCAGGGATAACAACCTTGCCCTCTTATCTAAACTGGGGTGGAAAGTTAAAAGCAATGAGAGAGCTCTTTGGGTGAAAGTGATTAATAACAAATATGTTGATCAGAATGAGCTCAATTGGAAACACATTTCTAACTGTTCACCAATTTGGAGAGCTATTTCCAAGACTAAGAACCTTGTGGACATTGGGTCAAAATGGCTTATAGGGGATGGTAACAAGATCAATTTCTGGACCGACTGGTGGTGGGGTGAGGGACCTTTAATACAACAGGTCATTCACCCTGAGTTGTTGAATCTCAACAGAAAGGTTGCTGATTTCATCGATGATAGAGGTAACTGGAATTTCCAAGAGGCAGGTACTTTCCTTCCTCACTCCACTCTTCTTGACATTTTACATCATCCTCCTCCTTTATTTGATGAGTTTCAGGATACGGTATGTTGGGGTCTTTCCAGCAATGGTAAGTTTTCTTCAAAGGCTGTTTTTAATACTATTCCCAGGCCTATTCCATGTAGCTTTCCTTCTTTAAACTGGGACTGGATGTGGAAACTGAATCTCCCACAAAAGCTTAAACAATTCCTGTGGACTGTTCAACATGATAGACTCATTTCTAATAATCTTAGAGCCTCAAGGAACATGGCTAGTGATGCCTCTTGCACAAGATGCCATCACCCCGATGAAACATCCTTACATCTGATTTTTGAGTGTCCTAAAGCTCAAAGAGTTTGGAATTCTTTTATCTTGTCTGATGGTGAGGATTCCAGTAACATAGGGAGGCTTCATGACTGGATTTTTTTGAACTTTATAAAGAGGAAGCATATGGACTGGAAAGGAATTAGTTGGCCAATAGTGTGTGCGTGTGTATCATGGTGTATATGGAAAGACAGGAACAGGGAAAGCATCTCTAATTCTCGTACTGTACCTAGAATGGTTGTTAGAGAAGCGTGGCTCCTCGCCTTGGATTCTGTTAATGCTTTTCATAAGGTTCAAGAGGAGCCTACTTGCACCCCCACCCCCTGCCTGATCGCTTGGTCTTTCCCCCATGCAGGTTGGAACAAGCTCAATACGGATGGATGCTCAAAAGGCAATCCAGGCCCTGCAGGAATAGGAGGGATCATAAGAAATGATCAAGGAAAGTGGATAGCGGGCTTCTACGGGAGAATTGACGATTCCTCGAGCTTACAGGCAGAGTTATGGGCCATCCATAAGGGCCTGGAGTTGATCCAGAAGAGGAACATTACTCAAATTATTGTGGAAACCGACTCCCTTGAAGCAGCGAATTTACTGTCCAAAGACCCGGAGGCCACCCACCCCAATCGTGCAGTCATCTCTCACTGCAGAAGGATTATGGACTTGAAAAGCATTCCCATAATCCACACCCTTAGGGAGGGAAATCAATGTGCAGATTTTTTGGCAAATCTTGGTGTCCAGCAGCTGGATGCACTTGTGGAGTTTGATTCTCCCCCGCCTCAGATGGCTAATTTTTTGTTAGCAGACTTGTCTAGTGCTGCCTTTTCTAGAAAGTCCATTTAGCTCTTTTGTCTTGTTTTCTTTCCGATGTACCAAAAAAAAAAAAAAGGTCGCAATAAAAAATATGACTTTTTATTTTGTAATTAAGTATAGTTCAATGGTTTTTTAGGAGTTCACTCTCATTTTCCTCCGCATTTCCACAACTGGTCGGTGATGAAAGTCTTAATTAATATTTAAAATCTAGTCTTATTTTCATAAATTAGAAGCATTTTGTCAAATTGAGTAGGAAGTAGTCATAAGCATAACCTACCCCCACCACATGAACACCCAACTCTGTTTTTTTTTTTACAAAGATCAGCGGAATGAACAACAGACTATAACATCACCTCTAAAGCATCCATCTGTAGCTGTTCCAACACATGTAGGATCATAATTTCCCCTGACCTACTCTGTTTTGATAATTTCACCCTAGATATCTTTACTTTTTCTTCTTGAATAGATTCAGTGACAACTATAACTGAAATTTGCATAAAGAAAAGAAAAAATTAGATCATAGTGTTGTACGAAGCATTCTGTAAGCCATTCGCTAAAGGCCAATGCAAAAGGAAATCAAGGTAAGAGAATAGAATTGATCATAAGCACTTGAACAATACCAGAATTTGGCAATAAGTCTCATGGATGATATTATGCTGAAGAAAAAATCAAAGGAGACGGAAAAAGAGCAAAAAAAAAAAAAAACCTAGAAGATAAAGCAGAAAGGATCATGCAATCTTTTTCAAGAAGTTTCCGAAAACCTGATAATTGGACAGCATAGCAGTGAATGAATTAAACCAAATGAAGTAGCAATATACCCCATTACTGGTACAGATACCCTTTGCTTTCTCCAAGATACCCATTGAAACCAAGTGATTTCGTTCTTGGACGGAGTTAACAAATTCCGGTGCTGTCATTCAAAAAATTTGCAGTTTGTAAGTAAAATTCTCAATACCCAATAAACTTTATATACTTGTAGAACTCCTAAGCTCATCAAAATCAACCAACGACGAAGAAAAACAAAACATTAGAACACTCTGTGTGTGTGTGTGTGTGACAGAGATAAACCCAAGTACCCTTCCACAAATACAACAGCAAAAACCATATAATCGAACCCAAGTACTGCAGGGAAAAACATAATATATCTGCAAGAATTGAAACCCATTTACACTTGAATATTAAGCTAGACATCAACAAGAAAGAAAACCCATATCATAAAACCCACGAGTCATATAAGGAGAGAGAGAGAGAGAGAGAGAGAGAGAGAGAGAGGGGGGGGGGGGGGGGGGGGGGGACTTAACTGGCAGAGACGTTGCAGTACATGCGAGCAGTGCCAAGAGGGGCAGCAAAGACGTTACAGGAGTTGGGACGTGGCTGGGCCATGAAGATAACCAAAGGATTACCCGAATGGTTGATTGATTCTTTAAGATTTTCAAGCACCCAAATGAGTGCATAGTAGCTTGCCTCACTGTCATCTATGGCCACCATAACCTTCTTCCCTGACTCAGCTGCCATTTCTGTGCTTTCCAAGAACTTTCACCTTCAACCAGTACAGTCACATAGCCTAAATACAGAGTTTTTCTCTGTTTAAGACGTCATCTCTTGATAATGATAGGATTCTCGTGTGGGCTGCCCTTCAAAAACTCAAAAGCATCCAATGGCCAAATGGTTACATGACAGTCCAAGTTACTCTTCCGCAGCCCCTCTGTTTCGTAATGGGAATGTGCCGTAATTCAAAGATGGGAATCCAATAGAGCTGAGGTCGGCACAATCCTATTCGATCATGACAAGCTCAATAATAAGTAACTCCGAAAAAAAGAGCTCGGTATTCACCGGATTCAGAATACCTTTTATTACATCACGTGTCTAGGGGACAATTTCTTGAACCACTAACAAACACATATACACCGGAAAATAAAATATTTGTGCAAATTCCATCGAAAGATCGTAGAGATGATTTGTATCAGAAAAACAGTCACCACTACAAGACAAAAAGATGGGGACCACAGAATCAACCGAGAGAAGAAGAAGATCGCCAAAAACCCTTGATGACTACTTGTATACATATATATACCCTCACACTGTAAGAGAGAGGGATGAGAGAAAAACATGTACTCACAAGACACTATTCACACTAGCTCTAAGCTAAAAAAATCGATTGTAATCTTCTTCTTCAAGCAATACAAACGCTACAGAGTAAGTGTTTTCATTATAGTGGATGTAGCCCTGATCTTTTGGTTAGAGTAAACTACTTATATATTGTCTTTGATCTCATTTCTTCATACCTTTTCTCTGTTAGCTTAGGGCCCGTTTGCTTCGAGTATAAGGGTGGTACAAGAGGGTGGTATTAAGGAAATAGTACGTAGGACCCACCTTATAACTTGTTTGTTTAGCATTTTACAGCTAGTACTATTTTCCGGGTCGTAATACCGACCCGGTATGAACAGTAGTCATAATGCCTTGTAGATGGTATTATTGAATACCACCTCCCCCTTGGTATTATTTTCATGGGTTAAGTACAAACATGTAAATTGACACAAATGCCCTCATGTACAATTGTCTTTTTAAGGTTACAAGGTTACAATTGTCTTTTTACAGGTCATAGCCGTAATTGTTGATTTTTTTAAGTAGGTATTACGCAGATAATGTTTGTGACAAACAAACAAGGGGAATGATGAGATAAAGTTTAAGACCGGATATAATATATCATTGGATAGGAGTGGAATGGAAATGATGTCTAATACCACCCAAATTTAATACTCGAAGCGAACGGGCCCTTAGAGTATTCACACCACCCCCCATCTCATTAAACATTGTTCTGGACTTGGGCTGTGCATTTTCGAGCACTATCAACTTGGCACTCTCTGTGGAAACAATTTTCATCGTTCTAAATCAAATATCTAACGATTGACTGATGGTTCAAGACAGAAGCATGAGTCAAAATCTCAATAATCAACCAAGTGGTCTTGTACCCACAACACCCTTTAACTGGTCAGTCTTCGGCAAGAGGTCATGAAACTCTCCATCAATTTCGAAACTATATGCTACTGTGAGGGTATGACTTCAAAAATTGAGGGGGTGTTTGGTTGACGTTTTTGTTTCGTGTTTTGTGTTTTTGTTTTCGTTTTTTAGGCAAAACAAAAACAAAAACATGTTTGGATGTGTGTTTCTGTTTTATATAAAAAAAAGTTGTTTCGGAAACAAGGAACAAAAAAAAGATGTTCTAGGAAACATGTTTTTTGGAAACATGCGCGCGCTCCACAACCTATTTAATGAGATCCCCTATTTGAATCCCATTAGCAACAAAAAGAATGTTTTTTTTGTGTTTACTATAAAAACCCTTTGAAGGGTTTCTTTTTTCTTTTTTCTTCACTCTCTCATCTTCTCTCTCTCTCTCTCTCTCTCAGACGACAAACTCAAACGAAGATCGATACCTCAGATGCGATCGATCCCTCAGACGGAGACGATGATCGATCTCTCTCTGTCTCGCTCTCACAAAAGACGAAGATTGATCCCTCAGATGAAAACGATGATCGATCTCTCTCTGTCTCACTCTCGTTCTCTGTGAAACCCAGAAGATCTGTGCATATATACACAGATTTGTGCGTTTGTGTGTGTGTGTGAATGATGAGTGTGTGTTGTGTTGAGTCTTTGTGTATGTGTGTTTGAGTGATGAGTCTCTATGTGTGTGTGTGTATGTGTGTTCAGTTTGTGTATGTGTTCATTCTGTGTGTCTATTGTGTTCTGTGTGTGTGTTGTGTTTGTGATTGATTGTCATTTGGTATTAATTAAAATATTATTTGGAATTGTTGAATTGTCATTTTGTATTGATTGAATTGTCATTTGGAATTAAATTGTCATTTGAAATTGATTAAATTGTCATTTGGGATTGTTGAATTGTCATTTGGGATTGAATTGTCAAATAGATATCAAACATATTTATGATAAAACTTGAAGTAATTACCAAACATATTTTTTGTTTTTATTCTCATAATTTGATAGACGAAAAATGACTCTCAAACATGTTTTCTGTTTCAGTGTTTATCACAAAACAGAGACAAAAATTATCTCTGTTTTTTATTTTTTTGAAGACGCGAAAACAAAAACGTTACCAAACGACCCCTGAATATCTCAAGATTATTGAGTCTTGTGCCTCCTTTGAGATCACAGAGGCTTCAATTGGATGCTAGATCAAACTATATTTTCAATTCTTTTGGTGATTGAAATTATCGTCATCTACCTCGCCTCGTACACAAATAAGTGCTCGATCTTTCGCCAAATTATTATTTATTCTTTGATAGCATTTATTCCAGACTTTGGTGTGCTCCAAGCAACTTCAGGCTATCTTGTCAAATGCCTAAGAAAAAATTCTATAGGAAAGAGTAACACCATTAATAGTTGTTGGCACAATCACCCATCAGATCTATGACAATTTGCTAAAGTCTTACTTATATAATTCGGGGCTCTTCAGCCCGACTTGGCTCCTCAGCCAAGGAATGATCTGGCTCTTCAGCCTGACCTGACTCCTCAGTCGATGAATGATCTGGCTCTTCAGCCGACTTGGCTCCTCAACCAAGGAACGACCTGACTCTTCAGCCAAGGAACGACCTGGCTCTTTAGCCAAACTGGTTCCTCAGCCAACCTAGCTCTTTAGCCAAGGAACGATCTAGCTCTATAGCCGACCTGACTCTTCAGCCAAGGAAAGATCTGGCTCCTCAGTCAAGGAACGACATGGCTCTTCAATCGACCTGACTCTTCAGCCAAGGAATGATCTGGCCCTTCAGCCCAGCCTGACTCTTCAGCCTGACCTAGCTCTTCAACCAAGGAATGAACTAGCTCTTCAACCAAGGAATGAACTAGTTCTTCAGCCAAGGAACGATCTGGCTCTTCAGCTAAGAAATAACCTGGAAGGGATGACCTGGTTATTCAACTAAGGTATGACATGGGTCTTCACTCGAAGTATAACCTAACTCTTCAACTAAGATATTGCCTCGCTCATCAATCGCTGCACGACCTAACTCTTCAACCCAATCTCTTCAGTATAAAGAGCTATTAAATCTCAGCATTGTTAGGATCATCAGCCTTAGCTTCGAGCTTTTCAACTTCAACATGATCAGGCTATTCAGCTTCAGCATTTTTTGGCTCATTAGCTGTATCGTTCACATTCAATGAAGCTCGGCATTGGCATCTTGGACTTACTCGACTAACAATAAGCTCAAGGCTCACTCAAAAGCACAAAGTTTGGACTGCTCAGCCACAAAAATTGAACTCAGGTTGGTCAACCCATCATAAACTCCTTGGGAGACTCCTCAGCTCTAAAGCTAATGAGCTCGGCTTGTCTCCTCAGCATAAAAGAATAAGTTAGCGCAACCTGTCTAAGTCCAAAACAGAACAAAGTTTTCAGAACTCGTAGAGCTTCTTCGACAAACCCCTCAAACTCCCGAGCATCCTTGATTCGATCTGAAATACTCAGCCCCAACCAATGGATAGCTCAGGTTGGTCCTTGCTCGGGGCTGGGGGCAACTGATGATACCGAAAAATATACATGAGACAACAAGTAATAAAGAAATTACCAGAAGGGGCAGAAAAAAGTTTTCACCATCAAACCATACCTTGGGCAATAAGTCACACCAAATATTCTCTGAATATTCCCTAAATATTTCTCTAATATTCTATTATAAAAAACAATGAGCATTATGTAAAAAGGGGGCCTCAAGTAAGGAAAAAAATCTTGTTGTACTCTTCTTCTTCAAGAAAATAATATACAATCAAGGAGCAGGAGCTTCTATTACAGTGAATTAGTCAAGCTTTTCAAGTAGTGAACCACTTATTTTTTTGTGTATTCTCGTTCATTTTTACACACACACGACACATCCACCAAGAGCTCAACCAGCTCTCCACCTCATGCCTTTCGATTTTTTGCACTTTTGCACCATCAGTTTGGCGCCATCTGTGGGAAACAGTTTTCATCGTTTCCTTTGAGTTTTTCTTGTACATCTGTTAGTTTGATGGTTTCAACTCGAAATATGAGTAAATCTCATGCAAACCCCCAAGTCCCACCGACTTTACCAGAGAGCTTCTCCGCCCCAGTAGCGGACGTTGAGAATTTTCCTTCGACGGTGGACCCTCTACCTCTCAATGAATTGGAGACCTACCGACAGACAACCATGCAACTCATGAAGCAGAATCAAGACTTATTGGCGTGGATACATGCGTATCATCTACAGGTTCCGCTTGTACAGCCTGTTCCGCCTCCAGCCCAGAATAACGTTTTGCATCAGGACTGCCATATACCACCCAATGGAGTTACAGACCTCCACGAGCACATCCATTCAAGGGAAAACCATCAGCAGAGGCAGCCAAATGAACGCACAGGCGATGAGGCCCATAGTCGGGCTAGAGCCGTACCAAGGGAAAACGTACCCCTGCCTCCGCATGAAGCCATGGACCATTTTTGGGAGCAGAAATTTCGTGAGATCCAACTGGAGCTCAGAAACGTGAAATAAATGGTTAAAGGGAAAGCTCATGTCACCATGGATATTTTAGTCCAGCAAACCGAATCACCTTTCACCTCTGAAATCCTTCATTTTTCCTTTTCCCAGAAGTTTAGGATGTCACAGATAGAGACATTCGATGGAACAAAGGATCTAATGGATCATTTGAACTCGTACAAAAACTAAATGGAACTACACAGATCCCCGGACCCTATTCGATGCCAAGCTTTTGCCATAACCCTCAAAGGGTCAGCGATAGCTTGATTCAACAGGTTACAGCCATCTTCGATCTCTTCTTTTCAGGAGCTATCCATACAGTTTGTCTCTCATTTCATAGGAGCCAGAACTTATAGGAAACTGTCTTACCATCTACTGAGCATTAGACAGGGGCAAAATGAGTCTCTTCAGAGTTATGTGCAACGCTTCAACCAAGAATCTTTGAAAGTGGAGAGTATTGATGATAAATTTTCCCTAACTACTTTTATGTCAGGAATTGGCCTTCAATCAAATGACCTCCTCTTTTCGATTGCCAAGAACCCTCAGGCCACTATGATCGAGGTACTCGCAAAGGCTGAGAAGTACATCAATGGCGAGGAGGCCCTTCGCTTAAATGGAGGAGCATCATCTACAGGTGAATGAGAGAAAAGGAAAAGAGAGCGCAACCCAAGGAAAGAAAGGAGACGTGATCGATCCCCAAGGAAATATCGGTCTCCCAGAAGAGACAGATAGCCTTCCCTAAAGTGGAGGGGTAACGTCAAAGATCGCCTTGGACCTCCACCTTAGGAATTATAACCCAGATATATTCCAGCTCGGCTCTCGCCTCTAATCGCCTCCATCTCTCGGGTCCTCCATGAGGTCCAGAACGAGAGGTTCATCAAGTGGCCACCACGGATGAAATTCGATCCCAGGAGACGGGATCCCACCAAATACTACAATTTCTACAAAGATACTGGCCATGAGACCGACGATTGCATTCAGCTAAAAAAAGAGATAGAGTATTTGATCTAGAGAGACCATTTACGACACTATGTTGCTGGAAAAGGAAGAGAAAAGAATGATCGAGAGAGAGAGGATCGGGTGGTCGTGTCGCCCCCGCAAAAGCACCAACAGGCCCTTGGCGAAATTAGGGTTATCTCAGGTGGCTTTGCGGGCGGAGGTGAATCCAGCTCAGCCAAGAAGGCACACGCCAAGAGGGCGAGATCAGATGAATTTCTTGAGGTACAAGCGGTTAAGAAAGCCCCGCGCAGGGATATAGAAATAACTTTCTCAGATGCCAACCTGGATGGGTGTCAGCAACCTCATGATGATCCATTGGTGGTAAAGTCCATTATTGCAAACAACGATGTACATCGTGTGCTGATCGACAATGGAAGCTCAGCAGATATCATCTTCCTTTCCGTCTTTGATCAACTCGGAATAGACAGATCGAAGCTTGAACCATTAATAACCCATCTCCTAGGCTTCTCGGGAGAAAGGGTCTTGCCCATTGGATCTATCCAGCTAGTTCTTTCCCTAGGGAACCACTCCTGCCAAGTTACCACTACAGTTCGTTTCTTGGTGGTGGACGCCCCTTCTGCCTACAACGTACTACTCAGGAGGCCCTCCCTCAACTCCATCAGAGCCATCCCATCGACGTATCACTTAGTTATGAAGTTCCCCACAGAGAACGAGGTTGGAGTGGTGAGAGGAGATCAACGCCTCGCCATGGAGTGCTATGTAGCGTCTATAAGGCAAAGAGAAGTGAAGTTAGTTCAGCTAGAGGACTTAGACATAAGGGACGAAGTGGAAACTCGGTCTACCCCCTCGGAGCAGCTGGAACCAGTACAGATCGACGAAGACCTCGGACATGTGGTCTTTGTAGGCTCGATGCTGCTCCAGGATGTCAAAAATAAACTCATCCTGTTCTTGAAGAGAAAATGCCGACGTGTTCGCCTGGAAATAGGAAGATATGGAGTAATTGTGCACCGGCTAAGTGTTGACCCGAACTACAAGATGGTTAGGCAGAAAAGGAGAAGTTTTACTCCATAGAGACAGAAATCGATTAACGAGGAGGTGGCTAAGTACTACGAGCAAAGGCAATTAGGGAGGTCGATTACCCGACCTGGTTAGTCAACGTGGTACTAGTCAAGAAGGTAAATGGGAAATGGCAGCTCTGCATTGATTTCATCGATCTCAACCATGCATGCCCTAAGGATAGCTTTCTTCCACCCAGAATCGATTTGATAGTCGATGCCACGGCTGAACATGAGTTCCTTAGCTTCATAGACGCCTTCTCGGGTTACAACCAGATCAAGATGGATCCTAACGACCAGGAAAAGACCTCGTTCGTCACGGAATAGAGAATTTTTTGTTATCAAGTCATGTCATTTGGATTGAAGAATGCTGGGGCCACCTACCAAAGGTTGGTTAATCGAATATTTAGTGAAAAGCTTGGATCGACGATGGAGGTATATATTGATGATATGCTAGTCAAGTCCCTTAAATTTGAACTTCACGTCTAGCACCTGAGGGAGTCATTCGAGATCATGAGCCGATACAAGATGAAACTGAACCCAGGTAAATGTGTCTTTGGAGTCTCAGCACGAAAATTCCTGGGGGTTCATAGTGAACAGTCGAGGGAGTGAAGTAAACCCCGAGAAGATTAAAGCGATTCTGGAAATGAAATCACCCACCAACACCCAGGAAATGCAACGCCTTACCGGGAGGATAGTGGCACTCAATCGGTTTGTCTCACGCTCCAGCGCCATGTGTCAGCCATTCTTCAAGGTTCTGAAGGTCGCCTTTCAGTGGGACGAGAAATGTGAGGGAGCCTTCCAAGCTCTAAAAACTTATTTGATCTCACCGCCTGTATTGGTCAGCCCCAGAGAGGGAGAAGTCTTAACCCTTTATCTTGATGTATCTGACTTCTTAGTCAATACCGCCTTGGTGAAAGACAAAGAAAGAGCCCAGCAACCGATCTACTTTTGCAGTAAGGCCCTCAGGGGGGGTCGAAGAGAAGTATCCTAAGATGGAGAAACTTGTCTTAGCCCTCCTCGTGGTAGCCAGAAGATTGAGGTCTTATTTCCAGACACACACCATGGAAGTCCCGACTGATCAACCCATGAGGCAAGTTCTATATAAGCTCGAGGCGTCCGGGAGACTAGTGAAATGGGCAATGGAGCTCAGTGAGTTTGACATCAAATTCAAACCAAGAACAGCAATTAAAGGCCAGGTGCTAGCAAATTTCATGGAGAAGTTTACTCCAGTACCTGCAGAACAGACATAAAACTTGGACTATGTCTTTGACGTCCTGACATGGAAGTTGTATGTGGATGGCACTTCAAACGCGCAAGGAAGCGAATGGCTTGATTCTGACCTCTATTGAGGGATACGACTTGGAATACGCACTGAGATTCAACTTCCAAACCTCCAACAACGAGGTTGAATACGAGGCTCTTATAGCTAGCCTCAACTTAGTTTTGTCGATGGATGCACAGCGGATCACTATCCATAACGACTCACAGTTGGTGGTTAGATAAGTGGAAGAAAAGTATGCAACTCGGGATGACAAAATGGCTCTATATATGAGGAAAGTGCGGAGTTTGCTAAGGAAATTTGTTATAGCCGAGCTTGTCGAGGTGCCAAGAGAAGCAAATGTTCGGGCCGATGTGTTGGCCAAGTTGGCAACCGCTGCCCAGCACGACCTATCTGGAACAACTCCCTTTGAGATTTTACTTGAACCCAGTGTCCAACCTGACGAAGAGTTAGCCATGCCAATCGAGGAGACCACTTCATGGATGGACCCCATCGTGTCTTTCTTGTAGGACGGTCTCCTCCCAAGTGACAAGAAGGAAGCAACAAAGTTGAAAAACAAGGCCGCGAGGTTCACTATTGTACAAGGTAAGTTATACAGAAGAGGTTTTTTCTTTCCACTAATGAGATGTGTTTCTGAGTTGGAGGCAGATTACATCTTGAGGGAAAATCACGGGGGCATATGCGGAAACCACATCGGAGCTTGGACCCTGGCCGCCAAGGCTCTCAGGCAGGGATATTTTTGGGCCACGATGGCCAAAGATGCAAAAGAAATAGTGAAAAAATGTCAGGCACGCCAGGTTCACAGGAACCTACCACATCATCCCCCGGAGCAGCTCACACCCGTTGTCAGTCCTTGGCCCTTCCAGCAGTGGGGGCTGGACATCCTGGTCATAGATGATCACACTTGACAGATCAACTTGTCACCCGGCAGTGGAACTAGAAAAAACTACAAGGGTAACTCAAGTGGTAACAGAGACGAATTATAAACCCAGACGTCCTGAGTTTGAATCTTGACAACTCCTTAGTGTCAGACCATGAGAGATATCCCTCATGAATACCCTAGTCTTGGTATGGATAACCTGTTTTTGACCTGACTGAAGAGGACATTAGTCGAGGTGCGCATAAGTTAGCCTGAACACCTTCATTGAACCAAAATAAATAAATTAGAAAGATGTCACGTAAATTTAATATATTTCAACACGAATCGTCACTTGCAGACGAGAAATCAGGCCAAGCACATATAAGTTTTACAATTATCGGAGTTGCCATCAGATTCGAACGTATACCTTTTACTCTAATACCATGTTAAACTGTCAATTACTCTAAAAGAGATGCTATTACAGAGATAGTGTTACATAAATGTGCACTTCAATAGTCAATGCCTCTCATTGGCTAAATCTCTTTATATTTCCCTCAGCACCCTCTTGATGTGATTTAGTGTACAAAAACTTAAAAATGAAATTGTGTATGTGCTTACTGCAGATATGCGTCTGAGAGTGTCAAAGCAGCCTGTCAGTGGGCATATAAAGGAGTAATGCAAGGTTCAGTCCTACAAGGTATGAAAATACATTCTGCTAAAGAGTCGGATCTGCGGTGATAAGAGTCTCATACAGTCACAATGACGAAAATCTCGTATACTGGACTATTGTTTAGAATACTAGAAATAATGAAGAGTCTTCTTGCAGATGCCTACTCCTAGTCCCACTTACCAATTGTCAACTTACGGTTAGCTCAAGCTCGAGTTCGATTGGCAGCAACTCTTAACAAGATATTTAAGTGACAAGAAATCTGATAATGTTGAAATGTAAACTCCTAGAGCTTGTTATATTATTTAGTGGGCTACTTATCTTTTTCGTCTTTTAAGTTAAGGGCTTTGATTAAGGTAATGAAAAAAAAATGTTGGTATCGTATGTCTAAATTTTACTACTTTAATGAGTGTTTTTATAATTTTTATGGTCATTTTACAAAAAAAAAATTCTCACTTTTGTGGATGATGACAGCCTATCTTCATATGATTTGAGAGCCAAAACCTTGTTCTGATCTGACTTGTTTGGTATGTGAGTTTAAGTGGGATTTGAATCATGAGTTTTGTGTTTGTTCAAAAAAAAAAAATGGTGAGTTTTGTGAAAATAGTTCAATGAATCTTCTAAACTTATGTTTGGTTTTAGATTTGAGGCATCAGATTTGTAGGGTAAATGAATCTTGACCATAATGAATAGTGGATTAAAATTCATGTATAGGGGTTTCGGAAATGAGAGATTGAATTTGTAAATAAAAAGACTATTTTATCCAAAAAATATATTCTTCTATTCACCTAATAATAGACATTTTAGTCAGAATTGAGTAACTTGGTTCGACAAAATCTATGGGCCCCATATGGATTTATGTCACTTATCAAATATGAAATTGGATAGGATTTTTATTTGAATCTCATGTATAAATCATTGGGGTTAGGTTTGGAAAGACTTCATAAATATAATTCAAATCCTAAAAATAAAAAAAAAATCCAAACGGGCTATTATGGTTGGGTAAGGCTATTCGCATCGCTTAAATCTCATTTTTTTACCTCATTTAATCCTCTTACTTTAAACTATTAAGTTCACCATCTATGTCCACCTCGTTAGTTATTAAACTCAGCCAATCTATATTCACTAATTAAAAACTAAACTTATTCAATTTTATTTCAACTTATTATATAGGCAATGATCAAAATTTTGGTTTGATGTATTATTTCAGTACGAAAATATTTCCGATGCATAATAAAAATTAATAATTATTTTTAAAATATTAGTCAAAATATATCAAAATATTTTAAAACACTTCAAAATATTTCAAAGATATTGGTGAAAATATATCAAAATATCGCAAAACACATTGAAATAATATAGATCAGCTCGGAACATTGAAATTTCGTTGTAATTACTATTTTGTTTCGATTTTTTTGACATATATTTAATAGTTTAATTGAATGAGAATAAACGGGTTGATATAGATGAGTTGAATTTAGTGGTTCGAAGTAAGAGGATTAAAAAAGGTTAAAAAAGAGATTTAAGGGGTGGCAATAACCCCACTCATTATAGTTTAGATTAAAATAGGGTTAATTACATTTGCATCCCCTAGGTTTTGTCTAAATAATAGATAAACCCCCTCACGTATCAATAATGTAAGTGGAACTACCCTTCCTTGTCCATCCTTTTTTTTATGTGTCCATCCTTTTTTTATATAACGACTCCAATGAAATGATTAAAGTACCATTTATCTGAATTATGGAATGACTATAATACCCTTTATATGAGCTACTGATTTGAATAAATTTTAGAGAATATTTTGATAAAAAAACATAAATGCAATTTCAAAAATAGTGATTATCTTTCGGGGTGACTCATCTGCACACAACCCTGCCTCCAACACCACCCGCAAATATCACAATTATATATATCAATTATTATGGGTGAAGCGAGTTCATGTTAAAAAATATTTCAGTTATACTTGATTCATTTATTAATTTGTGTCTAACAAATTGTGTCATATCGAATTCGTCTCGTGTATAACTAGTAGATAAACGAGTCGCGTCGTTTATTTCTTTTAATTGATTTTACTCATACCGACCAGATTTGTTTATTAATCTTGAAGTGTCAGTCACTTGTTTATTAAACAGGTGACTTGAAGAAAACTCAAAGCTTCTAATTTTCGTGTCGTATTAATGAGTCGTGTTATATTTTGGCATCTCTAATCACCAAAGACGAAAATTTGAGGAGGCCTAGGAGCACCATGGCCTCCTCCTCCGCCCCCCCCCCCCCCCCCCCCCCCACCACCCAAATTGTAAAAATTCTCATTATCCCCCCTATAATTTTAAGAGCCAATAAAAACATCAGGAAAAGAGAGTCAGGGTCTGTTGCTGGCCAGGATGACCCGCCCATGGGGTATCCTGATTCTCGCTCAGAAGTTTACTACGTCTCAACTTACAATTGTTAGGGGGATAAGGTCGTTGGTCTTTAGCATAGAGGACTTTGTTCTCTACCCAACCATAAATCATTCTAATTGATAATATTAGTTTTTTTTTTTAACCTCTAGTTTTTAAAATACCTAATGTGTAAGTATTTCATTTAGTGTATTCAAAAAGACCAATGACTTAATATTTAGTAACCATTTAGGATGTAATCACATGAATGAGTGTCGTTTATACTGATGAAGGCACTTGTTGAATTATTTTGTTGACGTAGAGAAAAAATAAGTAATTTTTTTATTAAAAAAAATAGGGATACAAATATGATTTATATAAAAAATAGTTGGTTCAGTTATAATTCATTTTTATTATGACATCATATAAAACTACAAGTTATTGCTTGTGCCTGAAGGCACAAATTAATAAAAAATGGTAAACAATAAACATATTTGTATTCATATCCAAAATTAAATCACAAACATAGAGGAGAGATAAATGAATTTAAGTATCGATTGTAGTGGGGGTGAGAGGTGGTGGTGGTAGGAGACGGTGATGGTTGTGGAGGGTGGCGGCGGCGGCGGCGATGGTGGTGGTGGTGGCGGCGGCGACGGTGGCGGCGACGACGACAACGGTGGTGGTGGTGGTGGCGACGACGATGGTTGTGGTGGCGACGGCGGCGGCGACAATGGCGGCAGTGGTGATGGTGGTGGTGGTGGCGGCGATGGCGATGACGGTGGTGGTGGTGGTGCTGTTGGCAACGGCGACATAGGTGACGGCGGTGGTGGTGCTGGCGGCGACGACGGTGGGGCGGCGGCAATGGTGGTGGTGCTGCTGGCGACAGCGGTGGTGGTGGTGGCGGCGATGGCGGTGACGTTGGTGGTGGTGGTAGCAGTGGCGGCGACGGTGATGGCGATGGTAGTGGTGGTAGCGATGGCGAGGGCAGCGGCGACAGTGGTGGTGGCGATGGCGGCGGCGACAGTAGTGGTGGTGGTGGTGGTGGTGACGGCGGCAGTGGTGGTGGTGGTGGTGGCGACGACGACGGTGGCGGTGGGGGGGCGGTTTCAAACACTATTTTTTTTTTAAAGTAATTATGAAAAATAATTTCTAGAAGTATTTTTAAAAAATCACTCAAAAACACACCCTTAAGTGCCTATTTTTCCTATTAAATTTAGGGTGTTAATATTAGCCGTTAGATTAATTTTAAAGTAAAATTTAAAACGATTTGAACCGTGAAAAGCAAAAATCATTTTGTTTATCTTTTGAAATTTGAATTGTAAGCTACTTTATTATATAGATTATTTGCAACCTTAATTTATTTACAGACACAAGTTTACATTATAAACAAGAAAACAAATAGGAGATTATCACAACTGAAATTTTATGATGGCATGAACCAATTTTGAGATTTGTGCTCAAAAAATAATTTTTTCTATGCCATTACATAAAAATTAAATTTAATAAGTTTTTATAAATAAAAATTTATCATTGGCAATGACGGTTAAATAATTCTATTGAATTAAATTTTTATTTATGCCATTATTAATCCCCTCAAAATAAAATTTTGATTCCGTCCCTACTAATCACAACCCACTGCCATAACCAACCCTCGAACAGCATTATCCCACACCCACTGCCGACACCACCATAACCCATGCCATGACAAAGAAAAGGTGAAATATTTGACAAAACATATAAAGATGATGTCTATTCTCATATTAACTTTATTCTTTTAACTTTTCTCTAATCGCAGGTTCAAATCTCGTCCCCTTCTATGTAATAAGAACATCTCCAAGGGGGAGTGCTATTTTTGGGGTGTCAAATACTATTTTGCAACCTTGAACAGTGTTTTAACACCTCTAAATTATAAATCTACTCCAATGGCAGGTGCCAAAATGGGGTGCCATTTTCATATTTTTATTCATCAATCTATATGAATCGTTAGATCTATATTCATCTAACGGATATATATTCATCAATCCATTTACAACCTCCCATTTTCTCTCTCAAGAGTTGCCAAATATGCCACCCCAAAGGCCTTGATGTCATTTTCCAACCCCATATGCCACCCCCTTTAGAGTGAACTTTTTTAAATTTGGGGTGGCATATGGGGTATGCCACCCCATATGCCTCCCCCCTTGGAGATGCTCTAATGCCCGACCAAAAAAGAAGTCAGCTGTGAATAATAACATAGACGAATTAGTAAATCGAGACGGTATTAAATTCGAATCTTGACAAATATTTGGGACTATCGGGTTCAAGAGATTTATTCCTTATGAATATCCTAGTTCTAATATAAATAACCTATTTTGGACTTAATCGATGATGGGATTAATCGAGATGTGCGAGCATAAACTAGTTCGAAAATCCTAACTGTTGAATAAAAAAAAAATAATAATAATAACTACAGTGAGAACTGAAAAATTAATATTATAACCTTGAGATTATCTCTCTATTAAAAACAGAAATTAACTACGCTCCCATAGAATATCTTTCCGTTTTTGGTATATTCCTCCGTCTTTAAGAATGAAATCAACCTTACAATCACACCCTCGCCATCATTTCATCCCGATGCTTTTGATCTTTTTTAAGTTCCTTTCCTTTCCAAGCTCTTACCATAAACCAAACACCATTAATCTTATCTACTTTATCCAAAATGACCAAACAACCACCTCTCATCCAAAGCTTCTCATTGAACCACCTTAGGTTATTTCTGCCAATTCAGGTGTGAACAAATATTCATCAATGCGTCCAATCTCTGCTGTTGAAAATGAGAGCACACGTCAACTTCTAATCAATGGATCAGACTATAATATTAAAAAATTATTTATCGTACTTATGACACTTTTTTCATCCAATGAAAACATCACACGTGTCAAATTATTTTATTTTATTATTTTCTTAATCAACAATAAACTAAGATCTAAGACTCAGATTATATATTTAGTATCGTATCGAAAAAAAATTTCCGGTACCAAACAAACAGGCAAGTACTACCACTAACGGAAGAAGATAAATACAAACAACTGTCCAAAATTGGTTTCTTCATACAGTTCACATCAACCCATTCACATAAAACGTTTTGGGCACCTTCTTTTTTGGTCATTCATGGCTACAAGCTATATATATTGGACAATGTGATATAAAGTAGGCACCTTTAGCCCACCAGTTTTTTTTTTGCTGGAGAGAGAAGCAGAAATGGAGTTTTGTAGGGTTCACACACTAGCTCTTGTTTCCTTCTTGTTTCTCTGTCCAGTTGCTCATTGCTGGGGTGTTGATGGCCATCTCACCGTTTGTAAGATTGCCCAGGTAAGGGTCTTAACTCATCTCAACTGTGTGTAAATACACACTCTTTTATGTGTAGTGAGTTGATATATTTGTGTTTGTGTGTGTGTGTGTGTGTTTTCACAGGCACGGTTGAGTGAAGCTGCAGCAGATGCTGTGAAGCAACTTTTACCAAAATCTGCTGATAATGATTTGGGAAGTGTTTGTTCATGGGCAGACCAGGTCAAGTTCCGGTATCATTGGTCATCAGCTCTTCATTACATTGATACCCCTGATAATCTCTGCACCTACCTGTACAGCAGTGAGTTCCTTTAATCCAGATAGTAATTCTAAACATGTCTGGTCATAAGGAGATTTTTGGGTGTGTTTGGAAGTTTAATCCTGCACAAATCATTCTCAACTTGAGTGCTAAAGTTGGAGAAATCTGCAGCCCAATGAATGATGATGATTAAGGCCACTTAACGCATACCCAACCCATGTATAATCTGTGTATTGTCGTATTTGTATAATATTGAGTTCGTGTTGTGTATAAGTCATGTTCAGTAGAGCTTATATTGAACCCTTTTTTGATGGGTTTGACCCGTCTACCCCAACCTTATATGACTAAATCATAACCCTATGTTAATTTTGTATCTCATTCGTGGGTCATGTCTGGATTCACCAAACTCAATGATGATGATTTAAGTTGACTATTAATTTCTCAAGAAACACGGAAACAGTTTCTTTGTTTGCGAGATAAGACTGTGTACATCTAACCCTTCCCAGACCCCGTAATGGCGGGAGCCTTGTGCATTGGTACACCCTTACTAATTTCTCAAGAAAACTAAATAGCCCTGAGTTTCATGTTGAAATTATATGCAGGGGATTGCAAAGACGAAAATGGAGTGAAGGATAGATGTGTAGCAGGGGCAATCAACAATTACACTAGCCAGCTCCTCAGCTATGGCAATGCTGCTTCTCAGTGTAAACCCTTCAATCAAACCTCACTACCTTCTCCTTTTCTCCTCTTCTTTGTGTCCATTTCTAATCATTTTTCCAAAAAAAATCACCCTTTACTCTGCCATAAGGTACTGCTTTTGAATAGATTTATTGATTGATTGCCCAATTTTCGAACTTCACTAACCAAAGTTTTGGCAATGAACTGGGTAATCATCAGATAATCTCACACAAGCACTTCTCTTCCTTTCTCATTTAATGGGGGACATTCATCAGGTATGTTAATCGAAACCACAACTTATCAGATGACATTTACATATGCGGATGTATTTGTGGTTGTATCTGCAAGTCTAATGTAGTTTAAACATCTAAATACCTGCAAACTGGTCCATGGCAGCCGCTTCATGTAGGATTCACATCTGACAAAGGAGGCAATACAATCAACGTTCACTGGTTCACGCGGAAAGCAGTTCTCCATCATGTAAGTTTCTGGAGCAACCTGAAACCGTGTTTACCACAATCTGTATATATACAAAACTCTAATCTTATGAGGAAGCATACAGGTATGGGATGATAGCATAATTGAGACTTCAGAAGAAAGGTCATATGATTCCAACACAGAAGGACTGATCAGCGCAATTCAGAAGAACATTACAGTATATAACTCTGCATTTTGCAGTTATCCTCTACCTAAATTAGACTTAGAAGTCTTTAAAAAGATTGTTGCTTTGCCTTCATTTGTCATGACGTATTCTCCTCCCTTGACAGACTACTTGGGCAGATCAAGTTAAGACATGGGAGACCTGCAGCCGTAACAAGACAGCCTGCCCAGACATGTAAGTTCTATTATTCAGTTATTGGGGAAAAACCGATGATACAGACATAGGCCAAGTTCATTCCTTCAACAATCAACTATTCCAAAGTAGTTTAGACATCTCCTAGGACAGAAACATGGCAACCTCTTAGTTTAAGTCCTTGAGGCAACTTCAGCCTGAACAATGGTGTGCACCCATTGTGCGCACAAACACACAAACACACAGCTAAATGAAGTTTATGGACTTCTTGCAGATATGCAACTGAAAGTATAAAAGCAGCCTGTGATTGGGCATATAAAGGTGTGAGTGAAGGTTCGGTACTAGAAGGTAAGTCATACATGCTTTTCTTTCTAACAAAGATAATTAAATGTGGTGCTGTTTTTCAGAGTAGGGTATAATCTGAGAAATTGTTTTGCAGATGACTACTTCCTGTCCCGTTTGCCAATTGTCAATATGCGGTTAGCTCAAGGTGGAGTTCGGTTGGCAGCCACACTTAATCGTGTATTTGGATGATGTACTGCCATGTTTGTGGTTTACAGGGTCAAATGGTTACATGGATTTCTTTCAAATGGAAAAGACAAGTGGTATTCTAGAAACCAAACTCTTTCACTGTCTTTTGTAAAATTTTAAAGAACATGGTTTCGATGTGCCATTAAATTTGAATGAGGCTCCCTCCATTGTTATTCTCAGTTATCACACATATCTTGTCTTATAAAGGTTCATTTGTAAGCAAATACAAACCAACTTAGGCATCACTGCATTTTACAGAACATAGAAGGAAGTGACAATAAAGTTGATAAACACAATATATCTTATGTCTCACAGCAAACTATACATCCTTTTCTCCAATCTTCAAATAGTCATCTAAAAATTACAAGAGAACACACTACCATATGTACATCCAAGTTCTAGTAAAGTTACTGTGATTCTGGTTTCTTCACAACAAGCACGGGGCAGCTAGCGTTATGAACACAATAGTTGCTCACACTCCCTAGAAGAGCCCTGTATGGAAAAATTAAAATATATTACAATACATATGTTGGACTGCAAGGTTTAGCAAAATATCTCGAGTATTTTTTTTCTTCAGTTTCCAACAGAAAAGATAGGAGTTACTGGAGTGCAATAAATGTTGACCAAATAAATCACTCGTAGAAGACATCAAGTAAGTGATAGGCAGGGGTAAGCAATAAACTCTCTAGAAGTATGGGGTATTAGCATGTTTATCTTAGAACTATCTCATGAAGGATCACAAACATAGAAAAACTCACACACCAATCAAAGACCCATCACAAGATTCATACATTCAGAATAATCTGACACTTACAATTGCTTTATCTAAATAACTATACACATACAAAAAGAACTGAAAGGTATAGACTCATGTGACAGCATTCGACAGCTCTATTAAGATCAAATTTACGACCCATTGGAAAGTTTACTCACTGTGACAGATTTGCCAATGAAGGAATGGGCAAGTCAAAGAGAAAACAGCAAACGGCAGATGCTAGGTATCCTAAAAATAACCCCAAAAAAAAAAAAAAAACTAGCCACTACAAACTTTTTTGTTCTATATGGAAATTTAGATAACCCCTCTGGCCACGAAGTAATTGGACTGTAACCACCATTGACTTAGTAATTTTCAATATATCATGTGCTATACCAAGCATGTTGAAATCATAAGAAGAAGTTTGCAAGATATATCCCAGAAGTCACAGAAGTATCCACGATATCAGCTTTTACGATGTATCTCATATGGATACTGCACGAAAATTTCAAAGCTGATTCTCAATGGAATTCTACAGCAGCGAATAAAAATTTGCAGATGCAAAGATAACACAAGATTACGGTCATCAGAAAATAGAAAACTGACCTCTTGATTTTCCCGAAGCCACGATTACCTAAAACAAGGAGATTAATTTTGTACGTCTGTACTGCATCACATATGGCCTCCTTAGCATCCCCAATCACTGTAATTGTCTCTGCAGTTACCTGTGCAGATAAAGGCATGAGCACCATTTCTCCGCATATTACATGGATGTGGCAGACTAAGTGTATACAACTGCATATATGAATTTAGCCGGGAAAAAAATGCACTGACCAAGAATTATTTTGTTCAATTTTCCTTCAGCATATGCAGTATGAGTAGGAGGACTATCTATAATCTAAAATAGGGCATGCGTCAATAAGCCCATCTGACGGTCTCAAATCCAATGGCAGCCAACATCCCACTCAAAACCATTCACATTGCACCGTGCCTTCAGACACGAATTACCTCTAGTTTAAACATATTTCTGGACCAGAAAAATGAGAGAAACATTGTGATGATATGCTGATTAGGGACAAACCAGCTCCATTTGATTGAATTGTTCACGTCGCTGAGTAATGGGACAAGTTTTGTACCTTTTTCATTACAAACTGTAAATAGACTACACAAGGGATGACCAATACTATGCAAATAAGAAAGAACTAAATTCAAATGACATGTGAATGTTCCAGCACTTCCATCAGCCAAAACTGAATTTTTGTCTCAAGTAACAAATTAGTGGCAGGTAGGCAACAAGAAAGGTCTTTTTGTCTTCTGATTCATCAAAGAGCTAGAAACCACCTCTAAAAAGTAAGTGGGACAAGTTGTTTTTAGTACCAGCTCATCGGAAGATGCCACCGTTCTTTGTTACATATAGAATTTTGATTTGAAAAATCACAAAAAACAAAGGCAAGGCACTGGAAGAATGAGGAAGTCCTTTGTCACATAAATTCAAACTAGCATAAAATTGATAACTGACATAAAAAATGATTGCAAGAACTCAGATTGTTCGAGTTATCCTGCTCTCATGTTCTACTTTGCAACATAAATCAGTATTCTTACAAGTAATTAACCGTCGCCCTGTCTATACATAGTAGTCTGTTCCCTATGATGTAATTGAGAAGCTTCTAGGTGTAAAACTGAATAGAGGATAGAAAATAGGCCCACTGTCAAAGGCTGCTAAAATTTCAATACCTAACTACAGGAGTAGAAATTGATGGAGTAAGAGAAAGGTGAAAACAACACTCATAAACTTCATATCCTTTGAATGGAAAATTTGTGTGTCTATATATATATATATATGAAAGGTCGTAATAAAAAATATGACTTTTTATTTTGTAATTAAGTATAGTTCAATGGTTTTTTAGGAGTTCACGCTCATTTTCCTCCGCATTTCCACAACTGGTCGGTTATGAAAGTCTTAATTAATCTTTAAAATCTTGTCTTATTTTCCTGGATTAGAAGCATTTTGTCAAATTGAGTAGGAAGTAGTCATAAGCATACCCTACCCCCACCACATGAACACCCAACTCTGTTTTTTTTTTTACAAAGATCAGGGCCAGGGGAATGAACAACAGATTATACCATCACCTCTAAAGCATCCATCTGTAGCTGTTCCAACACATGTAGGATCATAATTTCCCCTGACTTACTCTGTTTTGATAATTTCACCCTAGATATCTTTACTTTTTCTTCTTGAACAGATTCAGTGACAACTAGAACTGAAATTTGCATAAAGAAAAGAAAAAATTAGATCATAGTGTAGTACGAAGCATTCTGTAAGCCATTCGCTAAAGGCCAATGCAAAAGGAAATCAAGGTAAGAGAAGAGAATTGATCATAAGCATTTGAACAATACCAGAATTTGGCAATAAGTCTAATGGATGTTATTATGCTGAAGAAAAAATCAAAGGAGACGGAAAAAGAGCAAAAAAAAAAAACCTAGAAGATAAAGCAGAAAGGATCATGCAATCTTTTTCAAGAGGGTTCCGAAAACCTGATAATTGGACAGCATAGCAGTGAATGAATTAAACCAAATCAAGTAGCAATATACCCCATTACTGGTACAGATACCCTTTGCTTTCTCCAAGATACCCATTGAAACCAAGTGATTTCGTTCTTGGACGGAGTTAACAAATTCCGGTGCTGTCATTCAAAAAATTTGCAGTTTGTAAGTAAAATTCTCAATACCCAATAAAATTTATATACTTGTAGAATTTCTAAGTTCATCACAATCAACCAACGACGAAGAAAAACAAAACATTAGAACACTTTGTGTGTGTGTGACAGAGATAAACCCAAGTACCCTTCCACAAATACAACAGCAAAAACAATATAATCGAACCCAAGTACTGCAGGGAAAAACATAACATATCTGCAAGAATTGAAACCCATTTACGCCTGTAGATTAAGCTACACATCAACAAGAAAAAAACCCATATCATAAAACCCACGAGTCATATAAGGAGAGAGGGAGAGAGGGAGAGAGGGGGGGGGGGGGGGGGGGGCTTAACTGGCAGAGACGTTGCAGTACATGAGAGCAGAGCCAAGAGGGGCAGCATAGACGTTAGAGTAGTTGGGACGTGGCTGGGCCATGAAGATAACCAAAGGATTACCCGAATGGTTGATTGATTCTTTAAGATTTCCAAGCACCCAATTGAGTGCATAGTAGCTTGCCTCACTCTCATCTATGGCCACCATAACCTTCTTCCCTGACTCAGCTGCCATTTCTGTGCTTTCCAAGAACTTTCACCTTCAACCAGTCCAGTCACATAGCCTATATACAGAGTTTTTCTCCCTTTAAGACCGCATCTCTAATAAAGTTTTATATTTTACTCACTTTTTCAATACATATTCTAATGAATTTTTTTTTATTTTAGATACTTCTTTTGCCACCTACTTACCAACAAATATAAATTATAACTTATATTTTAAAAAATTATAATTTTCAATACCACGGAATACTGTAGCCTTGGGAGTGAAGTTTCATAATTCAAAATCTGTCTTCATCAAACATCTTCTGTGAGCTTACTTTTTCCCTGCTCACTTATCGTAAGAGCAATGCTACATGAATTTAAAAAATAAATTTTATAATTACGATCATTGATTTCATTATAAGTCCCAATATTTATAGGGATCTACGGGAATCGAAATTAAAAATATATCAAAATTTTGTAGGGCAAAAATTAATGGTTTTTTAAAATTTTTGGGACTAAAAAGCAAACAAAAAAAGAGGTTAATTATAATTTTGTTTGTCTTTCGAAAGAAAATGACAAACAAAGGAGTCGACCAAGGATTTTTGTGACTCAAACAAATTTTTTTTAGTTTATTGACTTTAAGAGATATGTTATGGAATTGAGCATTTTTTTTTTCCTAATATCTTGTACCCAACTTCTTTCACTAAATCAATTTTATATTATCTAGCTATATTAGGTGGGCCCAATTAAAATCATCCAAAAAATATATATATAACATATATAAATAAATAAAAATAGGGTGGGCTCAGAGAACCTAGGCCTGTCAAAGTCTGATACGACACGATTAATCGACATTAGGGTTTGGATGAGATCTTAACGGATTCGGGTGGTAAATGGGTTGACCCGCTAAACACGTTTAATAAACGGGTCGTGTTTTGATGAGACATGTCAACCCGTTTACCCATTTAAAAAAATTAATAATTATTTTAAAAATTTTAGTCATAATTAAAATATTATATACAAATATATGGTAAATGAGTAAAGAAAAATCTTAATTAAAAAAAAATAAAACAGTGAAAAGACATTTGAAACTTGACATAACACAGTGAAAGCTTTTGGCTGCACAGTGAACACAATGGATGATATTCTTGATGTCACAGGGAACACGGTGAATGTTTTTGGCTTAAATCCCGCATCGACAAATTTAAATGAAAGAGACCTCTCATGCTTTTTTTAGTCATTCAACCTTCTCATTTTGTTTTTGCAAGTGGCAGCCTACTAGAAATTTTTTAATTAAGAGAGTACAGTTGTTGTTATGGGTAATTAATAGAGTTTAAAATTTTAATAGAATAATTTTTTTGTGTGGGTAAAAATTTTAATAAACTGGTTAAATTAGTCGTGTCGTGCTACTCGTTTATTAAACGTGTCGTGTATGGATTTATATGTTTTTCACCCGTTTAACCCGACACGTTTGACACCTCTATCTCTACTACTAACATGAAGGGATTGTTAAATTGACCTAGACACCTTGATTTAAACAAAATTTGTAGTTCACTTATTCACATATTAGTTTAGTATTAAATAATGATAACACAACACTTGAGAGTAATAAAGGGGTATCATAATTAAATACTTACATTGAATATTTTGGCATAAATAAGCGGGCCCGCCTATTGAACTTAATACCTTTCACAATCAATGCTTACAGTTGCTTAGGAGAAGAGAAGAGAAGAGAAGAGTTGAAAATTATTGGTGTTGATTGCTTAGGATCATCAATTATTGGTGTTGATCGCTTAGGTACACGCAACCCCTGCACATGCACAATGGCGTTTAAATATGGGAAAACTTGGTGATCTTAAAGACTTACAAAATACACAAGTGAACACTGATCGGATTTTGATTGATTCAATCTCGAATGCGTTAAAAAATTAGATATTTAATTTGAATATTTTATTTAATTAGAATTAATTACACCAAGATTTTAACACTATTTTAAAAATAATCACTGGATTTACTAATACATACACATACAATTTTATGTAAAATTCTGATAGAATTATAAACAAATCGGATATTAACAAAGTCAAATCTGAATATATAAAATACGATATAACGGATTCGAATCTGAATCTGAATCACCAGGATAAACCAGTCCATATTTAACTGCTAGAATTTAAAATTGGATTGCGTTCAAATTAAAATTTGATTCCTTCCCATGCTTAATTACAAAGGAGAAAAGTTGAACTTAGAAAGCTCAAAAGGAGTAAATGGGCGGGTTGGGTTCGTTACGGGCTGGTTCAAAATAGGTTGGATGCAAAACAAATTCAATTCGTTTTTAATCCGTTTAATAAACGGGTTATAATGAGGTAGATCATAACAATTGGATTAAACTTATTAACCTGTAAAATAATTAAAATTCTTAATATAAATGCATATTAATACATCAAAAAAAATACACATTAATACACAAAAAATATACACATACACATTAATACACCAAAACACACACACTAATAATAATACACTGGGGTTGGGGACAAGGTCGAGTATGTGTGTGTGTTTGGTCTATTAGTGTATGTGTGTATTTTTTGGTGTATTAGTGTGTATGTGTATTTTTTGGTATATTAGTTTGTGTATTTGATTTATTACTTTTGTTATTTAATACAAAGATAAATACTCAATTCAATGGGTATCGATTTATAATTTATTTTAACCCGCTTAATTAAAATGAGTCATATTACTCAACTCATTTAAAATTCATATTAATTAATATAAATACCCAATCTATTTATTTATGAGTAAATTGAACGGGTTAATGAGTAATGAGTTAAGAATGCCGCCTCTAAACGTGACCAAACGGAAACAATAATTCTAGAAGAGATTAACAAACTTTCATCTAGAAGCTTCAAAACCTGAAGTTTACTATTACAAGGACTGCTATAAGAAACTTATACATGTGAAATGCCAAAGTTAAAAAGTAATATTATTCAAATTTTCTATTTTCATTGGAATAGCGATAGATCTTAATAATAATATATTAAATCAGTAAACAAAATCTAAGCAAAATGGAGCAAGGTAATTGTTGAGGGTGTGCATGGGCTGGATGGCTCACCCAAATAAGAAAATCCATGTGAAAGAATATCCAGTCCATTCCATGACACTGGGCCAAAAGATTGGCCCAACATTTTATTGGTTACTGAGCCTGAAAATATTGGCCATGGACCAATCTTGTCTAGGCCCAACCCATAATTTCAAAAGAGGTTGACAAATTCTTGTAATTGTATTTCTTGCAATTTTAAGAAAGTAATTCAAGTGGTAACATAAACGAGCTGTAAACTTAAATGTCTTGAATTTGAATTTTAACAATCTCTTGAGACCAGGTCATAAGATATTGATTCCTCATGAATACTCTAGTTTCGGTGTGGATGACCTGTTTTTGACTAGAATGGAGAGAGAATTAGTCGAAGTGCACATAAACTGATCCGGACACTCTTGACGGTCGAACCAAAAAATATAAAATATGTATTTTCTTGCCAAGGCAAAATTGAAACTGGTTCGCACTTAGATTTTCTTTGCCCAATAGACATCTCACTCTGCCTTGCAAAATGAAGACTCAGAACTAATGACTACAGTTAATTTACGATCAAAGATTGGCTTAATATATCCTCCATCCCTGTCCTCCTACTGTGTTAGCACACACTAAGCAAGCACTACCTAGTTACTTGATCCAACAATTCATTTTTTTTTTTCAAAATCTCGGATTGGAGAAACAAAGTTCGCATTAACACTGCCACAGTGGATCCAAAGTTATTTTCGATGATATTGTGGTGATCCAATCCCGCATCGGTTGATGAAGTGTGTGTGAACGTTAGACTTTCATTTAACGCCTTTTCGAGCCTTGTGTGCCAGAAATGAGGGCGTGGTTAGCCAAAGGAGTGGATTATGGTGACCCGAAAAGGGCATTTATTTTGGAAACTTTTGTTACATTCATCTAAATATCAAGATGAGCTATAAACCCTAAATCCTTATCTAATTACTTTGGTGTAACATCTAACTTCTGAACTCTTTTATGAATTTCATGATATGTTCTTTGAATCTATTGCCAAAATTAGGAGATATTATTGACATATCTGTGAGGTGGATGCTAAAAGGTATTAAAGCCTTCTCTTATAGAAACATACTTATAGCAATTTGATGCTTCATAAAAATTAAAAAAAAAAAAAAAAGAATTGTCATGGGTAGTAAACCTATGTAATACACACAGCTAATTTATTCCAACCAAAACATAATTGTCCCTGTTTTTTTGTCTTTTTTTTAGTTCGAAAAATGGATATGTAGATAGATCACTCCACATACCTGTCAGAGAGTATTGCCCCTCAACCTCACAAAGCTATCTGCAGGGGACTCCCATCGCACTTACTTCAAGGCCGAAGCTAAGGTTCTACTGCGTGCTCTGGGTATTGAAGAGTAGATTTAGCCCCAACTAACTGTTGTAGTTATAGAGACTCGAAATCAAGCATTAAGCGAGGAAATCCGAGTTCTTGCCCAGTCGCTCAATGTTATTCCACCATTCTAGGAAAAACCAAGGTTGTTTTTCATGCTTCATGAAGCAATTCTCATTTACTCCTCTCCAATTCAGAAAAAAAAAATGATAATTTGGAAATGTGTTTTCGAAAGTGGGTCCTAGACTTTTCTGTATATAATCAATAGAAGTTCTCATGTATTTTATTTTTTTTGAAGCATGAGGACAATTCGAGTTCTTTGGATGCTTCCTCAATTTTGGAAACGTTTTGAAAATATTTTCTGTGAGAAGTTTTGGACCTCTTTCAGTGAAATCTTGAATGGGAAAATGTATGCAAGACAAACATTTCAATTTCTGATATCAATTTCAATTAGAAATCATTGTTAATCATGTCTGCAATAACTTCAGAATTTGTTCCCAACCATACAAAGTGTGGATTATTCTGCTTATTGTCAATCCATCAAAGGCATGAAAGAAGTCCTTTGAGGAATCATGTGCAGAACTACAGCTAAGGAATTGGATAAATGTTGTTCAAGCTGATGTGCAGCCAGCCTAAAAGATGCCATTGTTTCCAATACTTTTTATCAATCATGTCATGATTGCATGACTAATTACATCTATTTTTGTTTCAATGTTCAAATTATATATGCACTTTCACATGTTTCAAGGTCGTGGTATTCATCATCGGCTCAAAGGGCACTAAAATACATTGGTCATGGCGTCACAGAACTATATCAACTAAATTATATAATAATAAGGTAGACATGGTGAGAAGTTATCGTGGTATCATGGATCGGTAGTGGACGATATCTTGCAAGTTGACTACGTTGACTCAGATGACTCGATCGAGCCAACGGAAGCATCTTGGCGTCAATCACAAGTCAAGTGATACTAATGATTTACACGAAAACAATTTGCGACTCAAATATTACTTATCCAAATTGTATTAAAATCTGTTGAGTCAGATCAAACCCGACCAATTCTTTGAACCATGACCCTTCTTGAAAACCAAACCTCACATTCATACATTAACATCATTATCATTATCTCTTTCTCCAACTGGAGCTCTTTGATTCAATCCATAGTCAGTCCCCTACCTTAGAACACACTTAGAACAAATTCATGTGCAGATTGTAGTGATGTGCTAGTTATCCTACACTCCTAGACTAATAATTAGACTAATAATTATTGTATGAATGTGTTTTTTTTTTTTTGTTACAAAGTGTCTAGGCTTGCGCCAACTACTCTCTCGAATTTTGAGTTGGTTAATGTAACTCGAGCTAATTTAAATACATGTCCCATGAGGAACAAGGGTGGCTAGCCTTTAAGGGGTGTGGGAAGTATCGAACCTGAGATTTTTTGCAAGCAAGAGGGCAGACTTAATCACTGAACCACCTTAAGAGTTTTATGAATGTGTTGAGAATTCCTCATACTTTTTCTTTTTCTCGTCCAGGCTACATAAATACTTCCAAAATGCTATAGCCAAAACTAGAAAGAAGACAAAGCATCCACCACCGAGTAGGGTGGTCTAGTGGTGGTACCGGCCTTACTTCTCACCTAGAGGTTAGGAGTTCGAGTCCTGGAGTCCCCATTAGGGCTCGTTGGTTGGACGCTATGCTAGCCTAGTTAGGTCTGATCCCGAGAGGTGTTCCAGGCGCGGTCAGGATCTTATGATCCCATCGGTGAGGGCCTAACGGGGTGGTCGTTGTGCGCTCTTCTTGCCCCCACCCCTTTTTTTAACCAGCAAAAAAAAAAAAAAAAAACAAGAAGACAAAGCATCCATCTCCACAAGTTGAGTTGTTACCAGCAGTATGGAAATCTTTTTCCTTCTTTAAGAATAAGCTCTATCTACATGAAAGCAAACCCTACTACTCTTCCCTCAATAATTGATTCTCATTCTATCTCCTTTTAATCCATCCACATTCTCACTTCCTAGACCCATACCACCACCACCACCACTCCCCCACTCCACTTTTTTTCCAATTGAAGGTATATGATATTATTGGTATTCTTGCAATCTAATAATAGTTTGTATGTGTGTTTGATTAGACAAACAAACAACCCAGTTTTATACATAGGAGTTACACACCAAGTGTAGTAACCACGGGAACTAACCCAAAAGTGCTAGCCAAGAGGATTGTAATTTGGGGTGATTGTTCCTACTCATATATCTACGATTCGGTATTCATACTTTTGTTGTGGGATTCAACACATGTTAACGTGGATCGAATTATCGTAACAATTCATCCCCATCCCCTCGAGTTCTATTAATGGGGTCATTTCTTAGACGAAAATTAAAGAAAATGTTATTTAAATTTAATTTGGAGACTTAATTTACGAACCAAATCAATCGTAAGCTGTTGGATTGAAAGTGAGTTCCAACCAATTTTAAAATTCGCTATTAATTTAATAATTACAATGAATTAAATCATTCCCAAAAAGTCTCTACAACATTGCTGTAAAGTTAAAGTGAGCATGCTTCTCTATGACCCTTTTTGAATCTTTGACTCAAATTTACAATTGGCTTTGGAAAGAACATGGGGGAAAAACAATGTTATTGGTATGGCAGACATCATTGTTTTTAACAAACATTGCCAATAGTTTAATTCTGAAAGGTTACCTATATGCTCATGTTTGCTGTCATGCAAATCCAACCCACTAATCCCACGTTTATATTGTAATAATCTTTGTTTATCATATAGGTAAAACTTTGTTGTCAAGTGAAGCACGTTTTTCACTTTAAGAATCTATAAAGACAAGAACAAAGAAGGAACCATCCCCCCTAGGAAAAACATCCAAAATCATTTTCAAAGGCCATGTTTTTTATTTCCTATCTTTTATCTTGGCCTTGCTTAGTTCTTTTCCTTCCATCAATCAACCAAAAATATGTTAAATGAGATTCTGATTTTTTTCCCCCGTTACATGAGCGAAAAATGCTAAATAGATTTGAAAAACTTACTTAAAAACTTGACTTGATGAATCATTACCATTGAATAGGTAGTGGGTCACAGTATTTTATTAGGACCTACAGTTAAATCAATGACAAATATAGTATCCACATCATTAAGTCAGTTTTTTAAGTCAGTTTTTTAAATTAGTATAGCATTGCTTTGTATGAGCCATCGCTTTGCTAAGGTGCATGTTGTAATTTGGTGAAATATGGACAGATTAGGATGAACACTTTTTTTTTTTTTTTTGTATGGTTAAAACATAAGTGAATGATGAAACTATCCACTATGGTTAAAACGTTAAATATAAAACAGAAAGTGTTATTGTGGTTAAAAAATTAAAATATAAATAATAAGATAAGCCTAATTATCTTAACGATTAGAGCAACCGGTTTTATGTTTTTCTAAATTAAGAACTTAAGTAGTCTAAGCAGGATGCTCTATTTTATTAATATATATATATAGATAACAAGGCAAATGAGACTAACGTCCTCTGGTTTTTAGTTTCTATTTTCCCATGCGTTTTTGTCATACCGTTTTATCTTTATATACTGTAGAAACTTTCAGACAGTTTTCTAATTTTATAATAAAAACAATACGTGGTATGTTAAAAGTTTAGAATAAAAAAATTTATACAATTAAAAAAATCTACTTAAGCCATAGAAGGGAAGAAGATGGAAGAGATTGATTTTATCTTAGTAAGAGAACAAACGAAAATAATGTATCAAGTTTTGAAAATCATTGTGACATCCTATTTTTATTACTTAAATTGACTTTGGACCTTTGACAATTAATTTATTTTTTACAGAGACTTACAAGTTTCAATTTCTTCTAGAACAATAAAAACACTATAGGTAAGTTTTTAAATTATAACGTGTCATTTTGTCAATTCACATACAGAAAGTTTCTAATTTTTATTTATTTATCAATTGGTTGGGGGCATGACCAAGGGGCACAGCTCCTATGATGTACAACACCAGAGTTATTCTTTGAAACGATGCGTTTTATGCACAGAACAGAGTTATTTTACACGATTCGTTAACACGATAGAAAGTTAGAGAGTTTGGATTCTCTTTAAATCACCTGTTTCGTAAAAGAGTGGATCTGACACGATACGATTAATAAATGAATTGAATATGAACAGAGTTAATTAAAAGAAATACATGACACGATTAATTTATATACTAATTATACACGAATGACACAAGATACGAACCCAATATTATTGGACACGTGTGAACCTAGTTAAGAGCTACTAAAAATTCTTGGCAAGTCTGCCGTAGACTTAGATGCTCATTCAAAGAACATTATTACTTTATTGTTTATTCAATCGTACATTGCACGTGCTGACTTTTCTTATGTAATAAAATTCCATTTGGGTTGTATCCAAAAAGTAAGTCCTGCATAGAAACTCTAGTTGGGTTCTACTTTTCCAATTTTTTTTTTTTAAATTCTAGCTTTATATTGAACCATTCTGGGGTCTATAAATCTCTTACTGCCTTAAGATTCTCTTTCATACCTCAGCTCAGACCCAAAAAAAAACAGCTTACCCAGAGTTTTCTCTCTCCTCACCCATCTTCCTTTTTTTTTTTCAATGAGAAGAGCTATTTCCAATAAGACCATAGCCAGGAGTAATGAAGAATTTGAGCTTAGAAGAGGGCCATGGACACTTGAGGAAGACAAGCTCTTAACACATTACATCACTTTTCATGGAGAAGGCCGCTGGAACTTGTTAGCAAAATGTGCAGGTAAAAGTCTATTTTAAATCCGCACGGGTAATTCAATGGTGTCGGGTAAATTTTGACACGTGATAAATTTAAACGTCTCGAATCTCTCGCTGATGCTAATTCTTAAGTTTAGTGGTTGTAAATATGCATAAATAGGTTTAATGTGACCGTACCTTATTCCTCGTTAATTATAACTTGAATAGGTGGTGACATTTTCATGTGTTCATCATCTCCCTTTGACTCTCTTCTTCACTTCTTCTTCTCATTCTTTTACTGTTGCAGGATTAAGAAGAACTGGGAAAAGTTGCAGACTCCGATGGCTAAATTATTTGAAACCGGACATTAAGAGGGGGAACCTTACCCCAAAAGAACAGCTCTTGATCCTTGAACTCCATTCCAAATGGGGAAACAGGTGATTATCTGATTACATAAGTTTTGATTGAGAATTTTAGATAGATTTTACTTTTAACAGTGAAAAAACAAAGTGAGGGTCGGGTCTAGTGGACAACACTTCCATCCAATCTTATTCCCGTTAGATTGTCTCGCATAAGGAGAGACTATTTTTTCGATGAACCAATTACAAAATAGTAACGGTGGTGTGGTTGTATCTGTTTTTTTTTTTTTTGGCTAATGAAAAAAGGGGTGGGAGGCAAAGGAGAGCACACAGAAACTACCCCAATAAGTCATCACTAATGGGATCATGAGACTCTTGACCCTGTTCATTACTCCTCTCGAGAACGAACCTAACTAGATAGCATAATAGTCGACTACCGAGCTCCAATGGAAACTTCAAGACTCGAACCTCTAACCTTTAAGTTCGGCCGATATCCCACTGGACCACTCCACTCTATATATGTATCAATTGATCATTACAACTTGATTTTGATTCCAGGTGGTCCAAAATTGCACAGCATCTTCCGGGAAGAACAGACAATGAAATCAAGAACTACTGGAGAACAAGGGTTCAAAAACAGGCACGCCAACTTAAGATTGATTCTAACAGCCACAAGTTTCTTGAAGCAATTAGGTGTTTTTGGATGCCCAGATTGCTTGAAAAAATGGAGCAAACTTCATCATCTTCTTCTTCTTCTTCCATCTCAACCATGGAAACCCAAAACCTCCCAATTCCTTCTCAACTAACCAACCAAACTCCAATCAATGAAAAGTCCTTTCCAAGCTCTTATTCATCAGATTCCACACAAAAATCACAGGTGTTTGATATTTTGAAGAACCCAGAAATTCCTCCAGCACAGTCCTTTGGAAATACTGTTTACAGCAACTCAGTTCTAGATGATTATTACCAAGTGAACATCAGCAACTTTGACATGGAGTGTTTCAACAATTCAGTAATTTCAACACAAGTGTCTGGTGATTTTTCATTTTCAGAAAGGCATATAAGTGATTGGGTCAATGATGACATGGGACCTACTTTCTGGGACATGGATGAATTGTGGCAGTTTAGGATGGCAGAAGAGGTGGTGGGTATGTAGCCTGTAGGGTGGCCTTGTTTTTATTGGAGGGCCTCCTGATAATTGAGTCATGTGAAAGTTCTAAATCTGTATTAGTTGTACAGACCTTAGTGGCAAATTATGCTTGAAAATGGTTAGACTTGAATAGTAATACATGGTGATAATGGGTAATGTATCTCCACTTTTTTGTTGTTCTAAATTTTCTTCTTGTTTTTAGCATTGATTAGTTTAATAAAAAGTAGGGTATATTATAATTTTAATTTAAGCCTCGAAATTGTAATTCTACTCTCACTTTATCTCTCAATATTGAGTTTCTCGTATTGTCCCCCTCAATTCTTGAATAAGTTTAACGAGTAAATATTGAATGTAACGGTGATACCATATTAGCAATGTTGATGTAGTATCATTAAACAATAATAAAACACCAAGTGAACAAGGTAAATCCTACTTTAATAGTTATTTGTTTAGATGGAAGAAGAGATGGTAGTTATTTACTTACATGAATGATTAATTATTAATTTTAGTGGGACTCATTTACTTATTTGTTTTGATCTTATTAGAGTATCTCCAATCATGACTCAAATTTGAGTCTAAATTTGAGTAAAAAACTTGATTTGGTATAGAGTACTCAAATGGCTAAACTCAAATATCTACTCAAATCTTTTAAAAAATTTCTTTATTATCCCAAAACTCATTTTTTTGTGTCATTCAAATCATGATATTTGATAAAATAAATGAAACTTTTATATCTCTCCACAAATGGATAATTCAAAAAAAAAAAAAATGAATATGTATACAACACTACATGGGAATAAAGAAACCACCCCAGAATTCTAAGATTGTTCTAATCTTTTATCATTTTTTATAAAAAAAAATAAAACTATTTTGATATGGACTTGGTCTGAAGAATACAAAAATGCATGATTTAAGAAATAAAATGACGAATTTTCTAAATTTGTGGGTAGTGAAGATTTGAAATTTTAGAAAGAATCAGTGGCCTGAAATTGTACTACTGATAGTGTTGAACTCAAAAAAATCAAAGAAAAATTTGATGGGTAGGCTTATGGTTTATATAGTATGAAAGATAGATGAGATTATGGTTTTAAAAAATACAAGAAATTAAGAAGATAGAAGATGAAAAGGAAAAAACTTGTTTACATGCCTTCAAATGATTTGTGAAAGCTTTGTCGGCAATGGAAACAACGTAGTAGAGAGAGGCAAGAACAAGTAAAGAACAAGTCGTCGAAGAATTCTTTTAGTTTTGGATAGGTTAAAAAGTTACCGTTAGAAATTTGGTATAGAATTTGAGTTTGCTTCAATTTGGGTCTAAAATAAGTTTTGTCTTGATTTAATATAAGTTTGAGTACAAGGTTGGAGAAGTTTTTTGAGTCATTTTGACTCAAATTTAAATTTGAGTCAGAATTGGAGATGCTCTTAGTTGATGATACAATATCAACTTTGTCACGTGATATCACCGTTGTAATGAATATTTTCTCAAATTTCACATGACTCCAAAACGAAAAGATTGTTATGTTTTAGGACTAAAATGCCTGTTCGTAGAACATGAAACCATTAACTATAGTTATAAGTTAAATACGATAAATAACAATGTGGAGTCTATAACTATAATTGAAAATGCAATACGAAAACATGATAGTTTGAAAGATAATCCAGAAAAAAATGACTCAGAGATGATGGTGAAAGTATAAGTCACCATTAAAGATATTAGCAAATGAAGACTTCCCCACAAGCACTAGTAGACTTTTGCAATGAATACTTTTCCCTTGTTGCTTTTAGTGTATAAAGTATTAACTACGTAATGAAATTAGTCATTTGCTTATTGACCACTCTAATGTTACCTGAAAAGATCGAAGGTGTCATCAATTCAAGGAAATGATGTGGAAGTGACAAGTACAAGGAATCAAAGGGCCGTCCACTCATCTAATAGCAGGATAAGAGTTTGATACAGATGTTTATCACAATAAAATAATTCAAAACAAGATTATTTAGAATCATTCCTAAGAAGGGTGAATTGCACTTTACACCCACAAAAAATAGAACTATCACTTTGCACTATCAAATATCAGATTTTTCACATTAAACTTTCAATGCATTAAAATTATTTTAATGTAGTCCTTCTGTTAATTTATGTTGCTCATTCGGTCAAAAACCAACATTGAAATGAATGGAATAAGAGACGGAAGTTAACGGAAGTAGGGGTGCAATTTGAGTGGGCTAACCCGATTTTAACCATAACCCAACTCGAAAAAATTAGGGCTTGGACTAGGGGTTTTAATACTTGGGTTGGGCTTGGGTCAAAAAATCTCAACCCAAATTCAATTTGGGCGGGTCTCGGGTTGAGCCATCGGGTTCACGAGTTGAACCCGAATATTAAAATCGGGCTCAACCAGATTTAATAATCTGGTTCAACCCGAATTAATGCCTTACTTTGAGGTTCCATTCTTGGGGCATGTAGTAATTATGACAATATGTCTATTAGAGAAATTACAGTCAGACACCTATTTAATATAGAACCTGAGAAGTCAGTAAACTATGTGGTTCTAGCAAACATGTATGTTGCAGCTGGATTGTGAGACAGTGTATCAGGTTTAGAACAACAAGTTTATTTTGGGCTCAACTCGAACTCAACCTTTAAAGTAACCCGAAATCAAACCGAAATCATTAACTCGAATTCAATTCGGGCCCGCCCGAATTAAACTCGGGCAGTGCTTGGGTTGAGTCCCTCAACCCGAGGTAGAGTTAGGGTTGAAAATTATATACTTAAGGTTGGACTAGGGTTGACTGTCCAACCCGCCTGAGTTGCAACCATAAACGGAAGAGTTACATTGTAATAATTTTAATACAATGAGAGTGTAATATGAGAAATCTAATTTTTGAAGATGGAGAGCGAGAATATCTAAATATTTCGAGTGCAAAGTGTGATTCCTCCTTCCTAAAATGTCAAGATTCATTTTAACATTAAGCAACAATTCATATTAGAGTATCTTCAATCATGATTCAAATTTTTACTCAAATTTAAATTAATATTTGAGTAAAAAACTTGAATTGATATAAGAGGTTCTAATGGACAAACTCAAATTTAAAGAAGGAGATACTCAAATTTAAATGAGGGTAAATCCAAATTTAAAAGAAAATAAAAATGATCATTAGATTTTTAAAAGATGTTGAAATCTTACCATTAAAGATTTGGATAAAAATTTACGTCTCTCTTAATTTGAGTAAAAAAATGAATCTTCCTTGATTTGGTATAAGTTTGAATTAAAGGTTGGAACAAATTTTTTAGGCCTTTTTACTCAAATTTAAATTTGAGTCTAAATTTAAGTCAGAGTTGAAGATACTCTTAGTTTAGAATCGATCTTAACTTTTTAACACTAAATTAAAAAAAAAAAATCGTGTGTAACTTGAATGAAATTGCAGACCGGATATGCTTCATTTCTTGCTTTTTTTAATAAGAAGACAAAAGATTAAGTCAAAGGTTAGACTCTTTTAGAGGTTGTATGTGGGTTTAGGTATCTTGGCCGTCTGAACTCTCCTCTGAAACTCTGTTGAGCAATCATTATTGATTTTTTATGAGTAATTATATTTGTGTGATGAATTTGTGTTTTTTAATAAAAAAATACCGAAATCCCACATCGCTGCGGCCTGAGTTTTTTTTTTCATCAACTCTTTCAAAGGTTATGCAATTTTGGAGATGGTATGTGGACTTGGGTATTTCGCCCTTCTGGACTCTCTTATAAAGCTCTCTATTGAGCGGTTTGCATTAATATTGGGTGAATAGTTATATTTGTGTAATGAATTTATGTTTATAAAACACACCAAACCAAGCGGCCTTTGTGCCAAATTGATAGATTCAAGATAGCATTCTTATGGCGAATGAGACATTTCATTTCCTCGAGATAACGGAGAAGGGGAAACTGTGGGATATGCTTGTCAAAATTGATTTGAGCAAAGCATATGATTAGGTGGAATGGGACTTTTTGGAGACAATGATGCTAAAAATGGGGTTCCTTGCTAAATGGGTGCATGTAATCATCCAATGTGTTACCACAGGCACAATCAATGGACAAGCAAGATGCGAATTATGTCCATGAAGAGGATTGAGGCAGGAGGATCCACTATCCCTATACCTCTTCCTTCTAGTTGCAGATGTCCTCTCCATAATGACCAAGAAAGGAGTGAACGAAGGTTCCTTAATGGGTATTAAGCTAAGAAGGTAGAGCCCTATACTGTTGGCTATATGTTGGAGAGAAATATTAAGAGATTCTAATTAAGTCTATAGTGCAAGTCATACCGAATTATTCAATGTTGTGTATTGTTTTTCCAAAAAAGTTATGCGACAAATTGGATTTCTATGTGAGGCAATTTTGGTGGAGAGATACAAATGATAGATCCAAAACCCACTGGAGGAAATGAGATCAGATGACTATGGTGAAAGGGCTTGGTGGAATGGGTTTTAGAAACTTACGATGCTTCAACAAGGCTATTCTGGCTAAGCAGTGTTGGCGACTTATTCAAAATCCCAGTTCCTATTGGGCAAGGATTCTACAATCAGTATACCTTCCCAATGGGGATTTCATGAATGCCAGAAAGGGATCATACCCTTCATGGACGTGGACTAGTCTCTTACGGGGGAGGAAAATACTCTCAAAGGGATTGTGATAGCAGGTAGGCATCGGAACTAGTGTACATTTTTGGGAGATGATGACCAGCGGTCACACCAAGTTTGTAAGTCTGACAATCTACGACCAAAATCATCCTTCAAGGCTATCATGTCAGTGGCTTTCTCATCCTTGAGCCGTGCATTTAGGGCACTCGTGGGCGTCTCATAAACGCTCGGGACCCTGAGCATTTAATGGGGTCTTTCAGACATTGAATAGTGTCGATCATCGAGTGGAGCGTACTAAACATTTATGGCCAAGTTATCGAGCATTAATTGTGATGTTCTCAAGATGTTATTTTGTAGTTCCACGTCAGTAAGGGTTATGTCTTTTGCCATCATTCACAGGATCTATTACTAACCCCGATGTTGACGTGACAGAAGAGTTTTTTGTCCACTGCCATATGTCAGGTCAATCAATGTGTACATAATAAGTATTTCAAGGTGAATAAATATTCAGACACCCTTCTTGGTCCCGAGGTATGACGGGTCCAATGACATAAGTAGTCATCAGGCTAAAGATCTTCCAAGGTTTAGAGAAACCACGCCTTATTGTGCTCGGCCTGAGGTAGCTTCGGGGATCACTACTATTACATCAAAGAGATCCACGTATCAACGTATGACTGGCGCGCCACTCATGTCCCGTCAAGTACTATTACTATCATTAAAAGTTTACGATGAGCTTCAATTTTCCACTATCTTTTGATTGCTTTCATGAAGAGTGCTCAAAGTTTTGCTTAATTGGCGGAGATCTTGTTTGATACTTTCGTAGGGGAAAGAACCTGTCGTGATCATGGTTGAAGGTAAAAAACTGTTCAGATGATCCCCATAAGGTCTTTGAGATATTAGTTATTGGATACTGATTAGAAAAAGAGATGGGAAGACAGAGATGGGCATGAGCTGAGAGTGACCAAGTGGAAGCTGTACACTATTATGCCAATCAACGGGTCAGATTCCTTTTGAACAGGGTTCAAATCTATTCAAAAGATTTTAATCCGAATTTGATTAGAATATGTGACGTAATATTTTTTTTACAAGCTATATCTAGTTCGAAAATCTTATCCAAATAATTTAATTTAGTTGGAATGTTATCTCGTGATTCCACGTCAGTAAGGGTCATGCCTTCTACTATCAGGATTCGTTTCTAGTCTCGATGTTGATGTGACAAAAAAAATCGTTTTTCTTCTTCCATGAGTGCGATTATACTAGTAGTAATACACCGGATCTCATTATACTTCCTAGGGGTGTCCTTGTGTTGCACCCTTTTAAAAATGAATTAGGTATAGGTAGAGTGTGTATCTATTAAAACTCGACATGAATCAACCTCGATACTATTGACAGCCTAACGACGATAACATAGCGTCACCATTACCTTTAATACTACGTGGTGTTCAATATTTACTCCCACCTATTACTTTTAAGAACTTAATTTAGTTAAATTTTTCCTATGTGCATCTAAATTTCATCTCATTCGATTTTGTCATATACTTAAACATCTGTATATATGTAGCTTGGACCTTAGCATAATCAGACAGGTGCCTGTATATTCAAATACGAATATGAATTGTCGAAGAAAATTTTAGATCTGTATACGATAATCTAAAATCGATTCAAAATTCGATGTATTGATAGGTCTATTAGCGACACAAAAGAACTAACTAGAACAATGTTGACCTTTTTATTTGCTTAGTTAACATAGCCCAAGTGATCTCACCCATCTATTTGGGCATCATTTGGTGCCCATTTTCACCAGTAGAAGAATCATTGACATGGAAAAAAGTGGTTTGTAGAGAAAGGCTGAAGGGCTTCTAGGTGTCATACATCTTGACAAAAGTTGTTAGGTAAAATATCTTTTTAATGCAACTCAAGATCTATTTACAAACAATCACATAACTTGGTGGACAACTTGGCAATAAACCCCTTGTTCATAACCGGATAAAAAGAATGTTTCTTTTCGAGTCTGAATATGTTTAAGTTCGGATCGTTTGTGATTGTCAAGCTCCATTCTGGCTGAACTCAGCTGACAAACTTACGTTCTTCAAGCTCAATTTGGTTGAAGCTTGCAAACATTCAACCCAAAACCTAACTCAATTTTTCAAAAAAAAATTCTGAAATTTTAACCTTAGAACATCTAATTGATTTAAAATAACCAATTTTCCTCCAAAAATCAATAAAATCAACCCGTAAAATCAAATCTTTGAAATAAGGGTTGTGTATGATCCGGAGCTCTTTGACGATAAAATTGGAATTATTCGTAGATACAAATCTATTCGAACCGATACGAGTTTACTCAAGCCAAGCCACATGTTTCTTGAAAGTGGTTCATTTACGAACAAAAGTAAAAAAAATCAAATCAGACGAGGCTCATATCATTAAACTCGAGTTATTTAGATCATTTAACATTTCAAGCTCAAGTCTATTCTCAGAGTCACATAGGAGATTTATTCGGGAAATTATCAAACACATGCAAAGAGAAGATTAGTCGAGTACTTTATGATGTCTAGAAGTCTCCTAATAACCACAAAAACATGTTATCATAAACGTGTTTGACAATTCTTTGTACTCGTAGAATTGAAGGATTGTATGATTTTTTTTTATTTTTTTATTTTTATGACAAGAAATCTCTTCTAGCAGGTCACATGTAACAACTAGTTGTAAAGTAAATTCCAAATATTTGTGGTCATATCTTAATGACAGGTATGACTTAAACATACATGTCGCCAGCAAAAATCAAACTCAAGACATCCAATCTTACGATCCGTCCCAAATTAACCCACATCATTGAAGGCATTGTAGGACTGTCCTTTTCAAGGATGATTAGGCAGGTAAGTTTTTTTTTTTTAATTTAACAGTCAAGAGTGTTTAAGCCAGCTTACACGCACCTCGATTAATTCTCATCCCAATTCAGTCAAAAACAAGTCATCTATGTAAGAACTAACGTATTCATGAGAGATAAATTCCTCATGATCTAACCCAAGAAATTGCCAAAATTTAAACTCAGGACATTAGTTTTACAGCTCATAGTGTTACCACTTTTTTTTTCATAACTGTTGCCACTTGAGCTACCTCTTAGAGTTAAGACTCAAGGGCGGAACCAGAATTATATTTTAGTTGGGGCAAAAACAAAAATGAAAAAGATAACCGGTTGATATTAAAATAAAAATTCGCAAATCTCCATTAATAAGGACAAAATTAGGTGTAAATTTCACACAAAATTTCTAAGTTCAACTATGAGAAGAATATTAACATCCAACACTTAACTAACTATATAAAAATTAAAACCAAAATCATGTCGGCGTAAATAAACTATGAACAGACGAAAACAGTAATATTTTTATAGCACATTTCAACTCAACCATTTATAAAAGAAAAACACAACAATGTTTCAAATCTTAAGAATTTGTCTATAATTGATCAATTCTCATAGATATTTCAAAACAATTCCTTTTACTCTTGTTAAAAAATTGACGTGTTTGGAAAGGCATAAACGCTTTTGAGTTACCATATTTTATCATTCATAACATTTGTTTATGTGTTACTGAGTTTCAAACTACTAATTAACGAAAAATGAATTAGGGACAATAATACAATTATTTTTTTTAAAAAAAAATATGAGGATGTATTAAATAACAGAGGTATTGTCTTTGATCGATATATGCGAGTTGCTAAATTTCACATATGTTTTACTTAGTCTAATAATAAAATATTTGTTTTACTAGATTAGGTGACTACTAATTTAGTGAAGATAAAAAAGACGAGAGGCACTATAAAAAAAATTTCAAAAAATTAAGCGGGGCAATGAGATAAATTGGGCATAATTTTATTGGCATAACAGTGTATGGGTGAAAATCTCACAAAAATCAGTGGGGGCAACTGCCCCCATATCCATACACATAGTTCCGTCCTAAGTTAAGAGGACGGAACTTACAAAGTATCGTCAATAGTACCGATACAAAAATTATAATTTTTAAGGTTAAGTTATAAGTTTTTAAAGGTGTAAGTTACAACTTCAAATGACATGATTGATCATAAAATGTTATGATCAATATTGCATTTTCCATAATCGATCATGGGTATTTGTGATTGATCATGACCTTCTCTTAAACAGTTGTAACTTTATCATAAAAAATAGTAACCAGGGACACTAGTACTAAAAAAAAGAAAAAAAAATTAATAACGTAGTGTTTTCCTAAAAGGACACGATTCTTCATCCACCAAAGTCTACATCAACACAATTTATTGTTCAAGTGTTCTCGTGGAATTTCAAAATTTAGCGTGGTCAAGTAAAATTGGTGGGTTCAATAGTTAGAAGTGTCCGAGCCAGTTTACGTACATCTCGACTAATCTCTACCCCGATCCGATCAAAAACAGATCATCCACGCCTAAACAAGAGTATTCATGAGAGATAAATCTCTTTCGCCCCAAAGAATTACCAAAAATTAAATTCAGGACGTCTAATTTTACAGTTCGTCTCTACTATCACTTGAACTACCCGTGTGGTTAAGTTAAAAGGAGAGGATACGTCATCCACCAATGTCTACATCAACACAATTTTTTGTTAAGTGCTCTCAAGGAATTTCAAAATTTAGCGTGGTCAATTAAAATTGGAATTTTAGAAGCAAGAAGATACTCCCCCCCTCTTCAAATTTCTATCTAGTCGTCCTATTTCACTATCACACAGAAACGTGAAGAGACTGAACTCTTAAGTAAAGTCACATTAGAGGCTTGACTTTTCATTGCTTGACATGAGTTCTTATCCTCCTTTATTGGTCCTTTAAGCCCTAAAGATTTTAGGGTTCTTCATAGAGTATGTAGGATTAAGTTCCCACTTTTCAATGGTGGTAGGTCCATTGAATTAAAAGGCATCACCCTCAAAAAAAAAAAAAATTTGTATCATTACAGGGAAAGTCTACCATATCTTATCTCCCGCTACAATTTTTTATAATAAAATTATACCTTTAAAAAGAAAAATTACAACTGCTCAAAAAAATACCATGATCAATCAAGGACACTCATGATCAATCATAGACTTTCGGTATCAATCCAAACCCTCCATGATCGATCATATGTCATTTAAAAGTTGTAACTTTCACCTTAAAAAATTATAATTTTCGGTATGCTACTGCCGACCGTACTTAAGCCTTTCCCATCATTCTAATTCTCTTACAGAAACTCAAAGTGTTTGTTTGGGACAATCATCTTTTGTTATTATTCTCCTTTCACCCTAGCAGCCAAGTGAAGACAGAATTTGTCAATTCCCTTCATTTACTTGATGCAACATGCCAACAAAACACAGACAACAAAGAAACGTTAAAGAACCGTCTCAATTACACGTTTTTTGAACTCATGACTACAACTCAAAACTCTAAATTCACTCAATAATGAACAAACCATGTGCAAATAGTGGATTAAAGATTCTCTTATGGACAGCTAAAGTTAGCATCTCGAGATAATAATTGTAAAATCTTTTTATTTGAACAATCCTCACACGTTAAATCGGCTATCATTTCTTTGTGATAGCTACAGAACATCCCTACAACTACAGAACTGTCTGTCTCAATTACGTGTCATTTCAACTTGTGACTACAACAGATTTTCTGATTACAGAGAATAATTGACAAACCATGAGGCATCAAGCACATCAAGAGTCTCAAATGATAATTAAACTTAGGATCTTGAGATAATATCTTTAGAAAAATATTCATCTCCGACCCATTAAAAACTCTAATTTAAAACTACTAAGCTCACCCATTAGTAACTAACTCGACCCCATTATCGTATTATTTTATTACTCCCACCCTCTTACATATCATACACTTTCCTCTCTCTCTCTCTCTCTTTGAAAAGCAGTTGGAGACAACATATGCATATTTATCATGAAGATGGCCAGAGAAGCTAGTACACAGTTTAGTATCCAACCCATGATTTGCTTCCAAATGAAACAAATATTACTTTGTCTCAGTTGATTAAGGGCTGGAAGCTTTCCCATTGACAGTAAATAAGAAATTTCATTAACAACTATTCAGCCCGAGACGGTGAAGGGGAATTACAAGATGCTTAATAATTTGATGCATTTCCTGTTACAGTGACCTCATCCTAATGTAACAGAGTTAGGTCAAATGCTATGTTCTTTGTCCAAGCTCAGATTAAAACAACGAATAGGAAAAAAAAAATGGGGTGGGAAAGTGTATAATTGACATGTACAAAGGGGCAAAAATAATTTACCAACATGCTAATCGGATTAACTTAATCATTAATGAAATAGGTATAGAAAAAGGTGACTTTAGTGAGTAATAGAGTGGATAAAGAATGCAGTGGACTTAGTATTCTTACGATAAAGAATCTAATAAGGTCGGGATGAATATTTATAGGGTCGAAATACAGCCACCCAAAACAAAAATCTTTGCATCAACTACAATGCACCCACTTGATGGACAGCTCAATGCCTTTGTGAAAATATTAAAGCAACAGTTGGATTGTAATGTCGAAGAAAAAATGAGCATTTATTTATGCGAAGGCCACCTCAAAATATTGCTGGGACCCCATGGATGTGAAGAATTGAACTTAGCTAAATTATTCTCTTTCATGTGTGCAACGTATATGATGTACTACAAGGAGAAAACCGTATATGGTGTACAAAACCTGAAGACAGTTACAATATTTAAAGTCTAACAGCAGAAAAATAGATTTTTTAGGCAAGTAAATGTATACATAATATATATCCCCGTAAATACACCAAAGTATCAATTATTGGGTTTGCTTCTTTTTTTCCTTTCCTTTTTTGGGAGGGGTGGGGGGAGATGGGGGGTCGAATCCCATACCTATGGCGTAAGATGTGGCTCATAGGGACGTGGATTTTGCTGCTTTCCTACACCATCCTCGATGCTGCATGCACAGACCTACTTCCCACCCTTGCTATAACTATCTCGCAATGTGACAGTCCGATTGAAGACGAGCTTTTCAGATGTGGAATCCTTATCAACCACAAAATAGCCTAGGATGACAAATGGAACCAAATAACAATCAGAGAGAATAGATAACAACCCTTACTTTGAGGCAATATTGATGAAATTGGTAAAATGGATAACATGAAACCACCATCGAAGTTATAGAAAAACATATCATAAAGTTAAATGAAAAATGTAATCCAAATATCAAAATGTGTAACGAAGTAAAGAGCGAATGACAGGTATTAAATGATACCCAAAAAAAAAAAAAACTACACACCCCCAAAGTTAAAACTTATTACAGTCTACCTCTCAGTATCTAAGCAATTACAGGTAATCTCACTCAACTAACGATGAGAATGGAAACAATGCCATGGTCATTGTACCCTTTTGTCAAATTCAACCCAAACCCACCAGGCCAACCCACCCACGCACAAATATACCCTCCCTCCCTCAACTAACGATGAGAATGGAAACAATGCCATTGTCATTGTACCCTTTGGTCAAATTCAACCCAAACCCATCAGGCCGACCCCACCCATGCACAAATATACCCTCCCTCCCTCCCTCCCTCCCTCCCTCCCTCTCTCTCTCTCCCCCTCTCTGTGCAACATGTGATTCTGTGTTGCAGGGTTTCATGGATTTAGTGGTGGTACTGGAGTGGTTATGTGGGAAAAGGGGATTCGAGTGGTGGAGGTGATCCATGGGGTTTGTTCTGGTGTAGCAAAGGAGGGAAGAGGTGTTTGTGAGTTTGGGGTGGGGTGGTTCTTGTGGGTTGGTACCTTGGTGGTGATTGTGTGGGAATTTTTTTGGTTGGGGAAGGGGAGGCAAAGGGGGATCACTACCGACATGAAAAGGGGTTCAACAACAAGGAGGAGCTGTTCAATTTTTTTTTAAATAATTTTAGTTAATTATAAGTTGTGTTCAAACAAAGGTGAAAATAAAAACTTTTAAAAAAAACAAAAAATCGACTATAACAAAAGTTAAGGATTTCCGGGAAATTTTGGTGACATCAACCAAATTTGGAGTAACTAACTGGACAGGATTGAGTTTCAAAATTTAATAAATCAAACCTCATTACTGGTTTGTACGACATACTCTAAATAAATTGATAAGTTTCAAATGTCTTTTAGTGTTTTCTGAAGTGTAATAATAATCACTCTAAACAAAGAATGAGAGGGGGCAGCAGCTAGCACCTGAATTTATTACTCAACCAAAACAGCTCACCAAAAAATATTCTATTCTTAAATATCTCCAGACATTTTAGTCTTACCCCATTCACATAATAACAATATCAAGCTCAAGTCTGATTTATTTCATATCTTGTCTTGAACTTCAAATTTTGGCTCTATTGGACTTCAAAAGAAGATACAAAATGAAAAGGCAGATAATAGGATATAAGGAAATCAATAGGGCAAATGCTAGAATCTAATACAATTATGTCACACTAATTTTATTGACCAGCTGCATTTGATAACTAACACCAACACTAACAGCTACAGGGTTCGGGGACCTACCAAGCCTTTCAAACTGAAATCTGTCTCCGACTGCAGCATCTCCAAGTGAAGGAACAGCATACGCATCTGGGACCACAACTTTAGAATGGGGGTTCAGATCACCAAGCCAATCATCGAGTTCAGCAGGATTCTGGTATCATTAACAATAATTACTCAGATTTCATAATACTTCAGCCCCCGCCAAATGACAAAAAAATAAAAAAAACTACGAAAAAGGTAAAGGAAGCCTCAAAGAAGAAAAGATATACAACCTCAGAAAGGAACAATTTGTCAAACAATCTGACCTCCACCTTCAGTGGATTGATTCCAGCTGAAGGTTCTGCAACCCAGTGAAGAACCCCCTGCACAAAAGAATATGTAAAATGAAAACCATCAAGGGTTTTGCAACCCATAAAGAAGCATTCGCATTTTCTAACAGTCAATTTCAGTATGATGAGTACCTTTGGCTTTGTTTTTTTGGAAGGATCATACTTGGCCCGGATCTCAAGAACAGTCTCTTTATCATCACCAAGTATTACTTCGGTGCACGTTATAGGAAATGCATATCTGCATGCAAAACGAAATTTTCAGAACTGAGCGCCTGCATAAAAAGTGGATAAGAATATATTAATTCGAACATTTATCAACCTGAGGAGGACAGATTTGCCTGGAGCTAGCCCAAAGTAATCTTTAGAATCTTTCATCCGAAAATCCGTGTGTTCAATGTATACCACACTAGAAAACGGAACCTATGTTGAAAGCAGAAAAGGTAAAATCAGATGAAAGATTAAAACATCCCGCACGTGCATTAATATTTGGCATAGATATAAGAAAGAAACAGTCAATGTAATTAAAATTTTCATTTAATGCTGACAATTAAGCTGTCAAACGGACATGGTCATCACACATTATTCCTAGATATACATACGAGTTTGTTAGAAATCCATGTTTACCTTGTAAAAGGACGATACATCATCTGTCTGAGCATCAGGCCATTTCTTTGCATCAAGATCCATTACTGAGCCTGCTTCCAAGTTGGTAATAACAACCTGAAACACAGAAGAGTTGGTCAAAACACATATAAGTTGGTTCCCAGATGCTAAATAGACAAGATACCCACCTTGAGTGGATTTAGCACAACCATTGTGCGAGGAGCTGTTTTGTTTAGTTCTTCCCTTATGTGATACTCGAGGCGGTCCAAACGTATCACACTAGAATCACTGCAGTATATGGTATCATTAGTACAACATCATTAGATACATAACGTCAAATATTATGCAAAGTTTACTGCATGACTGAATACTGTCCACAATTTAACCTTCTAGTGATTCCAATTCCTCGAACAAAAGCATTGATTGAAGTTGAAGTAACACCTCTACGTCGCAATCCAGCTAAGGTCATCAGACGAGGATCATCCCAACCATCAACCCACTTCTGTGTAACAAGACGATTTAGCTGCAGCAGAATACCATGGTCAAGCATGACTTATGCCATAGAATAATGGAGTACATCAGAAAAAAGAACTAACCCAGAATTCAATACGTGATGTTCAGTTCTTTAGCCCCACCTTACGCTTAGACATCACCGTGTTGGTGACATTCAGACGAGAGTATTCCCATACATAAGGTTGGTAAAGGCCCAGTACATACAGTAACCAGTAGTAGGAAGCTCGACGTGTCTCAAATTCAAGTGTGCAGAGCTGCAAAAAAAAAAAAATGCAAATGAGCATTAGAAAAATGATAAACAATAGTAATTTTATTGGAAAAAGATATAAAATCAATAATGCAGAGTTAAAAATGTATAATCAAAGGGCAGAGAACATCTGTCGAAAAAAAAGGGCAGAGAACAGAGAAAATTGAGTCTGCATAGGCTCATCATGAACCCAATGGTACATGAGAGGGGTCCCATAGAGACATGGAAGGACAAAACAATATGTATTAGCATACAATATCAACTTCTCAAGGCAGATGGGGCTTTTCTCCGGGGAGGTGTGGGTTAGGAGAGAGGGGGGGGGGGGGGGGTTATCAAGAATTAAGGTTTCCATTAAGATGCTTTGCACTTCTATTCTTTCCATTTCAGTAAGATTTTTCAGTTCAATGCCAATGAGAAAACATCTTCTTATATCAGTCATAGATTAAAGTAAACGGCAACAGAAAAAGAATATCCACCAAAGTAAAGGTACAAACCGAGTGGGTGATATTTTCGAGAGAATCTACAATGCAATGGGCATAATCATAACTTGGATAGATACACCACTTGTCTCCTGCATGCGGGTGAGGAGTAAACTGCAAAACAGAAAGTCAAACCACTGAAATTTGTGTAACTCCTTGAGTTTCATCAACCAAAGATTCTTGGGCAAGCACACTTGCCTTGATACGATATGCAATAAGGTCGTACATATTGCCATTATCACTCTGCATGTCCTGTTTCATTCTAAGTGTCGCATTGCCTTCTTCAATCATCCCTCGTTTCATTTCATCAAACAGCTTCAATGATTCTGCAATCGGTCTATCTCTCCAAGGACTGTTCATCTTTTTCTCCCTGTACTCCTTTATCTCTTCAGGTGTCTGGATGAAATGGCAAAGACTAATCATGTGATATAGGTGAATTCTACAAAATGCATTATGTCCAAAATAGGCCAGTATAAATAGCATTGTTGCTTGTAAACCATCTCTCATCCGTGTAAAATTGGATAACCTACATAAATAACCTTACAACTCAATAAATCAAGCCGAAAGAAAGAAAGATGAAAAACAAATAAAGGAATAAAACAGAAGGAAAATGAGAAGACTGCTCAACGTGCAAACATTCAAACCACTCCCATCATCAATCAACACTGCAGGTATTATCTGGGCCCGACAAGACACCAAAATAGAAAGCAGGTGCGTGTAGGTTGTCCTAACACAAAATAAAGGCAGCAAAGGAAGATGTCTTTCTATCCTGTATTAATGAAAATCTTCAGGCAATCAATCTTTATAACGTGTTGGAAAACAACCTGGTGATCGACATAAGCATGACCCCTTTGTATGAGCTCCACTGCTAGCTCATAAAGCTCTTGGAAATAATCACTAGTGTAAGTGATCTGCAAAATTCCAACAACTATTAGAGGTTGCCAAGGCACAACAAATGGTAAAAATGTAGACACAAAATACACCTTAAATGGCTCCCAGCCCATCCATCGTACAATTTCTTCAATATGATCAATATATTCTCTCTTCTCAGCTTCTGGATTGGTATCATCGTACCTAACATTGTCACAGAGAAGCCTCAAATTCAGAAAACAAGGACCGACAAAAATTTTTTTCCCCCTTTTCAGTTTAACAATGGCCAACCTCAATGATGATTGGCATTCAATTATATAGAATTAAACACTTTTACCTCTTAGGTGTTAAAATTTCAAAAGGGCAGAAGGCCATTATGGGGTGGCATCAACAGAACAAATTCTCTGCTAGAAGCCTAGAACCCAAACTGCCCCCACATAACTGTAACAATAAAACATCAGGAAAAGTTTTCCTCCTATATGAGACTCAACTCAAGAAGGCTCAACGGTCCCAAACACAGCCCGCTGCTGTCCCTAATGCCTATGAAATCAAGTTCCTTCCTTCTCTGGAAGGAATTTTCATGTAATCTAAACCTACCAAAATAAAAATCAAACATCTAGCAAATAATGAATGTTGATCGTGAAGATACCCGCATTAAGCATCTAATATTCAAGAAGCTTCCATGGAGGACCCCCAATGTTCAGCATCTCAAGTAAGTTAAGACATGCAAACTAATTTTGTGTTCCTAATTTTTTGTGTTCTTGCTAAATGACACACAAACTGCTGTACGGGCCAGTGACATGTTTTGTGCCATCAGATATATATGGGATGTGCTGCACCAATTCATGCCATTTTCTCACCTAACTGTCATACCATGTCTATTTTATTGTCATAATTTTTTATGCCTAAGGAGGAGTAACGAAAAGGCAAGTGATGGAAACAGAGACATATTAGTGCATCCAAGTATAACTATTACTGATAATTGTAATGACGAAGTAATGCTAAATAAAGCAACAAAACATAAAAGATATTCTCAGTGAGAGTCAAATTACTTGGTCAACAACTAAGCAACTTTTCTTTTCTTTGGGTTTTTTTTTTTTTTTTTTTTTTTGGGGGGGGGACAAGTACTTGGTCAACCCTATGATTGTCTCATTGTTTAAATATAGTCATTTTCATCAGAAGACCGACACATTTGAAATCGAGCCAAACGTGAATATTAGAAACTTGGAAAATGAAGATTCTCACCTCAGATAGCAGCATCCACCTCTTTCTTCTGCCAAACCAAAGTCAATGAACATAGCCTGTGCAACAGGTCATAAGATGAGGACAAGAACAATGAGCCTCATAAATTATGATGGCCCAAAGTGTCTCAAGAGAAAGATGACACCTACCTTTGCATGACCTATATGCAGATATCCATTTGGTTCTGGTGGAAATCGTGTATAAACTTTTTTTCCAGTTGCATTTAAATGTTTTTCAAGTGTTTCCTTTGAATTGCAAGCTCTCAACACAGACTGGTCACTAAAACATATCTCTGTATGCACCTGAGAATCAACAATATCGTTATAGATCTTAAGATCATAACAAATCATTAAATGCAGTTGAGGCAGTTAAAAGATTCAACGTTGATCTTAAATACAATGAACTTTCCATTCAAAATTTTGAAAAGAATGCATAGAAACAATAGTGACGCATAGAAAATCATATAGAAACGTCTGGCAAACTAATTTCCTCAAAGACATTCGAATTTTTAGCAATGAAGTCACTAATGCAATTTTCTACACTTAAACCAGCAAGAAGTAAACCAATATACTACTGTTGCATAAATTCTTTAGGCGATAAAGGGAAAAAGGAAAGTCTAAATTTGAAGTAACAAACAGGTCCACCAATCAAGATATATTCATCTTGATAATCTTGCCTAGCTTCAATTTTTTGTATTTTTTTGTATTTTTTATAATGGAGAGTCATCAAAACTACGCACCCCAAGAAAAAGCTACAAGCAACCCCTAAATATGTGCAACCACCCTCAAACCACGCGTATCGGGTAAACCATATATTGTAAGAGTTGCACTTAGAACCTCAAGTCAGTAACCCCTAAAATATTTTCATCCAAGCTATCCTAACAAGTTGGCATTATGTTATATTTACCACAATTTTTTTCAAGACTCGTGCATACTAAAAGGGTAAAAAAATACACTCCGTCGCTAATGTAATAGATCAATATTAGAATCAAAAATAATAAATAGTAGAATAAAAAAGGACTGTGAAATGAATCAATCAAATACCTTAAAATTTTCCTCTGGAGAAGGGAATATTAAAAACGGATTAAGTTCTTCTTCAGATGGTTGAAGCGGGGGAGTGTCTTCAGAAGTAGCTTTGTCCTATGGAAGTGCAAATATAAGCAAAGGTAAGAGGAAAAAGATTATCCATCTTCTAAGAAATATGTCCAGCAACAGTGAATAGCCAGGCAGCTTTGCTCACCTCTATTTTCACAGGCTTCTCTTTCTTCTTTTTCACAGGTTTCTCATCATCTGCAGCAGTTCTTTCACCAAGTAATGCATACAATTTGCCATCTATGAGTTGCTGTTACAGATGGTATCATAAACAGAAAACAAGAGTGAAAGAATGGTTAAAATAAGTTAATAAGCATGTTCTTTCATAAAATAACTCAATGGGAACTCTTGATTTTATTTGCTAATGAGGAGAGAGAAAGGAGGGGAGTAAAATATTACCTTGACAATCTTTGGATCAGCCCATGGCTGCCTCTTTCGGACATGAGCAAACAGTTCACCAACTAGAGAAGAAAATAAAAATGATCAGAAAGTGTAGATCAGAGATAAAACATGGCCTTACAAGGGGAATGCTACAATCAATTTCGCCTTAACATTTTACTTACGATCTCCACCTCAACTAGCAATCAAGCCCACACTTGCTGTAAAACTTACCAATGTGTCATAAGAGTATATGCAAGACCATCCAATTATCTTATGAAGGCATTATTATAAAAACCATCTTTTTTTGGTTTTTTTTACTAGTTGTAAAAGCCATCTGATTCTAAGGCCTACAGCAAGCCCATGAGTGTGTGAGTGGGGGATTCTTATTTCACATAATAGCTACCACTTCTTGTCCAGTGTGACACAATACTAAATACAAGTGTCACTCAAAAAATCATCAAGGACTTGTTATTAATTGTAGCTAAAGCTATACTCAGTCTTCAGAGCCAGCATCCCAGAGTGAGATGCACGTATTGCTTAGACTTAAGCAGCCACTTGTCTGATAGAAAACACGTTGGTAAATGTTCAGCATTTCTGTATTTGTCCACTATCTAAATTTTTTGCTGTCAATGATCTCTTTAACCCACATTTTAAACCCATTTACCCACTAAAATATCCAAAAAAAGTCATTAAAGATATACTTCAATAATATCATTACTCATTCCCCACCTCCTTTTTCTCTTTTTGAGTCAGAATTGAGATCTATTGCTCTAATATCAATCACCATTACAACCAGCACATGCAATACATGTGCTTGCAATTGGAATAAGTATAGGATGTTGAAATGATTTTCTTGTGTATTCCAACAGTGAAGGAAGATAAGGTATTTTCTTAAAAAAACAAAAGTGAAAATTGTTAGAATTTGTATATAATTTCAGTTGTGCAATTAGGGCCATATTCACAGGAGGATGCCTACATAGCTAGGTCATAGTGTTGCAAAAATCCAGTTACCAACATTTAAACCTAGGTGGGTAAAATTCATGCAGATTCACTTGGAGATGCAAATGAGTTCATGTACATCGATCAAATTAGTAAATGTACCATTAGGCTAAATAAGGTTGCTTAAAAAATCATCTGCCTAAGAATTGTGAACCATTAATACCTTTTAACATAGTAGTTCATGTCCCATCATCTACAACATTAACTTGAAAAATTCCCCAACAATAGATGAGCAATGTGCGAATCTTGTTTATACTATGACAACATCCCAGAGCAAATATATATATGATATGAAGGAAAACAATCCCTAACCATTTGTACGATAGCGCTGCTCCAAAATTGCATTCTTGTTCTCCTCAAATATCTCATTGATAGTGCCTTCTATTTCTTCTACAGAGACCTCAACTCCTGTTTGCAAAGGGAGAGTTCAGCATCTAGCACTCGTGAGAAAGAACCAGATGAATAAAGCAATCTTCATTCAAGCAAATTTAAGTGAAGCAATGAGTCTCAAGTCATACTTAACTCACGAACCATTTCTATAAATAGCCAAAAAAGTATAGCATAACAATTTTGAAATCAGTCTCAGCCTGATCACGTAATTCCCTATAATCTCCAAGATAAAATGAAAGAAAAGTGTCGCTCTGCAACAACTCCCGGTACCAAGACAATAGGATAATTTAAAGAAACTGCAAAATGCTAAGATGAATAATTTAGTTAACTGTACCAATTCCCAACAGATACATTTCCCATACACAAGAAGCAAGCTTCCACATTCCACGTAGAAAGCAAGTCAAAACATGGTACGCCCTCCCTTATTCCCACTTCGAAGTACAGATATTCACACCTGGATTGTTTTGCCTACTGCTTTTCCGTTCTACAATTTTTGTGGCTATTCTTTTCGTACAACTGTACAGATACCAAAGAAACATGTATATTGTTTTTTTATCACAAGTCTCCAGCACAAAGAATGTCAAGAGCACAAAGTACCACATCATTGCATAACAGGCACAATCATCCAGGTAAAACAGTAAGTACAGGGATCATAGAACAATAAGCACAATCAAAATAAAAATGAAATTTGGTTCATACACACACAACACAGGAAAAAAGAAACGGAGGAAGAGAGAGAGTTAAGGAGGAAAAGAAAACAAAAAGACAATGAATTATAATTCTAAATTTTAACTTTGCTAATTCACCAAACTTATGCTAATTTTCAGTGAAAGTCACGGGGAGGAGTTTTATAATACCAACGCCACAAGCCTCTTCAAATTCTGGGATATTCAAACTTTCGGAAGCAGTAGCCGCAAGAAATGAAAATGCAGCCTCTAACTGCGCTGGAGTTTTAATCTGCAAGAGCAAAAATATTACGTACTAGTAGAACACCAAAATGGGTTTTAAGTCAATAATTCAGATCTCACACCATGTTACAATCATGTAGTGCAGTAAAACATTAACTACATACAGTTATCTAATTATCTATAGAGTATAGTCCCTATTAGAAAAAACAGAATTCAGAGGGATAGAATCCCCAAACCTTTGCCAAGACAATATATTTCAGCAATGCAGGGCGATGCACAAGGGCATTTGCTGGGAACTTTGTAGCAACCTGTGATGTAAAAGGAATGTACCAGTTTCATGTTAATTTAATATCAGTAGCATATATATTAAATACGAAAATATAAATGAAAATAAATATTAGTATCAAAAAAAATATCCCAATAATGTGACCACTAAAGGAAAAAGCCTCGAGCACAAATCTTTCCTGATTGAACTCAATTCTAAGGTTACTTAAATTTTTCTTTTTTTTTTTCATTAAAACAGGCAAATCTAAAATGTGTAATTCTAAATTTGCTTACTGTGTAAAGAAGATTTCCAACAGTGCGATCACACCCATCAACTACAGCTGCCTGAAAACAAAATAAACAAGAACAGATATATTAGAGTGAGATATGAAGGCCTATCTCCTTATAAAGATACACAGCCACGTTAAGAGAAATCCGCCAATTGGATCCAAAATTAAAAATAGCATATCACAACCAGCAAATACAACATCGAAGAGAACCAATACATTTGGCTGCTCGCGAAAAATCAAGCATTGACATGAATTTCTCTCTTTTAGGCAATTTTTACCCAAAAAAAAAACTTAAGTACCAATCCTCAATTCTTCAGAAGTCCTAATTGGAATAAGTTCAGTATCGCAATGTGACTAACAACGTAGTTACCAATCCTCAATTCTTCTTCTATTCTCGAAGTCTTTATACAAACCCCTCAATTTTCCCGGGGAAAAACAAAGGACAAGTGAAATTACTAGGTCACTTACCCAATTAACATTCAATGTTTCCCTAAACACATGCATGGATATATGATTGAATTCAAAAATTCCTTGTCGAGAATGTATACCAAAAGTAAAACTCCTAGACTCACAGAGCCCATCACAGCTTTGTAGCTCAGTTCGACTGGGTTTTCCTATTATAAATTTTCTCTTTCCTCGTTCTTTATTTGCTACAAAACTGATTCAAAACGAATTGCGTGTTCGTGTCTCTGATTGCATGTGGTGATAGAGTCAAATAAAAATAGTACTACCTCGTGAATGACGGCGGTAAGACTGGTTGTGACCTTATTGTTGGCGAGGGTGTTCTTGGCAGTTCTTTCATCTAAACCGATCTTCAGGAACAGGTCCAGAGGCTGGTTCTCGCTGTTGCTCCCGTCCTTGACCACCATTTTCACACAAAACCAACCCTAGGGTTTTGGCGTCCGAATTGAAGTAAATATTTCGATTTCGATATAAACCCTAGTGAAGAAGAAGACGAAGAAGAAACCTTGGGGTTGGGGATGCGCTAAGGAAAGGTTCTGTGGGGTGTGTGATGGAGAGATTCTTTGTAACGGAAAGAGATTCTTTTTAGGACATGGTCTTGCGTAGAAATGAAGAGGGGGTCAAATTTGGAAACTTATTTCTGAGATATTTTATTTTGCATTTTTTTTTTGGGTCACAATAAAATAGAACTAGTTATTCTCTGTGTTTAAAGGCACGGAGTAATAAAAAAAATAACCAACAATAAACATATTTGAATTCACACTCAAAATCAAATTACAAACATATAAAAGAGATAAAAGAATTTAAGCACCAATCGTAGTGGGGTGAACGGTGGTAGTGGTAGTGGGCGACAGTGGTTATGGTGGGAGACAGTGATGGTTGTGGTGGGTGGTGACGACCGTGGAGGTGGTGGCAGTCGCAGGTAGCAACGGTAATAGTGGTGATGGGTTTTGGGTGACGATTATGATAGTAACAGCCGTGGGTGACGGTGGTGATGGACGACAATGATGGTGGTTGGCAGTAGTGGAGGTGGGGGCGATAACAATGGTGGGGGGGCGGTGGTAAGTGTGGTAGAGGTAGGTGACAGTGGGGTGACTGCAGTGGTGGGCGATTACGAATGGTGGTGGTTGGGAGTGGTAAGTGTGGTGGGGGTGGGTGACAGTGGTTGGTGGCGGTGGTGGGCGACGACGAGTGGTGGTGGGTGACGGTGGGCAACAATGGTGATAATGGGTGCTGATGGTGGGCGATAATTGTAATGCCCCAAAATCCACCCTGAAAGGCATTACTATGTACAAATCATCCAACCGTGAGAGCAACTAAAAATAACTATTTAAAACAACCAATCATTCATCCATCTAGTAAACAATAAATGCTAAAATCAATAAAATATTAAAACTTCTTCAACTTACAATTCAAACCAAACAGTATCTAGCAGCGGAATAATAAAAACTAGCTAAAACATTGTTTCATAAAAAAAATCTCTCAAACCCTCAACCAAAAATAGAACAGCTCTATCCCTCTAAGGTAGGATCCACATCTTGATCCTCCAATGACTCGTAATCAATTTACTCATCCACATTAACATCCTCTTCTATGCCAAAATCTGTAAGTGTGTTGTAGGGGGTGAGCAAAAACCCGTAGGAAATCTCTCTCAAATCCCAATAAGGTTATTAAAACAATAAAAAGAATGTCAGTCTCTTTTGAAAAATAACATATATAAATTTTGAAAGTAAAACAATGGCAATTGTAATGATCTCAAGTGTAAGGAATACAATAAATCAATAACAGGAATAAACATGCAAGAAATTAAAGCAATCAATAATTAACTCAATAATATCATCTCATATTCTCATGTATGTTGGTTCATCCCTATTTACATGTATGTTGGTTGCTTCTCAGGAATCTACACAACGATTCTACCTCGTTCACCCACCACAACCACATAATCTTAATCATTCCCCGCAGGGCCAAATCACAAACCACTTTAGGAAGAGTGTATACCGTTTCCCACGGTATTGACAAATCTTTATAAGGAAAGGTATGTCATCCCTCAGTCTCGAACTTACGTAAACAATAGTGGTTGCTCTCACAAACAACAATCCACTACAAGTGTTAGACAACCATCTCATCCCCACTGGGATAGACTAACCTCTAACACTTTACGGCAGCTCTCGGAGGCAATTCAAATTCATCACAATAAACCATACAAGAGATGAAACAACAACTTTCTCAACAACCACAATCTTAATCAATCACAATTTTCATTAACAATTCAAGTATAACAATTTCACAATTCTCAATATACTACAGTAATAAAGAATTAAAATATGCAAGAGATCATCTCAAGAAAACATTTATAATTTCGATATCAAAATTCTAGAGTTTAGCTAAAAATTACAATTTCTCGAAACAAAAACAAGTATTAGATAAAAACATGATTTAATCAAGAATAAGACTTTAGAAATCAAGAATCCATATATTTTTTTACAATAGAACGTGTATTTTGGAAAAACTAGGGTTTTGAAAATTCAAGAACAAGTATTCCGTGAACTCAAACATCTATTTTGTTCAAGACCATGTTCCAATAATAAAAAAACCAAGAAATCATGCATATTTATCATATAATAATCCATAAGATTTAAAACATACATAATTATACCCTAAGTCTCAATGAAAGAACTTGAGAAGAATCCCCTACCTCAATTCCGTAGTTTGTGTGTAAACCTAGCGTGTTTGATCCGTTCCAACGTGAAAATCCTTTTGAATGTTGTGTTTCTCCTTCTCTCTTGCTCTTTAGGGTTGCCTAGGGTTGAAAACTGATGAAAAATAGCTTAAGAGACGTTCTTAGGGTATTTATAGGGTGAAAAACGGAGAAAAACACTAAAACTGATCGGGGCTGTTTTTCGGGTAGTGTCCGAACGGTTCTTGGGCATCCAGACGGTGCTTGGGGCGTCCGGACGATACCAACTTTCTGTCCTAAATTAATGAGCAGTTTTACCCCATTTAGAAGTCTATTTAGGAAATTTTTGTGAAATACACTTTTGTAAACCTTGAAGTCTAGTTTCTCCTGTCCAAAAATCACCTCAATCGGAGTTCAGATTAAAAATTTATGACTAAAATACTATGATAGTGTCAAATTCCTTCCTACCCGAATTTTTTCTAAAATGCGGTTTAACTCCGAAATACTTTCTAACTTCTAATATACCTCATATTACCTCACCTAACATTTTTATTTTTACTCTTACAATCTATATAGTTCATGCTTATATCATTACATATATGAGCATTTCAAATTAATTACGTTACTATATAAAAATAAAAATGTGAGGGTTTACAATAATGGTAATGGGATGATGATAATAGTAATAAATATAAGAATAAGATGACGATGGTGGTGGCAGTGGACGATAATGGTAGCAATCAGTGGTAGGTGGCGGCGATGGTGGGGTAGTGAGGGTAGGGTGGGGTGGGGTGGGGTGGGGCAGTGGCAGTGGTGGAGGTGACGGTGGTGGGTTGGCGATGGTGATGGTAGTTATGATGGTCGTGGGGGTGATGGTGGAACGGTGGGGGTGGTAGGGGCGATGGTGGGGTGCAACAGTGGTGGTGATAATGGCATGGTGTGGCAGCGGTGGTGGTGGGGATGGTGGTAGTAGGGCAATGGAAGTGGTGGGGCGGTGGTGGTAGCGGTAATGATGGTGGTGGGCGGTGGTGGTAGTGATGATGGTGGTGTTGAGACGATGATAATGGTGATGATGGAGGTGGTATGGTGGTGGCAGTTATGGTGGTAGTGGTGGGGCGGTGGATATTGTAGGGTGGCGATAGTGGTGGTGGCAACGACGATTGTGGTGGGGCTGTGGGGGTGGTGGTTGTGGAGGTAGTAATGGTGACGGTAGTAATGGTGGTGGGGTTGTGGGGGTGGTGGTAGTAGAAGTAATTGTTGGACGGGTTTAAACACTACTTTTTTTTTTAAAATACTTATGATAAATAATTCCAAATTATTTACCCACTACCACATAATCTCCTATTAACTAAGTAGTAATTGTCCTTGCTGGAATAACAAAAAAAAAATGATAAATAAGAAAAATGACCATCAGCAGACACTTTCTTATTCAAATAACACTCTTAGCACTTTTGGATGCTTAATTCTCTCTTTGTACATTGTACATGGAAATTTTTTATTTTTTAATTACCATGCAAACTTATTAAAATTTTTACTTTATCCACCCATTTTGGTAGTTTCAAACTTCTTAGCCTCAAGCTTTTCTAAGAATGGCCCATGAATTGTGACGGATAAGGTTTTTATGAAATGGGGCACATTCTGCCTACTCGTTTGGTAAAGGATTATTGCACTTTTATGTTGGGCCGCCCCGGATAAATAATCAATATTACATGTAATTATTCAATATTTATCTCTTATAACTCTTATATCTCTCACTCTTTTTTGATCACATGCTAAAATTAAACACACGGGTAATCGTGTACAAGTCCAGTAGTATCTTATTATTTTGTATGAAGTTTAGAACAAACACAAAACAATATGATAAATTTGAAATAAAATTATCAAATTACGGCACTTATTTATTAAAGTACGATATTTTTTCAAAAAATGGGGTCAACAACCCTAATTTTTATAAAAAATGGAATCAACAAATTTTTTTTTTATAACAAAAATGAGACCAACAGCCCTGCTTTAAAAAATATCATACTTTCATAAATAAATTCAAAAATATCATAATTTAATAATTTTATTTCAAAATTATCGTATTTTGATACATAATTCCATAATTCACTGGGTAAAGGAATATTTAGAGGTATTCATGGGTCGGATTGACCCTACGGGTCCAATTATCCAGCCGAAAAAAAAAATGGACCCAAAATCCGATAGTTGACCCGTCTGAACTTGAGTCCAATATGGATTGGTTTTGCCCTCAAATACATTACCTAACCCATGAGCCCGCCCACAAAAACCCTTTAAAACTTGGCCCAAGAGCCCGCCCGCCCAATTGTTTGAAAAAAAAGTTACTATTAAAAATTTGGTGGTAATATATGACTCTACTTTATTTAAATAAAATTATTCATTATTTACTTTTTATCCATTTGGATTCTATTTTTAATTCAAAAATATAATTTATAAAAATATTAAGTTGAAAACTTTTTAAATGAAATTATATATATAAAAAAAAAGTTCGCCTAACAAGCCTACTCGCTAGTGAATGACTGATTGAGTTGCAAGTAATCTATTTCTACCCAAAGTTTGACATGACCCGTCCAATTACTCATTTGGATAGAAACTTAGACCTACCCTCCTTAATTCAACTCAAAAAAAATTTGTGGGGCTAACTCGGCCCGGGTTATGAACACCCTTACGAATATTGCACATGCAATTGCAACTCCTTACTTTTAATAATTCTCTGCCGAGTGTAATGAATTCTTTCTTTGTAGGAGATGCCAAATGTGTCCTTTGGGACAGGGTGATTTGAGTGGGTGAAGTAACATGTTATGTTGAGAAGGAATGTTCAGAGCCAGCTAGGCCAACGACAGGACCTCTCTACTCCCCTTGCTCCTCCACGTGGGATCCATCTTCCTAACCCAAGATTTTTTAAAAATCAATAATCATGTATCTATAAATATGTATCAAATTTACTAATAAAAAAAATCAGAATAATTGGAAAATTTACCCATTCAACAATTTATGTTGATTTGAGAAACAAGTTGAGGGCCACAAATAAGAATGAAGACAAGTTCACTTGGGTGAAAAATGTTAGTGAAGATGAAATTTCACCCCTTATTTAAGTAAAGAACAAAATTGTATAAATAGTCTTTAAATTATGATATTTGTGTCAATCAAGTCCCTGAATTTATTTTTGTGTTCATTGAGTCCCTAAATTCTAAAACTTTAACAATTAAGCCCTTATATCATCAATCGTTAGGTTTTTAAACGAAATGTCTCACGTGCACACTATATGGACAACAAATTAAGGGTATTTTAGACTGTTCATTCGAAACTTATTAGATCAACTGAAACCCTAAACCTAAATCTCTTTCATGTCCATCAAACGAAATAAATTAGCAAGCTCTTCGAAGAGCCTACATTTATGTAATTTGTTTTTTACACCAAATCAAAGAGTTTGTTGATCTGTTTCGTTTGATGTGTATAAAAGAGATTTAGGGTTTGAGTTGCTGGGTGTAAGGAATGAGGTTCTTCATTTGATAGATTTCAAATGAACAGTCTAAAATACTTTTAATCTGTTGTCCATGTGGTGAGCACGTGAGACATTCCGTCCAACAACTTAACAATTGTGGATAAAAAGGCTTAACTGCTAAAATTTTAAAGTTTAGAAGCTCAATTAACACGAAAATTAATTCGAAAACTTAATGAACACAAGAATCATAATTTAAGGATCATTTACATAGTTCACTCTTGAATAAGATTTGAATCTGGAATAAGTTTGCAAGGAAGACTTTGTGCAAGTAACTTTGCCAAGAACAATCTCACTTTATTTAATAAGACTTAAAAGAGATGTTGGTGCCACCCTGCTAATTGTCTAAACATAATTCCATGTCATGAAGGTAGGCACTCAAAAAGAAAGCATAGGTTTTTTTTTGTAGTTGGTGAGTCTTTAGCACTTTACAATAACAATTTGAGCAGGTGCAATTATGTGTACTTCTAGGACATTAAAAGGATTTTCAGACTGAGTTGCTTGTCTGTTAGAGCTTAGCTTGATTTTCTTAAACAGATGCAAAAGAGAGCTACCATTTTTGTCATCTTAATCAAGTTCAATTGTTTATTGTACTTGAAATGAGCGTGCTTCAAAAATAATTTTTTTCTTTCAAGGTTTAGTTTTTTGAAGCTGAGAAACAGACGAATTATCATTGCTATGACCCTTCTTCTGGTCAAAATTTATTAGATCAGATTATCAGGTCTTTTTGGCTTTATTAACAACCCAATAAGAACCCAGTCAATTTACTTTTTTTTTTTTTTTTGTAATAAGAAATGATAAGGATTATATTAAAGAGTTCTCTTTGTTTAAATCAAGTTCAATCTTTTTTTTTTTTTTAATTTATCATATTAGATTATCTGGTCTCTATGGGTCTTTTTGACAGCCCAATAAGAATCCAATCAATTGACTTTTTTTGTTTATAAGAAATGATGATGAGTATATTAAGAGTTTTTAGTGACCTAATCACTGTCATTGTAATTGGATTAATAGTAAGTTCTAGGGTTCTTTGGGACCTGCTATCAATCCAGTGATTATCGAACCTAATCATCACTAGGACTGTTAAACGATCAAAGCAGTTCAGACTCGACTCAGTTTTAGTTTGGCTTAGGCTCGATCATATTATAAAATGAGCCAAATCTGAATAAATTTTTAGGTTTGTTTAGTATTCGAGTTGAGCCCAACCTATTCGCTAGTCGGCTATTTTTTTTACTTTTACATAATATACATATAAATTATTACAGATCTTAAAATTATTTTAGTAAAATTAGCAAAAATTTTAAGTTTGTATATTTTTGTTGTGATTTAGAGGTATTTTATGCTCAAATTTGTGTTCATATTTATATTTGTGTGCATTTTGATGAATTTTTTTGATTGAGTATTTAAAATTTATTAATTTAAATTTTTTTTGAATGTCTTATTTTTTGTTCAAGCTTAGCTTGAATTCGATACAAGCTAAGTTTAAATAATATTTTAAACTCAATGGACGAACCCGAACTAGACCTAAACAATTTTTAAATAGCACGAACCGAGCCTCGAGCCTAACCATAGCCAACCTCGAAAAGCTTGGCTGGTCACCCTCCCCTTTAATACTGCCCGACAAGAAAGAAAGAAAAATTCTAACAACTTGCCTTTCCCAAACCAGTAAATTCTTCGCGGTAAGTCTCTCTCTCTCTCTCTCTCTCTCTCTCATTTCCAAAAGCAAAAGTTTCTCAGGAAACCCCTCTGTAGAAGATCCTTCCCTAGCCTTTCGGTGCCAAAATTCAATCACTTTCACTTTCACTACTCCTTTTCCCTTCTTTTTCTGATTACTTGGCATAATGTAAAATCTCAAAGAGCAATACTATTTGGGACCTAATTTATTATAATTTTTGGATTGATTATGGATCTTATCAAATATTGACCCCTAGTATTAATTCAATGATTTTACTAAAGCCACATCATTAGATTAAATTTTTAGGTCTAAATAGTATTACTCAATCTCAAATATTACTCCACCCGCAATGAAGTATTCCTTGTCTTAACTCCAAAAAGTAGTTCAAGTAGTAATAGAGACAAGTTGTAAACTCAGACGTTCTGAGTTTGAATCTGGATAACCCCTTAGAGCTAGGATATAAAAGATTAGTTATTGCCTGTGCCTGAAGGCACAATATAATAGAAAATGGTAAACAATTAACATATTTGTATTCATATCCAAAATCAAATCACAAACATAGAGAAAAGATAAAGGAATTTAAACATCGGTTTTTAGTGAGGGTGAGAGGTGGTGGACGACAATGGTGGTGGTAGGAGACGGTGATGGTTGTGGTGGGTGGCAATGACCGTGGTGACGGTGATGGTGGCGGCGATAGTGGTGGTTGCAGCGGTGGTGGGGGTGATGGTGACGGTGGTGGCGACGATGGTTGTGGGGGTGGTGGTGGCGACGGCGGCGGTGGTGGTGGGGGTGGTGGTGGTAGAGATAGTGGTGAGGCGATTTCAAACACTATTATTTTTTTTAAAGTACGTATGAGAAATAATTTTTAGAAATAATTTTAAAAAATCACTTCAAACACATCCTTATGGGCCAATTTTTTCTATTAAATTTAGAGTGTTAATATTAGTCATTATATTAACTTTAAAATAAAATTTCAAGCGATATCAACCGCAAATAACAAAAATTATTTTGTCTATCTTTTGAGATTTGAATTGTAAGCTACTTTATTATATAGATTTATCTTTTATGAATACCTTAGTTTTGACATTGATAACTTGTTTTTAACCAGATCGAAGAAAAACATTAGTCGAAATGCACGGAACTGACTCGATCATCCTCACCGTCGGAGTAAAAAAAAAAACTATATCCTCTCTCACAAGCATCCTCTGATACCTGATCACCCCATTATTGGATTCTTTCAAGCACCCTCAGCTCACCATAAAAAAAGCAACAGCTGGCTCTTATTCCCACATCTCTCTCTCTCTCTCTCTCTCTCTCTCTCTCTGTTGCCATCTTTGAACTCCAAAGCTAAATGACCTACCTGGGCTTTCTCCATTTTTGTGTCACCAGACCTATAAATTCTGTCATCTAAAACAGTTTGCTAAAAATCTTCAGACATTGGAAAGGATGGCAGTTGATGTGTGCTCTGAAATCCCAAGTTTAGTGGTGAGTCCAAGAATCTCATTTTCTCATGATCTCAGGGAAGCAGAAATTGTTCCTGTTGAATGTCACCACCACAGATCAGATGCATTTCTCTTGGACTCCACCATCGATTTCGATTTCTGCATTGGCCAAACCTTCAAGGAAGAACTCTCACCAGCTGATGAGCTCTTTGCCAATGGAAAAATCCTCCCCATTGAATTCAAGAAAATAGTGCCAGACACTGAACGTACATCTCACTCTTCACAAACCCGACAATGCTGGCAGTCTCGTGAACTGGGCCGCTCAGTGTCTGAAGTCACTAAGTTTGTGTCCACCAAAGAAATCACCAAGTCTGAGGCAGTTTTTGTGCATCCTCAGACAAACAAACCTTCAACTACAGCAACTGAGAGTGCAAATGAGGATACAAAGAAGAAGATGCTGAAAGAGTTTTTATCCAGCAGTTTTGATGCAGAAGAAGAGAAGCCATCATCAAAATGGACAAAACCCTTCTGGCAATTTGGACGAAGCAGTAGCCTAAATTGCGATAATTCGCAAAACAAAGGCTTATTTCCTTCATTACAGATCCTACTGAGAAGCAATTCAACTGGTTCTGCTCCAAATTCAAGTCCACGATTGCTTCGTAAAGTTAGTCAGAAGCAGAATTTACAGAAACAACAATCAATCCCAAGTTCAAAAGCTTCCTTATCATCTTCTAATGTGCATTGTTCTTATAATCCATCAAAGAGACCTCCATTGCAGAAGAATTGCAGATCTTACAGCAATGGAGCTCGGATTAGTCCTGTTCTAAATATCCCACCAACTTACATTTCTGTAAACCTGTTTGGATTTGGCTCGTTTTTCTGTAATGGCAAGTCCAGAAAGAAGAAGAAATGATTCATTTATTTATTTTTTTCTGCCATGATATTTTTTTAGTAGAGATCTCATGGCTAATGTAGATGTATAGTACTGTTGTTAATGAATGTTTATGTGATCAAGTTCTATTGGAAAGTAAAAAGAGTTTAATCTATGAGTTAGAAGGTTACATGGATTAAATCATTACCTGTGATTATGCAAAGATGGGAATTCTATGATCAAACACTAAAATTACCCGTAATAATACGTCATCATATCACATGTCATCATTAACATATAATGTATCCGGATCAGTTTACGTACATCTCGACTAATCCCCTACTAAGGTATTCATGATGACAAATCTCTCATGACATGTGTTTACAGCTCGTCCCTATTACCATTTAAGTTACATTGGAATTGAATTAGTGAGATTCTCTAATTCTATGTATTTGTTTGTAACTGTTTAATGATGACCCGTGTCCATAATAACGTGGTATATTAAATATTTACTCGAATAATGGAGGGGGTTGATTGGTTGTGATGGTGATCAACAATTTTGATGTATGTCACCATGTGAATTGGCTTAGGGGACAGGAGAACAAGGCATCCTCTTTTCATGGCCTTCCCATGCTTTGATTTCTTTATCTCTTTTGATTTCTTTGTCCAAATGATAATTACATGCATGGGCTGTCTTTTTGTTCTTTTGAAGAGAGATGTTTCTTTTTGGTCTTTCTCTGTCTAGATAATATTAGTTACTCGATACTTTTCCTTTTTTATTTTTTCAATGACAAGAATTGGATCTAAGGAATGGTTTAAGAAATAAATCAATGATTGAGGACCCTTAGTTGTAAAACTAGAATTGGATCTAAGGAGTGGTTTAAGAAATATATCAATGATTGAGGGGCCTTAGTTTTTTTTTTTTGCTCAACGGTTAGGGGTGTCTGAGCCAACTTACGTGCACCTCAACAAATTTCTTTCCCGGTCCGGTCAAAGACAGACCATCCACGCACGGGACTAATATATTCACGAGGGATAAATCTCTCATGACTTTATTTGGTATGTTTTTTAGGAGGGGTTTGAATTGACTTGTCCAAACCCTTCCAAACCCAAAGATAGGATTCAAAGATGATATTCAACATTTAATGTTGTCCATACTTATGTTTGGTATGCGCAAGAATATATGACTATTATGATAATATATTTGTATATAAATGACTATTGTGCCCCTTAATCAATTTAATCCAAACATTGCTATGGATATATGAGAGGTATAAATGTCATTTGGATGTTAAATCCATTAACCCACATATGAAACCCACCCCCCATGGGTTTCATGAAACCCATGAACTTGGGTTTCATGACCGGGTTAAGTTTCAAACCCTAGACTAAATGCATAGTTACTAAACATGGGTTTAAGGGAGTTTATTCTCCAACCCATGTTCCAAAACCCCCCTAAACCCACATATCAAACATGCACTAAGGAGTTGTCAAGATTCAAACTTAAGAAGTCTAAGTTTATAACTTATTTTTGTTACCATTTTAGTTACTCCTTAAGGTTGAGGACCCTTAATTGTAAGACTCGGCAAAGGACTCATGATGGTCCATGGACCGGACTAAGCCGGATTGCATAATGGGTCATAAGTTGGTCCGATCACCCGGGTCACTAGTTGGTCGGAAAAACATCACAGCTTGGCCCATCGGCCAGTCAAATGGGCCGCAAGAATTAAAAAAATATAAAATTTCTTCTTTGGATTTGAATGTTTGAGTTATTTATAAAAATGTCATTCAAGAAATTTACGCATAAGGTCCTGAGGGCTGAATCGTTTATCTCTTTTTTCCAAAAAAAAAACTATAAAAATCATCAAGCCTTAAGTTCAATAAATGAAAGTGATGTTCCTCTAATTCCAGTTTCAAAGTCAAAGTGTTTGATCCTATGTAGGGGTGCAACTCGGGCGGGTTAGACAGTCAACCCTAGCCCAACCCTAGGTATATAATCTTCAACCCTAACCTTAACCCTAACCCTACCTCGGGTTGAGAAACTCAACCCGAGTTTAATTCGGGCGGGCTCGGGTTGAATTCGGGTTCACTGCAAGAGGGACAGATAGAGAGGGGAAATAATTACAAATTCATAAAACAATTCATATATTTCATTCATAACAGTGCACGATTATTGATCATCTGTTTTCACACTAAAAAACTAGTAATCTCAAAGTACAATCCCAGAAAACATAGAAATTAGACTCATAAAAATATTAAACTTAAAACATCACACTATCACACTAATTGAATTCGGGTTTGGGTTGCCGATGCCTAAACCCGAGCTCGGCCCAAATTGAATTCGGGTTGAAGTTTTTTGACCCAAGCCCAACCCAAGTATTAAAAACCCTAGCCCAAGCCCTAATTTTTTCGGGTTGGGCTCGGGTTGAAATCGGATTGCCCAACCCAAGTTGCACCCCTAATCCTATGCGTCATACTTTGAGATGCTCTTTTCCGCCAATCAAGCAGCGACGTTGTTTGTGATAGACTTAGCTTTAAGCAACTCGGATAAGTCAAAGTCTCTTTGATCAATTTGCCAAGGTGGTCTTCTCTTATCTTCTCTAACATTCAGGGTTGTTCTAGTTTGAGAAAGGAGTACTTGTCGAGCGCCCTAAATGAATAAGAAATTGACAATAGAGGGAATTAATGATTTTTATTCGACCGAGTTGAAGCTAGCAACATGTCGATTACATACCGGGGGTTGGTAAGAAATGAGGGAGAATGTCCCTAACCTAAGTGGGCCTACGAACGAAATAACTGTTACTTGGTCGAGGAGGATAAATATCAAATTTCACCACAAAAAAAGAAAGGGGTGAGTAAAAAACAAATACCATTGAAAATCAGACTTGCGTGACAATTTTAACTTCTCGGAAGAATCGATGGCTACATCTTTGATGTATTGCTACAAAAACCACGATAATGGTTCATTGTAACCAACTCCTATTATTGTAATGATTGAAACATCAAAATTCATTTGTCGTGTCTATAAATTTCTTAGAATACCTTACTAATGTGATGATTGAACAATCAAAAAACCCTTGTCGCGACAAGAAGTTTCCTAGAAAGCTCTATTAACGTAATGGCTGAACAATCACAAGTGTGCTTGTCACGGTCACAAGCTGCCATTGCACACTTCTTTTAGCTCACCGTGCTTGGGGGTCAAGACTAGTTCAAAAGTAGAACGTAGTCCAAAATGAGATAGCGTTGTTAAAACACGCAACTCAAAATCAATTTCATACCTTGATTCGAAAAGTGGTCTTATATCTCTCAAACAAACTCTAATATCATATAATAAAAAAAAAAAAACAACTCTCCTGAAAATCCGAGAGGGATAATGCTTCGTGAAACTCTTGTGATTCCTAAATCAGAAAAACAGGGCCTTTCACAAGGTTGGGCCTTAGGTCAGTTGGGTCTTAAAAACTTGGGTGGGCTTGATATTGAGTTAGTTCCTTGATTTTGGATCTAAGGTAATGAAGTTTGGTCTTGGACCAAGCCCCCAAGGTGTAAGTAGATGTTGAGGAAATAAACTGTAAACTCAATTACCTTGAGTTTGAAATTTAACAACTTTTTTGAGGTCATGACATGAGAGATTTATCCCTCATTAATTCTTTAATTTCAACATGGATTACTTACCTTTGACTGGATCGAGAAGATGATGATAATGGGTCATCTTATTTTTTTTTTTTTAAATCAAAGAAAAATATATTGTAAAAGATATAAACCCATACCCATCATTTAGCTAGATCTTGGGTGGATGACATTGGCATCCATTAAAGAGCTAGTTGGCCTATCAATGAATTGGATTTTAATTCGAATCGACTATTGATTCGAGTTTAATTAGTCAGATATGTTTTTTTTTTGGTATTTTTAATTGATAAGTTTGAATCTTTTATATCATGATTAACATATTCAGATCGATTATGTTAATATCGAATTATCTAAATATAATAGTAAATATTTAGTGAGATTGGGTGATTATTTTATAAAATTAAGTTATAATTAAGTTATTCAGATCAAATTGAATTTCAATTTAAAGTTTTGACTTTAAACTGGTTCATATATGAACTCTGAAAATTAAATCCATCAAATAAACAAATCAAATTTGATTTGAAGCTACTAAATCGACTTCGAATTCCGATTTGAACAATAGAAAAATCCAATTCAAGTCCAATGCACAAAGCATATTGTTATTTTAAAAATACAAAGAACAATTGGGAAAGCCCGTAAATAGACCTGTCAATGGATTGAATTTTGATCTAAATCCAAATTCAATTTGTTAGTTATGGATTGATATTTTGTAGTGATAATCCGAACCTAAATTTGAATCTACTATCTTATATTTCACTAATCCGAATGTGATATGATTCAAAATATGTATTTATTTTTATATACATATTAAAAAAAATTAAATGACTATTTGAATAAATTTAGTTAAAATCTAGATATAATGTATTAAATTTCAGTTAAATTTAGTTATTCGAATCAAATCGAATTTCAAATAATTAACAGATTCAAATATATCAAAAAAAAAAAAACCACCGAGTGGAGTGATTCAGTGGGCTACTGACCAAACTCATCACCCTGAAGTTAAAAGTTTAAGTCTTAGAGTCCACATTGAGACTCAATAGTTGACCGCTATGTGAGTTTAAGAAGAGTAACGGATGCAATCAAAAACCTCATAATTTCACCAGTTAAGACTTATCGGGATAGTCTCTGATCGTTCTCTTTACTCTCACCCTTTTTTCACAAGCAAATATATATAAATAATAAAAATAAAATTTGACGGATAATCGTATTGAATTCGCAACGGGGCTTTTAAAATGGAGTGGCAATCAGCAGGAGCACCTGTCAGCCTCCAAGGAAAGAGAAAGACCATGTCTAAGTCTAAGCAATTTGGTAAGGTAGCATAGCATATATGGCACGCGTAGTCGTCAACATGCTGAGTCAATTGGCGACCTTACTTCTAACGTGTCTATCTTCTCTTAATGTTATATAAATATAATACTTTTTGCAAACTTGGCATTCTGTTCCCCTCCCCCCTCCCCCCAAAAAAAAATATCATATCAATTATCATTTTTTTTTAGGTATCTATATTATTTTTTAGGTATAACTTATTATCTTAGAATTGTTTATGGTATTGAAAAAAAAATTCGGTATCAACCTCTATTTTTCATATTTGGAAAATATTTTTATCTTTGTTATAGTTATTTTTACAGCTATTGTGGTACTGAAAAAAAATGTTAACAATAATTACTACAATAATGATAAAGATAACAACAATAATGGTCAAAATACCCACAAAAATAATAATTTTTTTTGTACAAAAAAAATTAATAAAAATAATTATTATAACAGTGATAAAAATACTCATAAAAAAATAAAATTTTTAATTATAAAATAACCCACAAAAATTATAAAAATATCTATTAAAATAATAAATTTTAAAAATAGGGTCCCTTTTTTTTTTTAAAGATACGTAATCAAGTCCTATTATCTTTTGAGGTGTTTTTTACTTTTCGTACCGTACTGTTTTCCCCAATCCCCAAATTATAATTAAAAAAACTTCAAACTTTACAGATGATTTGAAAGTCAAACTAATGAAGCCCTATAGCAACAGAGAGTTTCCCTCCAATTTCCGGCCTTTTTCTAACGGTCGAGAAATGCACACCTTAGGATGCAAATATGAAGGCAATATAGCATTTGTTAATTAAAACAGTGGTGAAAACGATTGTGTAGTAAAATTAAAAATAATAGATTTAAAAAATTAAATATATTTCTAAAACCTCTAAAATAACACTAATCTGGAATATATTACATAAAAGTCAAGTTTGGTGATTTATACATGTTTATATAAGACCTAATGTTTTTTTTTATACATAAAATAGATATGCAGATAAGTCACTTCATATATCCGTTAGGGAGCATTGTCCTTCAACACTATAGCTATCTGCAGGAAACCCCATCGCACCTACATCGGGGCCAAAACTAAGGTCTCATCGCGTTCTCTGAACGCTGAAGAGTAAGTTTAGTCTTAACGAGGTGTGTAGCTATAGAGACTCAAACCCAAACATTGAGCGATAAAATTCGAATTCTTATCCACTAAGTCAACAGCTCATTGGTTCAAGACCTAGAATTGCACCAATAAGGAATAGTAATTTGATTCATACCTATGATAATGCAAAAAATACAGATAGACCGAAACTAAATTTGAATGAGACAACAAAAAAAAGGATACGATAACTTACAATTTAGGTGAATATATATCTAATGATAAAGTACAATGGAGAAGCACACTCTAATAATTTAGATAGACTATCTCACAACTTTATATAACGATGTGCCAAAATAATAATACCAAAAACAAACCAAAAAAATCAGTGCCTGCAACAATTTATTGCAGCCATAATATTTCAGTACAATCATATGAAACATGATTCCAATAGAAAATGAATGGCCTACATTAATGAGTCAGTGAAAGCCCATTCACACCAGAAAATGAAGCATGGTGCTCATCAAGAAAAAATCTATAACATCAGGATATGAAAATTGGGTCATCGTAATTAACAACTAATCAATGCAGATACGAATCATTAAGATTTCGAAGTGAAAAATACGACGAAAATAGCAATATCGAAGTTGGAAAATCATCGCAGCCATTATAAAGCCAGACTTTTGCATCATTTCCCCACAATTTAGATCTTCTTTTTGTTCTTCACACTGGAATAGATTGACAAATTGTGACGAGATATTGTAGTCTTACCATTGACATCATCGAGCGTTTTGCAGGATTCATTGTACCTCTGAGTTTTATATCAGCAAAGGACCATGAATAAGCAACCAGGCAGAGGCATTCCTTACTAGTTGGAAGTAAAGGCTGAAGGCATCTGTGTGTTTGTGTATGTGTTTTGGGGAGGAAAGTGTCTAGAGATATTTTTTTACCATGGTCTTTGCTTGAAAAATGATAATTTCAGTAGAAATACAACTGTCCACTAAGAAAACATGGAGAAATATGTAAAAGAGATTTTGAACAAGAATCTGAAAGGATATGTTTCATCTGTTTAAGGAAAACATAGTAAAAAGAATTGATTTATCATCTACATGAAACTGCCCATCACAGTTCTCAAAATCTATATAAACAATAATAAAGTGACCCGACTCTTTTCAATTTCATCATTACCAAACTGAACTAAAAAATAATTTTGGTGCAGTTTTCTCATGTCCATATGGTTAATAGTTCATAATGTAAATCAACTCTGAAACACAAACTTAAGGGCAAGCAACATGTCATCATTTGTAATTTGATGGTAAGGACCAACAGGAAATAACCGGTTCACATTGAAATCTACTGAACAGTGAATATATGAATATCTTCCCAAATTCCACCACATAAGCGCATGGTTTTTATGAATACCAAGACGAGAAAGACACGTAGAGAACCACCAAAACTGGAAAGAAGAACGATAAGAACTAAGGCACAAAGCAGGGGCACTGAGAAATCATTGTATGGTATTTGCTGGTCCACTAATTGCCTCGTCGAATTCAAGTCAAATCTCAAAAAGAAGTCGAACTCATAAAAATTGGTCCTTAAGAGTTTTTCCCGTTAGCTTTAATTTTCTCAAACAAATTTTAAAGTACAATGAAGCATCTAGAAAAAATTAAACATTTCACAATGTGATACTTGAACACAAACAGATTAAAAGAACTTATGTTAAAATGCCATACAAAGGGATATCAACCAGACAAACGTGACAATGAGCACTAAACTAGATAAATCAAACTCCTATAATAAACCATTGTCCTTAAAATGTCATCTACCAATCTTTCCACTATATTAACTCATTTCCTAACATAAAGAGCTATGAACAATTATGATTATATAAACAAAATTAGTATTTGAAAGCAACTAAGCTTTACACTACACATTACCCAGAAATTCAACACTTTCGTCAGATTTTCGATTCACTCAGGTGGTGCAGTTTACCACTAATTAGCCTGTCAATTTGAGTCTTCAGCAATCAGATGACCCATCAAACTTCCAGCAACATCATCTGCAAAAAGATTCGTGAACAAATTAGGGGTCCGAAACTCAATCCTAACTCCAAAATCAATGACAATCAGACAATGTCTACAACATTGTACCCACCTTGCCGGTCTCAGCAGTATCAAGAACTCAGTAAAAATTAGGTTTAATCTCCGTCAACCACAATCCCGGAAAAACAGTCTGCAAAAATCAATAGAACAGAGAAATCAGACGCTTCGCGTAAAATCATATATATATAACCCTATAAAAGAACTGAAAATTTCACTAAGTTACAGAAATCTACTCACATTCACGTCTTTTTGCACAATCTTAGGTCTTCTCTTCGGTCTCCGAGGTGGCCCCCGTCCCACCATCGCCGTGAAATCCTCCGCAATCTCTCTCTTCGAAAGGGATACCGAGAACTTCGCCCTTTTTCTCATCTCTCCACCAGCACTACCACCATCGACATCACAGCCACGCAATCTCGGCGATTTGTTGTCAGCCATCGCCGGCGCAGCAAAATTAGGCCCCATCACATCCACCTTGAAATTTTTCCCTCCAGAAACACAATCATCGCCGTTCAGAGTCTTACATGCAGCTCGTCTCTTCCTCAAGTTCCACGGCCTCACGGGTTCGGCAGCAGCCGGAATTACGGCCACCGGCGGCTCTTTCTCGAACTTTCCCCTCAAAATCTTATCAGCTTCGTCTCGTAAATCCGACATCAGTTTCGCTCTCACCACTTCGATTCCGTCGTCACCGCCGCCGCTAAATTCCCAACCAAAACCCCTAAACTCCGGCACCACAGAATGCGAAACCATCAAATTTTCCGTCCGGCTCACCGATCCACGTCTCTCCGTCTCCGAATCTCCCTGCCTTCCGATAAATCCATTCTCAACCTGCAAAACTGAGGATCGGCGATCGATGCCGGAGTTTTCGCCATTTGAATCAACCTTCATGCACCTCAGATACCTCCGGCTCCCCCACTTCAAACTTGAAGGCAGAGTGAAATTATGCAAAAGCTTCGATCTTTCTGGTCCCATCGCCATCGATTCCCTCTTCATCTCTTCACTTTCACCTGAAGTCACCATTCACATGTACGCGCACAAATACACACACACACACTCGATCAAAGATTCAAAGACTCTCGTTGTCTCTGTATCTCTCTATTCCCCTTCCGATAACCTTTTTCCTCGGCAAGTTCGATTTTCTCAGGAAAGTTTTTGAACGAAAATGGTTGCGAGGGTTTTCTTTCTTGGCTATGTCTCTGTGTTTGTGGAATCGCCGGGAACGTAAGCTTTATATACGAGAGGGAGGGGAGTGGGCCGTTCAAACGTTCGGATCTTTTTAGCACCAGTGAGAGATGCTAAAGTGCGCAGTTCTTATAGGTTTTTTTTTTTTTTCCGGGTGATATGATATCTCATATTCGAGTTATGGTGCTACCGTCTGATCTTGGTGTGTTATGGTATAGCATTTGCTCACAGCCGTTAGATTGTAGTAACATATATTCTTGGTCAACAAGCAATTTAATTCGAATCTATGTATACAAAAAAAAAAAAAATACTATTTAGACTTAATTTATTTAATTTTTTTTTGATATCCCAGCATATCACTGCAGTACTATCCTGCTCACATACCAGATTAATGTTGAAATTTGTACAAAATCGCCTCTCCACACAGTTGGATATTCAAATTACTGATCTACCCTTCATGAGAAGATTATCAGGTGGCTAAGCTACCACTAAGTTAACCATTAGGGTTTATTTCGACATAATTTATTGGCTTAATTTATTATAACATTTGGATTAATTGTGGGTTTCATTAAACATTTAGAACTTTGTGTTAATCCAGTAGTTATAATGAAATTACATCATTTTCACCATATTAAATTAAATTTTTGGATCTAAATAATATTATTTAAAAAAAGAAGAAGGACATAATGTGTTATCCAAGATAAAAAAACACATCAACGGCTCAGATGATTTATAATTTCAATTCAACAACTAATCTTACATCCAAGATAGCTAAACATGGTCTCTAATGTCATAATAGCAAGATAGCTAAGCATGACCTATAATCATCCATTCGGTCATACAATTGGTTATACATGATCTCTAATGTTCTAATTTATTTGATCAACTATCTTTTAAACATTACCATTGAGATGTCAAAATAGTTAAGCATGACAAGACCATAGTAAGCCCAACTAGAGAGAACTACACCTAGGTTTTATGAGATTTGTCATTTAATTACTTAAACTCATTGATATTTAAAATATTACACACAGACCTCCTAAGGTTTGTATGCGTGTAACAATAGACCTCTGACATCAATGTTTGTTAGAATATCCATTAGTAAATTACACCCAGACCTCCTAAAGTTTGTATGCGTATAATATTTAGACTCCTCAAGTTTAAAATGTTATACTTAGACAAAAAATACTCTAATAAAAAATAGAATAACAAATATTTTAAATTTTACAACCTAAATTTATATTATATTATGTTATTTATTGATATAAAATTAAAATTAAAAATTTATTTTTTAAGAAAAATTATAATTAGTATACAATTATACTATCTATTGGAATAAAACTAAAAAAATAAACGAGGGGCCAAATTGTAATGGACACAATATCTTATATTTTTAATTGGGATAGTTTGATCGTTTAATAAATAGTATAATTGTATATTAATTATAATTTTTTTGGATTATTTTTGGACATTGACGGCAGGGGTCTAAATGTTATATCCGTATAAATTTCAGGATGTCTGTGTGTAATATTTTAAATATCAAAGAATTTAAATGAGTAAGTGACAAACTTCAGAGAATTTGAATGTAATTTTCCCAACAAGAATGTTCAACATAAATAAGTACAAGTCAAAGACTATAATACCATAATGGCATGTCTTATGTTATTTGTAAAAGGCTATAGTACCAAATATTAACAGGAAACAATAAAATAATAAACCTTCATACTTGTCAGAAGTAGTTTTTTAGTACAATAATCTAACTATCCAACTTTTGTGGTCGACAAATGAAAATGGAAAGCCTTACACAGCCTTCTGCCTACCAACACTCCCACTAAAAAGAAGATAATAGGGTTGATGATTGACCTGAGTTACTTGCGCTTGATTCAAATAGAATTCGATTTAACTTTGACTCGTGTTTTAAACGAGTCAAAGTTGAACAATTTTTTAGGCTTGTATTTAAAAATTTGACTCAAGCTTACAAAGTTCAGCTTATTTATATATAAAAAAGTCAAACTGCTCGGGTTTGAGTTGAGTTTGGTTCGTTTTGGGCTTGACTCATTTTTTAAATGAGCTAAATTTGAATAATTTTTTAGATTCGTTTAAAAAAATGAGCTTGACAGACTTGATTCAAACTTTCAAAACTCGACTCAATTTTTATTCCTATCAGAAAAGCCTTTAAATCTGCACCAACTCATTTCCCCTCTGGTTTAATAGACTATTCACTCCAAAGTGTATTTGATCTGGTCAAGACAATCTCACGATTCAATGATAAAAATGTATAATGAATCAACCGATAATTTAAACGATTCAATTATTTTTTTTTTTTTTGGAGCAATGCTAGAATCTTAAATTAGGGATTCCAAATAAAATCTTAAATGACTTTGGACTTTTGGATTAACCAACTTATCCAAGAGTCCAAATTCATTTGAGATCTTAAATTTAGGATCTATTAGGTCCTGTTTGGTTTGCATCTCAGAAATTATTTTCTATTTTTGAAAATAGTTTCTCAAAGAATATTTTTTTTATTTTTTAAAAACTGAGAATAAAAATTAGTTAAATTTAAAATTCTTTTCAAAAATAATTTTCAAATATTATTTACTTGAAACCTAAATCAAACAGCGTCATAGTATCCCCCCTTTTTTTTTTTTTTGCTTTTTCTTTTCTTATGAACTTTCTAAGCCGCCTTGTTGCTTGACTACCAAGTAATAGGCTTTAGATCAGCCAACTTGGAAATATTTCTTTAAACAACTCAAACCCCGACAAATTATCAATAACTATTATTTTTTTTTTACAAATATCCATTAAGTTTTATTATTTTTGTTTTGTATCAATAAAATCTTATTTAAAATAATTTATTTCAATGAAGTCCTAATGTCATTATATTCTAATTTTATCCTTAACTTTTAATTACCAACACTTAATTTTTTGTCATACTTTCTTCTAGTGTGTCACAACTTCGGCGACACATTGGGCTTTTCAATTGTCATTTGTTTCCTTGCTCAACAACGTTGAAGTTTTTTTTTTTTTTTTTTTTGAGGTGATTATGGATTGAATTTTTTTTTGCCTTTTTTCTCTCGCTTTTCATTTGATGGAAAACTGTCAGAGCTAAGAAATATATCATTGATGGAGTGGATCAGTTGTCTGTCATCCTTTTTTGATATGAGTTAATTTTACTTTTTTTTTTCTAACAATAATATTGAGTTTTTATTGAAGTTATTGTTACAGACACATGAATGCTCAATTTTTGTTTAAATAATAATATTCACTTCGATCAAACACAAAACATTAGAATTTTCGTCGCGAAACTCTTCTCCATCTAGAATATGTAGGGTCCAAAGACCTCCGTTGCATCCCATAAAGATAGTTCTAAAAAATATTAATAATTAAATTTTTCATTAAACTAGCAAGTAGACAATACATAATCTAATACACAAGAAATTGGAGTATGTATATGCACAGGATATTTCCTGCAATGATTTTAGGTAGCGGTTATCCGTATGATGAACCTGAAACAATCCACAAAGTCAGAAAAGGGGTCAGGTGTACACCCGGCTTATCCCCTCCGAAGCTCAAGTCAGTCAGAGATTCGAGGCCTAAGCTTAATGAATTGTGTTTTGATGTTGCGTACCTTTGTTACCCTTTTTCCGGGGTATTTATACCCGAAAAGGTAATGAGTGTCACGACTTTTAGTCCTATCGCAACATTTAATATTCGACCCTCTTACCTAGGCGTAATGAGTGTTTTCAACTCAAATCGTCACGCCTTCAATGTTCGGGCAATAGGACGAGTGTTTGGCTTCACGCCGAGCATTCACAACTACCCCCGAGAGCTCAAAGCTTCTCTGATGCCTACTCCCAGGCATTCAATGCTCGGGGGAACAGTACTCCGGGATATGCCAAGACTGTGTACTCGGCACCTCACCATTAATGCTAGATGATCATGACCTGCAAACTCGGGCCTCGAGGATGCAGACACATCATTAATGGCTGTCTGAGTCACTCACGTCGTCATAAATGCGCTATCGTATCATCATAAATGCGGGTGTCAGATGGCGTACTCGGCTCCTCCGAGTCACCTCTTCTCGGCGCCACTCCTCGGCGGCTCCTAACTTCTATAACGGCTACACCTTTACACGTGTCACCCTGGAGATTGAGGAGCCGCCTAGAGTCCCTCCAGTATAAATAGAAAAATACTAATGTTATATATCAATACCTTAGATGTCAATATTTGTCAAGAGAAAGATATAATTGAAACAAAATATAGTATTTATGCAATTTAAGACATCATTCGAATAAATTATCAAGAATAGGATTTAATGGATGTTTAGGAAAAAAAAGTAATACTTATTAGTAATTTTTTGTAAAAAAATAAAGTAAAAATATCTCTCAGTAATTGTCTTTTATTTAAACCATCATGTTTTGAATTTTATTTTTGACAGTTTGTAATGAATTGACATTTTTTCCTTTTCTCTTATTTTCTTCCCCTTCAATTGGGCAAAGACACTGACAACATAGAAAACTCTGTAAGCTTCGCAAAGAATCTGAATGCAATAACATAATACAAGTTGAATTTGGGGGCTGGTTTGGGGACCATGTTGCAGTAGTGACTTTGATGGAGCTTGGTGGTGGGCTTGTGTGTTGCTGTATCTGAGTGGGTGCTTGAATGGTGGCTGGATGGTGGATTTCGATAGTACTTGGGTGTAGTGTGAATGGGTGTTGAATGGTGGGGTGGGGGTGTATTGGATTTGAATGGTGGTTGCTTTCGGTTATTGGCTGCAGGATGGTGGATTAAGGTAGGTGTGGTTGGGTGCTGCGTGAGTGGGTATTGGATCTATGGTGGTGTGCTCGGCTTGTATAGATCTTACGGTTAGGTGGTGTTCTGTTGGGAAGTGTTGCAAATACTTGGAGGAGGGGGGAGACATCAATGGGGGTGGGTATGTTGAGGGTTCCAGTGATCGGGCTAAGGTTGCAGAATGGTGGTGGGGGTTGGGGGGTGGGTGTGTAATAGTGGTTTGGTGGGAGGCTGTGGCTTAGATGCTTTGGTGGTGGTAGATTTGGCTCGGTGGTGGTTGTGTTGTTGTTGGCTATGGAAGGTAGGATTCTTGAATTGCATAGCAAGATTGTCGATCTGATGGCATGGTGGTGGGTTCTGCACGGATAGATTCTAAATTTTATGATAAAAATCTGCCAATGTTATTCAGATTTAACGAGTTTTCAAATGGTTATTAACGGCAATGTGTTGTGTTATACAACACCAAACTTCAAGGGAGTAGGCTATAATTTTACATACTTCAGGGGTTTTATCGTGTGATTTAGTAAGAAACCTGGGGGGTCCAAATGTAATTTACCCAAAATAAACTTCCTTCTTACAAATGGTTTGAAAGTCAAACTATGAAGCCTAACTATACCGAGTTTCCCTCCAATTTCCACCCTTTTCTAACGGTCAAGAATTGCACAACTTAACAAACAAGCCGACCACTTGTAATTTTTTTTTTTGCTTACAAAATATTTAGTCTTTCGCCAACTATTCAATCGAGTTCAGCTTTAATCACCATAGCTTGAGTTGTGTTAGAGCAATAGGCCGAGAACAAGGATGACTAACCTTAAAAGATATAAAAAAAAATTAAACTTGAGACCTATGACTTATCAAAAGCGAGACACACTCAACCAGAAGACCACTTGACTCTTTGAGAAATTGGACCACTTTATATTTCTACGTGCCAAAAGCAATAAAAATAAAAACATAAAATCTGTACTTCCGAAAATTTATTGTATCGCTAATTTTATCGGCATAATTATATTGAAGCATGATTCCAAGAGAAAATGAATGTTCTGCATCAAATAGGAATGTGTGTGCTGCTCATCAAAAAGGAAATCTACACCATCTGCATATGAAACTTATGTCAATGTAATTAACGAATAATCGCAAGAGAACATGACTAGTTACGATGTCACAGAGAAAAACACAACTAAAACAAAGTCACCACCAATTATGTGGAATTCCCAATATAGAAATTGGCAACCAACCCCATGGAGTAGTCCAAGTAATAACATGGCCGAGATGTAAACCCACACGTCTTGAATCCAAATCTTGGCAACCCTTTGAGATCATGCCATGAGAAATTTATCTCTCATGAATACCTTAATCCTGACGTAGATGGCTTGAAATGACATCATTGGCCATTTTGCTGGATTCCCGGTACCTGTTTTAGTTTTATCTCAGCTAAGGACCATGAATAAACAACTGACTGAAGGCACTCCATACTAATTGGAAGTAAAGAATGAAGGCTTGTGTGTGTGAGTGTGAGTTTGAGTGTGTGTGTGTGTGTGTGTGAAGTTATAAAGTTTGCTGGAATGATCTTGACTTGAAAAGAGGATAATTTCAGTCGAAATACAACTTTCCACAAAGAGAAGAAAACATGGAGAATTTAAGTGAAAGAGATTTGGAGAAAAGCAAAAACTTGAATGATGTAAAGAATCTGAAAGGATATGTTTTCATCAATTTTAGGAAAAAACAGCAAAAAGAATTGATTAATCATCTACATAAACCTACCCATTTCTATATAAACAATAATAAAGGCAAGATTTATATAAACAATAATAAAGCTACCCAACTCTTTTCAATTTCACCATCACCACACGGAACTAGCATCTCGAATGCTATTTTTCATATGTCCATGTGGTTAATAGTTCCAAATGTAAATGAACACTGAAACATAAATATAAGGGCAAGACATGACATCAGTTATATAACCTTTCTGTATCAAACTAATTTGAAAGTGAGGACTAACAGGAAATAAACTTTTCAAGTCAAATATCAAATGAGCAGTGAACATGAGTATCTTCCCAAATCCCATCACATTTTACTGAATGTTTTGACCTAAAGAAGCAAAATATGGTCGATGTCTTATAAGCAGGTGGTTTTCACCAATTAGAAAGACGAGAACGAGAAGTGAAGAACAACCAAAACAGGACAGAAGAAGAACAATGATTACACTCACAAAACAAGGGGTACTGATAAATCATCATATGGTGTTTACTGGTCTACTAATTGTCTCCTCAAATTCGAGTCACAGTGAAAATGAAATAAGAGGAGATATAAGCTAACACACTAAGATACATAAAGCACCATCAGAGTGTTTATAATTGCTCCCCACTGGTTTCAATTTTATTTCATAGCTTAGCAATATCAACGATGAATAAAAACTCGAAAACAAAAGTACCTTACTTCAAAATCGAGCTTTAGAATTTTTCCCATTAGCACTAATTTTCTCGCAGCTTTACAACCTCCATATATATATATATTTGAAAACTAAATTATAAAACAGACACCATCATATAGCCAATTAAGCATTTCACAATGTGATACTTCACCACAAACAAGTTTACAGCATTATAAGAGGATACCAACTGGAACATGCTGTAATGAGCAGTATGCTAAAACAATCCAACCTCATATGATAAACCATTTTCCTTAAAAAAGCATCCATCCAACTTCCCAGTTCCCACTATTTAACTCATTCCCTAACATAAAGAACTATGAACAGCAGTTGTGATCATATAAACAAAATTCGCATTCAGAATCAACTAAGCTTTACACTTACCAAAGAAATTCAACACTTTCATCAAATTCCAAATTCATAAAAATGGCACGCTATACCACAAATTAGTAGTCAATTTCAGTCTTTCACCAAACAGATGACCCATCAAACTTCAAGAAACATCACTTGGTATAGCATCACTACATCTGCTAAAGATTTGTCAATAAAATTAAGCAGCGAACCTCAACGAATTACGTAAACCCTCAAATCGATGGCAATGTGTACAAGTTTTAACCCACCTTTCCTGTCTCAGCAGCATCAGGAACTGAGTACAAATCAGGACTAATCTCCGTCAACCACAATCCCGGAAAAACAGTCTGCAAAAATCAATGCAACAGAGAATTAAGACGTCACAAATAAAATCAGATATATATAATCAGATAAATGAACTAAAAGTTTCAAAAGTTATAGAAATTTTCTCACATCCAAGTCTCTTTGCACAATTCTAGGTCTTCTCTTCGGTCTTCGAGGTGGCCTATGTCCAACCATGGTCATGAAATCCTCCGCAATCTCTCTCTTCGAAAGGGGTACCGAGAATTTCGCCCTTTTCTTCATGTCTCCAACAGCACCACCATCACAGCCACCACCGCCACCGACATCATTGCCTCGCAATCTCGGCGATTTGCTGTCATTCCTCGCCGGCGAAGCAAAATTAGGCCTCACCACGTCCACCATGGAAATTTTCCCCCCAGAAACACCATCGCCACCATTCGGATCCTTACAAGCAGCTCGTCTCTTTCTCAAGTTCCACGGCCTCAATGGTTCGGCCGCTGCCGGAATCACCGCCACTGGCGGCTCTTTCACGAAATTTTCCCTAAGAATCGCATCTTTCATCTTACCAGCTTCGTTTCGTAAATCCGACATCAATTTCGCTCTCACCACTTCGATTCCATCCTCGCCGCCGCTAAATTCACAACCAGAACGCCTAACCTCCGGTACCACCGAACGCGAAACCACGAAACTCCCCATCCGGTTCACCGATCCAAATCTCTCCGTTTCCGACTCTCCCTGCCTTCCGATAAAACCATTCTCAACCTGCGAAAGCGAGAATCGGCGATCGATGACGGAGTTTTCGCCATTCGAATCGACCTTCATACACCTCAGAAACCTCCGGCACCCCCACTTCAAATTAGAAGGTAGAGTGAAATTATGCAAAAGCTTCGATCTTTCTGGTCCCATCGACATCGATTCTTTCTTCCCCTCTTCACTTTCACCCGAAATCACCATTCACATGAACCCAAACAAACACACTCGATCAAAGATTCAAAGCTTTCGCTTTCTTTTTACCTCTCTATTCGCCCTCCGATGGCTTATTTTCTCGGAAAGTTTGATTTTCTCGGGAAGGTTGTACAAGGAAAATGGTTGCGACTTGCCGAAGGTTTTCTCTCTTGGCTGCGTTTCTGAAATCGCCGGGAACCAAAGTTTATATAGAAGAGAGGAAGTGGACCGTTTAAACGTTCGTGACTTATAGTGCAAAAAATGCTAAAGCGCGCAGAGGGTAAAGTGCGCACTTCTTGGAGGGTTTTTTTTTTTTTTTAAAAAAAAAAATTATTGTAGACCTAACAATTTTAACTACCGTGCGCGGAGGGTGAAGTGTGCACATCTTGGAGGGGTTTTTTCTTTTTTTTTATATAAAGTTATTGTGTAGACCTAACAATTTTAACTACCGTCGGATTGTGTTATGGTATTTGCTAACAACCATTGGATTATAATAAAATGTATTCTTGGTCAACATGGAATTTAGAATTGGTTTTATAAATCGGATAACAATTTGAATTTCATTGGAATTCAAAGTAAGTGGCTTTGAGTTACCATAAATAAATAACAATTACTCAATTAGCTCTAAATTTTCCACCCAAATCCTAAATTAAATTGGATTTAAATTAATAATTATTGAGTATTAAATATCTATTTGGTCCTTGAATTATATTATGTGTCAATTAAGCCTTTAAACTATGTTTTATCTCACTATAGTCCCTGAACTATACTATTTGTATCAATGTGGCTATTCTGTCCAAATTCACGGTTAACTTTGATAAAATTCCGCACGACGCATCATGTGAATTGGAGATTAGGATAAAATTTAAAAGTCACGTGAGATACACATGACGAATTCCGTCAAACTTAACGATGAATTTGGACGAAAGGGTCATATTGACATAAATATTATAGTTCAGAGGTTAAATTGACATAAAGTGTAGTTCAGGAGTTTGCTTAACACAAATGATATACTTTCGGAACAAAATGGATAATTAACTATTTTTTATTTGATGTATGTGTATAACTTTATTAAAAAAATAATTAGTTTTTTTTTAAATATAGACCGCAATAAATACTAATTGGGAGATGCACATCCCCTCTCACATACTTCTAATTTTTCTTAAAAATAAATGGTGATCGACTATGTAAGAAGACTAATCTTTTTGTAAGATGTCCCCTTCAAATTTATGATGGATCGTTTTCGTTTAAACCATTGAGAGAAAATATACGAGAGTGAATCAAGTTCCATAATTAGGAACAAAATGTGAGAAGAATGTTACCCATAGATTTAGCAATTCAAATTTCATAATAGAATGTTTGACAAATCATAAATGTCATTTTTCTTTACCAACCTAAGGGTCCAATTATGACCAAAAAATAATTATTTAGCACTATAATTTTATTTTTCTTTTATTATGCAGTCATAAATTCATCCAATGGCCTTAATTTGTTTGATTAATTATCTATTTCTATCACAAGTTGAATTATTTAATTTTTTTGTTAATTTGTAGTGAACATAATTTTTATTACCAACCCTGTTTATATACGATAATATATACATTTTGATATTTTTTTGAAGTCATGTATTTTAAGAAAATTATGTCAATTTTTTTAAAATAATAATGAGTAAAAATTAATTTTAAATTATGAAGTTAAAAAAAAAAAGGAAAGAAAAATTATTACTGATATCGATTTTTTGGACGCTCGAATTGTATATTGTATCGTGCCTTGAGGCATGAGTTATGACTAATATATATATATATAAAATATAAAACATGACAGACTTCAATAACTCATTCGACGATCTCAAATAAACTCATCCAACGGCCACCAACATCCCTCTCAAAATTATTCACATTAAATTTTCTCCCAAATTCATCACTTCTTAATTACGTTACACCGTGCCTTCAGATACGAGTTATCTCTAGTATATATATAAAACAGATCATGCTTCAATAAACTCATCTTACGGTCTCAAATAGATTCATCAAACGACCATCAACATACTTCTCAAAACCATTCACATTGAACCGTACTTTCAAGCACGATTATCCCTAATTTATAATTTCCAACGGCCACCAACATTTATCTCAAAACTATTTACATTTAATTTTACCTTCTTCTCCTCACTCTTCTCTCTCTCTCTAGGATCTTCACTCATCACTTCTCCAAATTAATAGATTAATTTATATTACACTGTATCTTCAGACACAAATTACTCTTAATATTAATATATATATATAGATTGATACAAAATATATGTTTATGCCAACACATAATTGCCTTGATGTGTTTGATTAATCAGATTCCAAGGGTCCCTTATTCACTAACACAGACAAGAGCGATCTCTTCAACAAACCCATCAAAGCATCTTTGATACGCAAATCAAATGAAAGCGACACCGAAAGAGAGAGAATGTTTAGACACAAAAGAAAAGCCACCATGCCAAATTTTATTTGCCTGTTGCCGCCAACTAGTTAATCTCAGTCAGGACAAGGCATAAACTTTGGAAACTCCTTCCCAAAGTTGGGGGCCATGTCAAAAAAATTAATTTTAATATTTTATAAAAAATAAAATTAATTATAATCATTATTCAATTAATCCCAATGAATTTTTATCATTTGACATATGTATGATAATTTCGTTATAAATGTTATCGAGAATGTCTTTCTTTATATATATAATCCATCCGCATATCACCAATTTGGAATATGTAATCAGGTTTTCAAGAATATTTAAAAACATACATAATAATGTTAAGAGAATTTTTTTTTGAGGGTGCACACTAAGCCACCACCGGTTCTGGTCGTGTCAGACGATAAAATTGTTTTATTATAACTTAAATTTTATAGAATTAAGGTAATGTCGTTGTAAATGAAAAAAGAATACATAAATCAGATTCTCTCTAACCCAATAATAGAGCTAGAGTCTCATTTACAACACTGTTACAAAGCATGCAAGAGAAAAGAGTGACAATCCACAATATTCTTAACCCATGAAGTGACAATCCTCGTCAGTTATCAATTGATTAGATTACTTATGTAATTAGTCCATTCAATTTTTTTTAACATTGGTAATGAAGGATAGTTTTATTACCCCTCAACTATGGACTCGATCTCACTTTGTCTCTTGAATTATTAAATTTTTTACATTGTCTCCTCAATTATTTTGATTATTTCACATTGTCCTATCCATTATCTTTTTGGACGAAAATTATTAACATGTTGGGATAAAGTAAAAAAAATTGCATAATTCAGAGAATAAAATAAAATAATTTTTTTTTAAATATGTAACGGAAGTTAATAATCGTGATAATGAGAAACTAATCACATAATTGAGGGTGTACTGTGTCGCAATAAACTGAGTCACAATAAACTATTCTTTTTGCTTTTTCATAAGTGAAGTTGTAATAAATTGAGTCGTTTGCCATCCTATAAGATCTCATCTTTTTTTAGCGGAAATTTGATTTGATGGCATCATAACTTAACCTAAATTAAGTTGTAACAAACTAGTGAGAATTTCTCGTACTACTTATCAAAAAAATAAAAAGAGAATTTCTCGCACCATATAGAACTGTCGTAATCATCCAGCTATTTGCTATTGCAAATCCAATCTTTCAGACGCTATTAAGGCCTCTGCATGATTGGGTGGTGAAAGTTCTCTCCACCATTGAGATGGATGGAGCCTTGGAATCCACTATCAATTTAATAATTGTAATTAATTTGGTTAACAAATCAGATTAACATTTTAAACACAAATAACATTTTTCGTCGGTCATTGGGGAGAGGGTAGCCAATTCTGGCTAACGCTGGGAAGGTGGTTCCTTCCAAAATTTGAATAGCCCAACCATTTAAAAACATAGGAGCTGGGCTCTAACGGCTATATGCTCATCCCATGAAATAAGTCCAAAATGACACCGACCACCCCAACCTTTTTACAGCCTAGCTCCCAACCAGGCCACCACCATTCAGATCTCTCTCTCTCTCTCTCTCCGCAAACTTCATCCACCTTTTTACACCATTAAAAACCCCCCACACTAAACCCAAGAAACCCTAGACAAAGTCACAAAACCCCAAAAGCAAACCCTTCTCAAATTGAAAAGACTGTGTAACAGTTTCTCAGTAAACCTTCCACTTCCTCAAGCCTAGCTTTCAAAAGATGCCCAGAAAGAATGCACCCATTTTCCAGAAAGTCTCAAAGATCCTCAAAATCTCCATTTTCATAGCCAAAATGAGGAAACCCATAATTCCAAGACTCATTTCTCTCAAGAAATCAAGTAAACTGAAGAGATTTGAACTTCTGAAGCATTACAACTATGGGTATATTCAAGAAATCCAGTTCTCTCCTTCAAACTCTCCCCTCATTCACTATCACAGAAAGCCACTGAAGAAGAGAAGATATAGAGACATATGCTCCATTTTATTCATGTCCAAGTGTTTGGGAAGGTTGAAAGCTGAGGGAGGAGAGAGAAACTACCCCTTGGATAGCTTGGAGCCATTGCCTGCTAATGAAGTTGCAGGAACAAAAGAACTGTGGGAATCGTTGGATTCGAGTGGGGAAGACGATTCAGTTGATGAGAGGGCTGAGAGGTTTATTGAGAAGTTCTATAAAGAGATTAGAATGCAGAGACAGAAATCAATTATCCAGCACAATGGAATGCTTGGAGGATGATACTGTTGAAGGAATGAGACTCTCTCTACAAATGATCAAATTGGGATATTTTCAAACTTGTTTTTCTCAATTTAATTTGAATTATTCTTGTGTGTGCCATGTTCTCCATAGGAATTTAAGAGGCCATGGAGATAATTTTGACCGTTTTTACAAGAACTTAAGGCCATTAAGTGTTGTTTTTTCAATTGTTTTTCACCCATGGCAACTTGCAAGCAATAGAGTTAGTTTTAACACTAATGCTATTGGGACATAATTGAGGGACATAATTTGGGGACATAATGAGTTGTCCCCAATGAAATGATAGTGAAATGTATTTAATGATGGGTCCCATTGTAGCATTTAATGAATTCATTATCATTTCATTGGTGACAATTCATTATGTCCCTAAATTATGTCTCAATAGTATTGCTCTTTTTTTAATTCACCTACTCATTTGGTAGATATATTATTAATGGATTAAATATTAGATTGAATTATTCTTTATTTAATCAGGTCTAATTTCTTATTTGGCAGACAAATTTGATATTGTATTAATTTTAAAAACGTATATTATTCATATACTTATCATATATTTTTTGTACTATATACCTATATTATGGAGGTCTTTTAATACCCCCTAGGAGAGATGATATTATAATCCAACTGAAATGTATTATTATAACATCACAACTGATAAAACAAAGCTGTAATCAACACTAATTAAGGGTATTTTTGTTAATTCAGCATTAATACGATGAAATAATTTCCTAACCAAACAATGATTTGGACTAAATAACTATTATTCAACGCTTATGTTGTGTATTGCCAAATACTAGATAAAATTACGTATTATTTTAATATCCTATTTAATCTTATTTTTTGTCAATCTTTATTGTATTAGACTAAATTACTTTATCCAATTCATCCATTTATAATAGGACAACCAAACGAGCTCTTATTGTTAAGCTAGGATTGCGATTTAGATAATATATCATATGATTTCGGATTCAGATACCCGCCAACATATTTTCACTTATTTTTCTTAATATTAAATCGTTTTTCAAGAACTAAAGAGAGACTCATATGAGTTCCATAAGAATTGTTTCCCATTAGTTATGAATTGGATTCCCTTTAATTAAGACATTTGGATGTGACCATTAAATAAACTATCTGGAAATTTCTTTATCTTGTAATCTATAATTGTTTCTTCACCATTTTTCTCAGTGATGCTTGCCATGAAGAAGTTAGTGGTGATTTTCAGTCCGAGATTCATGATGCATTTGACTATATCGAGGAGAAAAATCTTTAGTTCATAATTACATTCTGCAATAAAGGAATTATTATTTATATGAATCATCACTTGGATGGCTTAAGCCACTCTGTTATGCCAAAATTATCGCAACAAATCCTGCAACCTTTTTTTTCTCTATTTTTTGGTAGATTATTCATCATTAATGAGTAAGAGACTCAGTTATATATAATGAGTCTCACTTGAATTCACTAGTTATCGCACACGTACGTATTAATTTTAACATTGAGCTATAATTTTAACATGTATTTGTTGTATTTTATCCGTATTATTTCTACAATAATGGCTTATGGTGGTGTTTGGATCAAAGGATTTGGGGGGATTACAGAGGGGATTGGATTAAAATTGTGAATGAGGTCCACTTATCATTGGTTTGGGTAACTTTTTTGGGATGAGATTTTCGTTGGTTTTCAATTACTCGGCCGTATGTTTTGAAGGGTATAATCCCCTCTACAGGCCATTGAACAAACCCATGGCACATGTGGGATTGTGGAATGAGAAGTGGGATTAAATGCAAAATATCTAAAATACCCTCTAACAGTAAATATTCTAGGGTTTTTTTTACCTTCCATTCCCCTTCACTTTCTATTTCCCACTGGTCCCCCTTCCTTGAACGGTGCTCTCTCTCTCTCTCATCTTATATGTCGTTTTCTTTCGTCTGTGTATTGGGGATCACTAGTAAACACAAGTTTTAAAATGCAGACCCAGATGTTTTGTTTACAACAACTTGGTCGACTGACCCAAATGTTGTAAAGACTTTAATTTGGTCGTTCTCATTCTCGCTCTCGCTCTCTCTTTATTTCTCATTTCTTCATTTTCGGTGGAAAATGTACAGCTTTGGAGATCCCCGAATGAACAGTACTGCTTCGTTTCCCATAAGAATATATAAAAATAACATCCATTTAACAGAGTATGAGTTGTAAACTTTATTTGATCAAATAATAATCAAATCCTAATTCCAAGATCTAGAACAATCATGATTTTCATATACTCATATTACGGAATTAAAACATTATAATATACATACCTGAAGCCATTGATACAAACCTTTAGTTTCTTGAACAAGAAGAACAGTATTTTGAAGTAGCCTGAAAACACAATTTCTCTCTCCTGACCTTTTTCGTAAGAAACACAAATCAATGGGGTATGTGCACATTTATAGGTAGAGAGAGGACCGGTTTCTTAGATCAACATGAACTCCACTTCCCATCAAAGTAGGATATCAGGAAACTACTACTTCTCTTTGACCAATCAAAAAACATCAGTTACCTAGTTAGTTTGGGATTGAGAACCTTATCATTATCTTGACTCAACCAAATCACCTATTAATTAGTCATTAGTAAATATCACATGTGCCAAAAAATCATGTGGGCCACATTTAAGTCTTACATTCTCCCACTTGGCTCATACGATTATCTTACAGTTGAGTCAAGTAAGGTTAACATAAGCGCGCATTAAATCCAATCCGTCACTCCTTAATTTGGTCATCAAAATACCACAATTAAACAAATCATTAATGCGAGTCATGACGGTCGTACATCATTAACACGACATAGTCCCTTTCATGTACCACAACACTAGTAACTTGTCTAACTGGATCTATAAGTTAGAAGTGTATATAAAAGAGGTCCAACAATAATGCCTTGTGTCAAAGGCTATTCCTGTTGTCATTCATCCAATTCTAACATATGTACGTACATAATGGAAAACAAGAAATATCATAAAACACATTAAAATTAAAAGTGTCTAGTAAATAAACGTAACAAATAATCCAACATCAAGTAAATATCATGGGTTATATTCAAGACCCATTCTGTTAACATGTTCCTTAAATGTCTTTGGTGATAACCCTTTTGTTAATGGATCTGTAATCATGAGTTCTGTGCTAATGTGCTCTATAGACACTCGTTTCTTTTGAACTTCCTCATTGACGGCAAAGTATTTCAATTCCATGTGTTTGGCACCTTTAGAATACTTGTCGTTCTTGGAGAAAAACACTGCTGCGGAATTATCACAATAAATTCTCAACGACTTGGTAATAGTGTTGACAATTCCAAGTCCTGAGATAAAATTCCGCAACCACAATCCATGAACTGTAGCCTCAAAGCATGCCACAAATTCAGCTTCCATTGTAGATGAAGCTATGACAGTTTGCTTCGCACTTTTCCATGAGATTGCCCCTCCAGCTAGAAGGAACAAATAACCAAAAGTGGACTTTCTACTATCTATACATCCGGCAAAATCCGAATCTGAGTAGCCAATAACCTTTAGATGATCAGACCTCCTAAATGTGAGCATATATTCCTTTGTTCCTGATTCAGGTCTAATAATTACATTTGTCAGAGGTAATATTGATCATTTTATTGTGAAAGTGTGATATTTATGATGATTTAATTGAAGATTAAGGCTATGAGAATAAAAGATGAGTTGTGTTGTTTTGCAGGTTAATAGTGCACAATTGGAGTGAAGCTATGAGAAGAAAGGAAGCATAGCTCAGGATGGATCACACTGGAACACGCATCCGGACGGAGGAAGTGTACGCGTCCGGACGCGATTGGCAGAAAGTTGACAAACGAAGCAAAGATCATTCTGGAGCATGCGTCCGGACGGATGAGAGAGGTGCGTCCGGACGCGTGTCAAACCTCTGCTGCCGAATTTAGAGTCCTAATGGGATGCAATTTCTTTAAACTGTACTGTATAAATACGAACCTAGAATCTTGTAAAGGGGAGTTCTTCTTTTGTTTTTAGTCTATTTTCTGCATCCTTTACCATGTCTGGCTAGAAAGCTAAACTAGGGCTAGGGGAAAACCTCTCAACGGAGTACGGTATTTTTATTGACTCTTGTACTTAAGGATTTATGTTATTGTGTTAATTTAATCCTTAATATTTTAGCAAAGTGTTTATGCTGTATAAACTCTTGAGTTGTTGTGTCATGTACATCAATTGCTTGATTTTCCCTGCGTGTAAATCACTGGTTATTCCACGCTGGAAGGATTAACATTATTTCATAAAATAATATGATTGAATGATTATTCAGGTTCCTGGTAGTCTTTTGATTATAACCATTGGATTTATCACTTGATTTGTTAATTGGGTTAACTGACATTTAATTCATCTTTCAAGTCAAGCTTTGAGTCTTTAACTAGTATTGTATGAAGTTGAGAGGGAGTACCTGATGCTCTAGTATTTATTTTATTACTGTTTTAATTACCAAAATCACTTTTCCCAAATCAACAATTTTCCAAATAATTCTTTTTGTTCTTTTCAAATTACTTTTGTTATTTGTGTGATTGTTCCTTGTTACAATTCCTCGTGGGATCGACCTCGGACTTCCGAGAATATATTACTTTGCTCAACCTGCGCTTGGGTTTACACTTTTAAAGTTGAAGCAAGTTTTTGGCGCCGTTGCCGGGGAATTGTTTGAAGGCAAAGAACACATCGCCATCTATTGAGGTTTGCTTGATTTGAGATTCGTCACAGATCCGGTAATCTCGTTCCTTTTTTTTTATTTGTTAATTATTTGTTTTATTTTTCCTCAGGTTAGATATTTCATAATTTTTATTTTTATATTTCTTTTAATGTGGTGTGAAGATTTTTCCTGATGGATGAACTATGTGTGTTTTGTGATGTGCATGGGCATCCCATTGAGGTTTGCCCATTAATTCCAACTGCTCGAAAAATTTTGAGGAATGAGACAATTGTCTTACCTAATTCGTCTCAACCTTACCCCGACCATTGTTTTGAAACTTTTTATCCCAATTTTGGTTGGGGGAATGAACATTATCAGTTACCTATATATGTCACATCTCCACAAGACCCTCCCCAATATCCACCCTACCATGACCTACAAGAAGAGAATTTGGAGAATATTCTTAACGAATTTATGCAAAGCCAACTAGCTTTCAATGCCCAAACAAGTCAAGATATTAAAGAGATACAAGATATACTCAATATATTGATACAAAAACAAGAGGTTAAAAATAGTCAATATGAGAGTGATTCTTTTCCTGAACTACAAACTGAGGATGAATCCATTAATACTCTTGATAGTGAAGAATTTAGTGACATTATTATTCCACAAGAGGCTAATGAGCCCAAAGACCTTTCATTATCAACAAGTAGTAATGACATTCACATATCTAATCTTAGTGAGGGTATGAAAGTTGAGTTGTGTGTTGTAATTGATAAAAATCTATTTTCTATCTCAATGTTAGATTTGCATAAAAATGTATATATCTCCCTTTTCTTGCATACTCTAATAATATCTTGGGTATATGAGTGGATAGTTCGATTAAAAGAGTTGCTTCGACACCACATTTTTAAGCCAATAAAATTGAATGGTCGCATATTCAAATATGACTTTAAGCCAGATTGAACGTGAGTTTTTATTTTTATTTGTACATAGTAGTTAGATTTTATTTTATTTTTTTTTTGTTTAATTTCAGTTTCATTTTTATTTGTTTCAATTTATAGTTTTTTTTGTTTGTTGAGTATTTTACCATTAGGTTTTAGCGTTGTTGCGGCACCAGGTATGTCTATCCCTTTTATCTTTATTCATTATTTTTACTGAGCAATAAGATATTTATTTTTACATTGAGGACAATGTTGGATTTAGGTTGGGGGGTATGAGTATGCTTTGTGTTGTGAAAATTCTTAGTTTATTTTTTTTCTTAGTTTATTTTTTTTTAGTTTATTTACTTTGCTAAAAAAAAAAAAAATTGTTGGTTATTAAATATTTAAATAACATTTTTATGCATAATTTGATACCACAATATAGAAATAATTTGCTTAACTTTAAATTTGTAACTGTTTAAGCATCACATAGAACTTTATTCTATATTTTTGTATCTCATATCATGTTCTTATAAAAACTCACAATTTGTGCACTTTAGACTTTACCAAGTTGAAAATTTGTTAGGTATTTTACTTTGAGAACTTGAAACATATAGTGGAGATGCATAAAAACCCTAGTGAGTTTTGTTCCAATCTTTTTTGGAGGGTTATTTACATTTACTCAATAAAAAATATTTTTATTCAGCTAATCTCCTTCAATAATCTCATTATTTTTGTTTTGGTTAACACCAATATTGTGAATGATTGCTTGACTTTGAATTATTTGCATGGAAAGTGTGTTATCAAAAGCTCTTGAGATATGATTTTAGGCCATCTTTGATATTATTTGAGCCTAAGCCTTATTCTTTGATTATTATTATCCCTAGAAGCCATGATTGAGCCTTTAAAGAAAAATTTATTTCTTATGCCCAACATATAATAACCAAGCCAATAAAAAAAAAAATATATATCTTTTACCCTTGGTTATCCCGAGATTGAATTTTTATTGTTTATGTAATTTGAGAGATGTTAAAAAAAAAAAAAAAAAAAAAAAAAGTTTTACATACTTGTGAATATTTGCATTACATGTCTTGCTGAAAAAAAAAAGAAAGACAATATGTCTAGCTGTGAAAAAAAAAAAAAGAGAAAAAAATAGCAAGCATGTGTTTGAAAAAAAAAAAAAAAATATGAGCAAGTGATGTAAATTGTGCTTCTAAAGGATGGAGAGTAAAAGGCTATGAAAAAAAGTTTGGTTGTGTAATGTACATGTTCTCTCGGGATAGTCTTTTGAATTCCTGTATATCATTCGTTTCAAAACCCTAATCCCAAGGCCCCATTACAACCTTAAATAAAGACCTATCTGATCTCAAGAGTGTATTGAGGATGCATGACTTGTGTGAATAAGGAAGAAAATGGTGATTATTTATTTATTGTGTGTTGATTTTCTTTCATGAGATTATGTCAAATCATTTTCTTTCGGATTACAATTATTTTAATGGAACATGTGAGCATTATTTCGTTTTGACTTAAATATCTTCTTCTCACATGTGATATTTGAGAGAATTGTCACAATAATCTGAGAGAATCTTTTATGAGTGCATTATCTTGTGAGATTTGACATTGAGACGAATAGTTGATAGTTGTAGAGGTGATTACTGGATAAATTACTGACTTGGTATAGTTAACTCACACTACACACGAGTTTATATGAGAATATGATAAGTGCATACAGTTATATACTGCGTAGTTCTATATGTTGTTTTGCATGTGCTTATAAAAAGTTTGCGTCTTAGCATTTCAATAATGTGGTAGCTAACTTATATTATAAAAGTGTTATTCAGATGTTTGAGCACAAGGTGATGTTTGTGGGTATCATATCTGGAAACCCTCACGAGACTATACTCGTCCACTAGGGGAAACCTAGGGGTTTAAAGGCTTGTTGCATATGCTAAATGCAATCGTGAATCCTACGAAAGTGGTTTTGTTTTGTTTATAGTATTATATGTTTAGTTGTTTGCCTTACTAGGGACTAGCAAGGTCTAAGTGGGGGGGTGTGATTCAGGTCTAATAATTACATTTGTCAGAGGTAATATTGATCATTTTATTGTGAAAGTGTGATATTTATGATGATTTAATTGAAGATTAAGGCTATGAGAATAAAAGATGAGTTGTGTTGTTTTGCAGGTTAATAGTGCACAATTGGAGTGAAGCTATGAGAAGAAAGGAAGCATAGCTCAGGATGGATCACACTGGAACACGCATCCGGACGGAGGAAGTGTACGCGTCCGGACGCGATTGGCAGAAAGTTGACAAACGAAGCAAAGATCATTCTGGAGCACGCGTCCGGACGGATGAGAGAGGTGCGTCCGGACGCGTGTCAAACCTCTGCTGCCGAATTTAGAGTCCTAATGGGATGCAATTTCTTTAAACTGTACTGTATAAATACGAACCTAGAATCTTGTAAAGGGGAGTTCTTCTTTTGTTTTTAGTCTATTTTCTGCATCCTTTACCATGTCTGGCTAGAAAGCTAAACTAGGGCTAGGGGAAAACCTCTCAACGGAGTACGGTATTTTTATTGACTCTTGTACTTAAGGATTTATGTTATTGTGTTAATTTAATCCTTAATATTTTAGCAAAGTGTTTATGCTGTATAAACTCTTGAGTTGTTGTGTCATGTACATCAATTGCTTGATTTTCCCTGCGTGTAAATCACTGGTTATTCCACGCTGGAAGGATTAACATTATTTCATAAAATAATATGATTGAATGATTATTCAGGTTCCTGGTAGTCTTTTGATTATAACCATTGGATTTATCACTTGATTTGTTAATTGGGTTAACTGACATTTAATTCATCTTTCAAGTCAAGCTTTGAGTCTTTAACTAGTATTGTATGAAGTTGAGAGGGAGTACCTGATGCTCTAGTATTTATTTTATTACTGTTTTAATTACCAAAATCACTTTTCCCAAATCAACAATTTTCCAAATAATTCTTTTTGTTCTTTTCAAATTACTTTTGTTATTTGTGTGATTGTTCCTTGTTACAATTCCTCGTGGGATCGACCTCGGACTTCCGAGAATATATTACTTTGCTCAACCTGCGCTTGGGTTTACACTTTTAAAGTTGAAGCAGTTCCTTTCAAGTACCTCATCACTTTCTTTTGTAGCATTCCAATGATCCATTCTGGGATTACTTTGGTATCTCCCTAACATTCTAACTGCAAAACTGATGTCTGGCCTAGTGCAGGTCTGTGCATACATTAGGCTTCCTACCGCAGAAGCATAAGGAATCCTTTCCATTTCTTTACATTCCCATTCATTCTTTGGGCATTGCATAAGGCTGAACTTATCCCCTTTCTGAATTAGGGCAACACTATTTGAACAATTCTCCATATTAAATCTCTCTAGAACTCTAACAATATATGCTTTCTGAGACAACCCTAACAATCCACGTGATTGATCACGGAATATTTCAATTCCTATCACGTAGGTTGCCTCACCCATATCTTTCATTTCAAAATTCTTAGAGAGAAATTTCTTGGTGTCATGCAATAATCCAAGATCACTACTGGCAAGCAATATATCGTCAACATACAGAATCAAAAATATAAACTTACTCCCACTAACCTTAAGATATATACACCGATCAACGGTGTTTTCCGTAAAATCAAAGGAAGTAATGGTATCATTGAACTTAAGGTACCATTGTCGGGAAACTTGTTTAAGTCCATATATTGACTTCTTAAGTTTGCAAATCATGTGCTCTTTTCCCTTAGTGGAGAATCCTTCAAGTTGATCCATATAGACTTCTTCCTCTAAACTTTCATTTAGAAAAGCGGTTTTCACATCCATTTGGTGTAACTCCAAATCATAATGGGCCACTAATGCCATAATAATTCTAAGTGGGTCCTTCTTAGATACAGGAGAGAATATCTCTTTATAATCAATGCCTCATTTCTGAGTGAAACCTTTGGTCACAAGTCTAGCTTTATGTCGCTCGATATTGCCGTTGGAGTCGCGTTTGGTCTTAAAGACCCATTTACACCCAACTCTCTTAAATCCTTCAGGCAATTCTACTAGATCCCAGACTTCATTCTGTTCCATTGATTTCAATTCATCATTCATAGCGTCAATCCATTTAGCAGAATCATCACTTTCTATGGCTTGTAAAAATGAAATCGGATCTTTACTTGTCCCTATATCAAAGTCAGATTCTTGTAGATATATCTCATAATCATCAGGAATAGCTGATCTTCTTTCTCTTTGAGACCGTCTTAATGCTACCCCTTGTGATTCTTCTACTATCAGTTCAATGGTAACAACCTCATTATGGAGTGGTTGATCATTTAATTGTTGTTCAACGTTGTCATATTGTACAATAGCTGTAGGAACAACAATATCATTAGAAGTTATGGGTGATAGGACTTTCTCCCTAACTTCTTCAATAATCATATTTCGTGATTTATCACTCCCACTGGTTTCACCATCCTCAATGAATCTAGCATTACCGGTTTCAACAATTCTTGTACTATGAGTAGGACAGTAAAACCTATACCCTTTGGATTTTTCTGGATAACCAATAAAGTAACAGCTAACCGTTCTAAAATTCAATTTCTTTCATGCGGATTATAAATCCTAGCCTCTGCAGGACAACCCCAAACATGCAGATGTCTTAAACTCGGTTTCCTTCTTGTCCACAGTTCAAAAGGAGTCTTTGGAACTGCCTTACTAGGAACCCGGTTTAATAAATAGACAGAGGTCTTAAGAGCTTCCATCCACAAAGATAAGGGTAATGAGGAATTGCTTAACATGTTCCTAACCATATCCAGTAAAGTATGGTTATGCCTTTCAGCTACACCATTATGTTGTGGCATATCAGGCATAGTGTATTGTGCACAAATGCCATGTTTTTCAAGGAGTTTAGCAAACGGACCAGGACATTGTCCTAAACCATCATATCTTCCATAATATTCACCACCTCTATCTGATCTGATAACTTTCACCTTTCTATCTAGCTGCCTTTCAACCTCAGTAATGTACACCTCAAGGGCATTCACAGACTGAGATTTTTTCATGCAATAAATAGATATAACAAAAATGTGAAAAATCATCTATAAAGGTAATAAAATACTTTTCTCCACCAATCGATGGAGTGTCAAAAGGTCCACATATGTCTGTATGGATGATTTCAAGGAGTTCATTACTTCTTGTGGCACCTTTCTTGGTGTGTTTGGTTTGTTTTCCCTTAATACAATCCACACACACTCCGAGATCAGTGAAATCTAGATTCGGAAGAATCCCATCCATCACCAATCTCTCTAACCTTTCTCTGGATATATGACCCAGTCGTTTGTGCCACAAGTTGGAAGAATTTTCATTCATCAAGCTACGTTTGGTTCCAACATTATGATACAGGATTAGAAGAGACTCAGCAAATAGGTCATCAAGTTTCAATTTGTATAAACCATCATGCAAAATACCAGAACCAATGAAAGCGATATTCTTAAACAGACTAACACTCTTATTACCAAATTTAAAGGAATATCCATCAACATCAAGTCTAGACAAAGAAACTAAATTTCGAGATATAGAAGGAACATAAAGTGTCTGAAATAAATCCAAATGATGACCAGTATCTAGAAATAAACGAAAAGTCCCAATAGCTTCAACTGGAGCTTTGACCCGGTTACCCATGAATATGAATTTCTCATTTGGATTTATGGCCTGGGTTGTAAGGAATCCCTGCATCGTATTTGAAACATGAATAGTAGCACGAGAATCAATCCACCAAGTATTTGTAGGAACTTCAGTAAGTTTTGATTCGAAACATACAAAAGCTAAATGTTTACCTTTATTTTCGAACCATGCCCTTCGTTTATGGCAATCTTTCTGAAAGTGCCCAGAAGTGACACCAATCACCCTTTTCCTTCTTATAAGCTTGAGTAACTTGAGTAGGCTCATTAGTCTTGGGTGGACCATGCTTTATACTTTTAGGCTTCTTCCATTTTCTTTTTGCTCCTTGACTTACGAGATGAACTGAATGATTTCCCAATTTATTAAGTCTTGTCTCCTCTTGAACAAGCATGTTGGTCAATTCATTCACATTCCACTTATCCTTAATAGTGTTATAGTGAATTTGAAAAGGACCATACTGAGGAGGCAAGGAGTTTAGAATAAACTGTGTCAGAAAGAAATCGTCCACACCCATCCCTAGAGCCTTCAATTTAGTGGCTACATTTGTCATCTCGATGACATGATCATGCATCGTACGTGTACCATCAAATTTCATGGTGGTAAGCTCAACCATTAATGTCCTAGCAAGAGACTTGTCAACAGTTTGGAAACGATCTTCCACAATATCAAAAAATTCTTTAGCAGTTATGTCTTTCTGTGGAAGAGTTGACTTAATGTTGCTTGCAATGGTCATCCGCATAAACATAAGGCTCAATCTGTTCGATCTTTCCCAAGCTTTATGCAAAGCTCTTTCATCAGCACTGCTTGTCTCAGTAATAGCAGCAGGTTTCTCAGTTTGTAGTGCTAAATCAAGATCCAGAACACCTAGGTGAAACTGGACTTGTTCACACCAATCAGAGAAATTTAGTCCATTAAGCATCGAAACAGAAGAAGCATACGAATACAACGAAATAGGAACAGACGCTGCAATAAGTTAAATGCTCACTACATTAGTGCTTTGAGTTATCTAACAGTTCAAACATGAGTAAAAATAAAATGCATATTCTTATAATCAATAAATAGTCCTATCGTGACTCTCCTTTAGGTAGTAATCACAATATACTAATACATTAGCCATCATGGTGATTCTCTTCACCTAATAGGACTAATTAATGATACATCCATAATTAGGTAGATCTGTTACCTTTGGGTATCCAGGAACCACCAATCATGACTATACCCTAATTATCCTATTCCAGTTAATTAATCATTTGAAAAGTGGTGCACCTTTGGGCCGATTCCTAATATTCAAATGATTAAAAACTGCGATTTGCAAGTCATTATTTTAATACCTCGGTAATGTGTATTAAATGTCAACATTAACACATTCATGGGCAAAATAGGATACAACTTATGTGCCATAGTGAATAAACTGTAATTATTGTGATTTGTATCACAGTGACACCCAACGTCATATGTGACTACTGTTTAGTAAGAGCCCAATTAATGTGACATAAAATATGTCATCAAAAACATGTGTAACTCTCTGGACAAAAACAGTCAATAATCAAACCAAAAAATTCCAATCTAAAGATGTATAGATATCCTGTTTAAAAAATTATCATATACATGAATATAAAATACAGATCATCATGTAAGACATTTGACCTTCTCTGAAATTGCCCAGCAGAAAAGAAATTTGTCAGAAGAATTTTGGGCTTCAATAATAACGTACCATCAACAGATAAAGCCAAAATACACTAATCCCACATCTCGATAAAATCACAGTCATATATTTTATTGGGTCTCATCAAGTCTATCAAGAAGTCAAGCTCCCATACATATTCTGAAGCTAAAAGTGAATTGCCTTGGTACAAATTCCATACATATTTACTCAAAGCATTCGGCACCCAACTTTTAAAATAATATTAACACTAGTTACATCAAACAAATCAAATAACATTACAAATTTTGACTGTACCGACTGTGTTTTATCAGTACATCTTTCGATCAAACAAATCAAATTGTAATTCATAACAATAGGCAACAAGCATGACCAGTGTATATATATTGTATATATATTTTAACGGAAAATTGCGAAAGTCTTTTACTTAGGCTCTGATACCACATATAAACTTTATTTGATCAAATAATAATCAAATCCTAATTCCAAGATCTAGAACAATCATGATTTTCACATACTCATATTACGGAATTAAAACATCATAATATACATACCTGAAGCCATTGATGCAAACCTTTAATTTCTTGAACAAGAAGAACAGTATTTTGAAGTAGCTAGAAAACACAGTTTCTCTCTCCTGACCTTTTTCGTAAGATACACAAATCAATGGGGCATGTGCACATTTATAGGTAGAGAGAGGATCGATTTTCTAGATCAACATGAACTCCACTTCCCATCAAAGTAGGATATCAGGAAACTACTACTTCTCTTTGACCAATCAGAAAACATCAGTTATCTAGTTAGTTTGGGATTGAGAACCTTATCATTATCTTGACTCAACCAAATCACCTATTAATTAGTCATTAGTAAATATCACATGTGCCAAAAAATCATGTGGGCCACATTTAAGTCTTACACGAGTAACAAAGCTACTGCTTTGGAGATCCCCAAATTTTATTTCTATCCTACGAGTAACATAACAAAGCTAGTATACCTCATTGCCACAAAGAACTGAACAGAGTAACACCCTTCACATCCTTTACCTGCAAAAACAATATTGGGTAAGAATAGTACTGCTTCATTCCGGTGGAAATGTATTGCTTTTTCTCATTTCTTCATTTCCCATTTACAGTAGCACATCTGGGTAAGAACTCGTTGCAGATCTACTCCACAGTGTATCTACTCCATTGTTGATCAGATATGTCCATGGAAGTAGCAGATCTGTAGATGCACGATGGAGATTTGCTCCAAGGAAGACCCATATGTTCTCTCTCTCTCTCTCTCTCTCTCTGAAGCCGAAGCCGAGTGCCTCTCTCTCTCTCCACCTCTAACCCAGATTATGTTTGGGGAGATAGAGAGTGTTTGTATTTGTTAAATAAAAATCAGATTTGGGCTATTAATTCAATTTGAGAGGATTTTGGCTATTAAAATTAGATTTGGGCTATAAAAATCAGATTTGTTAAATAAAATATTTCAATTTGAGAGGATTTGGGCTATTAATTCAGCCAATAATAATAAAATGCCCTAAATTTAAATTCGTGGAAAATAAATTGCATTTGCTTATGAAACACGTAAAATACCACACATAAATGAATTGACCTTTGGGTCATTGAAAAAATTCAATATGGTTCGGATTAATTAGGCTTCTTATTAAAAAAAATAATTAAGTTTTTTTTTAAACACACAACTTAAGTTTTTCTATAAAGAAACAAATGACGACTGAGACATGAGTTGTATCAATTTGTGTTATGTTTTTATATTATCCTAATTACAATACAACAGTTAATGACTGAATATGTTACAATTGAACCAATTTCACGCATTTGGATAATTGTACATGTACATAATTGTACCATATTATGTTGAAATAATTTATGAAATTTTGGTTAAATAAATTTGCGAACGTTTTTATGTCCCAAATACATGGGAAAATTGCATGTCAATTGTAAATATCAATTCGTTGTTGCCTAAAAATGTGTGTTATTTTTTTTGTGTACAGTGTATCAGGATAGTATCTGCAACTGAGGTATCACAACGAATTCACTTATATTATGTATTTAATCATATTACCAGTTTATCACATATTTATTTTTCATTGTCAATTAAATCTTAATAACATGTAAAATAAAATAAAGCATGTTTATCTTGAATCAATCAGGATTTGTAAATTGTGAGTTATCTGTTATGGTAAATTTTACATATAACTGAAATTTATGACCTTTGCAGTGAATATGGAAAACCCTAATGATGAAATTTGTATATTGCTTACCATTATGAATAGGAGTATTCAGGAAATGGTAATTTTGTTTCACCTTTTGATATGTATAATGGTCGCAATATGGGACATTGAAAACAATGTCCAAAGGCCAATGGTGTCACGATCATTGCATAGGATTCACATACAACGTGAACATTTACATCGTCTAATTGGTGAAAGTGATACAAATTGTATAAACCAACTCAGGTTGGACAGACACACGTTTGGGGTATTATGCAATTTGGTGCGTGATTTAGGAGGCTTACATCCAAGTAGGAATGTTAGTGTGGAGGAGATGGTTGCTATGTTCTTAAGTATCTTAGGTCACGATGACAAAAATAGACCGGTTAAGTTCAAATTTCTTTCGATCGGGTGAAACGGTTAGTTGACATTTCAATAATGTCTTGACTGCGGTGTTGAGGTTGAGAAGGGTGTTGCTAAAGTCACCTAAGCCAATTCTGGAGAGCAATACTGACCCGAAATAGAAGTGGCTCAAGGTAAATATTGTGTCACTATATTTACCTCTTATCTAATTTCACATTTTCTTTTCGCTTCTAAGGTGGTACAATCCTAATTAAATTATTTTTTTGATTTTGTAGAATTGTGTGGGTGCCTTAGATGACACTTATGTTATAGCCCGAGTACCTCTTGTGTATCAAGCTAGGTATAGAACACGTAAAGGAGGAATTGCAACAAATGTGTTGGGTGTTTGTGACCTATACATGAAAATAATTTACGTGCTTCCCAGATGGGAGGGGTCCGTTGCCGATTCTAAAATACTACGTGATGTCGTGACTAGAGCTAACGGCTTGAAGGTCGCACGTGGTAAGTAGAGTCATACAATGTAACATTCAGTATAAAATTGTAATTTTATACACAACGTGTTAGACTAATCAACATATTTCATACAACACAGAGACTTATTACCTAGTTGATGTTAGGTACACTAATGGGGAGGAATTTTTAGCACCATTCAGGGGTCAAAGATATTGATGATGCATAAATTAGTTTTATGCACTACCGATCAAGTGATCAGTAATTAATGCAAATAATAAAATAGAGAGAGAAAACTCAACACAAGCAACACACAATTTAAGTGGTTCAATCAATGTGACCTATGTCCACTATGAAGGGCTTTGGTTGTTGGGGTGTTTTATTACTGTAGGAGTGTGGAGAGCAGGTGAGAGCAATGAGAGCTCAGGTGAGGTACCAGATGTGAGAGATATCAGATGTCCCCCATGTGTAGGCGAGGCTTACATTTTATAGTCGTCTCTATCAGTAACTAAAATGCTAATTTGGTGGAGCTGGCGCCATCTTCTCAACGGATGAGTCAGTTACGACGCTCCCTATAAGATCCGGTCAAAGGATGACGTGGTGGTTGACTTCTTCCAATGCGGCGTGGATGAGACTCTTGGATGACCCTCACTCCAAGGTGGCTTGAATGAGGCTCTTGGGATGACCTTTACTCTAAGGTGACTAGGATGACCCTTCCTCCTCTCTTTGTGATGTAACTCCTCGAACCCTGATGAGCTTGATTGGGCATGAACCTCATTTGGACTGGACCCACTGGATCTTGTCTAGTTGGACTCTTTATTTAGACTGGACTTATAACATGAGTTGGGCCATTGGGCCTAGCCCATCAGATATCATATACAAGAGTTTGGGGCGGGTGCGACAGCTCCCCGTAATCCTGAAGAATTGTTTAACATCTAGCATTCAGCTGCAAGAACATGCATTGCGAGATGTTTTGCCTTGTTGAAAAATAGATGGGCGATCCTTAGGGCACCGTGCTACTATCCAGTTCACACGCATAATCGCATTATAGCTGTGTGTTGTTTGTTGCATAACTTGATCAGAAATGAAATGAGTGTGGACCCAATAGAGGAAGAGTTGTTTGAGGTCATTCACGATGAGGGTGATGTTGACAATGATGTCATAGACACTGTGGAGACATCTGCTGAATGGTCATTATTTCGAAATCAGTTAGCGTTGAAAATGTACAACGAGTGGAGAATGTCACGTGGACAACCTACTATTTAAATGTGTTTGATTTTGTGATTCTGCATTTACTGTGGGATGTTGGTTTGATTGTATTATGACAAGTTTTCCATGATTTAAACTTAGATTACTTTCCATGTCTTAATAGTTTATACGATGATAGTTTGTTTGTAACTACATAGCAGTGCTCAAATCATTGTGCTTACCATTTTGTTTGTGCGACATAGTATATCTGAGTCAGGTGGAAGTACCCAAACAGAGAAGGGTATAAGAAGGACATGGACTCACGCAGAAGAAACTCAGCTCGTCGCGTCCCTAAAGGACCTTTGTATTAATGGTTGAAAGTGCCAAAATAGCAATTTCAAACCAGGGTACTTTCAAACATTGGAGTAGAGTTTGCGCACTGCAATTCCTGGGTGTGAATTGCGAACTTTCCCACACATTGAGTCTAAGATGAAGATTTGGAAAAAAAAACTATAACTCGTTGTTCACCATGATGACCACTTCCGGATTTGGTTTTAATTCCACCGAAAATAAGATTAAAGTTGATGATGATGACATCTGGAAAAACTACTTGAAGGTGAAGTAATACATATAATTTATTATATTTTGGAAACAAAATTACATTTGTCTTGGAATTTATTGCTTACATGTGTACTTGTGTAGAAGGATAGAAATGCTAAGGGCATGTGTGAGAAGTCATGGCCTTACTTTAACGATTAGGGAGTGATATTTGGTAAGGATCGTGTCACTGGAGAGTATGCGGTGGATTTGGAAGACATGGTGGGTGATGCTAAGGTGGAAGCTTCTATGCGTGAAACCGATAACATGGATGGACCGGTGGATTTCGGCAAGGATGTCCCTGCCTCACATAGTGCGAATAATCCGATTGGACAAAATGTTGGTGTTGAGCCTACTGTTGGAACTCCATCGACAAGTAAGAAAAAAAACAAAAAACAAAGGTGACTGGTACTGTGACCGAGTCAGTAGCTAAGAATTTGTCGGACATATCGAAGGTGTTTGGTGACTACGTGCATGATTGCCGAAATCAACTAGACATGATAGCACATCGTGTTGGATATAATCATGATGTTGCTGATGCACATAGGAAAATGAATGACGAACTAGAGAAGATAAATGATCTGTCCATGGTGGATCGACATGCTGCCCTTAAGATTATTTGTTTAGACCCTGTAAATGTTGATATCTTCTTTAGCTTGCCTGAGTATGAACGTCCTACTTGGGTTGGAGGACTTCTGTGGAACACACCTCGTACTTGATGGATATGGTCGTGTATCAATTGACGGACCATTAAAAACAATCTCTTCCCTTTTTTGTTGAACCTGTTGTTTATTGTAATATTATGTTCGTATGGACACATACATGTAAGTGTTTGCCTTGTTTAATTGTTCATTTATATGTTAGTTGCATATAAACTATTTTACAATTTTGGTCATTAACAAGCAATTTTATGGTGTCAGTAGCAATGCATAAGCGGGAACGATGATATGTCGTATTTGTAGGGTGACAAGTTGGAATTTACCATTCATGGCCAGAGTGTCATGCACATGTGCATAGATTTCCTGGTGCTCTTACAAGTCCTATGATTCCTACAATGAAGCTGAGATTGTGTTACGCATTCACCTTGGAAGGATGGAAACAAAAACAGTTGGTGCAGATGGTGATGATATTGTTGGGGAGGAGAATGCAATGTTAGACAATATTAATGAACAAGTTCCAATGGAAGATGTTGTACCACCACCTATCCCTTGTGCAAAGATGTGCATATCAGCGAGATATTATATGGTGCATGATAAGTGTCATGATGTTGCTTTTGGGTGTAATACTCACCAATGTTGTGTACTTCTTGTTGGGTAGACTTGGATGAGTGTTGGATTTTTTTTAAGGCCCTGCTTAGTATATCAGAGCACTTGTTCCATTTATAATTACTTCTATGAATTTTGAAAACTGAAAGGTACGTTGGTTAGTAAGGGCTTTGTAATGTGGAATTGTTGATTATCCATCTATGTATAATGAAATCACTTGTTTGTTTTATTTTACCATATTGAACAATACGTACTTGTATATTTATGTTTGTGATTGATGCATCTAATGTGTAGTTGCAATTGTGTTATGTAGGGATGAAGATTCTAAATATTAGTGTTGATAAAACTGAAGTCATGATTGATACGTTAATTGAATACAAACATCGGAACCTATTACCTCCTTACGGTAGATATGACAAGAAAACGATGGATCGCTTGTTAGATGTCCTACATAAGCATTTGCCAGGATTTAGCCTATCATTGAGCGAGATTTTACGCATGATCTTTTTTTTGGAGCAACAATATTTTACAATTTCAGAGATGTTGGAGACGGGTAAATTTTCCTGGGACACTCGCAATAAATGTGTCATAAAAGGAGATGTGGAGGGATCGAATGAATATTTAGAAGTAAGTTTGGTTCATTAATTTAAGTGAAAAGTACATTTTTTTTTTTTGTTCCCTTTTATTTATTAACTCTTTGTTGTTTACATCATGCAGGAAGTAGAATTTGTTGTGGATTACTGTCTAGACCCATGTCCTAACCACCACTATTTTGAAGTCATTTTAAAAAATGATGTTCCACCATCAAGCGGACAACCTTCTGATAGTGTAGGATCGTCTCCATCGGTGAATTCCGCCCCAACTATCGATGTTATAATCGTTGACGATTGACTTCTTCCAATAACCCCCACATCGATACGGAACTTACATCTACGATCCACAAGTCATTTTGGTATGTATGTAACAACGCTTATGGAAATGCGGAATGTTTAAAAGTTACTTTGTGTTGAATGTATGTTGTTTGATTGTATTGTGAAGGACAATATATGTATTTATATGACATTAACTATATTGCCATTTGTTGTGGTTGAGGGTCTCCAAAAAGGCAAAGTGTCTGCCTTATTTTGTTGTAGAGGGTCTCCAGTAGGCAATTTGTACGCTGTGTATGAACGACTATAAAATAGAGACCTTTTGTCTACCATTGTCGTTTTTTTATGTACAAGCATAATATTCGGATTACAATTATGCGTTTGTGTTGTACATTTATTTTTATTTTTTTGTATGATGCATATGATTTTTGTGATTAAAAGTGTATTGAACAAATTAAAATAAATAAATAATAAATTTTTTTTTACAATATTTTGTAAAAATGTGTAATTTATTTATGCATATTTTTTTTTTCCTAAATAAGACAATATTAATGGATTTGACTTTTTTCATTCCAATCCAAATATGGTATAGGATTGGATTACATTTATTTACACAATGGCGCATTGGTCATTTTAGTATGTTTTATCTTCACATGTGAATGGGACCCACAAATCAAATGGTTTATATCCAAAGGTGAGATATGATTTGATACATTACTTTATAATCCTCCAATCCGGACCACTTTGCATTGGGTTGGATTGGGTTCGGATTCAAATCCAATCCAATCAAATCCTCCCATGGTGATCCAAACACCACATATGTGTGTAGATCTTACATATATATCCAGATTGATCTCGATCTCTTCATGAATAGATTGGTTTATTTGCAAGGTTATGTGTAATATATTCCCTAGGATAAAGGATATAAAAACCATTAAAGACTTGTGACGATTAAGTTCAAGAATTAGATTCGGCACACAATAATCTCTATTTGGAAACAATTATATGGTATCTCAATCGTTACATGTCAATTTAAATAGCCAAACATTGTCCTGAGACACCCGAATGATTTAATTTACAATACTCTCAGAAGACATCACACAAAAATATCCCATGCATAAAGTGTTAATTTCCACTCAAGGGTTGATTGTATTATATCAATTGTTTAGTTCTTTCGGCCTCTAATCAAGTAAACTTATTCCAAAAATACAAATCTGTAATTTGTTAGCTTAAAGAAATATATTCCAGAATTGTGCCTGAGTTTTTCGTTCCACAATTATTTTATTAACACCATTGGTAACCTATTTAACCTCTTGGTCGATCGAAAAATAATAATTAAAATAATATAATCAGAGAAATCATAATGCTTGACTATCATTTGAGACATTAAGGTGTGTTCTACCAATTAAGGTGAATGACATACACACACGAGTTTGCCTTCACTACAATAGTATGTATCTCAAAACCAGCAACACATTGTGACTAAGTAGTTCACAAAATCCAAATGGTAATTATTTCTAGATGGAAAGATGAGATAATCTTATAGAGCCTGCACTAAAGATTTAATAGGAGATCCCAACAAATGATACAAATAACGGAAAAATGACGATCTTAGAAGAAAAAAGAAATCGTATTCCATACTACTACTATCAGTAATGCAACCAAGCCCATTTCTAGTCTCTTAAAGGATTTATAATCCCCTTCTCTTGATACTATCAAATCACGTCTCTTGAGAGATGACGGTAGTTGCCCCATTGAAGCCATTCTTCTATTCAAATACTGATGCTAGTCCTTTCCAATCAACTCACCTAGATAATTCTTAACAATTAGGGACCACATGAATTTAAAATCGTCTACAAAGAAGATCTAATTTTTTTTCTTAATACAATGGAATATTTATCTTAATTTTATCAGTACATGCTTAATTAGAGAACTACATCCATGAATTAGTGAGCAAAAAAGAGGCAATTATGCCATAAGATTAAAAATCTGAATCCCTTTTACTGATTCTGAATGAAGAATGACCCACACCCGTTCCAGGAAGAAAAATAATAAATCTTCGTTAGTTAATAAAATCATTTATCCAATCTTCAATTGTTCCCTGCATATACTTAGCAAGCAAAAAAAAATTCAAATAAGAAACAATAACAATCCAAGTTAAAAACGCATAACAAAGTTCATGATATTATACCGGTCATCTTAAAATTCAACTCAATAGTAACAATAAGGGCACAACATCAAAGTTCAGTTAAAAGAAATAAGAAAAGAAATACTAATAGTACTGAACTCCAATAACTATAAATACAATAACTTAGTCAAATAACCATTCACCAACAAACATGAATCCATTGAGTTTACTTTTTCGATGAGGGCTCCCTTTTCTTCCCAAAGCCAACAACTGCAAATGTTTGTGATTGATTAGCTTTTGTGCGGAAGGAAAACGATGGTGACGAAAGAAATTGATGATAGAAGACTATGAGTGTTAAAGTTAATTATATGGTGGTGGAAGACCAAAAGATAGAGGTGTGTGTTGCATTAGAGTTCATTGTCTATGTACGGTCATATCAAAAGAAGATAAAACAACACAATGATATTAATTAGGGTAAAATTGACCCTCAAAATTATGGAGTATCTAAGAATCTAATTGACACAAAAATTAAAAAGTTGCAAAGAGATAGAATGTGATAAGTTCATAAAATTAAATATTATAATTGCTAGAAGCCAAGTAAGCTTTTAACTAAGATTCATAGCCATAGAAGCAAAACGTTATTGACAAATGATGTGATAATTGTAACTTAGTATCTATTCTAAAGATTGTAAATTATCTTCTTCGTAAATCATCCATCATTAACGAGTGAGAGATTCACTTGTATATAATAATTCTCACTTAAATGTACTTTAATAACCCGTGCCTGAAAATACTTTACAATAAAAAAAAAAAATGCTACACAACGCAAAAAGTACAACTCAAATACATATCATCTCTTAGATGAGTGTTGAATAAGTGGGTCTCATTAAAAAAATTGATGGGACCCACTTATCTAAGAGATGATATATATTTGGGCTACAACTTTTTAAGTTTCATTTAGGTTGTGTAATATTACTCTAAAAAAAATTAAGCATTAATTTTGTAATATTTTATAGGGGCATCTCACTTTACACCTAGAAAAGATTTAAGATTTTTTAATTTGTACTCTCAAAATTTAGATATCTTACATTGCACCCTTAATATATTAAAAGTATTGCAATGTTATCCTTCCGTTATGTTCTGTTACTTATTCCATCAAAAATAACTCTATTGGTGTTGACAGAATGAATAATAAAAATTAACAGAATGATCACATTGCAACATTTTTAATACATTGAAAATGCAATATGAAAAATCTAAATTTTAAGGCTATAAAGTAGAAATGTCTAATTTTTTTAGGGTACAAAGTGTAACCTGCCCATGTTTATATTTTAAATAAAAAGTTATTTATTTATTTATTTTTTAAGAGATAGATAAGGGAGAGAAAAGAGAGATGTAAGTGTAGACTAGTGAAGTTGTCGGAGTTGTGTAGAAAACATGATATTTTTTAAGTAAAAAATAAATTGGAATAAATTTATTCTTAACTTCTTAATTATAATTTATAATATAAAAAAAGACATATTTTTTTTTTATCAAAACATGACAGATTTCAATAAGCTCATCAAACGGTTTCAAATAAACTTATCCAACGGTACCTACATCCCTTTCAAAATCATTCACATTGTACCGTATATTTAGACACAAGTTACCCTTAATATTAGTGATTAAGTAGACAGGAGGAGTCTCATCCCCACAAGCAGTATTTTAAAACCGGCCCGGTGGGTTGACCCGGTGAAGTTGTGCCTAAACCGGGCCGGTTCACCTATTGGATGGTTTTGGCATAAAAACCGGAGTAAACTTGGTGAACCGGAAAAAACCAGGAGAACTCATCAACTCGGGCGAGTTTAATCAAACCAGCCGGCTCATTAAATTTAGTATAAAAGAAAGAATTTTGGCCCTTTTGGGCATTTTGCCCTAAATTGTTTCCAGCCTCAGCCTCCTCCTTGGCAATCGGTGGAGTGGTGGACGACTGGAGCCTGAGCCTCCTTCTCTCTCTCTCTCTCTCTCTGGTCTCTGTACTCGACAGCAGTGTGCACTACGAGCACGAAAGGGAGTAAGCCATCCAGTGAGGGACTCGATCGAAGACTCGAAGTGGAAAGAACTTTCGATTTCGAAGGAGAAAGCTGCTTCAAAGCTCCATCGAGGAATCGACGACGACCACCAGGAACTAGCAGCGGGTACTTTCATACTCTCTCTCTCTCTCTCTCTGACTCTTGGTGTATGACTCTGCTACATCTGATTTTTTATTTGTATTTTGTATACACTGAATCTTTGATAATTAATAATGCTATATTTTATACATTGAATCTTGGATAATTGATAATCCTATATTTCATACCTTAAATGAAGCTTTGATTTTTTATACATTGGTTTTCTTATCCTTTTGCATTGTTGAAAATCCAAAGTTGATTGTGATTGTAATTGTGATGGTGATGAAGCCACTGAAAAACCTAGAATTATGAGCTCTATTTTTTATTATTTTCATTTGTTGATGTAAGAGCTTTGTAAACTTAATCTATATTTTTAATAATATTGGGATGTTGTTGATGCTAGAAAATTTTAAACTTGAATCTAGATATATGGTGGTCTTTGATGTTATGGAATGAGATTTTGTTACTAGTTGGTATTTTTTATTGGTGGTTTTTTTGGTTTTGGATGCTCATATCAGAAAATTATTGTAATTTTTTAGCCTATTAATTATTATTTATAATTATTTATTATTTTTTATTATTTTAAAGACGCAGATTTCTTGTTGTAAGAAGACTGTTCGTTTCAGCGTTTTGGAAATTCTGGTTGAGGGGGGAACAGAACAGAGTGTGGAGAGAGTTGTGAAAATGGCTTTACAACAAGAATTTCAGGTCTACAATACCTTGACGAAACAGAAGGAAGTATTCAAACCCAAAGTAGAAGGCAAAGTCGGAATGTATATCTGTGGCGTTACCACCTACGACCTTAGTCATATCGGCCACGCTCGCGCCTATGTCGCCTTCGATGTCCTCTACAGGTCCCTCCCTCTTCTCTCTGTATGCATAATTTCTATTTGTATTAGCTGTAACTGTGCATTTATTGACGAATGTTTGTATAGTTGAAACACATGGGTTTTTTTTTTTTTGGTTGGATTTATGTATAGAAGGTGAAAGCTTCTTGGTTGAGTTTAGTTGATCAATAGTTTTACCCGATTATCATTTTTTGGTAAGTAAACTGTAAAAAGGAACAGGATAGATATCCGAAATTATAAATTGAATGCGAAAATAGAAATAAAAGCTCTATTTTGATGGGCAGTATTGGGGAAATTACGATATTACAGGGAATTTAAATTTTTGGCATTTTGTTAATTAAATGTCAAAAAACATATCTGATACTACAAGTTCTAATTTTGTTTAGTTCAAAATATTGCTGAATGGTATCATTTAGTTTCTATGACAATTTATCTGGTAATGAAAGTTTTTCCCTGTGATATTTGGGCTGTAGCTTGGGTACCACCCCATGTGTTAAAATTATTAAGTGTAATTAATCAAGTATTTTCTAACTGTGGTTAATGTGAGTTGGCTGATGTATGGTATTAGAGCTGCTTGACCTTCTGCCAACAAAAGGTTTTGTGGAGGTTTTTGTGCTTTTGCTTCTGCCTATGTGAATTAGGGATAAAGGATTTAGAATTAACTTTGTTGACAATAGATCGTGATCATAATCGCATGAAGTGGGATTATGCAGGTACCTGAAACACTTGGGCTATGACGTTGTGTATGTACGGAATTTCACCGACGTTGATGACAAGGTGAAAAGCTTAATGCACCATTTTCGGTCTTAGTTTATGGTACTTTGGTTGCATACCAAGGTTTTGAAGTTTGATGATTTTCTTGACATTGTATTTTTATTAGGATTGGATCTATTTCAACATCATTATTTCTGCTTAATTAATTGTTATGCTGAATTTAGAATGGGTTGTGGGTTTTTTTCCTGTCATGGGTCACGTCTCACACAGAATGAACTTCAGTCTATTTGGGCACAATACTTCTCTCTCTCTCTCTCCATACTTCAGTTGGCTATTATTTATTTTGGCCATAAGAGATTGAGGTGGTGAGGGTGAAATTGGGTTCTTCTGATGCAAGAGACTGTAGGTGGAGTCTAGTTCTTGACAGAGCATAAGCATAGAAGTATAAGAGGAGGAAATTGGGTTCTTTTGATGCAAGAGACTATAGGTGGAGGTCTTGTTCTTGACGGAGCATAAGCCCAGAGAGTATAACAGGAGGAAGATGGTGACATTCATTGTGAGGAGTGTGTAAGAGAGAGAGAGAGAGGTATGACCACGATGATGTTGTTTAGGGCTTTTAACATGGTGAGGAGGATGATCCAAGGCGTTGATGATGGCAGCCACTGTGGATCACACAGTTAATGTTAGCCAAAAGTTGATGGGATTGCAAATGGAGGATCAACAGTGGGATGGAGAGAGGGAAGATTTCTATACTATATTTCCTTTGGTTTAATGAGCTGCAAGAAAAAAATGGGTATTTTGGACCATTAAAACGGGGGGCAAATGAATCCTGCTTCAGTCTCATAGTATGTGCTGGAAAACTGCTCCCTAGTCTTATGGTTCGTTTGGTAAGAGGGATGAAAAATAGGAAAGAAGAAAAATTAAGAGGGATGGACTTTCCATCCGTCAAAGAAAGAAAGATACTTCTCTTCCTTTTGTTTGGTATGGAGGATGAACAAATAGGAGGAATAATTTTCTATTATTTTATATGGTATGAGATGCTAAATGAATAAAAAAAATGACCAAGAAATTACCATAATTGCCCTTCTATATATGGGAGAATTTATTGTAAGAAACAAATGACTTTGATGTGGGACCCAGTAAAATGAAAAAATAGGTGGGCCGCACACTTATTTTTTTCCTAATTTGTGTTTTTAAAATCTGCCACTTTTAAGGCTAAAATGATAATTTCAAAGAACTTTTCAACCAGCTGCCTTCTTACGTCCACTTTCCTCCCATTTGTAGAGTGATTAAAAATGGTGGCCGCAGAGGATACGTTTTCCACCCATTTTTCCTTTCCCCTCATTTTTCCTTCCATACCAAACAAAGGAAAATGTTATTTTCTATCCAATTTTCCATACACCCACTTTTCCACCAAACCAAAAAGTCCATTAGTCTATATTTAACCCTTTCCTTCGGTGGTGTTCAGTGCACATTGAACTCTGTGCTCCATTCTTAGTTCTTTGCCTACATTTTTTAAACTGATTTTTTGCTATATTGATTTGTCTATGTATCACATTTAAATGTTTATGTGGTGGTTAAAAATATATTGACCATTGCAGATTATTCGTAGAGCAAATGAACTAGGGGAGGATCCATTAACTTTGAGTGGAAGATTTTGCCAAGAATACTTGGAGGATATGGATGATCTCCAGTGCCTTCCTCCAACCCATCAGCCACGGGTTTCTGATCATATGGAGCAAATCAAGACTATGATAGCTAAGGTGCCTTGCTCCCCATTATGCCCTTTTATACATACACTTCTCTTGTAGTTGTCTCCTTTTTTCTTTTCTTTTTTTTTTTTTAAATTGTTGGCTAAAGAGAATTCTCTCTCACTCATGTGCATTTGTGTGCGGAGAAACTACTGGAGATATGACTTGTGGAGAGTAAAACTCTTCAAGGGATGTTACTTCATTGTGGTTTCTTATATCGTGGACCTTTACCTTCTTAAAATGGGATATATCAAGTCCAAAATGTAAAGTGCATAAAGTTTTTTTCCTTAATTTGTGATTGCTTTCTTTTTTTATTGAACTTTCGCTATTGAATATTCTTCCATGAATCGCAACTTGGAAGATATAAAAGACATATTCTCAGCTTTGGTCTTTGTTCTGTGCTTATTTCTTTATAATTTGAACCCTCATCAAGTTCTCTCAGTCTTAGGGCCGCACTGTCACACCCCATATTGCCTAGGCATGCAACGTATAACGTCTTGAGTCACATTAGCACGCTATGCAAATAACTTGGCATAACTATACATAAATCAACCCAAAACCCACATAAAATAACATTTGCATTGCTATTAAGCTCAAAACAGATAGGCCTAGTATACCTATGGCTACACAGTCATAGACTTATTACATTTTATATGCCTTTACAAACTCTCAAACACCAAGGAAGAGAAACAAAAGAACACTGGCAGTTCAGTTCTATACACGGTCCCCCCGTCACTGGCTAATCTTAGGGAAACAACGTAGGGTGAGCATCACGCACTGATGCAGCCAAGACAAACATGAAAAATACAAATTTCTACAGTCACTAAATTTGTGGCTTCTTTCTTGAATGATTTTCCTTCTTTATGAAGATGTGATCGTATTTCTCAAATTTTTCGATGTCGTTTGCAGATAATTGAAAATGGTTGTGCTTACACAGTTGATGGGGATGTATACTTCTCTGTTGATAATTTCCAAGAGTATGGTCGATTATCTGGACGGAAGCTAGAAGACAATAGAGCTGGTGAACGTGTAGCTGTTGATTCAAGAAAGAGAAATCCTGCTGACTTTGCACTGTGGAAGGTGAAAAGTTATTCACAACTTTCATTTTGTTTCTGATCATTTCTAACACTTATGAGATGTGTAAATATTCTCAAATTTCCAGGCTGCAAAACTTGGTGAGCCTAGTTGGGACAGCCCCTGGGGTCCCGGAAGACCAGGGTGGCACATAGAGTGCAGTGCCATGAGTGCTCATTATCTGACCTACACATTTGATATTCATGGTGGTGGCATGGATTTGATCTTTCCACACCATGAAAATGAAATTGCCCAAAGCTGCGCTGCTTGTCCAGAGAGCAATGTTAGTTACTGGGTACATAATGGGTTTGTCAATGCAAACGATGAGAAAATGTCAAAATCACTCGGTAACTTCTTCACTATTCGTGAGGTAAAGGGTGCAGAATTTATTATCATTTGTTTTTGATAACTTTGGAAATTTATTTGGTTATAAGCATTCTGGATCGAATTCTCAAACCATCCTTTTTTGTTATAGGTTACCAAATTGTACCATCCACTTGCTTTAAGGCATTTCTTGATGGGCACACATTACAGGTCACCCGTCAATTACTCAATCTCACAGATAGAAATTGCATCAGAGGCTGTTTTCTACATATATCAGGTGAGAATTTTATCTAAGAACCAAGTTTTTCCACTAGATGTGTGCTGATTCATCTGTCCATGAATCTAGCAAAGCTTTCGAATATTGGGACACATTCTGCTTGTGTTAGGTGATGTTAGAAGACAATAAACAGCTCTTCTTTCTTGACCCTCAGGCTGTACTACCGTGATCTTATATATTTGACAAATGGTTTCTCATATGGCTACCAATCAGAACCACGTCAATCAGATATTGCAATTGTCTGTCAAGCAAATGTTATCTTTTTTTTACAGTTTGTCATTCTGTTTACTAATCTGATTTCTTTTGACTCTGTCTTACCATACTATAAATCTATCCAGAGATACATTAGCAAAAATCTACACATTCTGTCAACATAGACAATTATGAATTGTTTCTGTGATTGATAGACATTACAAGATTGTGAAGATGCTTTGTTGCTATCTCGAGAAAGAACCGAGCCAAGTGGCAAATCAGCTCGTATTACTCCTGCTGCACAAGAATGCATCAGTAAACTTCGTAGTGATTTTGAGACAAAAATGTCTGATGATTTGCACACACCAACTATTCTGAATGCATCTCTTCAAGAAGCCTTGAGACTCATGAATAGTTGTTTGAACATGCTTAAGGTAGGAATTCGTCTCTCTCTCTCTCTCTCTCTCTCTCTCTCTCTCTCACTGACAAAGTGGTTTGGTTTGATAAATTACCAGAAGAAGCAACAAAAGCAACAGCAGTTATTAGTAATTCAGTCACTCACTGAGTTAGAAAAAAATGTGAAGGAAGTGTTGGATGTCCTGGGACTGTTGTCGAGTTCAAGCTATTCTGAGGTTCGACGAGAATGGATTTAATGCTTGCATATTTGTGAATGGATTTTTTTTTTCTTCTGATAATGCGATTCATCAAAGTGGCATGCTATGCTGGTTAGGTTCTGCAGCAGTTAAAAGATAAAGCATTAAAACGAGCTGGGTTGACAGAAGATGATGTTTTACATTTTATTGAGGACAGAGCATTGGCAAGGAAAAACAAGGACTTTTCAAGAGGTGATCAGATTAGAAGTGACTTGGCTGCAAAGGGCGTTGCTTTAATGGATGTGGGCAAGGACACAGTTTGGAGGCCATGTGTGCCTGTTGAGCCAGAACAGCCCGCCATGCCAATTCAACAAGAACAGCCCGCCATTCCAGTTCAACAAGAACAGCCCACCATGCCAGTTCAACAAGAACAGCCCGCCATTCCAGTTCAACAAGAACAGCCTTGCTTGCCAGTTCAACGAAGTCAGCCATGTACACCTGCTGATAAGGACCGTGAGGTACTTCCAGCCTCTAACTGAAGGGCCAAAGCCTTGTTTTAGTCAAATTATATGATTTTTGAGTTTTCTAGATTAATTGTGAACTACCAAATTCATGGAAGAGATCATATACGTAGTTTTTGTTGTAACATCTGGAAATGATTTTTGTTGCAACCCTTATTGGGTTGCCAAGTTGTCATTAGTTCTGGATTTTACGCTGTAGCCTTTATTATTGGATGGCCCAATACTTATTAAAACCAAAGAAGCAGGAATTGCTGCTTCTGTACTTGTTATTGTGGAGACTCTGATTTACTGAAATCAGGAATCTGTTTGCTTTATATGCTATCCATTTTATTGCTATGCTACTATCCAGGACTCTGAGCATGTCAAATAATTGCCCTTTGTCACGATATTCATTGCTAATTTGTATGCTTCTTGAAACATTGATTGCAGAGTTCAAAACTGTTGTTGAAACACTGATTTTGGTTTCATGTGTTGGGTTTGTGTGGGTGGGTCCAGAAAAAAGGGGGGGGGGGGGGGGGGGGGGGGGGGGGTGATTTAGATTTACTGTGTGGTTGAAGCGTATGCCAATCCTCCAAAAGTCGGGCCTTTTGGTGTGTGCTGTGTTTCGATTTTCAATGGGTTTGGATTCCTCCAAGGACTTAGAGAGAGATAGCAATTTATGAATCGAAAGAATATGCATTGAATTTTACTTGGGTTTAGGTAACAATGTAAACATATTACTGTGTGACCTGATTGGAGCTTGGCACACTCTGTTGCACTTGCCCGCATTTTTTTTTTAGCTATCCGGATCTTTTAGAGCACCCGATTAATCGTACACACATTTTTACATGGACCACATAATTACGAGCATAAATCCTTGGAGCTTTTTGAGGTACTTCCTTATAGAATAGCGGATGATACTAGACCGGACTAAAACTTCATGACCTAGTTTTCACTTTCCAATTTAGGCATCTATGTGAACATGTAAATGCAATTGTAGATCTACGGTGGCCGGGTCAGAGCTTGAGGGAGTAGTCAACGCAAACTTGAACACTCTGTAGATAGATTTGTGGCTTCTCAAATACACTTTCTTTTAACTTTCCTTTATGGAAATCATCTTCTATCAATACAAATAAGATCTATTATACATGCTCCCCAAGTGTTCACCAACCTACCATGAGATGGTAAGTCCCCTCGTGGGTCTCACCAATATACGACGAGTGATTTATTTTGAAAAAAATTGAAAAAAAAAAGTGAATTAAACGGGATCAGGATAAATAGTAACTCAATTGACAAAACGAACTTGAAATTTCACTTTCAAGATATGTCATCCCTTGTGGTGGTTCCTGATAAAAATGTTTGTCCAAAAGCAATGTGATCACCATCATCACAATGTACAAGGATTGGTGTCCATACAATATATAGAATAGGGGACCATTCATTGATTTTCTTTGAGTGGGTTGTGGTCATCATCTTCATTGATGTTCTTGCACAGTCTGAACTTGCAAGCTGCTTAACGCCGCAATGGAAAAACATGATACATGTGTGGGCGCTTTCACATTTCCACAAAGAGGAGCAAGTTTGGTGGTGCTGTCCTTGTAAAGGGTTTGGTTTGGCTCACTTGATCTATCAGCTGAGTAGTAAGCATCCTTGGATAATCATCAATATCTCTTCTTATCCAAATGAGAATAGGAGGACGTCTTTTTAAAAGAGCCGGTCTATCTTTTAATAGATTGACAATTACCTTAGTCATTCGCTTATACAGTACATTTTCTATAGCAATGGGCTTCGGTCTAGTGAGGTATTGTTTTTTTTGGGGAATCATTGCTAGGAAGAAGGATTGAATTGCACAAATAATAAAAACAAGTAAAAATAAAATAGTAAATCGAGGTCTCCATTTTATGATAACTCTCAACCTTCCCACTTTTTTTGTGCCTTTAATAGGCCTAGTATTTTCGACAATTGTAATGCCTTTTTTTTATCTCTACATGTTCAAAAAAATATGATTGTGTCGATCCGACTAGATCCAATCTCATCCATTTTTTTTTTTAGACTTAGACTTGTATCATAACACATATATCTATTTCGTGGAATATGATATAATTGATGGGATGCACCTCCATATATGGGGGCATTACAGACCCAAGTAAAGCATGACTTACTTTGAGGGAAGTTAATGAATGTGTGACCGCAAGTAAGTGTCAGTGCCTGGAGACTGAACAACATAGCTTGAAATGGGTTAGATGGGGCTCTTTATTGTTATTGTATTAAGGTGAAGAACTTTTGTGATCAGTTGGAAGAAAGAAGAGTGGAAAACTCGCAAATTTAAGAGACGTGAAAGAGCCATTAAGACAAGTTCATCTTCTCGCTCAACGCTAATTGCAAAAAAAGAATTAGGCAATTTAGAAACAGAAAAAGTATAAAAAAAACCAGTTTGATCTTGATCCTTGTGGTAGACTCTCAACTTCAGTGGAGAAAGAACACAAGTATCTTACAATACTGATTGCGGATATTCTTTGACTCGATCTTCGCCAAGACTCGAGTAAGATATTGAAAACGTAATAGTAAAAAATGAATTTTCAACCTCAATAGACAGCTGAGACAAAGAGCATCTTTCCTACTTTCCATAGCAAAATGCAATTTATGAGGAATCAATGAAAGGACATTGATCAATTTAAATCATGAATTTTCAAATTGAGAGAGATCAAGAATTCTCACTATTTCTTAGATTCATGGATTCAATTCAATTCGGTTGGATCTTTCATTCACATTTTTTTCTACCAATAACGTTTTATAAAACTTTTTGACAAGTTTGTTTATGTTGAACTCTATTACAGACAGAAGTGTTGTGTATTGTATTCGGTTTTGAGGGGTTCAACATAATAACTCCGATAAAATTACTTAGAATTTGATGGTTGAAAATACAATTTTAGAAACTTGAGAGTGGAGTACTACCCTGTTAGCACAAATCATAAGTTTGGTCTAGAAGATAAAATGAAGTTTGATCCAATATTTTGTAATAGGCCAGATGAAACTTTTTTTTTTTGTTTTTTTTTAACAGCCAGGTGAAACTTTGGGTTTTCACCTTGCAACCTTATCGCCATAATTGAAGGTTGGTACACTTGTACTATGTGATCACCATCATTATCAACGTGTAGGGGACTCCATAACTAGCCATCTATCTAATGGAGACAATGGGAGTAGGTGGGACCTGCCTCAAGTTTTCATGTCTTCATCAATGGGTTGAGTTTAAAGTTCAACATCTGGAGATGAAGCACAAGGTTACAGAGTACAAGAAGTGCCAGTGTGGGGGCTTCCTGATTCCTTAAAATGACAGATGAGAGAGGGAGAAATCTCATAACGTCGGGCAACGATGATTTATCTCTCATAAATACTCTAGTTTTGACGTGAATGACTTGTCTTTTACCGAATTTGAGAGAAAATTAATCGAAGTGTGCGTAAACTGATTCAAACACTCCTGACTGTTGAATGAGATAGAGAGAGAGAGAGAGAGTTGTCCTTGTTGATAACAGATGATATGGAGGGGCTTCACATAGGCATGTGAAATCAAGAGAAAATGCAGTCCAACTCTCTCTTTCTCTCTAGAATTCGGTGGCTTTTTTTTTTTTTTTTTTAATGACTTAAATTGACAAAACGACATATATCGCTTATCTTGAAATATCAAGTTTGAATCTCGCAAGAAAACATGTGATTTGTAAATGTTAGTTTTTTTTAATTTTTCGGTAGTTTATATGTAATCACGTATCTAAAGAATATGTGGTTAGCATCGTTTTTCGTAATTAAGAGATTAAAATTTTGACTGTATATAGTTATCTGTCACTTTGAAGGAATAAAAATATCTTAAATGTTTGATTTTGTTACCTTCAATTCATTTGCTTGTGTCACAAGAGTCAACCACAAACTCAAATGGAAAACAAGATACAATGATGATGACTTCATTGATACTATCAGCACCAAGACTCTTCTTTCATTAAACAGATATTTTTTTTTTGCAGATTGATATGGGCCATACCCAAGAAAGGGTCACCATTTGTTTTTTAATCTCTTTTTTCTTTTGTTGTTATAATATAAGGTTGTTAAAACATGTATATGTAGACGTATTATTTTTTTAAAATAATGTATCGTACATTGTGTAAGTATAATTTTATAAAAAATATTTAAAAATAAATATACCTATGAAAAAAATCATAATAACATTTCTCGCACAACAATTTTTTTATATAAAATAATTTAAAGAGACTACAAGGACTAAAATAAAAAATTAATAATTTAAATATTCAAGTTTCTAACATGATTCATCAACATCAAAATTTAGAGAGTTCTAGTTCTAATATCTAAAAGAGTTAGAGGACGATATATTTAACAATCAAACTATTTACTATTGCAATAAAAAGAATAACAAAAGACTTTTATTTTTCAAAACCCTATATAGTGAAACGAAATCATTAGCTAGTGTTTCAAAAAATTACTTCCATTTGAAAACACGTCATTTTTTGGTTAAAATTCTTTTAAAAAACAATTAATTTATTTTGCCGTATCGAACAACTCATAAGTATCGTCTCATATTGGGTGTATCGCATCATATAGTACCGGTTACAATGCAAAATCGATACACTTAAGCAACACGTAGGGATCAAATTTCCGCTTACTCGCATATTTCGACCTACCCGACCCTATTAATCGGCTTCCACAAAATATTGGGTAGGCCAACGAAAGAATTTTGGGTATTTTGCAAAAAATTAGATAGGAATGCGGAATACCCACAATATTTCTTTATTCCTACCCGACCCACACATATTTTTTAAAATATATGTGTTAATGTGCAAAAAAATCCTCAAAATCTCTATATGTGCTTGATATGGTTTAGACCTCAAACAGTTGTTATTGTATTTATGCAACAATTATGATATATTGATGTTTATGACTTTCTTGTTGTGTTTTATTGTAATTGTTTATGTATTATCGAATTTATTGTGTTTCATTTAGTATTATTTGTTTATTGTGTTGGTTAATTGATGCAGGTTACTTAATTGAATTATTAAAATGATCCATAAATTAATAACTAAAAAATATGTATTCACCTGATTTCTTACCCGATTGTTTTGAACAAAATTCGGCCGGAATAGTACACTTGATCAGACAGGGTCGGCCAAGAAAAATGTCTTCCTCAAAATATCGGATAGGATGAACACTCCTAACGACACGTATCATTTTCTTTATGTATCGAAATGTATCGTACGATATGTATTGCGTATGGTACAATGCTAACACTTATGGTTACAATAGATGTGTGTGTGGTTCGTTTGTTAACATCAATTTTGACAGTGTCATACAAGACAGCTTGCTATAAAGATAATTTATTTCAGATTTGTAATGACATTGAAACACCATTTATTTTTTTTGTGCTTATGCCGGTTCTAGGTTGTTGTGAACAAGATCATAAGTAATGAACAAAATGAAATAAAAAAAATAAAAAACCCAAGAATTTACATGATTAGGCTAGAAAACTTACGTTCACGTGTGAAGTGCATCGATAAAATTTCACTACAAAAAATGAGGAATACAAAGAGTTCTCTAAAATAAAAGTACAAACACACGTAAATCAAATTGCCCAAAATATATAATATTTATAGAACACAAATAGCCTTATTTTCTAATAGAATTAGAATTCCAAATCGTTAAAAAATCAAATTCTCAAAATAAAAATCACTCTCCTATTCGGGTCATAACCCTTAAGTGGATCCCAAAATTTGAAATTTTCTACAAACATAGTCATTCATTCTTGGATGGACATAAAGTCTTTCCCCCTGGGCCATGAAGGGATAGTAGTAAGTAGACCTGTCAATTGTGTCATGTCACGTGAGTCAGGTTTATGTCGAGTTTTAGTATGTTTGTGTCAAAAAGTATTTTCCTCATACATAATTCGTTTATTAATTCGTGTCTAAAGAGTCGTGTTATATCGGGTTTGTGTCATGTATAAACCGTATATAACCGGTATATAAACGAGTCGTGCCACGTATTTTTTTTAATTTGTTTCACTCATACCCGATTCGTTTTTTAATCGTACCATGTCGGATCCATTCGTTTACAAAACGGGTGACTTGAAGAAAACCTAAATTTTCTAAATTCATGTTATGTTAACGAATTATGTCTTATTTTAACACCCTAATAATAAGGATGACATTCTTGAAGCATGATTGGCTCATTGTGAGGGAGCTAGCTAGCTCTCACCTGGAGATATCTAGATACCTGGCATAAAGTTCATAACACCACATGATTCGAGTATTCATAGTACTGTCGACATGTGAGTCCTTCCCTTTGGCTTTAACTTCTAAATTTGTACATCCAAACTTCATTGGAGGTGCCTCCCAAGTCCCACCTACGACAGTTGTTGAGAGAGAGAGATGGATGAAGTGAAGTGGGTGGGCCCATCAGTTAAGTGCACTGATGAAGGAAACCATGGGACCCAATCAAAAGCTAATTTTTTTTTGTTTTGGCAAAGTTGTGGGAACAAGGATTGATTTTTCTCTGTTTTGCCTCACCAACCACATTAGAGTTTCACTTCATGATCCTTCATGTCAAAAAGTTGACAAGAAGAAGAAAACTTTTTTTCACTTGCACAAGTTTTTCAAATACATGATAATGCTTGCAAACTAAATCAACCCAATGTCATCAAAATATCTAAAGACCCAAAAAAAGCATCCAATCCAAACTAATCCTTACTTTTCTATTCTTTTTCTCCTACCCTAATTACTTTCTTTTCATACAAGGGACAAATATACTTTGACCCCTCAACTTTGCCCAATATATGTATTCTCCTCAACTATCACATTTTTCACATTGTATCACCTTAACTATATATATCTATTAGTTTGACATTACCCTATTAACTACTATGTTTCTAATATTGCACCTCCAACTGTCATTATCAGTTTCACATTATCTCAATTTTAGAATGTAAAAACGTGTATTTTACTACAAATGTGAATATTTTCTGCTCAAAGCATCGACGAACATATATTTTTTAGATAATGTGAAATTAATTCATGTAATTGAGGGGATAATGTAAGAAATTTAATAGTTGAGGGGACACAATGAGAGCATGGTCATGATTGGGAAGGGTCAAAATATAATTTACTTGCTTAATAATTCAAGAGCAATGATATGGGCACCCTCTCTTGTATCGCCTATATATGCGAACCTGTATGATTTATAGATAATGTTTGACAAAAAAAAAAATCAAAAACAGCGACAAAATTATGTGGTGCTAACTTGGTGAACAAAATTTGAAATTTAAATGAGTAAAAATTGATCAAAATCATTACTAAGTCAATTTCACATCATTTGATTTCGGGTTTTGTCATGTCCAATCTTATTGTCAATCTAACATTATCCGTGATGTATTGTTACTCTTCTAAAACACGAAGAGGTGCCCAAAACCACAACCATTAGTATATGTTAGCACTGATCAAAGCTTTCACTTTGCACATAAAAAAAGAAAAAAGAAAAGAAGAAGCTATATCTTTAGGGGTTTCCATTGGACCTGCTCTTTTGATCATTTGGAGGGGTTTTAAATTGGTGGGCAACCTCAGAATGAAGCTTTAGGTGCTTGGCCTTATTTACCATGATTTCGTGCTTACACGTAAGCTTTTTATGACACACAAACCATTAGTTGCACTTTCTTTTTTTCTTTTTTCAAATGTCAGCGTATTCAGGTCAACTTACGCATATTTCGAATAATTCTCTTTTTGGTCCGGTCAAAGACAAGTCATCCACGCCAGAACTAAGAAAATTATGAGGAATAAACTTCTCATAGTCTGACTCCAAAAAATTGTCAAGATTTGAACTTAAGACGTCTGAATTTACAGTTTGTCCCTATTGCGACTTAAACTACCTCTTAGGGTTATTAGTTGCACTTTCGAAAAACCACAACCTTGAGTTGAGAAATTCCAACTCTCCCCCTCTTTCTGAAGCTGGTTTTTGTTTGGACTAATACTTTTTTGGGTTAATGGTAATCTTTTCAATCAATAAATGTCTTTAGAGTTATAATTACAAAACAAATTTTGAATGCAAATAATTAATGCAGATCACGGACGTGTATCTGTAAAACCCAATTTTAATGGGTGCAAGGTTACATGTTATGGTTTGTTCGACTACTAAATCAACTCGTGTGGGTAATGATAAGATTATTTGACTTCGAGTACTATATAGGTAGGTATTATATTCAAATTGAACTTCTATTTCCAATGGCCGAGGAATGAGCAGCAGGTGATCCTCCATTAAACAAAAAGATAATCGATAAGATACTGCATCAGACAAAGGATCAAGGGGTTAGTTGTGCTTTGAAAGACTAACCTCCTTCAATGATGATTAACCTAAAAGAAATCAAGTTTTTCTTACAGTACTAATGAGATCTTCTTTTTGGTTTTTATCTTCTTTTTTTTCCTTTTTATTATACTGAAGATCTTGTACACAGACTATTTTGTGAGGGATTGTTAAAGAGTAGGAGAAAAAAAAAAAAGAAGAAGAAGAAAGATATGAGTGGAAAGAGAATGAGAGAGAGAGAGATTTGAAAACAATTAAAAGGGTAGTTATAATGAAGGGTACTAGAGATATTTCTATTTTTTTTGGTTCAACGGTCAAGAGTTACTTGCATTTCGGCTAATTTCTTTCTGGGTTAGGTCAAAAACAATCCATTCACGCCAAGACTAAAGAATTCACGAGGGATAAATCTCTCGTGGCTTGGTCACCAAAAGACACCAGACGATACCCTTTTTATTTATTAATAGTATAGATTTTAACTATACCAAACCAAATAATATTAAAAAAAATAAAGAAATGATTCATTTTCAAATGTGGAGATAAATAAATATAATAAAACGCATTAATTTTGTAAATGAATTGATAGATGGACCAGGGTAGATCCACATTAAAGATACTGTCAACTCTTCAACTCAGTTTCAACCATGCAAATCTGTAGTGATCATTCTCTTAACAACTAAAATAAATACATATATATCTACTGTAGATTTTATACAGTTCATATTAATTTATTGATTAGATTTGTGAATTATTGAAGTATAAATACTTAAATTATATCTGGTGATTCTATAATTAGTTGAGTAAATTTTTTATGATAACAAATACCATCTAACAGCATAAACTTTTAAAGCAAAAGGTTGTTAAATATGATATCAGAACAGGTGAATCTGTGTTTGGATCCCGCCATTACTCTGATTATTAAAAAAAATTCACGTACTTAGCTCAAATCAAGCTTGCAAGTGAGAGAGAGTATTAAAATATAAATATTTTTAGGAAATTAAAATTTTAAAGCAGAAGGTGGTTTAACATTCTTTTTGAAAGTGGAGAATCTGACATAATATCAAACCACTTTAATATCAATGTTGGTTCATAGATTCAAGAGTTTCCAGATAAACATAATCAAACTTAGGGGAATTAATCTATTAACAATTTTGGATACTTGGAAGTTTTAATTGAATGAATAGGTATACATAAAATCTTAAATAACTATCCGAGGTAGTTTAAGTGGTAATTGGGATAAGTTATAAATTTAAACGTCCTGAGTTCGAATCTTTGACAATTCCTTAAGGCTAGGCAATGAGAGATTTATCCCTCATGAATACCTTAGTCTCGACATAAATGACCTGCCTCTGGCCGGACTGGGGAGAAAATTAGTCGGGCCCAAACACTCTTGACCATTGAATCCAAAAAAATAAAAATCCTAAATAACTTTGGCTACCTAAATTCTTTTTTTTTTTTTTTGGTGTTGCTACAATTAAGAATCCTTGCCAACAGTTTTAATCACACTCACATTCTCCTCCTCAACAACTGCCCCCCAACTTTGTTGTTATGTTTTTTTTTTTCCAGCCGTAGTAGTTAAGGTAAAGAGTTATTGACTGATACAGTGTTAAAAACACCCGTCAACAATCGTGAAATTGTGAGTTTGAATTTAAGAGTGATCCGTTCAGTTCAAAAAAGAAAAAAAGGATCATTTTTCATGGAAAATATTGAGTTCATCCCTCGTAATACCCTTGAATAACGGGTGAACTTCAACTATGGTAAATTTGTAATCCGGGTAAGAGTCAAATTTCTAACTCGAAGAAAAAAAATAAATAATAAATCTGAAAATTTACAAGATTCAACGGAGGATAAATAAACAACAGCTTCCCAGCTGTATAACAGAGCCAAGCCATATTAGCTGTGAGCCCCCAACTAAGTGGTATTAAGCCAGCTCTAAGCCAAAACTCACGGAGCGGCTGGAGCCAAGCTAAGATGCAAGTCCAGCCCAAATGCATCGTCAAAAGTGGGCCCACCATCCCCTCTGGAGAACCTACTTAAGGAGGCCCCATCATCATGATGGGCCTTGACCTGGTGAGGCCCAGCAGTCGTCAGGCTAGACTCTCCTACACTGCCAGCATAAGATAAATTTCCTACACCCCTCCCACCACCACCCATGCTGGACGTTGATGGGGAAAATACACATCCATGTGACACGTGGAAAGGCGGAGTGGCGCGTGGAACGTAAACCCACGACGGAGACGGTTGCGTCGCCGCAGGGATCATCATAGAGCCGGCCTGGGCTAGGAGATGCGGCGGTGGTGCGAAGGCGGAGACTATAGGGTTCCTCATGTATGAAACGGCGGCGTTTCGGCTAGCTTGCATTTGGGCACGTTTCAGTTGTTGTCTTTCTTTCTTGTGAGCGTTTTGGTGGCCACCAAGTGCTTGTGAGTTGGCGAATTCTCGGCAACAGTATTGGCACTCGTATTTCCGGCCGTCGGTGGCCGGAAAAGTGCCGGAATCCGACGACCCTGATGCTGTCTTGGTTGAGTCTACCTCGTCGTCCTCTGATACGTTGAAACCAAAGAGCTTTAAACGTCCATTACTTGTTGGGTTACTGATAGGTTTCCTCTGAGATTCGTGTTCTTCCATATACATAGTTCTTATATATGTATAAATATAAGGAAAGAGAAATAGATGTAGAGAAAGGTGTGAGAATTAGAGAGAGAGAGAGAGAGAGAGAGAGAGAGAGGGAGAGAGAGGTGAAAGTGAGACAGAAAGACAGAAGAAGCAAAGTGGTGTGTCAAGAGAGTTTTTGCATGGGTGGGGTATTTATACAGGTTTAAAAGGGTTCAAAGTTTTATTGAACAGTAAGGAGATAAATAAATATATATATATATATATACAGAGAGAGAGAGAGAGAGAGAGAGGAAGAGATGGTTGCGGCCATCCCAAGGAGAAGAAATTAAGTGTAAAGTAGGGAACACGACGCGAGAACACTTGGGGACCCTATGGAGATTGCACTTGTTTTTTGAGAATCATCGTTCAATTTTGCTTTCACGTACAAGATTACAAAAATACCCTCCTCAGGAATAGAAAACTTTAGTCAATAATTACATTTTTGTGTATGGGACAGTCATTTCATCATTTGCTGTTTTTTGTTTTGTGGATGTAGTAGTAGTAGTACTTAGGAGTGAAGAATGTGATGCATGTGAGTTTTGTAGGGTGGTGGTTGAACTATCAAATGATTGAGCTTGTACACTGTTTTGAGTAAACAATATCTTTTCTTGCTCTTGCCTTGTTTTGTATATACTCAAGAAAATAGCTTCCTACCATCAAGGACAATTACCAAATAGGTATTAATGTTCATTTAGACTCAACATAGAGTGGGCAGGAACATTGATCAATTAGGCCACTAATACGCCGAACCAATCCGAGTATTAAAAGTAACAGTAATACTACTTGAACTTAATTACTAATAATCTAATTTGTTGATGTAATCTATTCGCTCGTTCTTGTTTTGTTATGGCGGTAGACGGATTACAAAATTCTCGGTTAAATTCAAATGTAAATGATGTGAAACATAAGGAGAAAAGCATCCAATGCCCCTAGATCATAGGAGGTTCAACACTGTGTTCTTGTGATGGCATTGTTCTATGTACATTAGTGAAAAAGAGATTCTTTCCACTAAGTGAAATATAATTATAATAATGGCACTATAAAGTGTGGTTAGAGAAAGCCAAAAATGTTACGTATATCAACCAGTCAAATGCCACAAACTTTGTAATGAAATCTAATCTTCCAAGTCCTAATGTGGTATATATTTTTGTAGTTTTAACTTTCTGCAGGAAATTCACTACAAATAGATATAGTGCAACGAGCCCCCATGAGCTACCATGAAGCCCATGTCTCTGTTCTCTGAATATTCTTTTTTTTTTTCAGTACTCAAAATAGATATGTAGATAGGTCACTCAACATATCCGTCATGAAGTATTGTCCTTCAACACCGCACAACTATTTACAAAGGCCGAAACTAAGATTCCACCGCATGTTCTGGAGGCTATAGAGTATGTTTAATCCCAAGTAGTTATCATAGCTTTGATGACCCGAATTCAAATATTGAACAAGAAAATTCGAATTTTTATCCACTGACCAATAGGTCGTTGGTGTTCTCTTACTATTCTGTGATACCACCAACTGCTACTAGAAAATGCTTCCCACCTTCTTTAAGAAGGCTTCTTACATGCTTCCTCCTCTCTCTCTCTCTCTCTCTCTCTCTCTATATATATATATATATATATATATATACACACATATAATGCGCCCTTCTTTTTTTTTCCTTTGTAATTCTGCCTTGGCTTAATCTCCGGAGCCTACCCTCTCACTCTCTCTCTCTCTCTCTCTCTCACACACACACAGAGAAGCCGAAAGTCAAAATATCCTATGCATGCAAACTTATGACTTACAAGACTTGTCTGATGTCCCTCTCAAACGATTATCTAAACAAAAGTATCTAACCTTAGATACATTTCTGATCTAACACCGTCGGTCTAACATAATCATTAATCACCTCTCTTGTGGCCCCCGCCTCAACATCATACCCATCCTCCACAAGCATTACCCATTACGTTTTCATCCCTTCAAAATATTATAACAAGTTTTCGTCCCCCCAAGCATGGCCGGCCCTTATGCTAGGCAAGCTAATCATATTTTTTGGAGCAATGATATTGGGACCTAATTTAGTAATTTAATTTGCTAACATAACTCCATCAAACATTGAAACTTGGTATTAATCTAATGATTTCAATGAAACCACATCATTAGGTCAGCAAATTGTGTCATATTTTTACGTCCAAATAGCATTATTCTATTTTTTTTAAATCTTAATTTTTTTTAATATTTAGATTTACTTAATTTTAAATTATTTTTAAAAAATTTAGATTCAAGATTAATTAAGTCTAGATTTATTTTCAAGGTCCCAAATAAAACTTTTAGATCAATGTTCAATTAAATCAAATTTTATTTCTCGGGTTTTATACTAATTTGAGATTCATTATATTAATTATAATTTTATTCATGCCTTGGAACATCCATGTATAACAAAACTACATAATTAATTTTTTTCGTATATTATTTTCAACTATTTTGATCAATTTGAAAAGTATGTATTTAAATTTTTTTTTTTAGAATTTGATGGTCTTTTGATAAGTTAAATTTATTTAAATTTAAATTAAATTTTTTAATGACTTCTTTCTGTTGCCATGACAACATAAACATCACTAGAGTGTCTAGTATTAAATTTCAAATCCACCCTCTTGCTATTATGTTAATTATTAGTCCTTGAATAAATTTTATAACTCTAAATGATATGCTAAAGAATTTGAATACAGAAATTTAAATAGTTAGTTGGCATCTCAAATAACAAGAAACTTATTTTTAGATAAATATATTTTAATAAAAATAAAATAATTATATATTATCATAATAATCATAATTAATGGGGTCTCATCCAAGAATTTCGCCTAGAGCCTCCATTTGACTCGAACCGGCCCTGCCCCCAAGAAATTGATATTTGAACGCTATTAACTTCGTACCCAAATGTCATATTGGTGAATGTAATATATTATACATATGTATTATAGTTTTTCGATACTAAATTATCTATGAGACCCTTACAATAAATTAATTGATACGAACTCAGCTAAACAAAATATGTGTCTGTCAAACATGGATTATATACAATAGACAAGTACTTCGAAAAGCTATACAAGAAAATATATATATATATATATATATATACACAATAGACAAACATGACACAAACCTTACTATACATGAGTATATATGAGTTGAATATGCATTGAACTAATTTTAACACAACAAATTTGTTGAAGAAAACTGCTTATTTCTTCTTGTTAGTGTAAAACAAAATTGGATCATTGGAACTCTGGAATTTCAGTGAAATGGGAAATCCGCAAATCTATCTTCAAGATACAATGAAATCCAACTTGATTGTGTCTTATATTGACAAAAACAGTGCCTTGAATATCCACTTGAAAAACGAAAATAATCAAGTACTGGAATACTAATTCTACAACAATTAAGAATTCTAGATGCAAAATAAAATGAACAGAATATTAATGTTTTTTAGAAGAATGGGATAACTAAAATTTTGAGTATGTATTGGTGTCGCGGTAGGTTCTGTATTTATAGAACCACATGTATGTTGGCCAATGGGTACTAGATTCAAATTTCAGTTAATTTGAATTATGTCTGGTTGAATCTTTACTCGTTGATATAATGGTCATGTTCATTTGTAATCGGCACACCGACGGCTCTTGTGCACCCAATTTGATCTATCGATCCAATTTGTACCCACGTATGTACTAAGTGCAACATCAAATCACCACATTGTGCCCCTTCGCCTCCTGCCTTGCGTTGCATGCGGACGACGTGGGTTCCCATGATGCATAGTGGAGTCTTTATACTAAAATAAATGTACTTTCTATACTAACCTTTATATATATGCTCACTAAACGTTTCCCATTTTTTTGATGTGGAATTGGTGTCAAAGACATCCTTCCACCTTCCCAAAAAACATATGAGTTTTTCAAAAGACCCGCTCAACAAAGAATTTTATTTATAAAATCATTTTACAAAATTAAATATCAAAGGAACTCAGATAAGACATGACCCCTTTTGCAAACTTTGATTACAATCTTTTTCTTTTTCTTGCAATCCCTTGATTAAAGTCAACATGGAAACCTTTGTACACTTAAATGTATAAAATAAGTATTTATATGTATGTATATATGCTGTTGTTTGACAAGTATGAATGTTCAGGTGATACAACTTCACATAAGACCCCACCATTACGTGTTGGTGATGAATTATTGTTTAGGATGTTTGCGTGATTGACGTTGAACTCTATATATTATATGCTTTTCTTTCCATAGAAGAGATCTCTCGAATCTTACTAACTACATGAATGAGGGAGAGAGAGAGAGGGAGAGGTCACTTTAAAAGCATAGTTATTAATTATAAATGTGTGTGTATGCACAAATGTGACAATCAAAATCTCTTTCCAAAGTCTTCATCGCAACTCCAAACATGACCCACCTTGTCTCCACTTTCTTTTCTGTGTTCTATTCATATTTTCATACCTTCTCTGACTTAGTCAAAATTTCCCAATATAAGAAATCTTGATTCCCCAAGATTTGATTATCTTTGGGTGAAAGTTTATACTCTTTTCGACCGTTGGATTCTTTGATAATTAATCATAATTACTATGATATTAAAAGTGAAAACAATAGCTTCTAGGCTTCAGAAATTGTTAATGATCACATATCTATAAACACATCCTCCCAACATGGTTTGTTCCAAAGTCAACCTTATTGATCATTATCATTTTTATGGTACCATAAACTTATAAAATATTATCTTTTGATAGTTTGGAACCGAATGTAGACTCCCTATTAGCTTGCCAAATAATTAGTAGATTTTACAATTTCTTTGGAATTGTGAGAATTTTACCATGCAAGCAAATCTAATCTTGAATAAGAAGTGAAATAAATTTATGAAAAATCAAAATAAATTTTATATGCTGATATAGATAACTTTTCACGATTTAAAAATAATTGGAATATCGCGTCTAATTAACTAGTCACTAGAGACGAGTCTAACCCGCTTCTAAGCACCCATTCATGCATTATTAACGTGGACCATGATGGTGCGGTCTTTTGAGTCCCTAACATGGCTGCTAGGGGACCAGAAATTATGGGTGTAGATTTAGGACTTAGATTATCCTAACCTAACCACCTTTTTGCTTTATTGTGTGGATCCAATGAATTTTGTGCTTGGTTCTTTTTCTCTCTATTGGGAAGGTTGGAAGCTCTGGTTGGGCCACTATCACCCACCATGAGGCTCAAGAAGTTGTCCTGACTCGTAAAGGAAATGTTTTGAAGTGACCCTTTTTCAAAATAATGTGAACAGTCATACTTATGAAGGTTGCAAGTTCAAATAATGTTGTTGGTAGGGGCTAAGTCAAAGTTACACTTATTCCAGGTTTTGTATGATCATTTGGAGCATCTGTCACCCCAAAACAATTTTCATCAATGAGACGTGAAAATGCAATTTTAAGATTACGTACTTCAAATTATCTTTACATGTCGTGATAATGGAAGTTTCATATACTAAATTGTCCTTTTTTAAGATAAGAAGATTCAAGCGGTCAAATTAGATCATACCAATTTGAAAATCTGCAAACCCTAATGAGTCCTAGTTTGAAACAGCTACTTGCTCTCTGCAGTTCATGTTTTAGAAGCCATGGTGCATGCTCACTAAATTGATGAAAACAAAAATCTTAATATTGTCTAAACACTTACGATAGAATTATATAAAAATGAGATTGTAGCGTATAGTAAACTATGTTAACTTAGATAGAGTTGTTCTCATGTACAAAATATATATATTCTTTAGGGAAACTAGACCAGATCGAACAAAAATTCTTTGACATTAGATATGCAAATGTGTTGGACTTGAGAGGGTTGTCGCATTCCCCTGGCTGGGGAGCTATATAGATTGTTTTATTTTTGTAGGAGAGAGAGAGAGAGAGGGTTTAAGCAGGGGTGGCTTAAGGTAATTTGAGGCCTAAAGCAAAAAAACTAAATAAGGTTTTTTTTTTATTTTTAATATTAATTTTTTAAAAAAATTAGTTTATTTTCAATTTATTATATGAGAGAGACCGAAGAAGGACGTGCTAATGTTACTGAAAAAATATTTTAACTTTTGTTTTTATTTTTGTTTTTGTTTTTTTATCAGAAAGAGAGTTTAATTTTAATTTTTTTTAATATTTTGTACTAATTTTTACACGTAAAGTGAGAGTAGATGTAAATATGAGTTGATTTTTGAGTATTTTTTATTTTTTCAACTTATGATTTTTAGATTTCTAATGTTATGAATGAAATAATGGACCCAAATTATTACAATAAAAATGTTGATTGTACTTAATATTTTGGGGCTTTTTTTTTAGAGTTTAAAATTTAAAGGATCTAATTATTTTATGGGTTAATAATATACACAAAAAATTGGGGCCTTCTAAAAATTTAGGGCATAAAGCACCTGCTTTTTTTTTTAATGCTGTAGAGCCGGCCCTGGGTTTAAGCACATGGTTACTCCATTGATGCAGGGAAAAGCATGTGGACATGCATCTTCTTGGTTTCAAACTATTCTAATCAAACAATGGTAGGGACCATTGCACCCACTGGCCATGTTGGGACCCTGTGAGCTAGATTTGTGGCACTGGCCCACATGAACAAACACCTCTATCTCTCTCCCCCTAGTTTAGAATTTAATTATGTAGAGTGTTAGCATTGTCTAATCAACTTTCCCAACCTTTTTGATCCATCAACAACTGTCCATAAATTAATAATGTGTTTTTTCTTGTTGTTAATGGTTTCCACCACCTAATAGAAAACACATTTAAGGACCTTAATCATGCTCTCTTTGTTGTTGATTGAAAGGATGCAGATATTATCGCTTAAGATCGCCCAAATCGCGAGTATGGCCCACCAAGTTGTGCTTATCAAGGTAAATCAACCAATGAAAGAGTATTATATGACAATTAACCTAAGATTATTTCAGACATAATCCTACCATAATGGAACTCCATTTGCTTTCTAATCATCTTTGTTTCCTTTTGCTATAGGATGATCCAAAAAGGATTAAAGATAACCCCGAATGTGACTTAGTTTTCAAGCTGTGATCTCTTTTATGGATATGTTCAAAGTATTTTTAACAAACCCAAACAATCTGGGTATGACTAAATAAGTCCCTCCAGGTATTCCAAATGACAATACCTACTTCATATAAAATAAAAAAGGTGGAGGGTTGGGTGGAGTTAGCTTTTAGTCATGTGAACTCTCTCTCTCTCTCTCTCACACACACACACACACACACACTAAAATACATAGACTATTAATAAGTGATAAACTTGCATGAAGCCTAAGCCTAGATTACAAAGTCCAGAATGTATAGACTTTTAAAAGGATGAAAACGAACTACATCAGACTTTTGAGCATTAAAAAACACAATATGTACAAGTCCCATGAATTGAGACATTAAATAGTGGGACTTGGTCAATCAATGAGACAAAATCAATGTGCTTAGGGTTGTCATTAAAGTGGACACTTAGACGGCTACATAAACACCACACTACATGAAACGCAAGCACATTAGTTGGGGGACATCTGCACATGACTTTGATTATATTATTTTCATTATTCAATTTCGACAGCATTTATTTAATATTTTTTTTGCCACGTATTAATGACTGTCCCCATCAGCCCAGCAGCATCCTATTATATTCATATTTATTTGTTTACTATTTTTTTTTCCTATTATTATCAAAAAAATCGTCTCAATTATACATTTTTCAAACCGTGATTATAACATGTGTTTACCTTTTTATTTATCTTTCCCAAGTGCAATCACTTGTCATTCTGGAGGGTGATGTAGCAAATATGGATACATCACCCCCTTGTCAATGGCAACTGACATAGTGACATGTGTAAACCTATGGCACTACAGATTCACATACCCATTGTGGCCAAGCAGAGAATCTAGCCTTTACAACCCATCTCTCTCTCTCTCTCTCTCTCTCTCTCTCTCTCTCTCTGTGTGTGAGTGTGTGTGGGACTGGGTCTTTGAAAAAAGAGTTCAGCTTTCTTAAACCCATCTCAACATGATGTGCCTACTTTAAGGAAGGGACTTATAAGATAAACAATCTTTGAATCTTGGAGGCATTTGTCCCATAATAGAACTGTACTAGTTTATGCAACTTGGTCATAATATAAACTAACAAAGGCCTGTGATTCAACAGAGGTCAAGACAAGTTGTTTTGAACTAAAGAAAATGAACTTCTAGTTGTTTTCAAGTGACTTGTGTATGTAGTACATTAGGTCATCTATGTGTTTTTTTAAGTTTAGATACCAAGTCTGAAACAGATAACCTAAGATGACAGTTTTCTGATCTATTAATGTAACCCATTATTGTAAGTTATTTTAACTTAATATTATTTGTCGATGTCTTTTCTCAATGTTCAAGCCAATCTCTTAACTGTTCAAGGATATTATTATAATGTGCAGCCAGGAAGAACCTAATGCTCATCTGCAGTATAGTACAGAAACAAATATATAGTATGGGCCCACAGAAATTAGCTTAGGCTTTAATTTCAATTTTTTTATATATATTTTAATTTAATTTAAGGTAGGCAGGTTCAAGCCCCACGAATTAAAAAACTAAGAAAGAAAAATCATTAAGTATCTAATAAGCCAGTTTGATCACAACCCACTAGAAGTTGTCTAGTTGACCGCCACCAGTTTTGTGAAAATTTGAATTTTTTTTTTTTTTTTTTTGAATGATAAGGGGGATTAAGTCCATAGAGGTGGCAAAATTTTCGTTGTTGAATTTTTTTTTTTTATTTTTTTTTTTTCTTTGTTAAGAGCACTTACAAAAGGGGAGAACCATTTATTTTTATTTTGTTTTTCTTTGTACGATTGCTTGTGTTTATATTGTCTACATACATGCATATAGATTAGCCTTCTTAGTGCTTTGATCACTTAGACTTTCTTGTGACAATAATTTATTTTTTAAATGTTCTATACCTTTCACGAGATTTTGTGTAGTGTTTGTTTTTTATAGGACTTAGTTATTTCTTAAGTTCATATTCATGAATATGAGTCTTATCATTAGAATGAGAGAAAATGACATTGTACTTGAGTTTAGAAGTCAGGGTTATGATTCAATTTTTGTTGTGGTTTTCGAGTTGTAATCTTGTAATTTTTTAATTTTGTATGTTTTGTCAAGAAGTTAGCAAAGGGGAGATTGTTATGAATATATTGTAATTAACGAATTCTATGAGGCTATTGAAGATTAAAGACCAAAACAAGATATGGTGAAGAAGCTCAAGTTACAAACAATACATTGACGACTTCTTAAATCCTATCAAGCTTAGTTGAGGTAAGTTAACCTAGATACTTAGTTGATATCTATGAGGATTTAAGCATCTATTGTTGAAAATCTTGAAAATCCATCAAAAGGATTAATAGGAGGATTTGAAAGGAGAAGAAAGAGGATTCAAGTTTATTGCTTATTGAAGCTAGTTGTCATGACGCTTGCGATAGATTTCTGGAGTGAAGAATCAAGGGAGAAAGCTTCTAACAATGGAATTAATTGAGGTATACGTCTTTAAACTAGTAATATAAATTTGAAACTAGTAGATTAGGTTATGTAGGCCAAGAATGGTCCCATGCTTTTTCCCGAGAGTGCTTTCATGTAAAATTTATTTGCTATGTGTGATTGTCATCTTTTATATACCTGTAATTTTTATTCCCTCTCTATGCTTGAATGAATGATTGAGTGAATCTGACTTATGTTATCGGTCATTCAATTTTCATATATTTTGGTGAATTACTGAAAGAGAATTGGAGTGATAAGGTTAATGGATTGTGCTTCATTGAATTACATTAACTTGATATACATATTCACTAATTAAATCAAATATCTTTATTGAAGGAGGAGTTTAATTTGTGATTATGTGAGTCGGGTTTTATTTGGGAATAATTTCGTATTTGAGTGTATAATATCTATTCACCCCCCCCCCCCCCCCCCTCTTATCTTCCATTAAAATTGTTCTATAGTAACATGGACTTCACGAGTTTGAGTAACGAAAACAATCTCGTAACATACAAGATAAAATTGAGTAAATCTAACCCTCCCCAAGAGACTCGTACGCTAAGTTGTTTTTCTTTTGAAGTTTTGTGAAATGTCAGACAATAAGCAGAGAGTTATTGGTCGACCAAACCTAGCTCCAAGACTAAACCCAGCAACTTTACTTAACAGAATGGGTTTCTGTAAAAACCAATCAATAATAAGTGGTAACAATGAGGAAAACAAGTTATATAATAATATTAAGCTTTTAACATGATTGAGGTAGTTGAACATCTAGTCAGTTGATCATTAATCTTGGGACTAAAGTAACCCTTTTTTCCATTCAAACCTAATGCAAAGAGAAACAGAGAAGACACCAGCACCATAGCTTTCTTCTATTCTATAGTATCAATGAAGAAAAAAATATACCAAATTATGAAATTTGAATGTTATTTTAACCATGGCATGCTAAAAATAGAGAGTTGTTGTCAGCAGTTAAATGGTCGAAAAAAAAACATGGTAAAGAAATACGAATGGATGGCGCGACTTTATGGATCTCGCCTTTGAGACCAGCTTTTCCTCCCTTCACCTGGTCTATTTCTTCTTACCTAGAATTGGAACAAAAAATAAGCAACACTTTAACAATTATAGAGCAGTTTAGAAACTTACTTCGGATTTAGTCGCTTCATTCACCAGGTCCAGCATAATCACACTTGAACAATTTGGTTTGTTGAAAGAAGGATCACCAGTTAAAGGAAAAGAGAAGATAGAAAATCTTTTATACAACAAACCCCTGCAATGAATATTTTATTACAGTTCTTCAACATCTTCTATCAGCTTATATCACCTTGGAGACTAAGGATTTTAGTTCAACTAAAACACAAAATGAGAAATACCGCTACACAAACCTTCATATTTTTTTTTAACATTTCGCAGAAATGAATCATAACAAGCCATAAACAAAAAAAAAAACCTAGGGGAGAACCCAGAGTAGAGAGCGAATCAATAAGGAATACATCGCGAGCCTTCTGCAGGCGGCAAACCAGTGGCTCGTGTTTGAACACAAGTATGAATTCCAAGCTTTTCCAACAACACAAGTAAACTAACCAAACAATTTCAACTTGCCCTTTTATCAGACCCTTTCAGGTTAAGATTGAACCATTTTTTCTTGGTAGATTTATCTTTCCCATCTGAGCTTCCATCTTCCCCAGGGCTCTCAGCCTTAAAATCTTCACCAGGAACTTTGCTGCTACTTCCATTACTAAAATGACCGCTCCCACTACTACTAATGACTGACCTAGTGACAGTGAATGAAGAATGGATGGTGTCTCTCTGTTTTAACAGTTCATCAACCTGTTTTCCACAAGCCCAAAATGATGATTTTTACTATATAATAGTGTCTACTAAAAGATTCAGAGTATGTAACTAAAAACTAGTATCAGTAAGAATAAATTAGCAAAAATAAAGGCAAAAAGTCATTAGTAGAGTTATGCCTTTTCCTAACCAAAAGAAATATGACTTGTTAAAAGTTATTTACAATTGGAGGATCAATTATAACCCATGGTTTTACTCAATACTAGCAACTAGAGGATGAAAAAAAAAAGGGAGAGAATTTCCAACATAGAATTGAAACATGTTTCAAACAAAAGCCCCCACGCATAGTTATTAACTAGGAAGCACAAACACCTTGTTTAGGCCAATGTCTCAGTATCAGACACGTCTGGAATACGGACACGCTAAAATGAGTGAATTTTCTTGTTATTATTTTCTGCCCAGACACACTAGGGACATGCAACCGACACATTGCGAACTCGCAGAGGATACGTTTTGGGTATATTTTTTCTTCAAATTCCTTAAAAATTGTCAAGTAACTCCCTAAATAAAGAAATTATTTTTGCAATTTAAAAAATTTATGGGCCAAAAAGGTAATATGAAAAGATTTATAATTAATACACAGACACGGGACATGGACATAGATACAAAATAATTCCAGATATGACCACAAAATAGGGGCAACACAATTAAATATGTAAAAAAATACACTTTTTGTATGCCCATAAATTGAGGGAAATCAGGGCTACTTAGTGCTCTACGAAATTTAGATTTACGAGAAAATGGAGAAGCTCAATACTCCTTTACCAATGAAAATAATTTCCTCCATCTTGATAAGCTATCCGGCTCATTAAGATATATTTATTGATAGATGACCTCTATGACTAGTGGATTTTTCAACTCTTAATTTGATTGAAAATGCTACTATTTTATTATGTGCCCGTTTATATAAATAAATAAGTATACAGTATTTAGCGTGCCCCACATCGTGTCCATGTCCTACTTTTTTTTAAAAATCTATGTCAACGTATCCATGTCTGTGTCATGTCATATTCATGCTTCGTGTCCATCTCCGTGCTTCTTAGGTTATTAATGCATGGGACACCAAGATGGAAACTTTAGAAGAGAGAGAGAGAGGCCCATTATTGTTACAAAACCTCAAATATTTTAACTGACATGAGATGCGATCAAATGTGATTAGTGGGCACAAATAACTAAAGAGACAAAAATAATGAATATATGGTTTGCAATATTACAATTTAGTTATTGGAAAAATTCAGAATATAATTCAAACATAAAACCACTATCTTTTAGGTGCAACAGGCGTGTGTGCGCAAGTCTGTCTGTCTATTTATCTTATAATCCTTTTGTTTTTTGGTTTAATGTGGGGGACTGAGAAATCTGCATGTGAAAAAAAACAAGCACACATGTGGAAGTGATAAAAAGCTGGCAGCATATTATCAAGGCAAGGAAGTAGTAGCAAACATGAGGACCGCGAGCAAGCAAGACTTACAGTCTGCTTTTCCTGGTTGTATCTGTTGGTCACCTCTTGGAAACGTGCCAACGCCTACAAAACATCACGAGAAGAGACTATATGAACAAATGTGTTGCCAGAACTGTAACTACCATGGCCGGAAAGGAAATAGTCATACCTTTCTGTATTCTGTCTCAAATTGTCGTAGCTCATTTCTCTTCCTTAGAATCTGAGCCTCAATATCCTTAAGCTTATGAGTTGTATCCTCGTATGACTTCGCACAGAGAGCCTCGATTGTATAACTAGCAGTTTTGAAGAAATTATCTCCTGCACAAATCAAATTAGGGGCCAGTTATAGGCACTTCTTTTCCTTTTTTTCTTCAAGCAATATCAAAGCATATTTTAAACCCCAGTAAGTGAAAGGATGTACAGGGAAATACGCAGTTCAGACCATAAACAGCAAATATGTGAGGGCCAGCTTTTAGTTCTGAGACCTCACAAGGTTGAAGGCCTTCCAACCTTTTAAAGAAAGCAGCTTCAGGATCCTTGGCCATTGCTAACTGCACACCACAAGGATGAATTTTTCGCTTAAGAAGCCTAGACAATGTAAGACCTTTGGAGAAGAAATGTAAAGTGATGGTGAAACTCACATACCGCATTTACAGTTGAATCCATTCTATACACTTGAAAATGCAAGAAATACATCCCTACAGATGTCACCTTGCCAGTCTTCTCGCTATCTTCCTGCACACAGGGACAATATATCAGGTTTACTAAGTTTGAATGCATCGGCCAAGTGCAGGAGTGTGAAAGCATTTCAAGAGTTCTTAACAGAGCACAGCAATAAGCATAAATATCTGAAAATTTGCCGAACTGGCTCATGAAACGAATATGGGAAATTTTACATGGTTGAAAGTTTCGAAATATTACCAAATCAGAAGTAAGAAACCCAACAACAGATGCCCCTTTTGAGGAGCTAAAAAAACATGTCTATCATTGCATTTAGTGGCATGCAATGGGGTTGGAACCCTCACGTATACCCAATAGCAGTCCCATGTTTTACCAGGCAAATACATGAGTTGCCTGTCTAATCTATGAATACAGGTAAAGTTTGATTCCTATACGGTCGATGAAGTTTCAATTTCGAATTAAAAAATATTGAGTGCCAAAGGCACATGTATAATTTGAATTGAGATGACTTGAGAGTGGGTAGAGTTGATTACAAGTCCAGGTATCCACTAAATTTTCTCAGAAAACGGAGATGATAAGTGAAAAAGGTGAACAGATGTGATTAAATGCTCGGACAAGGGGAGAGATTAATATAAAATACAAGCATGCATTTCGGCCCTGTATCTTCAAAATCTACATATAGTCCCTTGTGGTTTTGGACCAAAGCGGAAACCCTAATTCTGTTGAATTGCTTAAAATGTTAAATTTAACTCATGCCGACAACAGAAATATGCACGCGTGTGGTATACTTGCTGTTCTACACCTGGTGTTGATTTAGACGAAAATCTTAATAGTTTTACTTTGGTCCAAAATCAGAGAGGGCTATATTGTTTCCAAAATATAGGGAGGCAATGCTTTATGTGCCAAACCACAGGGAGATAAGCCGGAATTATCCTCCCCCAATTAAAAAATAAAACCTGCCTAAAATTTATCTACCCAGATGGAAAAATATAAACTCCAAATTTTATCCCTCAAATCACTGAATTCCTGAAGAAATAAAAAAATTATAATTGGAAAATTCGTAGTCATTACTACTACCAATATCAATCGAAAATCATGTTCTCATGAGAACCGCAATCAATATCGTGCATATTGTCGGTAAACCTTGAGATCAGTTTTCTTATACTTATAGATTGGAATTTTTGTACACTAATGGATCTTCACCCTGATGCCAGATAGATGTATTTCTATTAGAATACCTAAGCTAGGGGAAACCTTAGAGAACAGAGAGAGAAAACCCAGACAAAAGGTGCAAAAGTAATGAGAAAGAGTAAAGAATAGGAGGAGGAGGAGCAGAGAAACTAAGAAAGAGAACAGGGACTTCTGCATAAGGTACCAGATCCGCATCGAAATTGATCCAATTACAACCCTATTTGAGGGACCAACAAAGAGAACATACCAAAGATGAGATTAAGAATCAAGATGGCCAAGGCCCAAGGGTCTTCATTCTTGTAATTAGTCTAGATGCTTTAAAGTTTAGACTAATGAAAAACAGTTAATTTCATGAAGTGACAAGAGGGCACAAGGTTGAGGACCTTCATGTGAGAGTTTTAACAACAGATAAGAGAACGAATGAAGTTGAAGTAGTAGAAGTGATGTAGGAGGTGGAAGAATAAAATGGTATTGTTTTGGTCCAGAAACCAAAGAAAGGCGTTTCATGAGTGGTCCTGTCATTTGAGCGTTTCAGACCATCACAGTTGAAATAAATTGATTATAGATATCAAGAATATCATTAAGCATATTACAATGGGACCAATGATATATGGTCTAAAATCTCGATAATCTCTGAGAAGGGTTTTGGGCGGTTGGTTAGATTAAGTTCAGGTGTCATAATTTAGTGCAGGACATCAGTATATCCATCTGATGACCTTGCAAAGAACTAATCCGTAATTACGAATAGTGGACAGTGAGGAACGTGATTAATAGGGTTGGGGAAATTAATCAGGCTAAACAGCTGACTGTGATGGAGGATAATAGGTTATACAGAAGTAAGCGAAGGCCACTTGGGGATTCTATGCTCCTCACAGATCACAGGATATGAAGCATTTCAGAGTCTTTTTTCTACATCTCATGGGGCAGATGAGAAAAGAGGAGGTATCTTCAATGACAAATGCCTTGAAGGTGGTGACTGGTTGGTGGGGAGCATCCTCCAACTGTTGGGGAAACTTCACCATTGGGAGGCTGTCCCTTCCAAATAAGTAACAGACAATTAAGAGGAAAAAAGCAACAAAGTAAGATTTGTACACCCATGCAAGAATGTTAATTTAACTAACGACTTTGCTCATTTTGTTAAAAAATGTGCTGCAGCAGCAGCAGAAGAAGAAGACAAGTGTCATTGATCTTAAACAGAAAAGTGCAATCAAAAAGAATAAACAAAGTTTTATATACTACCTGTAATGCCAAACCGTAGCCTCCATTTGCATCTTGTTCAAAATAAAGGAGCTGGAATTACATAAAATCAGCTGTCAATATTCCAGTTTGCAACACAACACACACACACACATGCTTATTTCACATTACGAATTACAGGCAAGATATTCCAAAAGTTCTTTATATAAATCAACCTTAAATTTGCTTTGTGCAGCTGATGTAACTCTAATTACAACCCCTGCCTCAGCTTGTTCCTCACTAATAGTCACACCAAAGAAGTGGGCACATTGCTTTTCTACCTGCAATGAGGCTTAATTAAGCAAAGGTAGTACACCAGAAGAGTAAGGCATTATCCTGGTTCAGAAATTGTGCACCTTTCCACTGACAGATGTCCCAATTGGAAGACGTCTAACTGTGACAGTTCCATTTAAAGCCTCTTCAAGTATGTTGGCAGAAATAGTAGTCTTGATGGGGACACCCAACTTGCTGAAAAGGGGAAAAACAATGAGGGACTATATGGATTGCAATAATACTAAAAGCTTTTGAAAAGGAGATCACCTGAATAATGCCGCAAACATTGTATTAACGGTTCCAAGGTTGGATAAATCAATTTCCATATCCATGCCATCAGCATCAAAAGCCTTATATAATTTTATAACCAAAAGTCAGGACCATCAGAGATGACACAAAACTTGACATTGATTAGTCCAAGAAAAAATTCAAATGACAAGAAAAATGGATAGAATACATCATTATATGGATAAATAGATGCAAAAATGTACAGGATGCTTCAGTGAATGGGCAAATGGAAGGGAAACCAAGGAACGATGATTCTGAAACAACCATCGACTAGATAAATGTCCCTTGTACACACTATGAAGATCAATCACACAGAAAACTATGCCATTTCTTAGCAAAATAGGACAACTTAGTAAATATACAGTCAATGACAATTCTTTTTCCCTTTCTCTTTTTTTTTTTTAGGTTGTACAACCTGGATTACACCCAGCTAAACAGGCACCAAACATGGCAAAGCAATTCCAGTGTCATCAGAGGGGAGGAGGGTGCTAATTCCTTGAGGCAAGGAGGAGTGCACCTTCAGGCCATATTCAAGGAGAGACTATAGTTAGCCAACCAGTCAGCACATGCACTAGCTTGCATGTAGATATGATTTAAGGTACAACTGTACAAGCCAGTCTTTACCCACTAATTAGTACAAATTAATTAGTAACAAGATTTAATAAGTCTTCAATTCCAATGTAAGTTGGAACTCATGAAGCCCCAACTGTACTGTGAAATTAGAATCTGATTCAATCTCCACATGCCAAAAGCCCTTATCCAAAGCCAAAGAAAGGCTATAGGAAAAGAGCCCAAAGTTACACAAAACCACTGCAGCACAAACCCAGATTACAAGAAAACCAGACACCAATCACCTGCTGCATCCCTCCTCAACTGACCAGCACCAGTTGCACACATATCTCAAGAAATCCACAGCAAACATAGTATCTTTCTTATCATTCTCAGCACAACTTCTGAAAAATTAAACCGCACTTCCTTGTATTTAGTATATTTTAACAGACGACGACAATAAGGCAAAATCTTCCTTGTTACAACATTTCCAAAGGCACCAATGGGGCTATTGAAAACTACAAGTAACAGGGATATATCATGAGCAGATCTTTGTTTAAGTCTAACATTACCATCCACCAGACTAAGAAGGTTAGCAATTACAGAACGAGTCAATCAACTGTTGAGGAAAAGTGATAACCAGTATATTTTTGTGAGGACGGTCCTGAACAAAAGCATATTAGTTTCAGCCTTCAGGGAGCAAACAACGATCTCAATTGTCGCTACTTGATAGGTGCCAAGTAACAGTATTAACATTAGTGAGTAATCTGTCCTTGTCTGCTATCAAAAAAAGTAATCTGTCCTTGTGCACCAACCAGAGGAGATATACTTAATTCTAGGCAGCCTATTCAATTTACAATTGGTTTTGTAATGATAAAAATGATATCCTTGTACGGAATGGATCGTCCCTCACGATTACACACGTGGTATTAGATACTACCTAGAGGGGGGATGAATAGGTTAATTTCAATTGTGATTGAACAATTACCACCATTACCTATATTACCACAATTACCTATTTCTCAAAATAATTTAGCAATTAACAATTTGAGAACCCCTTCAACAAGAACAACTCATAAAGCCTATGATGGTTAGTGTAATGAATATGTCAATTTTATCGATTAACACCCAATCACTCGTGGCGATCTCAACCCAAGGCAACAACTCACTACCAAACTTCTATGGATGATATGAACATTCACATAACCATTACATCAAACACATAGTGCCCGTATGTGCTACAAATCACATATGTATCAAATAAAGCAATAAAGAACACAAGAGATTTGTTGACTCGGAAACTCTCCTCAGGAAAAACCGCAGGAAACAACTCACCACTCAAGGTTCACCAAAGTCTAATCCACTATCCCACAATCAATCTACGAGTACTTGAGTCTTATACCTCAACTAATACCATAGTTAGATACTTCTTTCTTTCAACAGATCTCTCCACCAGATACATCTACCGATGTCGTGGATAGCTTTACTTGAACTCCTCACCGCATGGTTCGTTTAGGTCTTGACTTGAGCACTCCTAGGACGCACCCAAGAATCTCGGTATGCACACTCTTCAAGTAGGCTTGGTAGAACCAAGCAATTTTTTCTTCTCTAATATGTGATGTTAGATAGGAATCACGAGATGGGTTTTAGCCGTCTAGATTTAGGGATCTAAAGTTGCTCTATGATCTCTCAAGGTTAGTGCAAGAAAATCATATCACAAGAAAGCTACTCTAGCTTGGGAAGGTTCCCTCTATTTATAGGCTCAGAATACGGTTTGTATTGGGGACCAAGAAAATACAAAGTCGTGCACGATTATTCGAGCATTAGGAGAGCGGTGGGAAGACGGTGGCTGTTGTAATGAAAAAAGAATTCAAATCAAGGCAGGAGAGCTGAGACCACTTGAGTTAGGGGCGTCAAACATGTTGGGTTAAACGGGTGATGGATGAAAAACATGTAAACCCGTATACAACACGTTTAATAAACGGGTAAAAAATCTCAACACGAACACGACCCGTTTAACAAACGGGTAACACGACACGACTCGTTTAACCCGTTTAGTTTAAACGAGTCATGTTTGGTAGGGTCGGGTTAACACGGTAAACCACCCGTTAGACCCATTTACCTGTTTTTTTAAAAATGCTATATAACTTTATAAAACTAACAAACTAACACACAAAAATGTGATATTTAGAAATACCACACTATATTACAAAATACAAACCACAATCCAAAACAATCAAATTCCACCAACAACATATATGAGAAGAACATGGTAGTCAGAGAACCTGAGGATACCTATTCACATTCAAGGTATGTGGAGGAGTAAAACTTTCTGTATATTTTTACTTCTTTTGATGGTGAGACTCCGTTAAAATCTTATAGTTGAGACTCCTAGAAGGCCATAATGAAAGACTCTAGTTTTATTCTCTTTTCCTTATAGTTCTTCTCTTCTATTTACTGTGGAAAAAAAAAAAAAAAACTTACATGAAATGTTTTTCCTCTTTGCTACTTACAGACATTTTTAAAATACTTATTAATTTATTATTATATTAATTTTATTTAAACGGGTAAACGGATTGACATGTCTCACCCGAACACGACCCGTTTATTAAATGTGTATGATGGGTCAACCCGTTTACCACCCGAACCCGTTAAGGTCTCACCCAAACCCGCTTAATTCGTGCCAATTGGTGTCATGTCAAATTTTGACCGGGCTAGCTTGAGTGACTTCATAACTGCTCGAGTGGTCAGAGCGACCCGGAGGGCGGTCTCTGCTATCCACTCGTTCACCCTTTTTCGATTTTATCCCTAAGAGGGTGTTTGTTTGCTTGGATAAAGGTAGATAAAAATGAGGAATAGGGATAAATTATTCAAGGGTCCCACATATCCCAAATTTGGGAAAATTATTTACCAAGGGGATAACCAATTCGAGTTATCAAGGACCCGACATCTACAGTACCCTATAACCCAACTATGTGTGATAATTTTAACACACCAAGAGGGTGGGATAGAAAATGAGCTGAAATAAAAACTAACAGGATTGTGATGCGAAATGACGTGTTTGTCCGTGATATAGACTTGGATTGACTTAAATTAAAGGATATCATGATAAATTAGAATCAAATTGATGTGACTTCAACAATCATTCAAGTGGGTTAGTGCATGGGGGCCACACTTCACAAAAATAATATCCAAATGGAGGATTGGATGGAAAAATATATTTTTTTCCTCCATTGGCCAGCCTTACTTTGGATTGGTTTGGATGAGATTGAACTTCAAATTCTAATCTAACCCAATCCCACTTGTCTAGCCAAACACGCCCTAAGTGTTTAGAGACTGCTCTAGCGAACGATGCGAATATAGGGCGGTCCCTACTGGTTTTTAAGCTAGAAACCAAATAAAAATTTGTCCCCTTGAGCACTAAAGAGTGTTGCTCAAGTGTGGTCCGATTAATGACTCAAATCAACATTTTCAAAACACATTTAAGGATTTGACAAAAAAAAACATATTTAAGATTTAGAAAAACTTTTCTTTAAAAACACCTGGGAGTCATTAACGGAACAATCACCAATTTCATTTTATCTATCAACCCAAATCTAATAAATTAAACCAAGGGTGTTAAGGTCTCTAGGTCATTATCTTTGTCCTAAGCAAGAAGGTGCATACGGAGAGTCTTTCGATGTAGCTCAAAACACAATCTCCACCCTTCTATTGACGATTTCGGATTTTCAACATTGTAACTTCATGACCATGTAATGGGTTAAGATTTACAAAAAGACATCACAAAATTAGCTAATTACAAACATGATTCTACCAGATTTTGTGCTCTCCACTTTTTGTCCCAAGTACCTAGGCCAACGTCAAATGGGACGAACCCAATCTTGGAGACAATATTTTCTATATAACCACCTTCCAATTTATGCTTAGAATGTGCTCAACTATAGTCTCGTTAGCCTTGATTAATTATATACAACTAAAACAAGAACCTCTAACCTCATTTGATCTACTCAAGATTCAAAACAAGTGAGGGGAACACTCTCCCACAAATTCTCACTCAATTTTGATATCACGCACCTGATTTTTACTCCGTATGAGACTAAAAATATGGGGTATGATATAGGCTTTAAGAAATATAGGTTTTAATGGTGCAGGTCTAAAAAAAGTAATTACACAATTTGGTTTCCGTCAACCAAGCATGCAGGGGATACAATTAGGTACTAACAAGACATCAAGTATCATATGCACATAGAAGGCATGCTCAAATGCGGACCCCCCAACATTTACATGGAACACCAATGTTTAAGATTTTTCGGGGGCTTGAACAACCCTCCACAAAAGGTAACAACGGTCCAAATTGTGCTATTTTTAGAGCTAGGGTTGATGATTGATGGTAGAGAACAATGGCTGATAAAACCAAACTTTTAAAGCTAAAAAATAGGTATTTGAAACTACAAAGAAGGAGAAGAAGAAGAATTACAAGTTCACAACCAAACCTCACAACCTCAACCTCATGCAAAGCACATGATTATAATCTCTTCTCTCATAGTGGATCTCTGTAGAGTTGAAGAGGTTGCGTACCTATTATAGTCTAAGAGACTTCAACAACTACTCTAAGGACTTCAAAGTAGGGAACTTAGAATCTAGTACTATTAGAGTACATAGGACTCCCATCAAAGTCTAAATAACTTAAGCTTACAGAATATACAACTCATGGACCATCACTACAGTAACAGCAGATCTAGAAACCAGCAAAATATGCTTGACATAAAAAATTAAATAAAACGAGAATAAATTTGTAGGGATACCATATAGGCACCGGTTCATGTATAACTTTTCCATCATTTCAACCCCTAATTAACATACATCGTGCCTAGATTTCTTGTGAGTGTCGCCTCTCAGATCGATTCTCAACTTCCACAAAGACAATGGTTATCTCCTAATAGTCTAACAGTCGACTCATCTCAATTTTGAAGCACACTCCAAATCATGGAATTAATCATGGCATTGACTCTTAACCTTTTAACAAATGTTCATATGTTTCAACAATATGTATAGATATATAGCTACTTATATATGAAATTGCAAACATTTTTTGAAAGATATGCGTAAGAAACATAGGAAAGACATATTGCTACTGTTGAGAATGAGAACATAATTTTATATCATTTATTTCCGAATGGGAGAATCTGAGGCCCAAACAGGCATATCCAAAATGGGTGTATGGGCCCTTGCCATTGGGATAATTCTTTAGCTTCAGTAATAATCTGTACTATGGTTACCACAATTCACTAAACCCTTAACGACCTACGATCTGGATACATCGATCCGAAACGTGGTGGGTTCGCGATCCAAATCACCAAAATTGACGACCCCAAATTGTAATACTAACCCTAAATCAATTCGCTTTAGAACATGTAGCACAAATATAAAATACATATTAATTGACTATATGTATATAGATTTATAATTATATATTGTTTTAGATAATAGAAAATCAAGCACAATTATAAGATAAATAGTAACTAACTTAGTGTTTATGAATGTTTTGTAATATATAATGTTGTATAGTAGTGAAAATGATCTACATAAGAGTTCCAAAACAAATTGCGATCCAAAATACCGTACGAGCTAAACCTACCTCCATCATACCGCGTACCTAAGAAAGTGTCGTATCATGTATCCGTACCTGTATCACGTACCAAAGTGACCCACGATCCAGGTAACATTGATTTGTACCAATGTCCATCCTTGTTATACCAATATGAACTATAACAATTCACTTCTGCTTCTATTAATCACCAATCATTTTTTTATTACTATTAATCACCAATCGCTTCCATCTACTCTAAACAAGACACTCCCCGTTTCTCGACTTTTTATCATAAACTTACAACAATATATTGATAAGTCTCAATCTCAACGCAGTCGACTCTAGTTCTAACCCTTTTAACATATAGTCTCTGAGACAACTCATAAGTAGATAAGAGTAAAGCAAATAATCATAAAGAACACATTAGTAAAACATTGAGTATAGTTGATTAAGGAGGTCATTGATATAAGGAAGCTATAAAGACTAGTCCATACGACTAGGCTAGGGAGGCAAAAAGAGACAAGTAAAGAAGATCTATCAATATTCTCATTGAGTTTAACACCAAACAAATGAGATCCCTGAATTTTCAAACAAATTTTGGTGTATTTTTAGTCCTCCGTAAAACGCTATGTTTCTAGAATAACTTTCCATAAATGGAATGTGAAGTCTTTAAATAAATATCATCATTCTTAGCCATCGCCAATGAAATTATCTAAGTAGAAGAGAATGATTTTTTTCCCGGATATTTGAAAAGAAATAAAAGAACAAAAATTAAAGGTAAGGTAGATAAAAAGTATGAGTGATACACTTTCTATCTTTCAAGTTTCAAGGGAGGAATCTTTTTTTTCCTCCTTTGTAAATGATAGGAAAAATGAAAAATAGGAAGAAAAAAAAAAAGTAAATAATACACATTTTAACACACATAGTTAACCTTTTTTTCTATTTTTCCTCCCAATTTTGAAGGAATGGATTTTGGTGAGTTGGAAGGAAGGCTAAACCTTTTCCTTTTCCTTTTCCTTTTCCTTTTTCATCCTTAGCAAACATGATGTTTTATTTATCCTTCCACTTTTCAATCGTATTAACTAAAGAATAAAAGAAATGCATCTGGAGGTAGTTACAATACAAATAATCCATTTTACAACAGAATGTCTAGTAACTAGAGAAAGAAGGAGACTACCTCAAACCCAACAGTATCATATTGCCGTCTTTTCTCCGGATCTGATAAAATGCTATAAGAATATGCAACCTCCTTGAAAAGTTCGGAAGCTTCAGGATTGCTAGCATTCTTGTCGGGATGATATCTGTTCATAACTTAAACAATTTATCCATCCACTCAATGACAACAATAGAAGACTATTATGCTTCTCATCATCATTGCCACCATCACTCTCACTACTTAGATTGACAAAGTTGTAATGTTGATGGAAGTTAACCACAACTACAAGAAAATGCTTGCAAATTCAACAATTTGGGTACAGTAACTTTTTATTGAGAAAAAGGAAAGCAAGAATACTGCAAATGCACCTCGAATAATGCATGAGACACACACAACTTAAAAGTAACTTAAAACATTCAATTTCCAACTTCCTTCCAAGAATTATTTCCACAACACACAACAATTAAAGCACATCACAATCATAGTCAAAAATAAAATTGCATCTCATAATTCAAGCTTGTTACATTATATCAAGTTTGGACTAGTTTGTCACTAAATTCCCATTTCAACACCTGAAACCCATCATTTCGCGATAAAAACGCAGCTCTATGTGGAAGAATTTAGATTTTGATTAAACTCAGTTTCCCCCTGTTTTGCAATCACAAGGTCGTATAAACACATACTTGATAGTACATTAATTTTTTCAACCTAAAACCCATTATTAGTTTTTAACCAATAAACATTGAGCAACAATTAAGCTTGTAAATGAATTCAACGGCCCCAAATTTAGCAATCACAAGCCCTAAAAAACCTAATATACGCTTTATAAGCCATAATCAAGAGTCCAATTGTCCAATTTTTTACTTTTCAAGAAACATACAAGAGGCTGTGTAAAGCAAAATCCAGAAAAGAAGGAATTGACATGGAAAGAACTTACTTGAGAGCAAGCTTTCTATAAGCAGTTTTAATCTCCTGATCAGAAGAATCCCTAGACACAGACAATACCTCATATGGGTCTCTCCGAACCGACGGGGCCGATGACCCCTCAATCTTTGAACCACTCATAAACCCCTTTTCTCTCTCTCTCCCCTAATTCCTCTCTTTCTATATGTATAGAACTTTTTCAGCTGAGTTCTCTGGACCGCCACCACCAAACCCAAAACAAGTTGCAATCTTTATGAAACTTTCTTGTCTGCAAATCTACAAACAGAGGGAGTTCAAAGAGAAACCCATCAAGATTTTCACACGAAATTCAAAACATTGGATCGTCTTTTTCTTGGAATAAATTATATTATTGTATAATTATCAAAGTCAAAAAAGCTAAGATCTACAAATAATATGCATATTAAATTAGGGGTTTTCGAAATTTACACGATGTGAGGATAGAGGAAATGGGTGACCACCATGCTTATTTTTGGGTCGGAGAACAATGTTTTATAAAATCTAACTATTTGCACCCATGCCCACGTAGAAGACCACCTCCAATAGAACCTTAAACATTCATTCATATTTGAATAAAAAAATAACAAAAAATTTAATTTGATATAAACTCAAATTTAAAATTAGTGAAATATGACCATTAAATTTTTAAAGAATTATAAAATATCACCATTAAAGATTTGAATCTCCCTTGATTTGGTTTAAAAAATATATATATATTTTGTATGAGTATGAGTCTAGAATTGAAAAAACATTTTAGACTATTTTTACTCAAATTTAAATTTTGGTACAAAAAATGGTAAGGGCTATAATGCTCGAAACATTTACAACCTTAACTCAAATTTTTATTCAAATTTGAGTCACCATTTGGATTTATAAAAAAAAAACTTGATTTCATATAAAATATTCAAATAAAAAAACTTAAAGTTAAAAGACAACAAACTCAAATTTAAATGCAACAATGCTACGTAGACAAATATCTCTTACCAAGTTTTTAATCTCAAAATGATGTGATATAGTTTTTATCATCAAATAAGTGAATCCCATTAATATTCAATGATAAAAATTGTGTCATATCATTTGAGATGAAAAACTTGACAAAAAATTTGGTAAACATAACATTCATTACTAATTTAAAATTTAAATGAAGATAAAATATGACTATTAGATATTTAAAGGATAATAAAATATAACTATTGGTGATTTGAATAAAAATTTGAGTCTCTCTTAATTTGGATAAAAATTTAAATATCTCTTCATTTCGTATAGTTTGAGTATATCATTAAAAAAGATTTTTAAGAATTTTTTTAATCAAATTTAAATTTTAGTTTAGAAAAATGTAAGGGTTATAGATGCTCTAAGTAAAAGACTTCTGATGATTGTTATAATTACTATGAATGTTTTAAGCTAATTACCATTCTGTAATTACTATGGTCTTTTTAAATAATATTTTTGCAACGATCTAAATGCCAAAATTTAGAGAAAATAATCGATACAAAAACCATAAGAGATCATCATTATTACATAATATCACTAAACTAGTAATAACCCCATGTCTCCAATACTAAAACTCTAGCATTGTTTTAAAAAGCAATTTTTTTTATTATGTAATTTAAAATTAAAGTAAACATAGAGAAAATAAGAAAGAGATAGATGAGATAAAAGAGAAAGAGAGGTGTGGCTTAGTGGGATTGTTTGAAATTGGAAAGTGTGTTTATTGGAGTGTTTGACATTGGGAGTTCTGCAAAAAATATGATGTTTTTTAGAGGAAAAAAATTGGAATGAATTTTGTACTATTAGATAAAAATATAAATAAAAATTACATTAATTTTAACTGTTGTTGTGTTTTTGTAGGTTAAAAATTCAACTTACTAGTTGTAATATTAGATAGATACACTAAAGCATAGGTATAGATAGTGGTGATTTGGATTCACCCGCCCTATGTGTGTGTTGGTTTTGATAACACAGTAGATATTATTAATTTCCATGCCTCTAAAAAATGTCAATATCTCAAGAAAAATTTTATATATTTATTCTAAGATTAATAATAAGGTTATTGGTTCGACGATTAAAATGTTGTTCAATAATCATAAAGTTGTGCGTTTGAACTAAAAAAAACATATTGCTCAAATATAGCTATGAGAGTTCAATGGGGCTAAATCTCTTTTTCAACACCCAAAACACGCCATGATACCTTAACTTCTATCCCGACATGGGTGCATTGGGATTTTCTAATGATCTCTCACAAATATGTGAGTGACCTATCTGCATATTCATTAAAAAAAAATTTCAAAATTTATATATACCATAACATAAAAGCCTTTCATGACTTTTTTGGTCCAGACAACTAATGTCTCTCATTAGAAGATGATTAAAATATTGAACCTATTAGTCAGATAATTTTTATCAAAATTAGATATATTGAAAATTTAATTTTTACGGAAATTAGAATCTTATAAGGTCAATTTTTGGGTATTCGCTCGTCGCCTATAGCATAGAGACCGATTGGAACTAATTGTAATATTAATACATCTCTTTTTGTAGTCCGAGATTCATTGTAATAGTGATACATCTCTGTTCGTAGTCTGAAGATGCACTATAATAGTGATACAATGATACACAAGTGTACACAAAAAAAATGATACTATGTTTTCTATTGTATAATTTGCCACTTGTTTTCAGCTCTTTGTGCCTATAGATCCATCCCTCTCTAATTAATCCATTTTGATTGAACTCAGAAAATGCTTCATTCTGCAAGCATCTTTACCATGTTGAATTGGTCCTTGGCATCCTTGCAACTTATTGAAGCAAATCTTTTTGGGTTGCATTGAAGTTACATTTCATGGCTATCTGATGTGAGAGGCAGGACACTGGTATCACTTTCAGTGGAAGCAATGTTGTGCTCAAATGGCACGTGAGTAGGAGAGAAGAAACAGGGTTTAGGAGGTATTTCAATGGCTTCCTCATCTCCGGCCAACATTTCTACCACCCTTGTCATCGAGGGTCTGTCTTTAGGATTTATTTGAATGCACCATAATCCCACCATTACCATCTTCCTCGCTACGAACACTTCTTCTCCTACTACAGAATCCATAAGCTCCATATTCTTCTCTTCAATGAGCTTGTCATATATGTAATTGGGGAAGTAAGCTTCACTTGAACTGCTCATATCTGCTTTGACATTCTTCTTACCTCCAACCATCTCTAATAACAGCATGCCAAAGCTATAAACATCAGATTTCTGAGAAGGATTCCCAATATTTCTCAAAAATATCTCAGGAGCAATATAACCAATTGTTCCTCTTGCACCTGTCATGGTGACAGCACTTCGATTTCGAGAATATAGTTTCGCCAATCCAAAATCTGAAATTTTAGGATTGAAATTCAGATCTAGCAAGACATTCTGAGGTTTTATATCAAGATGCAAGATTCTTGAGTCACACCCATTATGTAAATACTCTATGCCATGTGCAACTCCTATGGCAATTTCAAGCAATTTTTCCAATCCGAGTGTTAGTTTTATCTCTTCTTTGGACAATACGTACCCCACAGATCCATTGGGCATGAACTCATAGAGAAGAGCTTGTTTCGAGCCATCCCAACAGAAACCCAACAACCGTATAACATTGACATGGTGGATCCTTCCAATGGTGGCGACTTCATTGATGAAATTGTGGTTGTCTTTGTAATTTTCAAGCAATTTGACAGCAACAAGCCGACCATCAGACAATTTTCCCTTGTAAACACTGCCAGATCCTCCTTCCCCCAATTTTTCTTTGAAGCCATTGGTCATCTTCTTGATATCATTGTATGAGTAGTTGGTCAATACCATTGACTGATAGTCCTTAATGAATTGCTTTGCATTTTCTCTCCGCTCTGTAGCTGAATTCTTTCTGACATAGAGTGGCCTGAAGATTGCTGAAGTTCTCTTCTTGCATTTGAATATTAGAAATGCAGCAGCTAGAAATGTAGAAGTGCTTCCAGTTACAATTCCTGCATTTTGCCAAAGCTTGATGAGAAGCGAAGGGAAGAGATTCATAATGAGAAGGAAAAGAAATCCAAAATGAGACCAATCTGGCCACTGGTGTAACAATTTCAAAACAGTCCTCATGAGCAATGAAATAATGTCAACATCCAACTGAAACTCTGTTTGGCAGGATTTAGGTAAGATCCTTATTCAATCGATCCTGGGTTGACAGAAACAAAAACTAATAACAGTAGCTTAGCATTATAGATGATTCTTGATTTTTAACCACCAAGTAGTCAATCATTATTCATCATGGTAAAATTCTTGACAATTTCTTGGAGAAAACTAGGCCAGGCATGCATCTAAAACTGATAATGTTGCATGAGAGCTGCTTCTGAATGAACTATAATTTTTTTTTCCAGGTTTCCATAAAAATGAGTGGACACCTGCAATGAGTTTCCATTTGCTTGATCCTCCATCTCTGCAAGGTCAAGGGAATGAACATCAGGACAACATTTGATATTTAAGAATGAAAAGACAGGTGAGGAAAGTGGGTTTATCGCAGTGGTTAAGGAAATGGAGGCAAGTTACATGGACCGCATAGGGAGGAAATAAGGATTTTTATCTTGATGGGGCCCAGAAAATGGCATAGTCAAGAATTAGTTCAATGGAGTTAATAAACAAATTATTGTTACAAAATTAGTTGTATATAACATATCAAAATCAACTTTCATACGATATCATCATAAAAACTAATTTGGGTCAAATAATCCAAATATTTGTTCTTAATTACCATCATAAAAGTTAGTTTGTGACAATGTCATCATCCCCTTATCTCTCCCATTTTTGATTTAATGTAATGACAATGAATAAATTATCATCGCACGTAGAAGTTTCAAATGCATTACCTTTGAAATAAGCCACATTTGTAAACCGATTTTGCAATAATTTCACTTGTTTTTTGTGAAAACAACACTAATACATATCCCCTATTTGGTTATTAAAAATCAAGTCATTAAGCTTTCTAAATACACTTAGTGAAATACTCCATGTACAAGTTTTTTGTAAACATAAGGGGGAGTATAGGGTTTTTTGAAAACCAAGGGCAGGGTGTTACAGGATTTTTCAAAAATGTTAGGGGGCCATGGCCCCCCTTAGCCCATACACAGCTCTGTCCATGCGCATAGCATTTCCCTTCGCCATTCCCCTTAGGAGTATACAAGATCCACTGATATACACTAGAAAAATACTTAAATAACACAACAAGAGTGAATGGACAATTTCAAGAATTGTGAAATGATGCCCAACAAATGAGAATTTTTTCATGGTGACCGAAAAAATAAATGGAATTTTACAGGTGATGAAGGTGAACATAATGCATGGGTGCAAAATTTAAAAATAAAACCAAAGTCAAAATACCAGTTTTACTCAAAATGCAAATATGGAAGCAATCATGATGCATAAGATATGTATAACTGTATTGTAATGAAAATATGAACTCATAGTAGGGTGGTGAAAATTGAAGGCAAAAAGGAACATTTTCTAACACCTTATCCAGATTAGTCACAAGGTGTTGATAGCAGACAATATGTGGTTAAACATTATTGGATTGCCTAAACTTTGCAAGAAAACCAAAAATGTCTTGTTCTAGAGCGGGGAGGGTAGTCCTTTGTTATATGTTTCTTTTTTTCTTTGGAAAGAAGTTTCGGCTTAAGGGAGGGTTTCTTGACTACTTTGATAAAGCTTCCCTTGTCAGAAAGCGGTATTTTTAAGCGGTGAAAGTCAAGTGCATTGCTCTACAAAATCCTATCTTTCGGGATAGGCTAGTTACGGCTATCTTTCCTATTCAAATAAAACAACTGGTTTATAGTGAAAGTGTTGCATAGAAAACTCTTTTCTTTCCGTCAAGCCTTGCCCCTTATTCCCCACCCCCCCCCCCCCCCCTCCCCCACCCCCAAAAAAAGAAAAAGGCCTGAGCCCCTTATGTATAGGAAAATCTGTCTGCCCCAAGGAAAAATATGCGTCCACGGATGCTATGTGAATAGGGTCTTTAAGTCCCCACCCCGAATCTATTAGTTCAATCAACATACATGATACATCTCAAAAACAATTTGGAAGCCGTACGGCTATTTCATCCTTACTTCGCTCTCTAGCTTCCGGTCAATATAAAGTGCAGTTAGCAGAGGTCAATCTGTCTGGTGTTCCCTCACGCAAAGGGCAACTTTTGCATTGACTCTTTCTCCTTAGGTAATTACCAACGTGAAAGCATCTTTCGTCAGTTTTCCCTCAATCTTAGTGGGACTAGTGTAATAAACTTTCACTTGAACGGCTAGGACTCGATTTTTTTTTTGTTGTGGTAACGTCCTTCTAGAATTACCTCTAACGTCCCTTGATGACTTTCCCGATCAGCGCAGGATTTTGGTAGGATTCCACCAGAGGGAGTGACATGAATCCACGTCGACGTTGTTGATTTCAGATATTGGGAGCACAATACATAGAAGTGCTACGAAAGCAACAACAATCCCTACCTACCCCAGTCCATCCCTTCAAAAAGAGACACTTCTCTGACTTATATAGAATAGCAAGAACAACTTAACTCCTCCAATAATGTAGGCAACATGAAAGACAGTTTCAGTAAATCAGTGGCACTAAAGTAGAAAAGCAATGTTTCTGTGTTACTTGAACAATGCATTCACTTAGTTTTTGTACAATACTTCAACAAGAATTCAGGAAAACCGATTAAACTCTTCATTTAGTGAATACCCATGTTCACAATAACTATAGAACTGAGTGTTAACCGGTACTACTAATTAAGAAGATTTCAAATCAGCACTTATGGAAAACATTGGCAAAACCTCAATGCGAGGTGAGATAAAGACTATTACTTGATATGTTTCCTCCACAACCACAGTTCAACTACTACAACTACTCAGAACAACAGTCATAAGGGGCGTTCAGTGATTTACTTCTCCCCTTTTTCTTCTTCTTGTTCCTTTTTATGTCCTGCTCAGACACTAGTATTCAGGGAAGTTAAATTGTCAAAGAAGACAAAAGTTGGCAAAATGGGAACAAAATTATGACCAGTGACACCAAGAAAAGATTAAAACCAGTGAAGAAAAGTTTGAAACAAGTTTCAAACATAATTACAGGCAGATGACAGTCAGCCATTACATGAAAAAAATGGAAAGCCAAGAATTCAAACATATTCTCTCTATTGAGATCAATAAATCAAAAAATTACAAACACAAGCCAAAGAGCTCAAGCTTCATTTTTGACATAGTACTACCAAAAAGGTATATATTAGAAATTCAAATCTTATTTACCTTCCATTAATTTTATAATGATAACAAACAAAGATTATAGATGATCCATACCCTGTGGAAATTTCCAAGTGAAAAGCCAGGAAAATGCTACTACTACCACACACATAGACACAGACGCACTCATCTATCTACATTATTAATGAAGAAAGAGGAGGGTTTTGGTGTCCTCATTGTGAAATATTCATATTACCCCTTAACCAGCCATAATTTTCCATCTTTATTGGCCTTTTTGCTTTATTATATCTATTTATCTCCCTTTGTATCTGTTATATATACATACACTAATAATGATATAATAATAATATAACATCAATTGCATGTAACAATTAAACATTAGATACATAAATATGTGTATATATAAAGTATACATAAAGTACTTATACATTGGGATTTGGTAGGAAAGTAAAATTTTCACAATTCCCTCAAAAGAATTTGGAGTTGTGAGTTGGTGGGCAAATTTAAAGAGGTTGGAGAATCCTACATGGTTTCTTAAGTTCTTTATGGATTCATTTGTTCTCCTATAAATAGAGGAAGAGTTTCATTCTCAACTCAAGGTCTCAGATGAGGCCTACATAATAAGAACTTCGAGGTTATAATTTTATATATATATATATATATAAGAAGAAGAAGAAATAAAAAGAAAGAGGGATGTGGCATTCGAACGCAACTTTCGTTCGAACATGCCTTACTCCCAATACTTTGGCAGAAATGCAGTATCTTAGATACTGGAAGTTGGGTCTGTTCAAACGTGACAGTTAATTTTTCAATATCCGTTGGAGTTTTCTCTCTAACGGCTACATAATTTCAAACTTTTCAAGATGTGTCTTCTGCCATTGTAATGAAGGGATGTATTCCTTTATGAAGTGATGCATAGAACTCTATAAATAGAGTTTAATTGCAATATCAAAGGATGATGGAAAGTACCCTCTTCTTCTTTTCTCTCATTCTAAATTTCATACTTTCTATTTTTGTACATTCAGGTTAAGTTTTGATTCCAATATTACTAAGAAGTGCAGTCTTATAATTTTCAATAGTCCATCTACATTATAAATGAAAAATTACTACCTTGAAGATAATGTCTGTCGGGCCTCGCCTAACGATCTATCTTCTTTGTTTTCATTTATGGGTTTCTACTTTTGAAATTGTACACCACCATCTTATCTACAACAGTATTTTCGTTTTTGGTAATTAGGCACATCGATGTGTGTGTGCAAGCGCCACTATCTATATTTATCATATAAAACATGACAGACTTCAATAAAATCACCCGACGGTCTCAAATAGACTCATTTAATGGTTACCGATGTTCCTCTTAAATTTTCAACTTAGCATTCAAGAACGGGTTGCCTACTATATAACAAATAACAAAACGGATAAATATACAGCTCTCCAATACCTCAGTGATTAGACATTTCAAACTTTTTGTACTTCAGCAAATCGATAAATAAATTTGATGATGCATAAAAGTGGATTATGCACAATCAAGAGTCGAGTATATAATGTTGGGTAATTAATGAAGCAATCAACGATAACAGATAGGGATTGGGTTAACACAGGCAACACAGATATATAGTGGTTCGGTCAGCGTGACCTATTCCACTTTGAAGGCGGCAACTGTGGCCATAGGACTTTATTGATAAATTAGTAGGTGGGAGAGATAGAGAGCAAGAATAAGCTATAGGTATGGAGAGGTAGCTATGAGAGAGATAGTCATGTAAAAGGTGTGTAGAGAGATGCCCTTCTCATCTGGAGAGGGCTTACAATTTATAGGCACAGAGCCTTAGTTAAGGCGGTGGCATGAAAGGATAGATAACTTGTCTTTCGGGGAGGATAGCTACATCTAGGATAGATACAATTAGAGATAGTCTTGATCTTTGAGAGTGGCTATCCCAGTAATTACTCCCTATGTGCGCTAATCTTCCTAGACTCCTTGAATTTTGGACTGGGCCAAACCCATGAGCTAGGCTTGACCTGCTTTGTAACTAATAAGGGCTTACTCCATGAATTGGGCCTGGACCCAGTTGGATCTGGGCTCATCAAAATTTTATAGTGAAAATTAGGACTGAATGCTCCTGAATGGACTTATAATGACTTGAATCCGTCAAGGAAACTTATTTGGAGATAAGCCTATTTTTTATCTTACTAATAAGTACTTAAGTCTACCATTTTTTTAAATTTCAAAAATACCCTTAACAGTGTTATTCTGTTCAATTATAGAAACCTTAAAAACCTTAAGAGTAGCTTTAAATTAATTTATTAAATTAGAAATTATTATCCCTTAATTCATTCATAAATTAAAATTCAAATTTATATTCTCTCTCTCAAGATCAGTAGGGTTTGAAACATAATCAACAACTACCATATCTTCTACTGCGTTCTAGTCACCATGAACTTCTATGTTGTTGGTTTTCGGAAAAAAAAGTTGAAAAACTTGCTCAATGTGTTATTAGTTTAATCCCCAATTTTATTTTTATTTTTTTGGTAAATAATCTCCAAATTTTTTCAATGTTTCATGTTACTACATTTTTTGTTGATCATGTTACTATTTTTTCTAATTGACCATGTTATTATATTTTTTTCATGTTACTATTTTTTATTGAGCATGTTATTACATTTTTAGTGTTACTTTTTTAGATGTTGAATTGGAGGCTTTTTCCTCTGGTTATGGGTTTAAATGCTACTATTTTTATTTTCAATTTTGTTCAATGTTTTATATTGTTATTTTTTTTGTTGAGTATGTTACTATTTTTGTTAAACATTTTACTATTGTTATTTTTTTTAAATATTAATATTAAATATTACTATTTTTTTATGTTTAAATGTTATTATAGAGAACAAATTTTAATGTTAGTCAAACTCCTAAAATTTAGGAGTTTTTTATTTTTAATTTTACTTCGCTTCTAAAGGAAGGGATAGTTTTGTAAAATTGACAAAAAATGGACTTCTTAACAAATAACTTTTTTAACGGAATTAAATCCAAATAAGTCCATAGGGTGACCGACTTTCAAATTTCCTAATTTTCTATTTTTATTGTTTGGATGAGAAGAAGTGAAGATTTCAACCACTGTTCGACAAAATGACAGAATGAAATAAGTCTCCAACTAGTAGTTTTTCCAAGAGAGCACTTACTTACAGCCGCCTTTACAGAAGCAGACTATTCCCCCCGAGCTGCTGTCGTATCCACACCGTCCACCTGTCAGATTACAAGTCGTACAATCCTCAATAGTTGGCCATTCCAACGGAAACCCATCGCTCAACACCTCAAACATATCCTTCATCTGCCGGTCACCGGAGCCACCACGGCCGCCGCTTCCATTCAGAAACCCATATCTAGACAAGCTCGCTCTAAATACCGGCAGAGTCACCAACTGGCACCCACCTGGAGTCTCCACTGGCCTGCCTCTCGGAGGTCCCAATCGAGTCGAATTCCAACTCTCATCTTCCCATAGATAAACCCAATTCCCCTCTCTACAACTGTAATTCCCCACAACTCTCGTAGATGAATTAAGCTCAATCCCATCACGGCACTTAAAGAAACTGAAGTTGGTGTCCCATGGAGGAAGCCTGAGGGATGCTCCGCCGTCTATGGCGGTGGAAATGGTGATGTTTCGGAGTGACCAACATGAGTTGGTACGGATGTCTCCGATGAGTTGATGATCAACAATGGTAATGAGGTTTTCTGAGGTATAGAGGTCCTTGATTCGGTAGAGTCGGCCAGAGAGCTCGAGTCCGGGGAGAGAAGTGATATTATCGCAGGCGATTTGGAAACGAGGGAGGCCACAGTCGAACCTGCGAGAACCGAAGGTCTCGGAGGATGAGAAAGGGAAGGAGAAATTTATGTTGCCGCAAACAAATGGTGCACAGAGATCGTAGTAGTATAAAACATTGTTCTTTGATTTGGTGGTGGGTATGATTAACAGTAGGAGTGTGGTAGGGAGGAGGGAGATGAGAGAAAGTAACGTTTTAGCCATCTGTTTTGGAAGGTTTTACGGAGTTTTATTTCGTGTGAATTAAATGCCTACTGCAATCCAAGGTTGACTTCTGGTTTATGGGTCTTTCTGTAAGTCTGCATGTTCACGGGAGAGTCTATGGTACCGTCTAAGGAAAAAGCGATACCGTACCGCTAAAAATGAATGGATATGAATTTTTTGTTATTAAATATTATTCAAATGTGTGTTTTTAAATTTTTTGTCATTAAATATTATTTATTAAAGGTGATAATTTTATTTATAAATATAATGAGCAATGTTATATATCTCAAATCTATAATTCAAATTTACATCCCAAATGAAGGAGGACCAGTGGATTAGTGAGTCTCATTTAAAAAAGTTGATGGGACCCACTCATTCAACGGCCCCCCTCATTTGGAATATAAATTTGAGTTACAAATTTAGGATACATAGTATTTCTTAAATATAATAACATTACCTCTCATCTCAAAAGATTGTAAGCTCACCTCACATCTAGAGATAGTACTTTTTGCTTGTAACCTAATCTTAAATAGTTATAACTTCATATTCAAAGGTAATAATTTTATCATAAATAGTTATAATCTCACATCAAAAAGTTGTAATCCAACATCTAAATGTGGTAATTTTACCTATATAGAATATAATTTACCCTCAAATGATTATAATCTCATTTTCAAATATAGTAATTTTACTTCAATTGTTGTAACCTTACTTAAAGAGTTTGTACCTCACATTTAAAGGTGATAATTTTATCTCAAGAGTAATAATTTTGTCTTTGCAAGTAGTAACATTATATTTAATAGTCATGATCGATCAAGATTATCTAGGATCGATCCCAATGCCAAATTTTTTTTTTTTTTTTTTGTGATTCCACTCAATTAGGATCGATCATAACTATGTGAGATCGATCTTAATGCATTTGATGGTCCAAAAATTATACCAAACTAAATTTCTGGTGGTTCCAATTAAATAGGATCGATCACGACAAGTCGAAATTTATTTTTTTTTTTTCTGAACTGGTCCCGATCTTATATTTAGTTACATTAAATTGGCATTCAATTCATAAAAATAACATTAAATTGTATTAAATTAACATTCGAAATTATAAATTAAAAATTAATTTTATAAAATTACATGTTATTTGAATGTAACTAAATATAAGATCAGGACCAATTCAGAAAAAAAAAAATTCGGCTAGTCATGATCGATCCTATTTAATGGAACCACCAGAAATTTAGTTTGGTATAATTTTTGGACCATCAACTGCATTAAGATCGATCTCATATAGTCATGATCGATCCTAATTGAGTGGAATTGCAAAAAAAAATTAATTTGGTATTGGGATCGATCTTAGATAATCATGATCGATCTTAATTGAGTGGAATCACAAAAAAATAATAAAAAATTTGGCATTGGGATCGATCCTAGATAATCATGATCGATTTTAATTGAGTGGAATCGAAAAAAATAATAATTTGGCATTGGAATCGATCCTAGATAATTATGATCGATCATAACTATTAAATGTAATGTTACTACTTGCAAATACAAAGTTATTACTCTTGAGATAAAGTTATCACCTTTAAAGGCGAGGTACAAACTCTTTAAGTAAGATTACAACAATTGAAAATAAAATTACTATATTTGAAAGTGAGGTTATAATCATTTGAGGGTAAATTACATTCTATATAGGTAAAATTACCACCTTTAGATGTTGGATTACAACTTTTTGATGTGAGGTTATAATTATTTATGGTAAAATTACTACCTTTGAATATGAAGTTATAACTATTTAAGGTTAGATTACAAACACTAAAGATAAAAATACTACCTCTAGATGTGAGGTGAGCTTACAATCTTTTGAGGTGGGTTTACAACCCTTTAAGGTAATGTTATTACATTTATGGGCAAAGTTATCACCTTTAGTGAGTAATATTTAATAACAAAAAATTTACAGTCACAAATTTGAATAATATTTAATGACAAAAAATTCATATCCACTCATTTTTGGCGGTACGATACCTCTTTTTGCCTAGGCGGTACCATAGACTATCCCGCATGTTCAAATATCTGTTTATTTCACCGAGCCTCTCTCCGAGAAAGTGCACTCGTTACGTGTTTTGTGCGGATAAGAATTTGCGATGTCAATAATTTTAAAAGGAATGTTTGTTGATCACATATTTAAAAAAAAAAAAATTCATCCATATTCCTTATAAATAAACATATCTTCAATGAAATCTCCTTTATTTTTTAAATTTTTTTACGTATTAAACTTCGAGTCGATTAAAATTTGATTTGAACTAATTAAAATTTATTTTTTATGTATTAAAACTTGAGTCGACTAAAAATTATATTTTTTACGTATTAAAATTTGAGCTGATTAAAATTATATTCGAGACTCAAATCAAATTTTAATCAGCCCGATTTTTGATATATAAAAAAATAAAAATTTTAATTGACTCAAATTTTAATACGTAAAAAATAAATTTTAATCAATTTAAATTGAATTTAATAAATAAAAATAAATAAATTTTATTCGATTTGAAACAAATTTTAATCGGGATTAACAACTCATGTAGAACTCAAATTGGCTCGAATTTTAATACGTAAAAAAAAGATTTTTAATAAGATCAAATTTTTATAAGTAAAAAAAATAAAATTTAATCATTTTGAATCGAATTTTAATAAACTCAAATTTTAATATGCGGAAAAAAAAATTAATCAGCTCGAATTTTAATATGTAGAAAAAAAAAATTTAATCGGCTCAATTTTTAATCGAATTTTATGTAGAAAGAATGTTTGAGATTTATATAGGGGTAATTTTGGTATTTGAGATAATTTATTTTTGTTATAGATGGTGATTTAATGTCAAAGAGTGTCAGTGATGTTTAAATATATACTACTATAAAATGTCAATAAAAGTGAAAAAAATTTTGTTTGACTATAATAACCTTAATACAACTACTAATGTCTATACTACCCTTTTTCATTTAATTTTTTTTTATGTATATATATATATGTGTGTGTGTGTGTGTATTATTATATAAATCTTTAAATGTCTTGATTCTTCATATTCTTACTTGAATAATAGTTGGCATAAAAAAGTGAGTGCACCGGTTGGTTGGAGCTACAACTGTATATATTTATTGGCATAAAAAAGTGGGTGCACCGGTAGCAATGGAAAATGAAAGGTTTCATTTTGGTACATTTATTCAAATTTAATGCACTAAGGACCATTTTATTCAATGTGCATTGAATATATCATATGCTAAAACTTGAAAATGGACCATTTTATTCAATATGTGTTGCACATTTGCCCACAATGTGCTGCTGATCAATTTCATCTAGCATGAGTAGTTATATACATTTAGATTTGTGTTTCTTCCTATCCGTATAGGCCATATCAATTCTTTGACACAGACAAACTTCCAACTAAACTAGAACCTCCACCCAGTTAGGGTGACCTAATCAACCATGCTTTTTTACTTTTATTTTTTAATCATAGGATATATGATTCAAAAGTTTTTGAATTTGGAAACTTTAACATTTATACTAACGCAATTTTGTAACCAATTTGAGCTAGATATCAAGGGACAAGAAAATTATTTGCTGCTGTTATTGGTCTAAAAAAATTTATGTTACACCTTTCTTAGCCTGAAAATTCTACCATGAGGCAAGAGAAAAACGATGACAACACTTTTTAAAATGAAGTAGTTTAGTTGTTGGTTAGTTGTTGTATAGTATTTATTTATGAATACAAACCTTGTGTTTGTTATATTAGCTTGTAAATCACAATTGAAAATAGTAGTTGTGCACCGATTATACTTGTCATTGTATTTACAAAACCTTAATTTTCTTATAACAACTTTGTTGAGAATTGTTCAGTTTGTTATTTTTCTATAATTTGTTCTCAATGTGGAGAGATGCATTCAAACCATTGATTAGAAATATTTTTTTACCCTTCCTGTATTGATTTGTAGATATTGAACAAAAGGAAGCCAAGAGACATAGACGTAGATATTAGATAATCAACTCCCACATTCTTATCTTGCTTCGATAGAGTCAAATATTAATATATTCATAACACAATTGTTCTATCAACTTATATGCGAAATTTATAGGATAACCATTGTTTGGTGTTTAGTTTAGATGACAAAAATCTACTTATGGTTGTTGTATGTTTAGATAAAATTAACATTTATATTTGATGATGGTTTTTGTTTGATAAATGAAAATTTGAATTATAAGACAATATTAATCTATTAATTTAAATTAACCGTCTAACATCTATAAACATATGAGATAAAATAAGTTTCAATAAAGCTACATGATTTAAGCGATCTCTCTAATCTTAAAATATATAGTGAATAGTGCACATTTTATTTGTCTTGTGGATAATAACTTGCTATGAAGTGAAATACATCATTGGGTACTATTCTACATGTGAACAGTTCAAGGTCCTAACAATAAATATTAGTTTTGTTGACATAAAATTATGATTAAAAATATGTGTTTATATGTTTTGGTAATGTTCTCTATGTTGGTTTATGGAGAAACAGAGAATTGTCTAAAATTATTATTTTTAGATTAATATTTAGCAATGTAAAATGTCAGATTGATACCGGAACAAGATTTGAAAATACTATCTTAATCATGACAAAAGAGACAAGAAATTTCCCTGTAAAACTTTTGATAAATACCTACAAGAACACAAATAAAAAATTGAGGATTTATATGATTAAATAACACTTATTGACGAGTCCAAATTCAACTGGGCTAAGCCCGATGAAAATAAGTTGAGAAAGGCCCGAATACCAATGGGCCCCGGGATTAATCCAAGTCTCCAATGGGCGCCGACTATGGCAGCCCCATGGGCGCCGACCCCTTGGTTGAGCTCCCCACTCATCATCTCTTCTCCTCACTTGCCCTCTCCTCATACCATGATATCCCAAGGAAGAATGCACTAGAAGGTCAAGGCCTAAGAAGACACCAATGGGATGACCACCATTGGGCGCCGACTATGGGCGCCGACCACTGGGCGCCTACCCCCATGGTGCTCCCTTGCCTTGGTACTCCAGTACTCCTACTCTTATTCCAACTCAAGGTCCAAGCCTAAAGTCCAATCCAAGTCAGGAATCTCCTCCGACTGAATAGGAACACGAGGGAGAGAATGACGGGATGCGAAGATCTACTCTTACCTTACTTGTGCTTACCAAAGAGGTCTACTCTTACCATGATTGCACTTACCAAAATAGTGGAAGACCTCTTCCTCACGGCACCGCCTCACCGCTTCACCATTCCTATATAATGTAAGCCCTCTCAAGGGTAAAGAGAGACTGAAAAACATCTCCAAGATACTTGCTCTCTCTCTCAAAAGCTCTGTAACACTTCGTTGATTGTTATTCATCAATAAAGAACACCGACAAACACTGCCATTCGAAAGAGTGGACGTAGGTCACCCGAGACCGAACCACTATAAATCTCTTGTGTTGACCCGTTATTTATTGTTTTACTCTTGATTGCCATTAACTACATGTTAATTGCTCATTAATCACACCCGTTGATACTCTTGACTGTTGATCTTGCACGAAGACAGTTTTGTGCATCATCAGTTTGGCGCCGTCTGTGGGAACGACAAAGTTTCTACTATCTTTCTATTCTTTCAATCCATGGCAATCACCACGAGATCAATGTCTTAACAACCCAGGGATAACAACCCGGCTCACCGGGAGGAGGTTCCGCCTCCCTCCGCACCTTCAGGACCTTCTGCCACGGCGACCCCCGTCGTCAGAGAGAAACAACTCCTCCAGACCATGCAGCTGCTGGTGAGCCAGAACCAGCAGATCATCCAACTCATGCTCTCCCAAGGAGGAGCACCACTCCCTCCAACAGTAGAGGAGCAGGCAGCCCCTCACCAGGGGGTCCTTCGCCAAAACGCCCCGAGGTCACAAGGCGCCCCTTGCCCAGCAGTCCCTCCTCATGTACCTGCGCAGGAGGACGAATACGAGAGCCAATATGGCGATCATGAAAGTCAGTACCACCACCCAACGGAGGACGTCCCCAACCAATGGGACGAGAAGATCAGAGAGGTGCAAAATCAACTCGGTGATGCCCTCAACGCCATTAAGGCACATGCACCCGAAATGGTCGATTACCTGGTAAGACGTACCGACTCACCTTTTGTTGCTGATATAGTAAATGACCCTCTGCCCTTGAAGTTCAAGATGCCTACCATTGAGACCTTCGATGGCTCCAAAGACCCTCTAGACCACTTGGACACCTACAAGGCCCTCATGCAACTCCACGACGTGCCTGAGGAGATCATGTGCAGAGCTTTCCCTACCACCCTGAAGGGGTCTGCTCGCCAGTGGTTCTCCAAGATGAAGCCCTCCTCCATCCATTCTTTCGCAGAGCTCAGTAGGTCTTTCGTCTCCCACTTCATTGGGGGACGCCGCCATCAGAAACCAGTGACCCACCTGTTTACCATCGAGCAGGACAGGGACGAAAGCCTCAGAAGCTACCTCGCTCGTTTCAACGATGAGGTCCTCCAGGTTGAGGAGCCAGATGATAAGGTGACCTTAGCTGCCTTTATCGCCGGCCTCCGCACCTCCAGTTTCATGTTCTCAGTCCTCAAGAAGCCGCCCTCCAACATGCCCGAGCTACTGTCCAGGGCACATAAATATATGAACGTCGAGGAGGTCACCAAAGCCCATAGTGGTGAGTCCTCCCGAGGAGGGGAGAAAATGAAGGACACTCGCGAGGACAGGTGGGAGGTAGAGAACAAAAGAAATAGGACGGAGGGAATCTCTGTCAAGGACCGCCTTGGTCCCCCACCTCTAAGAGAGCGACAACCTTTCACGCCACTCAACGCCTCGGTGGAGCACATCCTATTTCAGATACAGGATGACCCCACGCTCCGTTGGCCCGGAAAAATGAAGTCCGCCCCAAACCGCAGAAATCACAGCAGGTACTGTCGCTTCCACCGCGACCATGGCCACGACACTGATAACTGCTATGAGCTCAAGAGGCAGATCGAGGAGCTCATACAACGTGGTCAGTTGAGGTAGTACGTGGCTGGCAGAGGTCAGGCCTTGCCACCTGATCGGGACCAGGACGACAGAGAACGCCAACAACCCCTCGGAGAAATTCAGACAATCTCTTGAGGGCTACAACTCCGCCAAGGAAACATTAGCCCACCTATGGGACACACCTGAAGATTTTATTTATCTTTTATAGTTTTAGTTGATTAATTTTGTTATAGTTTCATTATTTTATGAAATAAAATTTTGCTAGATTATTATAACTGTCTTGTTTTCATCTCAAACAGCCTACGACTTAACAACAACAAGGTAGACAAAAGTCAAAAGGCGCCCAGACGAGGGGTCTTGCCCTCTCCACCTTGGGCATCTCCCATGATGCCGCCCAGACAATAGGTTTCATCCTCTCTCACTAGGCGCTAAACAGCAGGCACCCTGCCTTGGGTGCCACGCTCCTCAGCACCCTTATCATCTCCATCTCAATGGAATGAGCTTCAGGCGCCCAGCTCCTCAGAGCCCTCCTCATCGCCATCTCAATTGAATGAGAGAGCCCTCCTCATCTCCGTCTCAATGGAATGAGCCTCGGGTGCCCAGCTCCTCAGAGCCCTCCTCATCTTCATCTCAATGGGATGAGTCTCCGCCATGGCAGCCTTCTTCTGAGCTATACGTAGCTCTACCTACTGCTCAGCAGCATCCTCTCGTGCCTGCTGCTCGAGCCCTACTGCTCAGCGGCATCCTCTCGTGCCTGTCGCCCGAGCCATACTGCTCAGCGGCATCCTCTCGTGCCTGCCGCTCGAGCCCTACTGCTCCATGGCATCCTCTTGTGCCTGCCACCCGAGCCCTACCTGCTCAGCAGCATCCTCTTGTGCCTGCTGCTCGAGCCCTACTGCTCCGTGGCATCCTCTCGTGCCTGCCACCCGAGCCCTAACTGCTTCGTGGCATCCTCTCGTGCCTACCGCTCAAGCACCAAATGTTCTCAGCAGTCCCCAGTGCCTGCCTCTCTGACATCCCTAGGAGTCACAGACCTCCAAAGTTGCTCCTTGGCCGAAGTCGCATTGCTACAATCCCCCTAGAAACCGCACTGGAGTCTCAACTCCTACAACAGTACAACAGCTAGATCTGGTACACACATGAGCCACAGTTTGAGAAGGAGTGGGGGCACCACTAGACTTGGCACCTGGCCATCGGACCTTAACTGGGGGCATAAAACCTCACTCTCTCGGGAGAAGAAGAGACACCACCATGAAAGCACAAGGAACCTCCACCTCCATCATCGCTCTTTCAACAGGAGCTCCTGAAATCAGAGACAATGTCAGTTAATGACCAGGCACCAGAGAGGCGTCGCCCAAGGAGCTGCCTTGTTTCCAGGCTTCTCCCAAGGCACCTGCCCAGTTGGCGTCGCCCAAGGGGAGCTAGCAGGGCCCTTGCCCAGGACAATCAAGGCCTTCGTTTATGCCAGCCAGCACCTCGCCCAGCTGTCCACCTGACGTCACCCAACGCCTTGGCACCCCCCAAACTATTCTTCATGCACCTGGCGCCTCCATCTGCTAAGTTGCCTAATCTCCAAAGATACTCTGATATTGATCACCACAACGACATCACCATAGGCAGGGGAGCCTTCATGCCACGCCTTCAAGGAGTTCATGGATCATCCATAGAATCTCCCATCAGCAGGAATGGAAAGTTGAAGACTGGAAGCACCATGAGAAACAAGAAAATTTCTGCTCACTGTAGCGAAGCCGAAGCACATGCCCTCAACCCATTCCTCTCGAGAAAGTCAGAGCTCGGGGCATGGGGGGCAAATGACGAGTCCAAATTCAACTGGGCTAAGCCCGATGAAAATAAGTCGAGAAAGGCCCGAATACCAATGGGCCCCGGGATTAATCCAAGTCTCCAAAACCTATCAAGTCGGGTCACCTATTTAAGGAGAACGGAGAAGAGGCGAAGGAGTCGAGGGCCAGTCGAAGCCTTATGGGCGCCGACCCCTTGGTTGAGCTCCCCACTCATCATCTCTTCTCCTCACTTGCCCTCTCCTCATACCATGATATCCCAAGGAAGAATGCACTAGAAGGTCAAGGCCTAAGAAGACACCAATGGGATGACCACCATTGGGCACCGACTATGGGCGCCGACCACTAGGCGCCTACCCCCATGGTGCTCCCTTGCCTTGGTACTCCAGTACTCCTACTCTTATTCCAACTCAAGGTCCAAGCCTAAAGTCCAATCCAAGTCAGGAATCTCCTCCGACTGAATAGGAACACGAGGGAGAGAATGACGGGATGCGAAGATCTACTCTTACCTTACTTGTGCTTACCAAAGAGGTCTACTCCTACCATGATTGCACTTACCAAAATAGTGGAAGACCTCTTCCTCACGGCACCGCCTCACCGCCTCACCATTCCTATATAATGTAAGCCCTCTCAAGGGTAAAGAGAGACTGAAAAACATCTCCAAGATACTTGCTCTCTCTCTCAAAAGCTCTGTAACACTTCGTTGATTGTTATTCATCAATAAAGAACACCGACAAACACTGCCATTCGAAAGAGTGGACGTAGGTCACCCGAGACCGAACCACTATAAATCTCTTGTGTTGACCCGTTATTTATTGTTTTACTCTTGATTGCCATTAACTACATGTTAATTGCTCATTAATCACACCCGTTGATACTCTTGACTGTTGATCTTGCACGAAGACAGTTTTGTGCATCATCACTTATATTGACAATTTTCATATTCAAACGATTCACGTGCAACACACGTATGCACCAACTAGTATAAATTAGAAGGGATGTAAACGATGTTTTAGATAATAGAGGGGATATCCTTCAAAATATGATAAACTAAAAATGGTGTGGCTGAAATTTTTTCTATATAATAAGACTTAATTTTGGTATATAATGAATAATGTAGGACCAAAATATGGTACCAAAAGTACTGTTTTAAGAGTAAAACTATACAGGCCAAAATAGAAAAAAGGAGTCAAATTATAAATCTTGATGATTATTGATATATGTGAATAGTTTTTTTTTAACGGTTAGGGATGTTAGGATTAATTTATATGTACCGAATGATGATTATTGATATGTGTAAATTAGGAGTGACAATTTTTGACTCAACCCGACGACACGATTCCAACTCGACACGAATTTTATGACACGAACTCGATTATAACTCGACACGAACTTGAAAATAACTTGACACATGAATACGAAAATGTAAACAGGTCATGCTCGGGTTTAACCCGTCAAACATGAAATTGACACGATCAACCCGTTTATTTAAGAATTGACACTTTTTCTATTTTCTCATTTGTATGGTTACATGAATAATACGAAATTAACATGATCAACGTGTTTAATTAGTATTATAGAAATAAAATATTAATTATTTGTAACTGTTTATTAAATATTGACATAATTATTGTATAAAAAATATATTTTTACTCATTATTATTATTAAGTTAATTTTTAGTTTGTTGAAAAAGTATGAGCATGAATTCAATTAAGTTAAAGTAAAATCTTAGGATTAAATTTTTTATTTAAAGTTTATGTGGGTCAATACGAATACAAATACAAATACGATACGAAAATAATCAGGTCAACTCGACACGACACGATTAATTAAATGAATTGAGTTAAGATTAATTAATGTTTTATGCGAACCCGTAATGTCCAGACACGAATCTAACACAACACGACTTGATTGTCCCGTAACGTGAATAACCGTGAGCTAATAGTTTTTTGGATGGATGTGAATAGCTTAGTGTGAATATTAAATTCATATATGCCATTGTAAGTATATTATTGCTGGTTAATAGAGAAGGTTGATAGAGTAAATGTTAAGTACGAGTTATTTTACACTTTTAAGATGTTATCATCAAACGTATTTTTATATGCTAATAATGCACGACATGTGTTATACATACATAAGTTTAAATAATATTATTTTACATTTTTATATATTAAAAGTGCATAACATGTGTTGCACATAAATAAGTTTAGATAATATTATGTTTATAAAAAAATGAATTATATGTGTGATTAAATTAAATAATAAATTAAATGTCGAATAATTATTTAATATTTTAATTATTGATTTATTCTATAAGTTTTTGAGTATATATTTGTCATTTATTTATGTATTAGTTATTGCCTGTGCCTGAAGGCACAGAGTAATAAAAAATGATAAACAATAAACATATTTATATTAATATCCAAAATCAAATCACAAATATAGAGGAGAGATAAATGAATTTAAGCATCGGTTATAGTGGGGGTGAGAGGTGGTGGTGGTGGTGGGGGTGATGGTGGTAGAGGTATTGGTGGGGCGATTTCAATCACTATTTTTTTTTTAAAGTACTTATGAGAAATAATCTAGAAGTACTTTTAAAAAGTCACTCCAAACACACCGTTAGGGGCTTATTTTTCCTATTAAATTTAGGGTGTTAATATTAGCCGTTAGATTAACTTTAAAGTAAAATTTAAAGCGATCTGAATTGCGAAAAACAAAAGTCATTTTGTTTATCTTTTGAAATTTGAATTGTAAGCTACTTTATTATAGATGTTTCCGATATTTTTTAGGCATTTGATCAAATCACTTATAATATTATAATATTATTACATACTAAAAAATAAAATATAATATATATTTGACCTTATAAGATTTTATTTCTTTGTATAAATATAAATAATTGTATATAACTGTACTATTAATAAATGAGTTCAAAATAATTTAAAAGTCCTTATAAAAAGAGCAAAAAACAATTTAAAAGTTAAATAAATGTAAAAATAAAAAATTAGATAGAAGTGTATAAGTGAGTATAATTGACTTTATTATAATAATTAGGGATAAAATTAAAAATAAATTTTTTTTTCAAAAGATACTGACATTTTAAGTAATATAGATATAAATATCTTAATTCAGAGTTACTTTCAAACACATGTTCACTAAAGTCTATCCTTAAAATGGACTTTTATTTTAAAAAATTATGCCAAACACAATGTAGTTAATGAAATTAATAATTAAGGGATCACAATGAAATTTCATGGTACTTAAGGGACTATAATCTATTGGTATATTTAGTTAATAATTAGGTTCCTTTCGGAATTTAGGTCCAAAATATTTTTGATTTAGTATAGGTTTTTTTGGAGCATTTAGAGTGAGCTCATCTAACGCAACCCAAACACTCTTCTTATTTGACATACCGAACACTCCAATTTCACTCTTCAATTCCAATGGCTACTCATAAGCTCGCAGCGATCATCAAAAACCCATCAAACGAAGACGAATTTCTTCTCACGAAACAGACACCACCACCCAAATTCAACGACGAAGAGTACGATTCTTATGTCGATTCTGACCTCTGGGACTTGCCTTCAGCAGAACTGAATTCAGTAGAAAGAGAATCGAAGTCTCAGTTTGTCATCCAAGATGAAGAATTGTGCTCAGAGGAGCTCAATTTGAGTAATTTTGATCTCAATTCAGCTCTCAACCAGGTAACAATCAGTTCCGTTGCGTTTTGACTACACGAGGCATAGAAAAATGGAAAATAAGATATGAGCCATGTTGAAGAATGATGTATTTACCATTCATAAAATTATTACTGTCAATCTCCAATTGGACTACCAATTGGTAGTAAAATAAGCAGAATAGTATGTGCTAAAAAAGGGAAGTGATATTTCAATTTCAGTATAGTTTTGGCGGTTTGATATGTCCTGAAATGTGTCTGTCGTTTGATAATGTGGAGGAGTTTATATATTTTTGATGGTTTTGATTGTAGATTTTGGAGCAAGTGGGAGTTGGGACACCCAGTGGGGTGCAGTGGAAGTTCTGGAAGTGTGTGGAGGAACCTGAATTTGGGCCAGGATTGCCTATAAAGACGGTGTACATTGTCGGAAATTTAGCTCCTGACGATGGGAACTCAAGAGGTTTGATTGACCTAATGCTGATGATGTTGCCATAATTGGTTGAATTGAATCCTTTGTGATTCTTATTACAGATGCTAAACATACTGGCCTTTCGAAGGATGGCTTTGGCCTTCAATGTAGGTTAATTTTAGAGGGCAAAACGTGAAAATAGAATAGACAGCTAGATGCTTATAGTGTACTACCAATCCACAACGTGTGGACGTAAATAAATTTAAATAATATTTATTTATTAAAAAACGTGAATTATATATGTAATTAAATTAAATAATAAATTAAGTGTCGAATAATTCATTCGTATTTTAATTATTGCTATATTCATTTATTAATTTATTCTATAACTCTTTGAGTGTCTAATTTGTCATTTATTTATGTATCTCTCAGACCCTTTTAAATATTTGCACATCTAATTATATTATAGAATTATTAAATTTTATTTTCTTAAACAAATTTGTTAGATCGCTTATAATATTATATTATTGCATACTAAAAAATAAAATATAATATATATTTGACCGTGGAATTCAATTTGATAATTACAGGTGTATAATAATTTAACATATATAAAACTTTACTTGACATAGATATAGAAAATTGTATGTAATTATACTACTAATAAATGAGTTCAAAAGAATTTAGAAGTTCTTATAAAAGAATTCAAGAAATTTAAATAGGAATAAAAAACGAAAATTAGATGAGAAGTATAAAGGTGGGTATAATTGACTTTATTATAATAATTAAGGATAAAATAGAAAATTAAAAGACATTTATAAGCAATATAGATATATATATACTAGCGGCACATCGTGCGATGCACGGTATTTTCAATTTCTCTCATTACAATCCTAGCACCCCCACCTCCACCCCGTATTGCAACAACTCATCCCCACCTCACCCCACCCCACCCCACCCTACCCTCCCCTCCCCTCCCCTCATCCTAGTATTATTGAAAAATTACCTATTATTGTGCTAAATTAAGGAGGATGAAAAATTTAAATTTAAAATAGTTTTGTGGGAATGCTCATATAAGCCACATGAAATGATTTAATTTGATGAGATTAATGCATTGCTATTAAATAATTCAACGTTATAAACTTGATGAGGAAAGGTAGGCAAGAGTAGTGGAGAGTTTGAACGGGGTTGGGAGTTTAGTCAGAGTAGGTTTCTGAGGAAGTTGAGAACAGATAAATAGAGTAAGAGACTACCATGTGTAAGTTAAAATGTATTTAAAAATTCCAAAAATTAGTATCTAAGATTTGAGGCTCATACAACCAACTACATTTAAATAGGATATAAAGATATGGTTTGAACTCTTAAAAATGTATTTTGATTATGAATTTTGTTTTTAATTTACTTCGGAGGGGAACTTCTTAGAAAGGGTAGACTATAGATAGAACTGGTGTGAAGACCCAAATTCGTAATTTCTAAAATCTAACTAGCGACAAAGGTTTCAGGCCTCTACACATATGTTAATTGACTATTTCATTCTTGAAAAATGTGAGGCTTTGTGTTTGAAATGAGGAAGTGCTATGTTTCTAGACTTAATTGCCACTTGACTCATTTACCATAGATTATGATGGTAATGCAATAGGTGATGTTAGAAAAAAGGACGTAGGAAATTTAGATGAGGTGTATTAGGGTGACCTGTACAGGTTAGAGGTGGCGATTTATGGCATCCCTCAAAACTAAGTCAAGATTAATAATACCAAACTTTGGTATGATAATTGACATACTTCTAGCCTTTGCTACTCAAAGGATTCTTAGAGTTGTTTATGATTTAACATTCCTCAGGAAGCTTTGGTGATTTCTATTGTACATGGTAATGAGGAGAGATGACCACAAGCAAACTCAATTGAATTATCAGGGACTAAAAACTCTATGATCCCTCATCTGCCAAATGGTACTAAATATAGTTAGAGGGATTTATTTTGCAAATGATATATTCTCTGTGGGTTCTGCCAGGAACTTGATTAGAACTCAGTCACCTGATGTCTACCAATTGTTATGGTTTTAAAAAATGTTCCTAGATGAAACTATATTCTATGATTGACCATTAGAATTAGGCTTAGTATCTTGGATAGAGTCAAGATCTACATTAGACATGTCAATGGGCCAGATCTTGTTCTGGATCCGAATCTGTATAGTCGGACATGGATTGAGATTTTAATCCATTAATCTAAGTTCGATTCGAATTCGTCTAGACCTATTAAATCAGATTTGGATTTAGATATATACTAATTCGATCTGATAACGATGCGATCCGACATATTTATGTGAGTGTGTGTGATTTTGACATAAGCCCAAGTTAAGAACCTACCCCCCCCCCCCCCCCCCCCCCCCACACACACACACACACACACACACACACACACACACACACTCCATCAGTTTTATGAGGTGGCGTCCCTCTCCCTTTACAGGCTTCCTACTTCCCTCTCCCCCTTTTTTGTATTTTTGTTGCTCTTTCTCTCTTTCTACTATACCCCAATTTCGGTCTCGCCTTTGTTCTCTTAGTTTTCCTCTTTCTCGCATTTGCTCGTCCTTTTCTCTCTCTCTCTTCTACTCACCTCATTCTCTTTCTTTATTTTCGACAAAAAATTATAGTTTGGGATAGATTTTTCAGTAAGTTCATGGCATGGGTGCTGATGTTGGGTGAGATTTCAAAAATTGGAAAGTAGGTTTTGTTTTCTATGTATTGGAAACTGCCTTCGTGATTTGAGATTTGGAAGGTGCGAGACACTAGAGTTCTTGATTGGTTAAAGATGTAAGCAATTGTTTTGGCTTGATTTAAAGAAATCTGGGCTTAGGCAAAATTTGATTTGTATTTCATTTCATTTTTTGTTGTTGATTTGGTGGTATTGTTGATAACATGGTGATAAAATTAAACCAAAATTGTTGGAATGGAGGGAATAATTGATGGAATAATGTTGAAATTCAGCCTTTATTTGGTGAAATTCTTGATTATGACAAAATTTTGGTGGAATTCAAATTATCGGATTGAAGCAAATGTTCGGTTGTCAACAAATTCGGATATGGACCAAGAATTTCATATCCGAACGTTAAACGAATCGGATTTGAAAAACATGGATACGAAATACGGGTACAAGACGATATAGATATAACGATACGACAAAACCTGAAAAATTAAGATACATGTACGGCTATGATACGTCTATAATAAAATATATTTTATATTTTACTATTATTTAACGACTTAAAAATTATAATTTTTAATAATTATTTAATAATAGTGAGCAAAATCAGGGGCGGAGGGAGGCATGGGCCAGGGTGGGCACGTGCCCCCTCTCAAATTTTTTTTTTTTTTTTAGTTATGTATATATATTATATATTTGTATAGTATATTATTTGTGCCCACTCAAAACACAAGATAAAAATGTTAGGCCCACATTATTTATTCAAAAAAATTAAAAAATTAAGTCCATTTAAAACAAAAAAATTTGAGTCCATCACTATCTACCCAAACTTATTAAAAAAATCAAAATTTTGACCTATCACAATCCACCCAAACCTATTAAAAAAATAAAAATTTTGGCCCGCATTAAAAACAAAACTTTTGGCCCACCATATTTAATTGTGCCCACCATAATATTGTGTTTAGGTGATATTGATTTAAATAGACTCATACCTAAATAATTGTTAATTTTTTGAACAATGTTATTGAAACCTAATTTTAGGACCTAATACATTGAGATATTAATATACTAGTCTTAATATTTAATAAATTCTACTGTCTATCCAATGGTCACAAACCATTGGGTCTCCATCAATTAAATCTCAAATTAGGTACAACTAATATAATTGTTAACTTTTAGACATGTCCGAATATGTTTTGAACATATTGATGTTATTTTATAATTTTTTTAAAATTGTAGGGTTATTTCGTTATTATATAAAAATGTGTGTCGTTATGTAGTAAACTATACGATCATAAATATAAGATTGTTACCGTGATTTTATATATAAAAGAAATATTATTGATAAAATTAATTTGTAACACTTTCAAATAATAAAAGCATACCATGGTCAATTGTAAGTAATAATAATTAGTCGCATTCTCGATAAGAAGTTTTAATTATTATTTTTTTGTTTATGAGTATATCGATTTTTAATCTTTTATGTTTTAAAAATATTAAATATAAATTTATGAAATTTTACGGTCTATTAAAAAAAAATCAAGACATACTAGTGTGCCCACCCTCAAAAAAATTTCTGGCTCTGCCCCTGAGCAAAATTAACAATTTTTACATTTAAAAAGGTGTAATATTGTCTCATTATAATATATTCATAAAGTGAACGTGACCAGTTAAAGGAATCAGAACCAACATTTAATTAGTTTATTTATTTACAAGTATTTGTACATCAGCGAAATATCCTCATATTTTATTAATTATTGGATACGTATGATGTGTATCCGATAGATATTCTTGAATATCCGATGAGTATCGTATCTGATACAGGTACGTCGTCCTTGAAGAAATATCCGTGCTTTATAAGCGGTAATACAAAATGAGGCTTTTTTTATTTCTAATATTAAAATTTTTAATTGTAAATTAAAATGTACGCAAAAGATGATTCCCAGGTTTGTCTTAGCTGCATCCATCTATTATATTTGGAAAAAAAAGAACTCAAGAATGTTTTTTAACAAGTCTAAAAATGGAATTTTCCTGTAAGTATTGGATGCTCAATACTACAGAACTTCAAGAATTCTCTTCCAATAGATGAGTTTGTTGTTGAAGGATTGACATGACTATTCTGATAATAGTCTTGAAGAGTCTGGTGCTCAAAAGTGGATGGTTTGCAGCTGGAAGAATGAGGTTAAACAAGATCCATTGGTTTGTTTTGGCTGCTTTGCCTCAGACCTTGGCTATGGTTTGAATAGTACTTTAAATACCTTGCATTGGCTGTAAAAAGTTTTTTTTCTCCCTATTTCCCTTTTTTTTTTGCAAACCTTCATTTCAAATCAATAAAATTCATGCTATTTACTAAAAAAAATGGTCAAGAATTAATCTCCATGGGTCATTACAGCATGTTCTAGATCATAAGGTCAGAAATTAACTAACTTATTAGCAAAGTATAGAATCTTCTGAAATAGAACTTATGATAATATTGTATGATTTCTTCTTGTTTTTTATTGATTACCTCTGTAAGATTGTAACTTGTAAAAGTTCCCCTAACTATGAATCTCATTGGAATAGATAGGCCACGTGAAGACATTGTCCTCAAACTACCATCTGATGCGATTTTTCCCCCAGAAACCCTCTGGTGCAATGACATGAAGTCATGTTCAATTTTTGTAGCGATGCATGTTTATGAAAAATAAAATGGTTCTGAGAACTTGTAGTCAACTCTACAACCTTTGGTTGCTTTGGTGATATTAACGTGAAAAATCAGTAGATATTACTTTCTTTGATATATTTGATGAGAAGATTATCAAATATCAAGCTATCATCTTGATGTGAAAGTCACAACCATTTTGTCTAAATCTCATTTTTTCACGTAATTGTACTTTCACTCTACAACATGCAACTAATGTTCGAACTGTATTGCAGAGGTCTGTAAGTGGATGTGCATACAAAGTTGTCTAAATTGGCTTATAGAAGTGAAGCCAAGTAGTGATCGTGTGGGGCCTTTGGTTGTTGCTGGTCTTCTAAATGATTCTATGCAATCCGATAAGTGGAAAATCCCTCCCACCTTGAATTTCCAGGTTTGTTGCCTGTTGAGTCGTTGACAGAATGTTACTGATTAGACAGAGTGAAAACATGCTACATAAAGAGTTGGGGAGTGAGTATCCATAAAGAAAATGTCTTAATGTACAAAAGAGCATAACTTCTAATGCTGAGGGAAATGATTCTGATAAGTGTATTATATATGTTCTCTTCTCTCTCTTTTGAGGAAAATAAAGAACGTGAAGATGAAAATGTATAGGTTAGGCATGAAAATGAATAGATCATGTTTTCAAAACACGGAATTTTAGATTAATGGAGTGGGCTTCATAGTGGTCACTCCCACGATGCCTTAGTTATTTTAACTTCTAATCTCTAATGTGGTTAGAGGCCTTAATTAGAAGTCTTCTAATGTGAAGTCACCTGCAAGGGTCACAAAATCTTTGTCACTTGTACTAGTCTGTCCGTGGAAGCTATGTTAGCAGGCAATCCAAAAACAGGTGAAACATCATTGTCAGATGCTGTATGGATATGAGCTTGATATAAGATTATGAAGTTACCAAGATATACAAAACATGTTCCTTTCAATTAAAAAAGCTCACAGGAATAGAAATTGGAAACTTGTCATTTAGACATTCCTTGTGTAGATTTTGGATTTGAATGAGTTGGACACCTAGAAACACATTGGCACTCTGTACACATGCTTGAGTATGTATAACATGCCTAGTCTATGATGATATGGTTGAAGATCAAGTGGAGTTACTCACCTAGAGGCTAGAGGCAATTCACAGTCAGGAAACATATTAGTGGACGTGGAACATAGCTTAGATGTCTTAGCTAAGATGATATGGTTGAAAAATAAGATTCAGATCTGCACTACATTTTAGTACAGTCTCTCTTCAAACTGTGAAAATATTACATATGCAGATATCTGGTCCCTGAATGCATTGCCTAGTTTTGACATATTGATATTTATATGATGGAACTATGGTATATTATCTTTTTGCAGGAATACCCACCTGGTATAAAACTTGTACCTATGGGTAGTAGATCAGGAAAGCCTTTTCATACTACAAACTTAGTTGTGTTTGCACCTGAGAATAATCATGGCGACCATGGTGATAGTAATTATGTTGCTCATGGAGATGCATTAATAATAGATCCAGGATGCCGGTCAGAATTCCATGGGGAGGTATGGTATTGCAGTTTGAAATTCGAATCGTTGTTTTGGTGCTTTAGCACATTCTTGTTTGGTCAGACACAAAGAAAAATAAATTCCTTGCAGCCCTTGGGCATGTAATGGACCACTCCACCATCTTCCTGATACAAGCTCAAATATCACTCGTCATTGAAATGCTGATCAATCCTGTAAAACAGTTTATCTAAATCTTGATGAAATCCTGTATGGGATAATGAAACTTTAAGATTATTCATATTTGCAGCTACTGAAGAGTACTCGAGTAAAATAGAGTTTGTTCTTGAATATTCAATCGTTTTAAGGTAATATGCCTGGTTTTAGGAAATAATAGTCAGGAATCAGACCATGTGTTGTTACTCAGGCACTCTATCTGTCCTTCATATGCGATGGGGTCCTGCATTGGGTACAATTGAACTTGACAAGTACTCACACAATGAAATGTCGGCCCAAAGGTCAAGTTTTATGCAGTAATTCATTTTTTGCTATTGTTCTAAAACACATTGGAATTGGATTGTGTGAACATACTTTGGAGATTTGTGTTGTTAACTCTAAAGAGAAAAGAGACGAGGGAGGGAGGAGAGAACTCCTTATTCAAGGATGTCCACCATCTTCTAGATTGTTTTTATCTAAGTTATATAGTTTTTTCCCCCTCTTTTTTTTACAAGTTTTTCGTTTGCTTTATTTCATCTTTGAGCTTTCTTGTATATGGCTTTACACTGTTGCCCTTGCTGCAGGAAGGTGGCTGAAATTTTCATTCTTTTAATCTGGGCCTGTTTTTTCTTTATCAGTACTTGATAATAAACACGACTCTCTTGTTTTCTTTTGTGCCATTTTCTTGCACCAATGTTTGCACGACCAGCTCAGGGAAATTGTTGCTGCTTTGCCTAGAAAGTTAGTCGTCTTTGTTACCCATCACCATCGCGATCATGTGGATGGTAAGTCATTGCAGAAAGTATTGATTATTGAAATTTTTGCCCTTAATTTTTTCTTTTATTGAATTTGTTCTTTTGAAGCATCTGAATCTTACATTTTTTTCGATAATGGAGTGTTAGACTTTTCTAAACAATAATGTCCGGCTAGTGATTTATAAGATAAACAGATAAATGATTCTGGTTTCATTTTGGTAATTGGGAACCTACCATTGTTCTAGGTGATTCGACCACAGGGATTATTCACTCGGAGTAAAGGACAACTTCGTGTACGAGGCTCCTGCCACTGCTGGATCTAGGGAGAGTCAGATGAATGTGGCCTTACCTCGCATAGGGAGAGGCTGTTTCCGTATAGTCATATAGGATCGTGCTTTTAGCTATTTTTTCACTAGTCACTCTTTATCCCCTTTATTACAATATTTCTCCATAGCTTTTTCCACTCTCCCTTTTTTGTTCAAATAGATAAACACCTCTTTCTTTTCTCACTCTCTCGTGCACCGTGCTTGTTCTTGTTAGAAATATGCAACCGAAAACCAATTGACAATAAGTGACGAGGGCCTTCAGCCACATAAACCAACATTGGCTGACTAATCTTTCGATGTGGGATGCAAGTTCTTTATATGTCACCCTTCACGTGGGACTTGGGCTTGCACGTGGATTAACAAACAAGCTTACAAACATAGATTCCGAAAATTTCAAATGGGTGAGACTTGAACCAGTAACCATCCAAGCCAAAATGTCAGTATAGAGGTATTCAACCCAAAATCAATTGACAATGAATGGAGAGACCCTTCAACCATATGAACTAATCTTGGCTGGTACTAAACTTTTAATATGGGATACAAACTCTCCTTATAGTTCTTTTAAATGGTTACTAATTATTCAGAGAAAAAAAAGTATACATGTATTTGCTTACAAGGAGGTATCTAGGGATCTTACAGCACTCATCTAAAGCTCTCATCCACACACATGGTGACTAATTAATCTGTGGACATCTAACCAAAGTATACATGTATTTGCTAACAAGGAGGTATCAGGGCATCTTACAGCACTCATCTAACGACCTCTAGCATATGTAGCCGTCCCACATTCACCCAGGTCATTATGGGAATAAATAAATGTGCTGGCCAAGTGGAGATTGGAACTCTGGACCTCCAGCTTTCTATACTGGGCTCCTGGCTATATTTGTTGTCTCTTGGATTGCATTTAGGTCTATATTGCTGAACTTTAGAATATTGTTGTCATGATTCCATGAGATGAAGTACTCATCATCCTTCCTTCAATATTTAGGAGTTTGATTGCATTTCTCACTGATTACCTCGGCTCTAGATATTGGCTTCCTCCGTCCCAACACTCCTTGCCTCCCCAGGAGAAAAATACTGATATCACTTTGGCCTTCTGCAGCTAATCTAAATTGGGTCTGCCCCTGGTCACATGGCAGTTTTGTATATCTTGATAAGTGTCCACCTTTTTTTGTTCCACAAGGATTGAAAGCCTACATTTCAACCATGAATAAATTCTTTTTCCTTCGTTTCATGCTTACCGGGGCCTTTATACTCATCTTGGTAGGTAAGTAAGACGAGTTGCCTTTTTTTAATTTTAGTTGTTTTGTCATATTTTCTGCGACATCTTCAAACCCAGAGTTGAGACATTTGTGACATAATGCAACCTTGCTTCTGTTGCTGCTTACTGTACCGAAAACATTCACAGGGGAAGATCTTTTTGAATTTGCATTTTCATGTGTAGGTTGTCAAATATTCAGTAAATGCTACAATTGTTTGTTTTTATTTTGTTCACTTGTGGTTCCTCATTCCATAAATTAATCTGAAGTTCTTTTGTGGTGATCCGATTTGTCTACCTTTTTGCATAGATAGGTGCTAATTGGTTATGATGTATGTTAAACATGATCAGGTCTTTCAATTGTTCAGAAGACCAATCCTGATGCTTCTCTTGTAGCACATGAAAACACCGTGTGTCGCATTCGAAAAGGTTACTGTTTACCATCCCATTTGAGATGCTTGTGTTGTTATCACTTTGCAACTAAGTCTCGTAAATGTCAAGTTTTGAAGATTGAACTCATTCCCTGTGAATCTGTGGTCTTAGAATCTTGAGGCACACAATTTCATGTGACGTAGTAGATTGATGGGCAAGAACGATTTTGGTTTTTGTAAGCTGCTGGGAATTTTTAATCAATTCAGAAAACAATTTACTTTATCTGGTCTGTCCATAATTGACCGAATACACTGGTACTCGTCCACTTAGTGATGACTTTTAAGATTGCTCATGATTTAACACCTTGCATCTTTCAATAATGAACTATTTTGACGGAGCTATTCCTTTTTGGAATTCTGAAGAGGGACACCTCTCAACTTTATTGAGCTCATTTAGTCACATTGTTTCACCTGATTTGCCAAACAGAAAGAAAGGGTGTTTGTTGTTTTAGCTGGTTCGTCTGACAAAAAGATAGAAATCTTCCTCATCAAATAAAAGAAACTTGTCCTAATCTGACAACTATATGTATTTGGAACAGACGATTGGTCTCTTGGTTGTACCGCAATTTCTGGAGCTGAGGAGATCTGCATTGGTGGTCAGCGTTTAAGAGTCATTTTTGCTCCGGTAATTTTCCTCTACATGAATGTTTACTTCGATAGGTTTGTATTTCACTTGCTTCTATCATGCTCACTAAAAAAAGCAATGGATGGAAAAATAGAGCTACCTCTTAGGCTCAAATGATCAACTTGAAGAAGTGAAGCAATTGGAGTGTGCACAACCATCACCAAAGTTTTGTACTCGTTTTACGCAGACACAAAATTATTTCTTTTTATTGGGGGAGTAATTTGAAAAACTACAGATGACAAAAAACCTAGTTTATAGACTGAAAATAGATATTAGGTTATTTACATGGAAGAACAACCAGTACCGCTGACAGCGTTATTTTAAAAAAAAAAACTTGCTTTAATATTTGGATCCATGAGTCTGAGCTCGAGGAAGTACAAGATTGAGTTTAATTAGCTTCTCTTTAGTTGCATTTAATTTTCTATTCTCTTATAATCATATCCATTCTTGTTTTCGAAATCTAAATTAATTTTTAGATATATCATATTTCTTCAAATTAGCTTTGATGAAAAAAAAATCTTCCCTGTTCAGGGGCATACTGATGGCCACATGGCACTGCTTCATGTCAGTACTCACTCGGTGATTGTTGGCGATCATTGTGTGGGGTAAGATTTTGTAGAAGAAGAAATTGTGTATTTTACATTTATTAGGCTTACTTATTTGCATGGCTAGATAAGTGGATATGCACTTGATATCATTTTGGTTTCAGTTGTGTTGGTTGATGTATGGAAACCTCAACTATCTTAAGGCAATCTTTAATGTGTGGGACACGTGCATTAACAAGTATTGTGTTTGTTTCCTTAAATTATGTTTTTCCATTATTTTGTAATTTGCAGATTAATTTTAATATGATAACATTTGATTTACAAGTCCCCATCCTTTTTAACTTCTGTGGTGTTATTCTGGAATTGTGTCCTTGTTTTGCAATTTTTCATTTTAGAAACTACTCCATTAATGTGCCCATGGGTTTCTTTCAGCCAAGGTAGTGCAGTCTTGGATATTACTTCTGGTGGGAATATGACTGTAAGTGTACTTCAATGTCTCATTCTTCCCTTTATCGATGTCAATACAAACCAACTACCATTTATCTGTTCTATTGCATATTGAACTCTTGTTTTTACGTGCTACCTTAAGAACTAGAATTCCTGTGAAAATGTCATAAGGGTGTGTATTCTTCTCGACTGATGTTTGCTTTACTTATGTTAAGGGTGCCATCATACTTTTTTGTTGTAAAAATCTCCAGTCCTCTGTTTTACAAGAATTCAAATCCATACCTACTCCTACATTTGGAAAAAGGATTTAGTGTTTGTCTATGCATACATATTTAAGTTATATGAGGTTATCATCTAAAGAGTTTGACATGACATGATCCATGCTTACACTGCGCCAAACATCATTTATAGGACCCAATTTAACATCATTTAAAGTTTCATTCTACGTTCTATTTAATGATACTTAAGGTACACAAGGATTTCTTCTGGTGAATACTTGCCATTACCAATTTACCTGATTTTTCCTTCGAGTAGAAAAGCAATTTCATGCCCTCATCTAGGCTAGATGGTACCCTTAGAAATTGGTAGGAGATATTATTAAATATGATCAACTGTGCACTGATTGATGGAGGAGTTCCGTTATTAAGAATATGACAGCTTTCAAGAGAAGTGCCAAAGGCATTTTCTTGATTAAAATTCTGCATTTTATAATGTGGTCATGAGTGAGATTAAAGGCAACTGGCAGGGCTGGATATAAACAAAGGAATGAAGATGGGACTTTTTTTTCATTCATATGATACATCATTTCCACCTTGCGAGGTACCTATTTTTGGCATGCAAAAGATGGTACTGAAGACAGACGGTGATTGTGGCAATATGGAAAAGTGATGATGAACTCCTTCCCATTTTAATGTGTTTTATGTTTAAGGAAGACAACATTTAATCCCGGTTATGTGACGGGGGTCAATTTTGCCCATGGGAACTTCAAACTCGATATTGTGAGTGGAGTTCATTCTTCAGACATGTCTTTCCAGTCCGATTCATCGGATATTGTGATCTTGTTGCAGTCCCAATTGGCTCCCACATTCATCGGACATGTCTTTCCAGCCCTTCATTTGCCATAACTAAAGCAACTTCATTGTTTTTCAATCGGTACTGAATGAACAGCCCTCTGTAATAGTAAAGGTCCACAGAGCTATGAAATCTTTTTGTTCAAGCATTAGTTCATTGTTTCTCACTAAAGTAGGAGCCATTTTTATTTTGCCTATCTATTTCTGATATGGTCGGCTGCAAAAAGTAGGTCCACTTGAGTGTTTCTTTATCCCTGATCGATACTTGGGAAGAAGACCCCCCTGACTTGTCGACCTGGAATTGAATGACTTTGCTAATCTATGTTGTTTTAACCCCGACCTTAGCTTTGTTAATCAAATGAGTTAGCTAATCTATGTATTTAAACCCTGTCAACCTGAAATCAAATGTGGTTGCCTATCTCCTGTGCGTTGACTGAGCCTTGTTGCCTAGCAAGGCTTGCATTTGGGAAGGAACACTAGCTTCTTAAAGGCCTGACTTATGATTCGTGGAATACCAATGAGCCTTTGGTTCAATGGTACTCCTTGCCTTGTAAAGGCTTTACCTTTTTGAGGTCAAGGGTTCAAGTTCCCCTCCCCCTCTCCCAAAAAAAAAAAAATGAATTGTGGAATAGCTTGCTACCTTTATCCCTGTTGGGAGAGGCTACTCTATCCATTGTCTTAGGTTGGATTACTTTGCGGTTTTGTTTTCTGCTTTGCCTTGCAAGATGGGCTTGGTGCTACTTTCTACATGGTGCCCTAGCATCCTTTTTTAATAACAGGGGATGTGAAAGTAAGAGAAGGTCTGACCTTACCATATACAGCGTGGTTGGGCCTTATGTAGTGGAATAATGCCTGCAATTTTCTGTATCAAATTCGTTTAACAGAAATCCCTTCAAGCTTGGATGACGGACTTAAAAGAATTATAATATGACAAAAAATGAGATGTAGACGTGAGGACATGTGTGTGATTATGAAATGTAGATCATCATGCTTCTTTGCCAAAGTTTGTTGCTGACAATCTCATAGGTTTCAATAACTCTACTTTTCATGCAGGAATATTTCCAAACAACTTACAATTTAATGGAGCTTTCCCCACATGCTTTAATTCCCATGCATGGGAGAATAAGCCTATGGCCCAAATACAAGCTCTGCGAGTATCTCAAGTATGAAAATTGATTTCTCTCTATTTTTTAACAGCATATCTCCATGGATCACACATTTAGCTTGTAAACTGCAAAAGATTGCCCACTGTATGACCTTTCTCCATAGGCTTTGCCAAGCATCACTCTCCCCATCTGTCTCTCAATTTGTTTTTATTTTATTTTCCAGTTTCAACCATTGTTTATTTTACCTGCTTCTAAGATAGTAAATTCATCCTGGATGGGTTTCACCCAGCAGTTGGAACTAAAAGTTGATGACTTACACTAGTGTATTTTTTTCAATAATTTGTGTTTGGGGACAAGGGTTTGCACTTTTCACAGATTTGATGCTGTATTTTGTGGAGCTATGCTTGGCCTTAATAGTATGATTTTAATATCAAATCCTAACATCTAATTGTTTTTTATTTTCAGAAACCGCAGAAGCAGAGAATCTTCCATCTTGAAAGCTATAGAAGATGGAGCCAAAACATTGTTTGATGTAGTTGCACACGTGTACTCCAATGTGGATTGTAGTCTCTGGATCCATGCTTCATCAAATGTGAGGCTCCATGTGGATCATCTTGCCCAGCAGGATAAGTTACCCAAGGTAGCATTCATCCGTTTCCTATTTTCATGCCAGAATTCCATTAATTGGCAGCATATCCAATCATGTCCATGTGCACATGCACCATTGAAATGATTCCAACTCGTACTTTCTAATATCTTAGCTTTTTCAAACTTTGCTAACTTGTGGAGTACTGGATATTTAATTGTTGGGCCTTTATATGGGGTAGTGAAATTTTTGTGAGTTTGTTGATTGGACAGAGTTGTTAACTTAAACCTGGATCATATGGCATGAAATTAGAAACAATTGGTGTGTTCATCTCGAACAATAATTACCATAAAAGCTTGAGAGACCAAAATTTTATGGGTGATACATTATTAATCCTTGCTCTAGTTCTTAACTTACTACTTCGATGTATTATTGCTTGTGGGTATGATTCCTATGCTGAAGTCTGTACAGAACTCAATAGTTATTCTCAAGGTTAGATTAACCAAGGAAACCCTTGAGTGGGTTGTCAGATTGTTAGTTGAATGAACAAGTTCAAGCATGGATGAACTTAAGGATCAATGCCATACCTGAAGTGAAAAATGCAATCTCACACAAACATTACACATCTTCCAAACATTAAGCATGGTATTTTCCAAGTTGAGGGGTAATTCTTACAATGTAAGTCGTCAAGTTTTCACAAATTCATGTAGCTAATTGCTAATATCAAATTGTTTTAGGCCTTCACTCAAATCTTCTATGAAATGAGCCTTGTCTATGAAGTAATTTGGTTGTATTTCATATTGTATCCCTTTTTTTTTTGGTCAGCCCTGGGTCCACAAATAAGGTTGCATTGGTGGCAAATTCCTGCCATAAAACCTTGAGGCAGACCGATATTTTGTTAATATTAGGACAGCTAGTATTAGAAAGAAGATTGATGTAAGGCTAGAGAATAATGACACACAAAAAGAAATAGAAGATAAGGAGGGAAGAAAGAAGAACAGGGCGCGAAGGTGTGAGAGAGGATTTGTCAAATATGAATTCAATCCCATACATCAAAGCTAAGTCATCCGGTGTATAATGCTTATATTTATAGGCAGTCTTTAAAAGTTACCAAATGGTAACTTTCCTTAAAATTTTGAATATCAGTAATATTCTTGATTAAAAAAATCTAAAATTGAACATAACATAAGTTTTCGGCCCAAGCTATCCAATTCTTCCTGCGTTCCTCCTCAAAGGTCCTCCAAGGGATGCCAAAAGAATAATCGTCTACGTTATGTGGACATTGCCCATAATCTCAAAACTAAACATACATGAAAGAACGTGTACATTTGCGAAAATTTGGAAGTGGCATCAATCAGGGACAAGATGAGGGAAGAGAAGAATGGTTGCAATTTTGCCGACGTGCAACAAAGGCCACTACTGACCAATTGAAAGGAGTGACGTGATGCCAAAAAAAAAAAGAATTAAGGTATTGATTTCAAATATTTTTGTGACATTGGCGGTATATAGACACCAGATAGAGAGAAAGAAAAGGGGGGGGGGGGGGGGGGGGAGACCATTTGCCCTAAGCTTCACTGATAAGTTCAGGGTTTAACTTGAGAGAGAGAGGAGGGGGTCCATTGAACTCATGCAGAGAAATTAAACAAGAAAATCTTATATTTTATATTTTCAACAAAGAATTCATGAAGAAAAATTGAACAAGGGAATGAATGGGAAAAAGGAACCTAAAGGATCCATTTCTATGCATATGAGTTGCTAATGGATTTTACATCCAAAGATGACACTTCTCCATGTAAAGAGAGTTTGCATCTCACATCAAATGATTAGGATCACCCAATGGTTTATGTGCTAATTGGTTTTGGATTGACTGCTCTAACTTGGTATTAGAGCCGGGTCTTAGGTGGTCAATGGGTCCAGTCCTCTTACCCATTTGCATTTCCTAGCATTCATATTTGTTTATTTGCCTCACGTGCACGCTAGGGTGCTACGTGAGGGAGGGTTTAAAGAGAGCTTGTATCCTATATCGAATGATTTACATCACCCAAGATTGGTTTATATGCTTGAAGGGCCTCCCTACTCGTTGCCAATTGGTTTTGGGTTAGATGTGCTAATGCTCCAGACTATCATGACACCATTTATCCTTCTCTTATTTTCATTTTTGTCATTGCTTCTCTACCTCTACCTTGTCCCCAATTCCAACCCCAAACATCTACGTATAGCCACTTGCTGATGTTAGATCTATTATTGTCAGCAAATGACAAATAACCAATTGATCACGTAAGGCAAGAGATGTGGCGGCTGGTGCTGAAGTGACACTTAACTCGAAAGGTAGTGGAATTAGAACATCCCTTGTAAGGGTGGTTGATGGCAGCTAACAGTTTTTGTACTACCCATTATTTGATATAAATGTTACAGAAATAAAAGCCATGAGAAAGGCATGAGTCCTGAGCTTTTTCTCATTTGGATGAGCTTAGTTCGACACATTTTTGTAACTTGGGTTGGTGGCCAGTTTGATTCGCTGGTAGGGTCTCTGAGCTGCCAGGCAGGCTGGGCCTGGTAATTGATTTCTTGATGTTCATATGCAAATGACAATCATATTATGAAGCCAAAATATTATAAATAAAATCATATCATGAACCACATATAGATTACCTTGCTTATCTTCTTGTGGCAATCTGCTCATAACGCAACCCACATTAAATTAGTTTCACTTGGGGCCCTGTAGTTTCTTTGTCCTTTTCTTTTGGGTTTTGGGTGGTAATACCATACTCAGACAAGGAGAATTATCTGAAGCACTTATTACTTTGCCTGGTAAAGAAAATTTGCTGTGATCCATGAAATAGCAGCTTTTAGTTGTCTCTTGAGAAAAGATTTTGAGATCTCATACACCATCTTCCCTAGTAAGTCCAAGGGTCTTTGATTTTTGAAATCACTAGCTGGAATGAGTATAGATATTCTGGCAGATGTGGGGACATTCATTCTTATGTACTGTTGACTCGTTCCGTAATTCAGTAAATCTCCAAAAATTCCTCTGAGCTTGTGCAGGGCTTCTCTCTAGAAAATTTTAAATGCAGTTGTGCTGCATTTGCTGGCAAAGTGGGTAAAATATGAGCCAAATCGAGGAAAGCTGTTCTCTACGGCCTGCTCACATCAACCTTATCTTAGGTTGGGCCACTTCTCTTGCATTGTCCCCAATAAGTTTAAATGTACATTCTTTGTTTATTTGTAGATCCTAGATAATGAATTTTCACGCTGTTTGTACTTCTTATGTGGAGAGATTTTGTCTCTTTTAAGACAACAGTGGCTTGCATTGCTCTATGTAGGAATTTTCGATTCAGAAGTTCCAGACAACTTGTGGGATGCATTTCCTATCCCGATGGACGTGGGCATTCTTAAGTGCTAGTTTCCCATTTAAGCTTCATACGTCGAGGAAGGCTAAACTGCTTGGTGCTGTGGCAGTGGTTGGCTTTGCTGTACTGTACTCTGCTAGAAACAAGCTTAATTCTAAATGAGAGAAAAATGCAGGGTATGTCTATAACCTAGTGATAGCTACACTTTCCCTTTCCTCCATATAACTACAATAGTGATGACAATTGGACTTGAAAATGGCATTCCTAATGCAGTTACAAGGATATCTGTGGTTATAATGTCCCATCTTACTGTTGTGTTCTACTCTTACAGCAGTTGTTTGTAACATTATTATGATGTAACTTTCGGGTAATACTACTAGAACCTGAATTAGTGGTCCATTTTTGCTGATCTAATTCGTTACTGCAGTTTGATTGACGGTAAATTCCATCAAATATTAAGACTTACGGTTAATCTAACGACGACAATAGATTAAAATAGCAAATTAAATCCAAGTAGAATTACTCTTGTTTGTTATATGCATTGTGGTTATCAGACTTTTTCGGCAACTGCAGGATATGACAGCTGATACAGTTATTGAGTAGAATCACTTTAATCTGCTAATAAAATGAGCGAAATTTCTGATGATGTATGCTAATTGTATTGTGAAGTTGTAACTGGTTTTAGAGGTATGTTGGTTGATGTTACTATTTCTGGTTTCTCATTATCCTTTGCTCATAGAAGTTTTTCTCTTATTTGTAATTGGATTCATTGGGACCCCATGGTTATCGTGGGACCCCTGTACAAGTGTAGAAAACCCACCTCCATTTCTGCAAGGAAATGACAATATATTATATCTTTCCCCTGCTTCTCTCGTGCTTGTTGAGTGAATCTTCAGTTTTTACCAGCCAGAAACGGTTTAGTGGCTTCAACAGTAACAATCTCTCTCTCTCTCTCTCTCTCACACACACACACACACACACACAGTACAGTTTCTATGTCACACTTTCCATCCTACGTCCTAACGACACGTCCCATGTGCCCCCCTTTCCTTTAGTCCCTACCATGTCACAAGCCAAATGTGCTCACTCTTTTGATTGCTATAAAACATATCCTCATTATGCTGCTGTGTTTGTGAAAGAACTCACATTTATAACCTTATGGTCACTGTATAAGCTAGAGAGAGAGAGAGAACCATGTCTGCAAAAGAACCCTCTATTACACGCATAAGAAGAGAGGTAAGAGAAGGGAGTTTCCACATAGCAACCACTGTCATCTTCTGTTTGTGCACGGCTTCTTTTGTGGTTATTCTTGCAGTGTTCATCAATGATCATGTCAAGAAATTCATGGTCTCTGAGGAATTTTACTTCCCTCAGCTCAACATAATCTCTCCACTACATCCTTGGTCTCCATCCTCACATTTTCATTGTAACTCTTCACCATCGTCTTCTCTTTCTTCCATGCTTCCATCAAATCTTTCGGTTACGCACAGTACGTTGACGGATTGGATATCTCCGAAAGATCTTTGGCATTCAATGACCGATGAGGAGTTGTTGTGGCAAGCGTCGATGGTTCCTCGTATTGTGGAGTATCCGTATAATCGGAAGCCAAAAGTGGCGTTCATGTTCTTAACTAGGGGAAGATTACCTCTTGCACCACTTTGGGAGAAGTTTTTCAAATGCCATGAAGGGCTCTTCTCAATATACCTCCACACTTCGCCAGAATTCACCTATGAGCCTCCCCAATCATCGGTGTTTTACAAGCGTAGAATACCAAGCCAGGTTCGAAATATCCTTTCACAACTTCCATTTGAATCTACAAGAGAGAGAGAGAGAGAGAGAGAGCATGTGTGCTGCTTTCCTTGATTATGCTATGTGTCCTTTTAGTGATTTAAAGTTTCAATTTGTGTCACTTTAATTCAATTGAAAATTGTTAACAAAAAAAAAAAAACCAATAGAAAATTATAGTTTAAATTAACGAACGGAAATAGATACATATATCTTACGTGACTACACTTAAGTGATTCTGGAAAACTTGATTGATTAAAGTGACAAACTATAGGCATAAAGAACCAAAGTGACACAAAACAAACTTGAGGTACCATAGTGTGAATTGGATAAAAGAACTTGGGATCATCGATCCCTTTCTTAAAGATTGGGATGAGTTGATGTCGGTCGATGGTGTGAAAACACTTCCTACTGTCGAATTCCAAAAACTAGCGAAAGGTTCCCCACTTTTTTTTGAGCCGCCTCAGGACCGAGTGACAGCCTCGACCCGAGCGAAAATGTGATGTGTCAAATGCACGTGAACACCTTTATTAATGAACTTAAACTGCCAGATTTGATTGGACCAATATGATTGCAAATCGGAGATTTGCAAGATTGAAATGACATAATTAAAAAACGATGATGAAAGTGACATAAACTGCATTCTTGAGAGATTATTTGATGTACTTTTACCAAAGTATTTAATACGTTAACTGAATATCATGTTCATGGATTCATTTTTGCAGCCAGTTCATTGGGGAAGGGTGACAATGATCGACGCAGAAAGACGACTTCTAGCCAATGCTCTCCTTGACTTCTCCAACGAGAGATTTGTATTACTCTCAGAAACATGCATTCCTCTATTCAATTTCACCACAATCTACACCTACCTCATGAACTCTAACCACAGTTTTCTCAGTTCTTTCGACGATCCACGACGAATAGGCCGTGGAAGATATAACAAACGAATGTGGCCGACGATCACGTTATCCGATTGGCGAAAAGGGTCACAATGGTTTGAAGTTAGCCGGAGGCTCGCGGTCGAGATAGTCTCCGATCTGACATATTACCCTGTGTTTCAAGACCATTGCTTGCCTCCTTGTTACATGGATGAGCATTACTTGCCAACACTTGTGAACAAACGTTGCCCGGAGCTGACTTCGAATACGAGCATTACATGGACTGATTGGTCTCAAGGTGGCTCACACCCGAAGAGGTTTGTGAGACGAGATGTGTCGGTGACATTTTTGAATCGTGTGCGATTCGGGTTTAACTGTACTTACAATGGTGTCATGAGCTCAATTTGCTTCCTTTTTGCAAGGAAATTTGATCCTAGTACTCTAGAGCCATTGCTGAAGATAGTTCCTACACAGTTTGGTGACTCTCATAGATGTTCAGTCATGATAAATCCAAATCATTGAGAGAGAATGTGAAAAAGAAACTAGTAAGCCAAAGGGCCATAGAAATGGTGATCATAAAGATGATAATACCATTTTGATGTATATAGTTGATTTGATATGTGTTGGTTTTTGGTATTTTAAATATAGTAAAATCACTTATTGAAATTTTTGATTTGAAACATGCAATTTAAAACAAAACAGTAACAGACAAGAACGAAATAGTTACAGATATGAACAAAACAGTTGCACAATAAATCTATAATTTAAACAATGGATAAACTAACTCGTTTGTAGAACAAAAACTGTTATTGAACTTTAAGTAGATCAAGGCTAGTGTTTGACACTATGTGCTTAAGACAGATTTTGCCTCCACACACGGTACTTATAGACATCAAAGCGTCTGCCTCTTAGGATACAATGATCTTCATGCGAATAAAAGTAGCACTCCAATCTACTTGCCTTGCGAACCAGAAATTATATTGTGTACTCTCCAAATGTAGATTGTCTTAATGCCAAAATGTAATGTACTAATGTTTGCCTTAACTCCGAAAAATGATTGATGCATAATGGTAATGAGCCTGGATTTATATAGACAAACTGATGACTGTTCCAGACAATTACCATGCAAAAAAAAACACCACTCAGAAGACACATGCATTCAGAAGATACCATTCAATAACTATTCACTCTTGAACAGATACAATTTAAATTCGAAACTAGAAGGAACAATAATCTGAATCAATGCAAATTTTAAATCCAACAGGTACCAAAATTAAATTTAGATTAAGAAATTCACGCCCAATTCGTTAAATAAATTTTCTCCACAAAATATAGGACTTTGTCTAAACCACAAACACACCCACACCGGCCCGACCAAGTTGGGTTAGGGCGTGTGTGTGTGTGGTAGAATACAAGGCATGTAGGTGTTCGCTCTATTCATAAAATTGTGGCATCCTTTGTGGCCCAATCTCATAGAACAAACATAGCCTATATATGCCGATGTAGAACTTCTTCCTCAACCAATGTGAGATTAGTGTCAAATCTCACATTGCACACCTCTATTTTCACATTTCCAGAGGGTCACTTTGGAGCCTATTTTCTCATTCATTTGTTACTCCATTTGAGCAAGTTAATATATTACGTTATTTCTCTCACGGAGTAGAACACGAATCCACAAAAATTTATTTGAAATAATGAATAGGTCCCACTTTAATTTAGGCTCAGAGTCGACCAAAAATTAGATTTTAATTACTTAAATCTGCTTTAGTCCAACAATATGATCTTATCATATTTACCTAAACTAGATAATTACAATATGAATCAGCTTTGGTATGTAGGAACCTTAATATAACTGCACAATCTGCAACTCAATGGTAGGACTGATAATCAAATGAGCTTGTATGAGCTCGAGCTGAGTCTGTCGAGCTCGTTTTTTTAAATGAGCTAAAAAATTGTTCAAATTTGGCTCGTTTAGAAAACAAGCCGAGCTTGAATGAGCCCAAAACGAAAAGAGTTTGAGTATTTACACATAAACAAGTCGAGTTTGTCGAGTTCGAGTCAAGCCTTCAAATTCAGTTTATTTTTTAAATGAGAAAACGATTCGAACCTGAACGAGCCCAAAACAAGCTGAACTTGAGTTGAGCTCGAGTAGCTCGGTTCAATTATCAGCCACATTCAATGGTCTCCTCCTAGAGCAAGACAATTTTGATGGTGCAATTTTTTTAAAGGATGGAACTATCGCTTTTGGGGTTGTTAGAGCATCTCCAACGCCCCTCGCCAGTGCAGCCTTTTAGCCATTTTAGCGAGCTAAATTTCAAATCGTGTGCTCCAACTAGGGGTGCAACTCGGGCGGGTTGGGTGGGTTGAGAGGTCAACCCTATCTCAACCCTAAGTATATAATCTTCAACTCTAACCCTAACTCTAACCCTAACCCTACCTCAACCCGAGGTACTCAACCCGAGTATTGTTCGAGTTTAATTCGGGCGGGCTCGGGTTGAATTCGGGTTCAAAATCGGGTTGGGCTTGAGTTACTTAATTCGGGTTGATTTTTTCAAGTATAGATTTGATTTTTTCAAGTGATCTGAGATGAAGGGAAAGGCACAGATGAAGAGAGAGGGAGTGAGAGAGGGAGGAGTGACAAGTGAGAGAGGGAGGCTGAGAGTCTGAAACGACTCAGGCGAATGACGATTGAGAGAGGGAGGCTAAGAGAGGGAAGAATGACGAGTGAGAGAGGGATCTGAGAGTGATGGAGACGCAGAGGTGAAAACTTGAAGTGCAGTGAAAGTTTGGACTCTAAAGAGTGGAGATAAATACTAAACCCTAGTTAAATATATTTATATATTTATGTATATTCGGGTTTAACCCGATTTAATAATTGGGTTCAACCCGATTTTAATATTTGGGTTGAACCCGACAACTCGAGACCTCAACCCGAGGCTTGCCCAAATTCAATCCGGGTTAGAGTTTTTTTGCCCAGGCTCAATTCAAGTATTAAAAATTCTAACCCAAGCCCTATTTTTTTCGGGTTGGGCTCTGGTTGAATTCGGGTTGGCCCGCCCAAGTTGCACCCCTAGCTCCAACGCCCTAGCTATCCAGCTCGCCAAAATCTAGGAAGCCAAATCGCTCGCTAGATCTGGAGAGGCCAATTGCTCGCCAGTCTCTCTCCCTTCAATCGCTCATCCAGTCTTCCTTCCTCCATTTCTCCATTTTTGCTCCATTTCTGCACTGTGAATCGATCTTCCTTCCTCCTTCATGTCTTTCCTCCAATATATGTTTTCTCTTCCTTTCTGTGAACAACCTGACTTATTGAAAATTTTTGAGATGAGTTTATTTTAATTGTTCACGATATGTTTGATGAATTGCCTCAATGAGATATGCACTCAATTTATGACTTGTTTGATTCATAATCAGGGCCACAAATCGTGTTTGTGTTTCATTAGTCACCACATGTTGCTGTGATACATGATTGAAGCGAGCAATTGGTTGAATCTAGATCCACCTGTTCGAGTTTGTGGGATTCACACTCTTTGGTTTTATTGTTTTTATTTGAGTTTTTTTCCTGCACTATGTGACAATATGATGAATCTGTTTTGCATATGCGTATAGGAGAACAGTTTTTTTTTTTCTGTTGCTGTCTTTTTGCTAAAATTTATTCTTTCCTTGCCAACATCGTGTACAAAAAGAGTGGTGTTTCCAAGGAATTAAAGAGTGGTTTTTCCAAGGAATTATCTTGTGTATGTAGTTTCATGACAGTTGCAATTGTTGGGAATCTTCTTTTGCCTGTGAGCAGAAAACACAATTGTTGGGAATCTTCTTTTGGGAACCTTGAAGCATTCATTATTTTTGCCTTTCCTCAGTATCCATGAGAGTTTTCGTTATTCAATTTCCCTCGATACGGACCTCCTATTAGTTTTTACTTGTTTGGTTATAGTCTTTGTTCCACATTGCTAAACTATTTTAGTTGGTTTTCTTCCATTTTATCTGCTATATTCACCTTCTTAGGAATGTTTCCAGCTATAATTTTATTGTTTTCTTGCTTTAGAACATTTCAATCTTATCATTCGAATTTATGACCGTTGTAAATATGACGGTTGTAAAATTTAAAATTCGAAAATTTAATGACATGACACAACACGTCATCATGCTCCGTCATCATTATGACGTTTACGTGTTACACCACGTGACATTTTTGAATTATATTATTGAAAGTTAATTAAAATTAGTTGAAGTAGTTAGCTAAAATAGAGAGCGTGATTTGAGTGAATTTTAAAAAGTAGCTAGTTAAAGTAGAGAATTCAATAGTTAAATATATTTTAAGTAGTTATTTTGAGTGTGGTTAGAGATCTATATAATAAAATAGAACGATTTTGAATTTTGGAGACAAAGAACGGCCCAGATCTTTTCGTAACCAAAAAAGTCATCATCCAACGGACGACGTTATCCTAAACTATCTCAAGAAATTGACGTCTCAGATCGTTTTGATCCGACGTACCACATTAGCTCTTTTGAAATATTTTTGCTTCTCAAAATTTTTAGTTTCCAAAATTGACACCCCTACATTGAATTCGCTTCTCAATCTCGCCCAAAATCAATGCCATCTAAATTCAAAATTCTGTCCAAATCTAAAATTAACGTCCATATTTAAATTTTGACCCCCGCTTATATTGCTCTAAATAATATCTTTTCCATATCAGAGAAATCACTTTTTTACATCACAACTTCAGAATATTCAATATAATGATGATACTATATTATTTACTTTGTTTTCCTTTATCACCTGCATCCATCTCGATTTTTTCACCCAATTATTTTTGATATTCCCTTTCTCCTCTACCTCCCTCTCTTTCTCTCTTTGTTCCTTCTCTCGATCTTTTCCCCAAACGAATAGCCACCCAGGGCCGGCCCAAGAGTATGACAAAAAAACATGGGCTTTAGGCTTCAAATTTTTAGAAGGCCCCATAATTTTAGGTACATCAGTAACCCACAAAAAAAATTAAATCCATTAAATTTTAAGCCCTACAAAAAGCTCCAAAAAATTAAATCCAATAAAAATTTTTATTGCAATAATTTGGGCCTATAATCCAATCCATAAAATTAAAAACTTAAAAATTAAAAAAATACTCAAAAGTCAACTCATATTTACTCCCATCCACTTTCTCTCTCTCTCTCTCTCCCCCCCCCCCCCATCCAGTAAAAAAAATAAAAAACAAAAAAAAAAAAGTTAGAATTAAACATTGTCTCTCATTCTCTGTAGTAAAAAATAAAAATAAAAACAAAAATGAAAATCTCTTTCTCGACAATATTAATCACATATTTCTTTTGTCTCCCTCTCATATAAAAAATTAAAAATAAATTAATTTTTTTTAAAAAAATAATACTAAAAATAAAAAGGCATCCATTTAATATTTCTGATTTAGGCCTCAAATTGGCTTGAGCAGCCCCTGTAGCCACCGGCGCCCCTTTTTCTTTTCTCTTTTTTTCTCTCCTCACCAAAACCCTTTCTCTTCACAGCAACACTATGGAGGCACAATTGGAGACACAGTGATCAACTATCGACAATCTTGAAGCCTTACCTAGGTATCCCTCCCCTCTCTCTCTCTCTCTCTCTCTCTCTCTCTCTCTCTCTATCTGCGTATGTCTCCCCTTATCATAACCATCACTTCCTTCCCTTTCTCCTCTGCCACTGAAACTCATAACAGCCCACCAAACACCCTATATATCCAAAGCCAAACTCTTACCTGCAGCCAACCAACACCTCCACCCCCTTTCTTCCCCAATCCCCACCACTGTCACTGAAACCTCCCTAGCCAACAAACACCTCCCCACCCCTACACGCACACATTGCTACCGAAACCCACCACAGTCACCGAAACACCAAGTGTTTGTATTATTGCTTCAATGAGTGGGCCAACATTATCCTTATTTTTTAGCGAACTTACTTTGTCTGCTGCAACGACTATCTATAGCACGATGACGCAGCTCCAGGGATCAGCAATAGCACAACTCTAGCGGGACGATGATCTCTTAAAAAAGTTATTTATTGGTTTGAGTTAGTTATTTTTTTTAGTTTTACATTTTTTTAGGTTATTTACAATCTTTTTCTGTATGTTCTAAGATATGAGGACCTAAGATTGGTTCAGGCTAAGTGGTCCTTTGTGAACAAAGATGAGTTCATCTATTTCTGGTGTTTGTTTTGTCTAAAAACTGCTAAGAATTCCAAAAGAACTAAGGAGCCATTTTGATCAAGAGCCAAGCCTTTTATTTTTTTGGCACATTTAGGAATGGTTTGCATCAAAAGAAAGCAAAAATGACAAGAACCATTGTGAGGTGTATGCACAATGTTTAACGAGTTCTCCATATTGCTATTCAAGGTTCTTTAGGTTGTAATGTCTATATTTTTAAATAGTATTTTCTCTCTAAAAAATTTCAAATCTTGAATTCAATTTAATGCTTTATGCACATTCATAAATTTTGCAAGTTATACACTATTTCTGCAGTATACTGGAATTCAACTTGATTTGTTGTCAATATATCTTATAGTTAATTTGATTTATTGTCAATTTGATACATTATTTGGCTTGGATTGTAGTTAAAAGTAAGTTCGCCTTCTCGAAGTGGTACTGATGGTTGCTGAAGATATGTTTTAGGTTTGGAAATGATAATGATGGTGGTCTTAGTGATGATAGTTAATCTCGAAGTTGTGATGGATGGGTGGTGGTGGGGTAAAGCTCTTGGAACAAATTTGTGAAACATAAAATTAACTTAGTTGATGAAATTTGGTTTGAATTGAATCGAAAAATTAATTTAAATAGTTGACTTAGTTAGATTTAATTTTAATTTGAGCACAAAATTTGATTAGTTATCAAAATTTAGGCTAAGCGGTAATAATGGTAATTGTGGTATTAGTGATAATAGTTTTGTATAGTTGTGTTTTTAGAGAATTTTGCTTGAATTCTTTATGGGACTCAAATTTTATGTATTTAATTTCTCAATTTGATAATGTTAGCGTAGTTGGATTTAATCACGAAAATTTGATCAAGACCAGTTTCTATTGATGGCATGTTATATCTCCATGAATATGTTTAAGTATGATATATGAAAAACATCTTTACTTGATAAGATTTGCACATCTTCATATTTTTGTAGGGTCTTATTTTTAGAGAGAATTTAGCTGTAATTGTTTGGAAGAATAGAAAAAAAATATTATATTTAGAGGCACGAACATTCTCTAAACTATCAACATATTATGAGGACAAAAAGTGTAATTTAACCCCATAGAGTGTTAAAAATTTAGTTTTAATTGATTTATGTTTTGTTGATGTTTATTATATTTTTTGTTGCAATTCATCTCTTAATCATCATTCCTTGCTTTCTATCTTATATTTATTTGATTGTTTTCATATCACAATGATTTTTGAATTTACTACTATTTAGATATCAATCAATAATTAAATGGTCATTGAACAATGTTTGAGATTGTTTTGATTTGTATTCTCAATTTTTTTAAAAAAAATAATGGGCTCATATTATATTTATCAATATTTTTTCTTAGTTTTTCTAATTGGCAAATTTTTATGACATACAATCTCTTAATGCACATGTATCTACTCTTGATTTTTTTTGTTTGTTATGTCGTGCCTTCAAGTACGGATAATTGCTAGTACTCTTATAAGCGATGAATGTGGCATGTTTGTCTAAGAAATTTGTGGCGTTTTGTGAGGCACAAATTGCGGAAATGACTGTTGCAAGAGAAGCTTTGTTGTTTGTTGTTCAACAAGGGTGTGATGAAGAGGATCATTGATACCGGGGATATTTTTGATACTTTGGGTTCTATTTTAAGTTTTTGACAGACATCAGAAATATTATGCCTAAGTGTCGATGTTTTGAAGTGTCGAGAGTACGATGTATTGATCATAGAGTAGTATTACGGTACCGAAAAATTATTAATTCGAAGAATTCAATTATGGTACTATTTTTTTTTTGGTATCATACCTAGTTTTCATCAATTGCAGTTACACGTGTAAATTTTTATATTTTATTTTGACGATCAATAATTACAAATAAATCAAAACAAGAACAATGGTTGAGAGCAAATTTTGGTGTGGTTCTGCCGGCGGCACCATAGTGTTATCCTAATTTGAAATGTAAAATTTTGAAGATATTTTGAGAACTATAGCAATGTCGCTTTTGGAAAAAGAAGCTAAAGGAGAAGCAACCATTTCGATTTTTGCCTCGCCAAGCGTAAAACCTATCAAACGAAGTTGATAATAACATGTACAACCTATGGACATATATCGAATTTTGATGCTCGAATCTTTATTGATGGTGTTGAAAATTGAGAAGTACGAGACAGGGAGATTGAAGAGTTCTCCGACAGTGTAGATGTGCAGACTATGTAATGTGTGAGGTGTGTGAGTAAAATAACAATAGAAATAAAAAACACAAGATAAATGGTTCACCAGTTAAAAATTTTGGTTAATCAATTCTAATAGAGTCTTTTACTTTTAGGGTTTGTATTACTTGGTGAGGAAGAAGAAGTTATAGCTTTTGGTTCATAGTTGGCCTTTTTGGTGTGCAATTGCTCATCTAACGTTATAAGACAAGAGTTTGCGTATTTATACTTGTAGCTGTAGAGTGATTTTTAAGCAATGATGGGGGTGGTCCCTTATTTTATTACGATATTAGAGGGAAATATTTAGTCGTTAGACGCTATATTTTCCTAGGCATGAGATGACATTCTAGAAGTTGGTAACGTGACATTGATGATCCTATCATTTGATAGGGTCTGATACTGGTCTTCCCTCTTTACCTATTCTATTCTCGTGGATTGAACTACTTTAGATTAGTTGAGCTCATTTGGAAGCAGTTGAATTGGTTTTAGTTGTAATTGAGCTGGATTGACGTTTGTGCCAGTAGTTCGGTCATTCTGTCCCTTAAGCTAATGATGCCTCTGTTTATGTTGTTGTTGCTCCAAAATCTGTTGCGATTGACAAAAATGCCTTAATCGATAGACAATTTTTAGACGATTATTTGTGGATGGGTTTAAATGCTTTATTTCAGGACTTCCTTAGATGAATTTTTAAAGAGATGAACACACAGAATAATGAATCAATAAAAGTAAACTCTTTTATTAATTCAATCGAATGGGTTCGGTTACAGAGTGACTGATTTAACAACTTTTAATTATAGCGCTAACTACTTCCTAAAAATTAATCCTATCACTATTCCTAAAATGCCCTAATCATGGGTCTTGTAGGGGGTTTGAGTTGTGTCTTCAACTCCTTCTTTTCCTCTTTTTATAGCCATTTCTTTTGACGATTTTTCCTTATCGACGGTTAGTTGGCTTTGTAACTTACAGACAATTATTTCCCCTTTCAAACTAGAGCTATGACTAATCGCTTCCCACATTTTCTTTAGATCTTGACACGTGACAATTCTTTAATTACTTTAGACTTATCAACAAAACATGCATCGAATGCTTTCAAAATTTTATATTTTATATCCAAATAGTTGTATATCTATTTTCTATGGCAATTTTTTTTCTTGATATCATCACCTATAATATTTGTACTCTCTTTGAGATTCTAGACTTCGAGTCTCAATTTATGTTTAAAAGAAAAAAAAAAAAAGAAACAGAAAAGAAAAAGAGGCCATCGAGACTTGGAGAGACCAGGGTTCCATGGTCAAGGCCAACCCAATTACAACGGAATTGACTAGGTGTCATCTCTGGAACACCCTCCCTTACGCGGTACTCTTTGGTCTCATTCCTATGAAAATTCGTTTCATTCCGACCAATTCGTTAAAAATACCACGTTGTGTGCACCTTTATATTAATTAGCACATGAAAATATAGCCATCGAAATGGACCACCCACCTTATACTTTGGAATCTTCGTAGGCCTGTCAGCTGTCTATTCTCTGTGTACCCTTTCCCAAATCTAAATTCTAGTTTAGATTATAAAACTTCAATCATTAATGTTTCGAGTTTTAAAAACACGTCATGGTGCTCAAGTTTGGGTTCTAGAAAGACATCTTGGTTAATTCGATGATGCTCGATCGTTATGTGTCTATTCTCTATGCATGACAATACACATGACATATGGTCATCTAAATGGACCCATACACTATGGAATCTTGTTAGGCTTGGGTTCGATTATTTTCCAAAGTGTCATTTTCAAAACCCTCTTGGTGTTTTGAAGGGTAAAACTTCAATAATTAATAGGGTAAATTTTATTTTATGCCTTGAAAGGTGTTTCGATTTTAAATTTGTACTCTTAAATATTAAAATTTTCAATTTACATTCTAAATGTTATGAATTAGTAGTAATGTGGATCTCGTCCAGACTACAGTTTAATTTTTCGTTATAAACTGAAGTACGTGAGTTGTAAATGTTTCAAGCATGAGTTTATGTGTAAATTCACAGACTGTTGGTGTCTCATTTGAGTTGTACATTATATGATTAGTCTTTATTTGATTAATGAAACTTTATTTTTAATACACAAAATGGTGCCAAATTAACCACACACGAAAATCTGTAGCGATAAATATATACCTCATCCTCATGCCTGAATCACTTGCACTTCACGTGTTTCAATTTATGACGAAAAATTGAACAACAATTTAGATCAGACCTACATTGCTACTAATTCATAATATTGAGGGTATAAATTAATATTTTTAATGTTTGAAGGTAGAAATTAAAAATCAAAGTATCTTTTAAAGTACAAAGTGAGATTAACCCTAATTAATATTAATACATCATTAATCATAAATTTAAATAATATCGACCGTGTATTTGCGGGTTTTTCACACGACTACTCGGTTAGTAATTTGCCATCGAGTGAAATTGAGGTAGACAATGTATTTGAAAGGATCCCAATTCTTACACAGCAATTATTCCTGTTGGTTTGGCATCTAACTGGCATTTACAAAACCACTTTACAAAAATAGAAGCAAGACTTAGATGTTAAGACCTTTACCAAACTTAATAGCTGGATACTCGCATTGATTGGTGGATCTGAGTCATAAATCAAAACTCCAGAAGTAAAATTTCTCACGCATATTGACTTTTCATTGATGGAACCTTTCTTAATTGGTTTTCACCATGCAGGGTTTGAACAGTTGAAAACAAACAATTTGGCAGCTTCTTAGGCATGTTCATGACTTGTAAACAATTACAAAACTAAAGAAAGCTCTTGTTGCTTGCTTGATTGGCGTGAGATTCTCTCTAAATTCAATTAGAATTTATTGTATATAAATGAGTCTTTAATCGGTGTGTGCTGGTTGATCTGTTAAAGTAAAAAACGAAATAAAAAAGTATTAGAAAAGATGTTGGCATGTCCATGCATTAATGAAGTATGCTAAAAACACTGTTTTTGAATGTTGACTGATTCTTTCTGATCCCCTGGTCAAGCCATCACCATAACCTCTAGTGCTCCTCTGGTATCAATTTGAGACACAACACATGCCCATCTCTCTCTCTCTCCAAGAAAATGCATGAATGGACTTTTTCTTACTATGTTGTTAAGCCTGTCGTTTTCTTTCTGGTTATCATAGAATTGTAGTCGGTCAAACCATAGGAAGCTATATGGCTTCATATTCCCATAAGAAGAAAACAAAAGTTTCTTGTAGTTCATAAGGGTCTCCGCCTAAACAAGGTGAAAAATACTCTCTCTCTCTCTCTCTCTCTCTCTCTCTCTCTCTCTCAAACAGAAGAATACACAAGTTTGTTGTAGTGCATAAATCATAACGGTCTCCGCCTAAACAAGGTGAAAAATACTCTCTCTCTCTCAAACAAAAGAATACACAAGTTTGTTGTAGTGCATAAATCATAACGGTCTCCGCCTAAACAAGGTGGAATATACTTTCTCTCTCTCTCATATTTATATAGAAGAAAGCATATAGCTTCTGGTAGATCTTAAGGGTCTCCGTCTAAACAAGGTGAACCATAACCTCTCTCTCTCTAGATTTCTCTCTTCGAGGTTGGCACACACAAACCATGAAGAATCAAAACCAAAATCCTCTAGCCTCAGCTGTCAGGCTTTCTAATGTCCCAATACATCTCGGTAATCTCCTTTCTTATGTCCTCTTCTTTGCCTCTGGCCTAACTGTTGGAATCTTACTATGTTTCCATCTCAGAAACTTTTCATTTAGCCTCCAATTCACCCAATTCTCTGTCTTTGGTTCACCACAACCCTTATCGCCGCCACCACCACCGCCACCCACATTTGTATCATATAGACATATTGGCTTGACAGAATATATAAAGCCACCAAACATTGCCCATGACATGAATGATGAAGAACTGTTATGGAGAGCCTCAATGACTCCAAAAATACAAGAAGTTCCATTTCACTCGGTTCCGAAGATTGCATTCATGTTCTTGACAAGAGGTCCAGTTTTATTATGGCCATTGTGGGAGAAGTTCTTTGCAGGGCATGAAAGGCTTTACTCAATTTATGTGCACTCAAATCCATCTTTCAATGAATCAGAGCTAGAAACTTCAGTGTTTTATGGCAGGAGAATTCCCAGCAAGGTCAGTCTCTCTCTAGACTCTCTATATTTAATTTTATCCAATAACCACAATACATTATGTTCCAGAATGAAAAATTCAAGTATTGTTATTGAAAATATATATTCTATTCTATATTCTTCCGATAGTATTTGAAGCTGTTTAGAATGAAACTGGAGGAGAAATAGGCTTTTGAGAATACTGGAAACTATATATCTTCACCATTCTTTGTCACCAATTTATCTTTGGAGAGTTTTGGAAATATTAGTGAAGGCAAAAAGGGAATTAGGTAGGGATGACAGTGGACCGGGAATTCGTCACGATAGATGTATACGGGGATACTCATATAAACCCGTGCGGAGATGGAGGTGGAGATGGTCTAAAACTTATCCCCTCCCGGCCTCGTTAAACCCGTTATATATAATACATATCTATCTTAATAAGTAGAACACTTTTTTTTTTGTCTTTGGTATGCTGAGGCGAATTCACATCATTTACTTTTCAAACACACACACCACACATGGATCAGAGTGATCCAAAAATACAATCCAAAGGTCTACAATCACTAAAAACTTTTTAATGGATAGGCGTAGGCAGGGGTGGGGGTGGAGATCAGAATTTACTCAAGGGACTGGGGCGGGAATTAAAACTTCTCTCATTAATAGGGGTGGACCGGGGATGAATGAACATTTTTTAAGTGGGAACGGGGAATTGAGACTACTCCCCCCCCCCCCCCCCCCTCGGTCCACTGCCATCCCTAGAATTAGGTGGAGGGCAGCATAACTTTCTCCTAAAAGGGTGCTTTGTGAATTCTGAAGTGAGATCTCCTTCAATATATATGACCTCTTATACCTTCAAAGAGTGAGGTACTCACTAATATGTGATAACTATCAACAAGGAAAAAAATATTAGAGGACATCCAGATCCAAGAATTCATTAGCAAATCTACCTTGGATCACAAAGTGTGAGAGCAAGAGGGAGAAACAAATCTAGCCACTGGGAGATATGGTTACGATAACATATACAATATAAATTTTACTAGGTTCCTAAATTGTTATGTTTTTTTTTTTTGGAAAATTGTTGAAGTCATAAGAGGAAAGTCCAGGTTGAAAAGAAAGAAGAAAGGAAAAGATGTTATCAATCTCGGCAAGCCAAATGATATTTCCCTAATGATTGAATTCTAGAATGCATGAGAGTGCGTGTTAGAATGGCAAGCTCGGTGCATCCACGCATGCAGAACTTGGATTCGGAATTGATCAATTCACCATTCCGAGCATTGGACAGAGCTAGAGAACACATTTCTTTAATTGGGTAGGTGGCACTAGAAATAATATGGGTTCATTTGTGATTTTTTTGGTAATAAAATAATAATATAAGTTCGAGTCACAGAAATAGTCTCTCTACTTACACGGGTAAGACTCCGTATATTTAACCCTCCTAAAATTCCGCAATGACGGGAATCTCGTACACTGAGTACGCCATTTTAGTTTGTGACTTTTTTGGTAATTACACTGGATACTCCATCTTATACATAAATTTCTACCTCGACAATGCAGGAAGTTGAATGGGGAAATGTTAACATGATCGAAGCAGAGCGCAGACTACTAGCCAATGCACTACTTGACTTCTCAAACCAACGTTTTGTTCTCCTCTCCGAATCATGCATCCCTCTATTTAACTTCTCCACCGTCTATTCCTACCTAATCAACTCCACCAACAATTTTGTTGAGGTCTATGATCTTCCGGGACCTGTCGGTCGTGGCCGGTACAGCCCTCAAATGAATCCCATAATCAGAATTCAACAATGGCGAAAAGGGTCACAATGGTTTGCGATGGATCGTGATCTTGCTATTGAGGTTATATCAGATAGAAAATATTTTCCAGTGTTCCAAAAATACTGCAATGGTCAATGTTACTCTGATGAACACTACATACCTACATTTGTGAGTATGAAATTTGGGGAGAGGAATTCGAATAGAACGTTGACTTGGGTTGATTGGTCGAGAGGCGGGCCCCATCCGACTAAATTTACGGCAAATGATGTCACCCTAGAGCTATTGGAGAAGTTGAGGTGGAACAGAAAATGTGAGTACAATGGGAATACCACAAACAATTGTTACCTGTTTGCCAGAAAGTTCTCCCCTGATTCTTTGGAGAGTTTGTTGAGACTTGCCCCGGAAGTGATGCAATTCAACCAATAGCTTGAAAATGTGCAACCAAATGCCATTATCAAACTGTTTCATTGTTTTATGCAGAGTCGATTCGATTAAGATATATGAACAAAACAGAGGACTATGTACACCAAAAGGATATATAAGATGGTGGATAGTGGCTTAGATTCCAACTTCTTCTAACAAAAGACATTACCCAGTGGGATCATTATCCAATTGTGGAGAATAATTTTTTGTTTTTTGACCTAATAAGTATGTTATAGACCACTTGGTCTGAGGTGTAGATTTTGTAAATCCACTTTTAGATTAGTTCTTTTGCTTCAAAAATTCTTTAATCTCCTTTGTTTATGATGAACTTTTGTGGCTGCATTTCGCCAGCCAACGTAGGGTTTCGACCCGAACCACATAATTTTTCTTGTGTTGGTGATTTCTGTTTTGTTTTGTGGTCTGTTCATGGTTTTGTGCAGACAAAATTTATGAACTTAATGTCGGTGAAAGTTTGATGCAGCTTTGTCTTGCTCATTGGTAACCTATGTTGTTTTTCAGTGGTAATATGAATGCTGAAGGGCATTCATGCATTCCGGTAGAAAAACGGAATTAATTATCCGGTTGTTGTAAAACTTGCAAGCACAAGCTGCATAACTAATTGGCCAACCAAGGAGAAAACTTGTCCCAAAAAAACAAATTTTTGTGAAACTAACAGAGCGGTTTGGCAAAAAACTTACTCCTGCTGAAATTTCATTATTGTCATGATCATTGGCTTGCTGCTCCGCATGTATCTTCGGACACAGAAGGCGAATCAGATACCGAGTCATGTGATGGTGACACCTCAACCCCTCGTATCTCCTCGATCATTTTCACCACGTAACTCATCTTTGGCCGTTGGTCTGGTGAAGCTGCAGTACAAGTCATTGCTATTTGCAATAAACCCACCATTTCTTCCTCTATATCCTTATACCTCATCAGTTCCAAATCAAACACCTCAGCTGTCCATTCTTCTCTCACGACTGATTGAACCCACCTCGGCAAATCCAAAACCCCGCCATAGCCTGTGCCGAGACCACCATTGTCAACCACAGATGGACATTTACCTGTTAGCAACTCCAGCAATAGGACCCCGAAGGAGTACACATCAGATTTCTGGGTATTTTTTCGACTGTCTAATACAGCTTCAGGGGCACGGTAACCATTGGCTCTTGGGACTGAGCTTGGTGATGAGAAGACTGAGAGGCCAAAGTCGGAGACTCGGGCATTGCCAGCCTTGTCAATGAGGAGGTTAGTGGATTTGATGTTGCCATGAATGAGTCTAAGTGACTTGCATGAATTGTGAAGGAAGGCTAGTCCTCGAGCTGCACCAGCAGCAATCTTGAGCCTTGTGGTCCAGTCTAGTGGGGTTCTCCCAGGTCCTCGATTCCCTATAGAAATTACACAAAATACACATCAAACATTATGCTGATTACAGAATTAGCAATGCCTAATTAAACTGGTTTATCTTTTAGGACATTCAGGACAACGGTGTAACTGATTATATGGGACAGATGAGGTTATGGTATCAAAAAAAAAAAATTCGGTACCATACCAAACTACCAAGCAATGATTTGTAGCTGTTGGTTTTGGTCTTTTTTTTTTGTAGTTATGGATAATAAAAAAAATAATAAATTGAAATGAAGTAACAAATCAGAAAATTTACAAATGCTATATTTTGTTGAACTAAAATAGGAAATATGGTACCCAAAAGTCATGTTTGGGTCTTCGGGTACCCTAGTTGGATCCACATTGGGGAGGCAAAGAACAAAAAGTGCAAGGGAAAACGAAGACAGGATGTGAACAGTAATGGGCTTGTGGAGATACTGGGTGCAGTATTCCCAATTCCCCAATCGGAAATAGATGCTGGGGCTAGGGTACACTGGGGTATAACTGTTCCCTTGTGTAATTGATGGTGAAAGGTACAAGACAATGGTGAGTGGACCCAGGGTCATATGGTTCCAAACCCAGATGAGCTAATTTCACTATCCACTACACAAAATTAAGCAAACTTGCAAGCTTCTCTTTTTTCTAGCAGAACAATACAACATAACAAAAAGAAACATTGCACCATCGCTTCAAACAAGGAAAAAAGATTACATCTCAGGATAGGACAATAGGCTACCTTTCCCTAATGATACATATGACAAATGAAGTTCTGAGAAAACTACCAATAAAAATAAATACACAGAATAAAACTGCACAGCAGAAAGAGTTAGGGCCAGGGATTCTACTAATGTGAAATCAATAAGAAATTATCTCGTTTAGCCTTAAGTGATTCAGATCATTACCGGATTGATCAGCTTGACCCGATTAGAATATGAGTCAACATAAACCCAATTACACAATATGCCAACCTGATTATTTGTGATTGTATATGACTAATACAAAATGCGAACCTGATTATACACAACCTACTACCAATCCCACAAAGTGGGCCACGTAATCTCCCTAGTAATCAATCAAATGGCCCAACTTCGTCAAAACACCTGAGTCCTATAAGCCTTGCAGACGGCACAATGATACCACTTTATGTTTTCCAACTTTAGTTAACTCCCAATGGAGGAACATAAAACATGACAATTGCTACACAGTTGATCAACTGTAGCACCAAATAAAACCATCTATTCACCATATATTATAAGATTTTAACATGAGTCTTAAACTAAAGTTAAACCACGGATTCAAGCCAGATCTATATCCTCTTCGGTATATTTTCCCAACCATAGATCATCCACTATATAGGGGGATGAAGTTCACATAATGGGTTTTATTTAAATTCATGACGGACGACCCATCATTGAGAAACAATTAGAAAATATACAAGGGATCTAAATCTGATTCAAGCCATCAGTTACACAAGGAAGAAGGGATCAAAGCATTATTAAACAGTAGAAACAAAAGCCCATGTGCAACATGCAACTTGCCAGCCTAACACACATTCATTTACCACAAAATTAAACACCACTATCGGTTGCATCTATTTGTTATTTTTCTAGCAAAGAATCCCAACCACAGCTTCTTTATAATGTTAAATTATAAAGAAAAAAAGACACTCATGATTGCCACGCAAACCAGATGTGCACCATCACAAGCAAATCATGCACATCAAGTTAGCCCGATGGGTTCACTTGAACTTGGAAGCTCCCTATACTAGACTCCCGAGTCCTTCCCTTTCAGGCTATCCCATTCCAACCTTTTATTCTTCTTCTTAGTAAATCATTCACCAAATATTAGCAAGAGACTCGGTTATATATACGATGGGTCTTACTTGAAATCATGGTATATCACCAGCCATGTATTAGTGGACGATACATCAGGGGTTCGACCCGAATTCATGGACAAGTAAATCTCCCAAGGAAGATAATGTGAAAATATATAAGGGAGGAATCTCACTCCGCCAATTTTATCTAGCATCAATTATAAACAGCTACAATATCAACAAATTAACCAATAAACAATGGTTATAATACAATGATTTATGTGTGATTGGTGATAAGTGATAACTTACCATGAAGAAGCCAAAACAAGTTCCCATTAGGCATGTAATCATAGACCAGCAACTTCTCATCCCTGGCAAAATAATAAGCCTTCAAGCTAACCAAATTTGGGTGCCTCAACTTTCCCAACACCTCCATGTGCTGCTCAAACTCTCTCCTCCCACCAACATTAGCCTCCTTCAACCTCTTCACCGCCACCACATTCCCATCATCAAGTATAGCCTTGTATGCTGTCCCAAACCCTCCTTTACCCAGCATTTCTGCTGATGCTCTGAGCAAATCCTCCAACTCAAACCTCTTGGCTCCCTCAAAAAACACCATTTTCCCCCTTTCAAACCCGGTCTGGGCAGCTTGATATGGGCTTGAGGAGTACACTATTTTTTCTCCTTCAAGGATTTGAGACCCATTTTTGTGGGACAATTTATTGGCTCTGTTTCTGCAGAAACAGCAGTACAGCAGGAGAGAGATTATGGCTAAGACAAGAACATCGCCAATTATTATGGCGACGATGGCAAGTAAACTAATGTGGCCATTGCCAGAGTGATGATTATTTTCCGATTTGGTCGGCGGTGTATTGGCCGGAATTGAGCTCGGCGAGGAAGTCACTATAGTGGGATTAGGCCCGGGGTTTACCGGAGAGGCTATGGCTCCTGATGAACCGGGTCGAGTGGGATCACTAGAGAACTTCGAGCAGTTCGGCAATGGAGGGCCACAGAGAACAAGGTTGTTAGCAAATGAAGATTCGGGGAAACCCGAGAGGGAAGTGGGTATAACGCCGGTGAGTCTATTGCCGGAGACATTGAAGTCTTGCAGATTGGGGAGATTGAGCTCCGAAATCGGACCTGCAAAACTGTTTTCTTCGAGGCGGAGAGTAAGAAGATGAGTCAACCTGTTCACCGCCGGCGAAACCTCGCCGGAGAGATTATTGTACGACAGATCAAGACGGTACAGCCGGAAAAGAGACTGTACGGACGACGGAAACTCTCCGGAAAATTCATTGTAGCTCAGAAAAATTAGTTTCAGTGCGGTAAGGTTGGAGAGATTTGGGATGGGACCAGAGAGGCGGTTGTGCTTGAGACTCAGAACTCGGAGATGGGTCAAGGAGGTTAAGGGTCCGAAAGAGCCATGAAGGTCAAAGCCCTCGAGGACGAGTCGAGAGACTCTGTTTTTGAGGCAAGAGACACCGTACCATGAACATAGGTCTGTGGAGGAGTTCCAGGTGGTGAGCTTGTTGGATGTATCTGAGGAAGATTTGAAGTCCAAAAGAGGTTGCATTTCTGGGTTTGGAGAAGCACTGAGGAGAGAGGAATGGAGAAGTAAGAGACAGAAAGTTAGAACGAAATGTAGTTCCACCATTGTATTTGTGTGCGAAGTGAGTGAGAGAGAAGAAGGGTGAGGGGGAGGAGGTGAAGGGTTTACACAGTTGGACTTTGGAGAGTGTGTGAGTGAGAGAGAGAGAGAGAGAGAGAGAGAGAGGTGAAGGGTTTGGAGTCTTTGGACAGTTGAACTTCGGAGAGGGAGCGTGCAGTTGTGGAGAAAATGTGGAAGGGGTAATGGAGCAATTAATGAGAAAATGGTGGGACGTCTGTGATAATAAATGCAGGTTGGACAGGAAAGCATGTGTACTATGTTTCTGTTTGTGTGTGCTTCAAAGTAGATGGAAAGACAATAACAACCTTAATGTCCTAAACACAATTAATATGTATTACGTAGGATTGGCATCTCTCTTTGTGCGTCTATTTTCTCTTATAAAGACATATTGTAATGTCTTACATTGTTATAGATTAAAACACACATTGTTTTGAAAGATTTTACTTTTTATTTTATTGTTTATTTGCAATCCAAAGTTTTTTGAATTTGTAGTTTATTCAAAACAATAATATTATTTAAACTTTGTTTATTGATCTAATTTATCACAATTATTGAATTAATAACGAGTCTAGATAAGTATATGTTCCAGTAGAAATGGCAGTGGACCCGGGGGGGGGGGGGGGGGGGAGAGAGGAGTAGTCTCCACCCCTATACATGTTTCAAAAATATTTGTCCACTCTTATTAACGGAGAAAATTTTAATTCTCGTCTCTATCCCTATAGATAAATTTTGATCCTCGTCCTCGCCCATAACAATTAATTTTTATGATCTTAAGAAAAAAAATCTCACAAATGAATTTACAAGAATGATGAAAACTTATTATATAACAAATGAATCAAACATAAAAACTCATAAAAATAATATATATAACAAATGTGTGTTTCAATTAATTATTTTATTTGTTATATATATATTACGGGTTTAGCGGGGCAGAGTCGGGGCGGAGATGAGTTTCAGTCCATTCCCGTCCCTGCACAGGTTTATATGGGTATCCTCGTATATTTCCACCGTCCAATATGTATAATCCATCTCCGGTCTAAACGTAACGGATTTGAATGAATGCCCATTTTTTTGTGGTCAACTGTCATCCCTAATGCTCCGTTTGATAGAAAGGATGGAAATGAGGAGAATGGAAAATAGGAGGAATACACTTTCTATTCTTCAAGGAAGGAAAGTAGGAATATTACATTTTACTTCCTTTATGTTTGGTTGGATGGATGGAAAATAAAAATGACTAATTTTTTTTTTTTCTTGTGCTAGCTAAGATTATGGGTGACAATCGAGTCGTGTCTTGTCAGATTCATATTGAGTCATTACGGGTTTGTGTTGAACATTAGTCAAACCTAACTCAACTCATTTAACTAATTATGTCGTGTCGAGTTGCGAGTTGACCTGTTTATTTATTATTTATTTTTTTATATTTATATTTATATTTTATATTTTTTGTATTTTGTATTTTTAATTTTTTTTAAAATATATATATATAAATACATATTTTATCATTGTATTTTTATATGAAATTAATATATATATAATATATGTATATATTAAAAGATATATAAAAAAATAAGATACATCTCAACACAAATAATAAACTTTTCATCTACTTTCCTTCCGATTTTAGAGGGATTGATTTTGGTGAGTTGGAAGGAAAGTTAATCCATCTACTTTTTCATCATTCCTACTTTACTTCTTTACCAAACATGATGTTTTATCTATCTTTTCCACTTTCCATCCTTCTAATTTTCCATCATTCCATTTTTCCATCGTACTAAACGGAACATAAGATCAACTATTAAATTAGGTTCTAATAATATTGCTTCAATATTAAATATAAAACTATTCAACCCTTTTAGGGGTGGGTTAGTAGCTCACCTGACCTTTGATAATTCAGAAATATTAGGTTCAATATTTCTTATATCTTTTAAGGGTCAATTACCCTTATTTTTCAAAAAACATGTTCTAAACTTACTCGAATTATGATGATTAATATTGGTACAAACCTGAATAACACCTAAAAAAAACAAAAACATAAAGCTAGTCAATCTTGCTTATCCTTGTCTTTTTTTGTGTGAATATATGCTTATCCTTGTCTGAGTAGCTAGTAAATCTTGCTTATCCTCGTCTGAGTTGGTTCTTGAACTTCGGACAATGTACAGTCAATTTGCGTGGTGATTTACTGTAAAGCACTGAGCCAATGACACATAGGATGATAGGAACTGGTCAGGCAATAAAGGGTAGGGGTATATTTGTAACTTGAGATTAAAATCTTTGCAAAGCCTTGCCTGCGGCACCAATAAAGCATCCATCTTTTTGGTTTCTCGATGTTCACAATTTACTTTTGCTTTTGGTCAAATTTCATAAATACCCCCAAATTATGACATTTATTTTAAATTATCCCTTAAACTTTCAATTATTTTAATTTACTCTTTAAACTATACAATTTTATTTTAATCAATCTTTTCCGTTAAGATCAACTGATAAATGAGACAGTCAGACAGTCAGACAGATTCAATTTAAGATTGATCATTTAATGAGATAGATTCTATTAAGCTTAATTATTATTATTTTCATTTAACAGTTAATATTAACAGTCAATTGAAATAAATTATATAATTCAAAAAAAAAATTGAGATAATTAAGAATGTAAAGGACAATTTAAAATAAATGTCATAGTTCAATTGAAAATGAGATTCACCTTTTGCATTTCCAATTCATCGTTACAAGGATCGATAATCGAATTGAACTACACGAATTAAGCTCGTTTGAAAAAACGAACTGAATTTAAATAATTTTTTAAATTCGTTTAAAAAAAATCAGCTTGACAAACTCGACTTGAGCTCGTTCTAACTTGTTGGATTATTAGCCCTATCCTTAACAATAATTTGTCGGTTCTTCATTTTTTTTGGTTTCCTACTTGAGCATGTAAGATGATAAGAGTGACCGACAATTCTTAATATGACTCGCTTAATCTGTCAAGAAATTGGCTGAAAGTTTGATATAAGTTTAGTTGCAATGATTTGGGTCATAACCAATTGATCAGTTAAATCTATTTAGTATATGAATCAGCATAAATGTAATTTGTACACGATGTGAATTTGATTATACAAGATTTAAATATGACATAAATTAATCATGACACGAATTCAACTATGCATTATTCACTATCATAAAAATCAAATATAAATTAAACAAATCTCGACACACCTAACCCAATTTAACATGAATTAGATATAATATAATTCGTTAGCCCTAAAAAATAGAAAAGTTAAGCATATGTGGACAAGTAGGAAGTGGTTATCAAAAGAAAATTAAGCTCTAGTATACAATTTTTACTCAAAAACCTTTTCATGGTAACTGAAATTGTCCAATCCCGTCTTTAGATGAAATTATTCCTAAGATAAACACATCAAGTTAATCGAAAACTTGAACTTTTAATAATACACCCAGGCATTTCTGTTTTAAATATGTCGATGGATAAAGTAATTGGTCACGGATGTTTAAAGTTTGAATTTTAATTATATTTTTTTACATCAGATCATGAGGATTTTATTTCTCATAAATACCCTAGTTCCAGCGTGAATGGTCTATTTTTGATCGGATATGAGAGAGAATTAGTCGAAGTATTCGTAAGTTAATTTAAGCATAATCATTAAACCAAAAAAAAAAAAAAAAGAGTAATCGATTACGGGAGAGCCATGTAAATTGAAGGGCCTACCCTACCATGCATGGGACAAGGCATCAAACAGTACAAAAAAAGGAAAAAGGCAAAAGGAAAAGAAGCACTTGAAGCATTTTAGAAACCATGACTAGACTTATTAGGACTTGGAATTTGGTTAAAGCAGAAGCTAATCATTCGGTCAAAGGACAAAAGAGAAAGTTTGTAGTGTTTGATTGGGAATATGATTGTTTAATGGGACACAAGTTGCATATGATGCCTCTTATATTTACTCTTTTTGTCTCTAACGTGGGGCAACCATAGAAATTTATTAGTCTTCATAGACCATAGACATTTCCCAATGCAAGATATATTAAAAAAAAAAAAAACAAAGAAATCAGAAAAGGTTTTCACTAGGAGCCTTGCATTCTACAACTCAAGAATTGGAGCGGGTGGAATGTGGAATGGAGGGCCAAAATGGGGTTTTTTTCTTCTCTTTTCTGGTAAGTGGTTGCTCACATTGTGAATCAATTATCAAAATACGATATTTTTCAAACAAAAATATAAAAGTATGACATTTTTAAACTTATTTACTGATCTACGGTAGTTTTTAAAAACGGAATTATTGATTTCACTTTCAACAAGTGATACAATAAAAAGAAAAAAAATGCATTTTTGTAAGTATTAAAAACGGTTTTGTTGATTCCGCTTTCACCATAAAAGCGGAATCAACAATTCCGCTTTCAAAAAACTGCCGTAGATTGGTAAATAAGTTTTAAAGTGTCGTACTTTAATGTTTTTGTTTGAAAAGTACCGTATTTTGGTAATTAATTCCTCACATTGTTATGGTCATGTCTCGTTGAGTTCATAGATAAATATCACTTTATAGTCATTGTATAATTGAATTTTGGAAGAATTATATTCAGACCTCTTCATATTTGTCATTTAATCATTTAAATTATTTGACATTTAAAATATTCCACACAGACCTCCGAAAATTTATATGCACGTAACACTTAGATCTCGATTATCCATTAGTAAATTATACTCAGATCCTTTGAAATTTATATGTGTGTAATATTTAGACCCCTGAAGTTTAAAATGTTATACTTAGACAAAAAATATTCTAATCAAAAATAAAATATCAAATATTTTAAATTTTACAATCAAAATTCATGTTCTATTATAAAAATTCATTTAAAAAAAAAATCATAATTAGTATACAATTATACTATCTATCAGAATAAAACTAAATAAATAAATAAATGGTCAAACTGTAATGGATACAATATTTTCTATCTTTAATTGGGGTAGTTTGGTCGTTTAATAAATGAATAATGCTATTTAGACCTTTCAAGTTTAAAATATTATATTTAAACAAAAAATATTTCAATTAAAGATAGAATATCAAATATTTTAAATTTTACAATCAAAATTCATGTTATATTATATCATTTATTAACATAAAATCAAAAATAAAAATTTAATTGACATACATGAGAAGTTTTATTTTCTAGGGTATGACATAAAAATTTTAAAATATTAATTTTTGGATTGGTTTTTAAGTTAACAAAAAAACAAAGTTTATTTTTTTTGTCGGACACTATTATAAAAGAGGGAGATGACAGATTCGAAGCCGCCACTTTATTGTCCAACAACAAATGTGACGACCATAGCTAACCTCAACTCAAGTTTACTCCTGGGCAGCTTGATCATTTCTTCGGTAAACTACAGTGCATATGTCTTTGGTAAGCAATACCCATTGTATCAAACTCGTAGCTTACATTTTAGTGAAAATTGGAAGTGAGTCCCCCTAAATATACTTGTTTGGAGATAAGTCCTGCAAGGAAACTTATAAGGGACTAAGTCCATATTTAAAATTATATGTAATGACTTAAGTCCACTTTTTTTTTTTTATCTCAAAAATACCCTTCCTTGAAAAGAAGTTAAATTAATTTCCTATTTTAGAAATTGTTATCCCTTAATTCAATGTCAATTAAAATATGTCAATAAAATATCCATCATAAATTTAAAATTCAAATTCAAATTCAAATCTCTCTCTCTCTCTCTCTCTCTCTATATATATATATATATATAATCTCTATCAGAAATTTAAAATTTAAATTCAAAAAGTCTCTCTCTTTATATATATATATTCAAATTCATGTTACTATTTTTTTTTATTATGTTACTGTTCATGTTACTGTTTTTGTTGAGTATGTTACTACTATTATTTTACTAAATATTAATATTCAATGTTACAATTTTTTTTTTTAATATTATTATTTTTTGTGTTTGAATGGTACTATTTTTGCATTTGAATTTGAGAGAAATAATTATTGTCAAGTATGTTACAGTTTTTGTTAAGCATGTTACTATTTTTGTTGAACATGCTAATATTTTTGTTGAACATTTTACTGTTGTTATTTTTTTAAAATATTAATATTGAATGTTTCAATTTTTTTTTTATGTTTAAATGTTACTATTTTTTTGTGTTTAAATGTATTATTTTTTGTGTCCAAATGATAACTTTTTTTTTTTGTATTTAAATGTTACTATTTTTTATTTTTAATGTTACTATATATATATACTAGTTATTGCCTGTGCCTGAAGGCACAGAGTAATAAAAAATGATAAACAATAAACATATTTGTATTAATATCCAAAATCAAATCACAAAAATAGATGAAAGATAAATGAATTTAAGTATCGGTTGTGGTGGTGGCGGCGGCGGCGATAGCATCGATGGCAGAGGCGGTGGGGGCGACAGCGGCAAAGGTGGGGGCAGCGGCAGCAGTGGGGGCGACGGCGGCAATTGTGGTGGTGGCGACAGCTACGACGGCCGTGGTGGTGGTGGTGGTGGTGGCAACGACGGTGGCGGCGGTGGTGGCAACGACGGTGGTGGTGGCGGCGGTAGAGGTAGGGGTGGTGGTGGTAGAGATAATGGTGAGACGGTTTCAAACACTATTTTTTTTTTTAAAGTACTTATGAAAAATAATTTTTAGAAGTATTTTTAAAAAGTCACTCCAAACACACTCTTATGAGCTTATTTTTCCTATTAAATTTAAGGTGTTAATATTAGCCGTTAGATTAACTTTAAAGTAAAATTTAAAATGATCTTAACCGCGAAAAGCAAAAGTCATTTTGTTTATCTTTTGATATTTGAATTGTAAGCTACTTTATTATATAGATACATCTAACATATATATGGATATAGATAGATAAGAGAGAGGAAAAATTTTAATGTTAGTCAAACTCTTAACCTATATATGGATATAGATAGATATGAGAGAGAAAAGATTTTAATGTTAGTCAAACTCCTAAGATTTAGGAGTTTTTAATTTTTAGTTTTATTTCACTTCTAAAGGGAAGGGATAGTATGGTAAAATTGACAAAAAACGGACTTCATAACAAATAAGTTTCTTTGACGGACTTAAGTCCAAACAAGTCCATATAGGGGGACCGGCCTCCAAATTTCCCTACATTTTATGTAGTTAGTATGGGCCGGGCCTAACGTCAAAAATATGAACCAATTGTCGGGCTCAGGGCAGTTGGCTAGACCATTTGGCCCAGATTCAGCCCTTGAATCAGGCCCATGGAGTAGGACATCTGGTCCAGATGTTGCAAGAACCCCAAATTTTTGCTGGGCCGGGCAGGGCAGGCCACCCCTTCTTGTACTTGGCCACTCGAAATGTCTTATTCTTGTATTCCTCAAGGCCTAGGGGAAATATATAATGAACAATAAGCTAATGATAGTTCTAGAGATTTTCCACACCTCTGAGGGCCAATCATCCTTATTCCTCAAGAGATATATCGTTAAACTAACTCGAGTTACGGTGGTCTATGATCTTTCGTACCTCGCCCTTTCAATCTTCGCCTGGAGAGAAAGGATGACCCACAAATTCAGCCATCCTTTTAACATTGAATGAACTTTCCTCTTCAAGTCCTCATACTTGGTGAATATCATCCTCTCAGGCCATTTCAAGCTTGCATTCCAGTAACCCAAAACATGGTCCCAATTAGGGCTGTTAATCAAACTGAGCTACTCGAGCTTGGCTTGAGTTCGGCTCGGGTTCAGACTCGGCTCGTTTTCTAAACGAGCCCGAACTTGAACAAGTTTTTAGGCTCGTTTAGAAAACAAGCCCTACAAGCTCGACTCAAACTCGACAGGCTCGACAAGCTTGAACAATTTTTTAAGCTCGATTAAGAAACAAGCTTTTAAAGCTCGGCTCGAACTCGGCTCGGACTCGTTCGACTAACAACCCTAGTCCCAATATGGTCCATGTAATGAAATCCCCTGACAGAACAATTCAAAGGCTTTCTCCAGAGGAAATTCATCATTTTAAATGCCATTCACATTGTCCACAAAATGCCACAAGGAAACAAACACATCCTTCAGGTCTCGGCAAATGTTAAAAAAGCGTAAAAGGAGTACCCATGCACGAGATTTCCGCCATTGTAAAATTTAGGGAGGGTTAGATGTACGCAGCCTTACTCTGCAAGCAGAGAAGCTGTCTTGGCAAATGTAAACAAGTATACAATTTGAACCTGTTATGGATTCAGGAAGTGAATCGAATGGAAGGTGAGTCGCCAAGAGGGGAATTCCGAAGTACCGGATCGTTTTGTTTTAGTAAAGATCTACCTCCAAGAAGGGAACACAATCATGAGGAACATTGAGAAGCAAAGGATTTGTTGAATCATCTAAACAAGCTCTATTCATTATTGAAAAGCTTAAAGCCTTGAGCCATGTGGTGCCGGTTCTTGGAGCACTACATAAGATGATATCATTGGGCTGTGCCTTGAAGCTTTCTTGAGCTAATACGACTCCTTCTAGGAATCTGGGAGTGTACCAAAAGCCTTGGTACTTGAAAAGATCAGAAAAGGCTGTCCATTCACTATTCTTAGGAGCTGTTGAAATTATTTCTCTGAACTTTTGCTGGGTTTTTTCAGGTTCTTCACAACCTTTGTAACTAAAGGAGGATTTATTTGGATGATTCATGCTTGGATTCAATTTGTTGTGCATTTGGTGAGGTGAGTGAGTCTTTCCTTCATATATAACTTCAAGAAATTTGGTAGCAGTGTGTGATTCATATGAAACAATCTTCTTAGTGGAGAGTAATGGAGATTATGGTTACCAAGAAAAGGTGTTCCCAGAGAATTTTTCACATAAGGGTATGATAGTCTGCCATAATTTGAATCAATTCATGAACACTTTACTACCTATAACTGAAAAATTAAAACTCTGAAAGGTAATTTCAGTTAGGAGATAATACAGGTTCTAAAGAAGAGAAAATAGAACAGAAGAACATGCTGCTGAAGAGTAAGGGAAGAGAGAGAAAGTCCTCTTGAATACTCTGAAAAAGTTCAATCAACCAAAGATTTGACAAAAAGTTGAACTCATTTCAGAATTAATTACTTAGAATTTTCATGAATATATTGTTTAATTGCCCGGTCATAACTGCAATCTATTCATAACCACAAAACATCAAAAAACAAATAAGAAAACTAGAAAAAAATTCAAAAAATGGAAGACAAGTCTTGCCATGCATTATTTAGAACTATATAAAAGCAACCCATTATCCTACAGCTATTCGTAAGGTAAAATCCTATAGATGCTAACAACATATATATCTAGCAGTGATGCACTAGATATTATTGCATCAGGATCGACAGGGCCGGAATTAAACTGTGGGCTAATAGAGAAAAAAGTGTATATTTTTCTCTCAAAAAACTAAAAATAATAGTGTATTCAAAATTTGAAATTTTTTAAAAATTGTTGTATTTCTCTCTCATAAAACTAGAAAATATTTAATACACAAATATAATTTGAAAACTAAACACTTTACAAAAAAAATACACATGGATCAATGGAGGACAAAAATGTCACAATAAAATCAAGAAAATTCAAATAATGTATTTGGATACAAATAAATATCAAAATTGAGGACTTAATTACCCTACATTTTATTCTGTGTATTTTTCTACAATTAAGTTTAATTTGGTGTACCCCCTTCCAATTTACCTAATTTCTTTCTTAGTTTGATCATAAACAGGTTATATCCATCTAGTGGTGCAATTTAGGCAGGTCAACCCAAATTCAACTTTGTAAGTAGAATTGTAGTGTTTGTCCTTTGACCAAAAAAAAAACCCAAATTCAATCCGAACCGACCTGGGAAAAACAGGGCTTGGGTTGAGGTTTTTAATATTTGAGTTGAGCCTGAACAAAAAAACACCAACCCGAATTGAATTCTGGGCAGTACTTAAGTTGAGGTCTTGAGTTACGGGGTTTTATCCAAATATAGAAATCAGACTCAACCCGAACATATTTAAAAATAAATATATAAATCAATATAGCAATATAACTTACAAGTTAAAACACTAGGGATCAGTCTTTTGTTAAATATTTGACTATTATGTCTTTATATTAAACATCGATTTTTATGTTTTAAATATTATGGTCTTTATGTTAAATATTTGATTGAAGTTGTTGATTGTTACTTTAAGTAAATATTTGATCGAGCTTGAATGAACTAAACTCGAATTCTAACACGAAATCAATTCAAATTATGTAATTTGAACTTAATCCGAATTCTAATCCGAAATTTGTCTGAATTACGTAATTTGAATTTAATCTGAGTCCATCCAAATTAAACTTTGACAATACTTAGATTGAGTACCTCATATTGAGATTGAGTTAGAATTAGATTTAAAATTTAGAATTATATATCTAAAATTAGGCTAAGATTAACTAAATTTGACCCCTGACCCTGAACGTATTTAACCGGTCTAAGTTGCACCCTTATATCCATCTCAAGTCATCTATGAAGAATTTTTCTATGAAAATTATCAAAATTTCGTCCTCGTTACAATTGTACTATCCTACAAGATTCTATCTGTTTTTTTTTTTCTTTTTCTATCGGGGGGTTTCATGAATTGATTGTTGCAAAGATGGACTACTTCGTTTCTAAGAAAACTTGACACCTCTTCGTGATTCCAGAAACTACTGCTGTATAACCGACTTAATAAAAAATACAAATTATATCTTTAACAAAATCCACCCCACGCTACCCATCGCAAACCACCGGCAGCAAACCTTCCTCATCACCATCGTCGCACAAAGCAGCAGATCTGACCACCACTGGTGTCTTCTCAATCATCGACCTTGCAAAGGCCGCATCTTTTGAGCTGTCAACTTATTAATAGATGGAGAGAGGAAGGGGAAGTAGGGTGTCGCGTGGGATGCTTCCACTGCTGGCTCTGCACGCTGTGAGCGAGTATTGCAGGCTTGACAGAAAACCGCCCGTTACGGCCGGACTTCTTGCTGCTAACACTCTGATTTATTTGAGGCCCAGTTTTCTTGAATCTATTCTCCCTACCTTGGAAGAGGTTTGGTTCAATCCCCACCTAATCCTCAAGGTACCCCTTCTATTCCTTCTTTTTTCAATCTCTCTCTCTCTCTCTCTCGCTCGCTCTCTCCCTGTGCTTCTGCTGAGAAATTATGAAATGTGTCTTTGATTAATTATACAGGTTTTGGGCATTCAAGGGTTTGATCTATTCTAGTTGCCATTTGGGGAGTTTGTAGAATTTAGGGGAAAAACCTCATGTCTATGTAGCCAAGTAATTCTCTCCAATTACTGGAATGATTCTGTCATTTCTTTTTATGTGGCCTGCAGAAGTAATGTAAATATGAGTTTTGAATGTGCCTTTTTAATTGGTTCATCTAATGTCTCAGCCTCTAGTTGGGGAATCAAGACAGTGTATCTTCATTGCTGAATTTCCACTTTTTTTTTTCCAGACCAAGCTCTTGGATTTTGATTTAAAACAACTCCAGGAATCTGTGGCTAGGATTCAAATTGCTGAATTCCCAGCAAGATGCATGCTATTTCAATGTAAACCACTGGTGCAGTGTTACTGTGGTGTAAAATACATATGTTTTCCCCAAGCTTAAAGTTTAGACAACATGCACATTGCTACTTGACTTGTGTGAAACATTTACAGCCAGATTCCTCCTTCTGTCATACCGCTAGGTCTCATCAATTAGAACAGGACGTGATGAGAGAGTTCAAATGATTGAGTGAAACCTAAACTTGCCTTCAATATAAGAATAAGTATTCAAACCTCTTAGTTAGTAGAACATCTCCCTACTTTTAGGCCTTAAAACATGTGAATATATATAAGGTGATGGTTTCCAGGTAAGTTTGGGATTTCTTTTTTGCCCTCCCAAATGTAGTGCATTCTATAAGTTTAGTCTTTGCATGGCTCAATTTAGTCCATTCTATATGTGTTTTTCTGGTAAGACAATCATTTGGTCTTCCAATGCTAGCATCCATTACTCCTTTAAAACCCTAGTTAAGCTATCATGTAACCATCTTTGTTAGTATTGTACCATACATGATATGTATCGTACGGTATGTTACAGTATGCAAGGAAAACAATACGAATCGTACTTATGTATAGCTTTTGCTTTGTATCATACGATATAGTCGTTATGTTGTGTATCACACAATACATCCAATACGCAGAGCTTATTTTTATTTTTGGTTTTTGTCAATTAAACGTCGTTTCACCTGGGGATTTATTTTTGTAAGCCCTAGATAGTGAAACAATGTTGTTTCACTATCTAGGGGTTAAAGAAAATAAAGCCCCTCTCTTGGTTCGAACAAAGACAAAACCCAGGGCTCTGTGAGTGCGTTTGTTTCGAAATCCCCTCTCATCTACTTTGAAAATCCATTGCACAGCTTCTGCTTCTTCAAAAATTTTCTTCGAATATCTTCTCCAAGCATCTGCAACTGCTGCAATCATCTTCATTCATTGTTTCTACAAAGACTTCGACTAAAACCCTTAGTTGCAAACTGAAACCCTCAGCCCTCAAGTCTTCTTCTTCATCCTCTGGTTGTACTAGTTTCAGCTTCCTCTTGTTCTGCGACTCTGGTATATGCCTGCAACTCACATGTAAAGTTTGAGAAATGTCTTCTGCGCTCTTGCCTCTAGCTCCAACACAAATCCAAAATTCCAAATGTAAGTACTAATTGAACTTGAAGATGAGGATGGGAATGAACACATGCAAGAAGCTGAAAAGGATGAAGGAAGTGAAGACTTGTTGGCATACGATAGCAATGATGATGATGATGCATTTCCAATTGAAATTGGAGATTGAGTTGAAAATGGAATGGAATCAATAAGAATAAATTGTTTTGAATGTTAGAAGCTAGAACTAGAGGTTTTCGAATTTTGATATTAATGAACTTTGTTGGAGACTTGAATAGGTGGTGAAATATTAATGAAGTGAAATGTTATTATGACTTTTTTTCAAAGGTATATATATTTTATTAATATATTGTTTGAAATTGCGTGTATTTTACTATACGCAATATGTTACTATATACAATACTCTATTTTTGAAAAACGATACGCCATCCGATACACGTTTTTATAACCATGCATGTAAGCCAATGAAAGGTATGGGATACTTAGGTGGATGCGACCCTGATTTTCCTTAGGCCTTAGTATAAATTACAAAATAGGGAAATGCAATTTTGTCACAAACCTTTCATCCCGTGTAAACAATTCTCTACGGAAAATTCTCAAAATGTTACACTCAAAAAGCCTTTAGAAAGCACAGTTAAAGTTAGAAACCACCAAAATCTGCATCTATTACGTGGAATTAGGATGATACCCTTAGAAAGCCTCGGGCACAGCCGTAAATGGAACTTTGGCGTGGTTCAAACATCTAGAAGGGCCCTAAAGAGGACCTCGAGAAACACCCAGTAAACAGAAATGGACGTGGCCCCGTGTAGTCTTGAGTCAAGCATTGTTCCTTGGGCTGGAACTAATGCCGAGAGTTTATCTGCCAAGGAAATAGGTTGACTTATGACCAAAGTGCCATGAATTGTTTCGAAAAATAAGTCGTGGAAAAGACCTTGCTTGGTCATATGGGACACCCTTGTATGAGGCTCAAAACCTTATTCACATCGGGATCTTTGGGGGTACACAGTTTGGTGGTTTGAGTTAGCTGTAGTTAGTTGCCTAGCTGTTTAGCAAGATTAGGCTTCCTCCTAGCCGCGCAACTCATGTGTGACTATTGTATAAATGAGGAACGTTCTTTTATGAATGTTGTTTGGCTCCTGCTGAGCCAATCCAGTGTCATGAGAAACATGGTGTGCACTGCTCAGAGCATCATCCACTGAAGCCTCTAACGTGGCGGAAAAGGGCTGTGTTACCTCGGCCTGTCCTCCCCGGTTATTGAGCTGCTTGGCTCCTCGGTGATTGAGCTGCTTGGATATTGCTTTGAAGAGTGACTATGAGATTATTTCTAATTTCTTTGACCCCCCAGCCCCACCCCCCTCCACCCTAAAAGAAAACCCAAAACAACTTTCATGATTTAGGGGAAAGGTTATCAAGGTTATGAGATTATGGGTTTTGCAAGGTTCAAGATATTGTCTTTTCTTTTGTCGGACAGAGTTGGTAGGGTGTGTGTGCCCACTTTTTAGGTCACTTAGAAGAACTTCACCCACGATGGTACCTCTCCACAGATGCTGCCACTTTCCTAAGGGCTTGAGCAGAGCATGGCGCTACACTGCATCATTATGATTTTCATTTTCTCTTAGTTTTTTAGGAGTTAAATTGTATTATGGTTTCAATGTACTCGGGCAAATAAGTTCATGTGATCTATACTTGTCCTCTCTCGTCGAAAAGTGGTGCTTGTGTCGTTACAACCCATATAGGTAGTCTTTTTTTTTTTCCAGTGTAATTTGGCATTTTGTTTGATGGACTTATTTGTCATCACATTAGTCTCGTCTCAGTGCTAGTGAGATGACTTGACTATTGTAATTGGAGTATTGTTATTGAGACATAAAATTTTGACTTAATGATGTGGTAGGTGACATAGTCTAATAGTATTATTGTCACTGTAACGGTTGGACATCTTTATTGGGATCATATCAATGGACACATCATTAGGAAATGGTATTAGATCATATTATTAGGTACAAGAAGTATTTTTGCCCTCGTGTGATCATATCTTTTTGCCTTGTGTTTGAGCAGCACAGGGACTTAAAGCGATTCTTTTTGTCAGCTTTCTACCACATGGGCGAATCTCACCTGGTCTACAACATGATGTCACTTCTATGGAAGGGGATCTAGTTAGAGACTTCAATGGGGAGTGTTAAATTTGCATCTATGGTTGCTGCCCTACTTGGTATGTCTCAGGGCATCACGCTGATACTAGCCAAATCTCTGTTACTACTTTTTGACCATGAGAGAGCTTACTACCATGAATATTCCGTCGGATTTTCCGGTGTTCTATTTTGCCATGAAAGTTGTCCTCAATTCCCAATCAGATAACTACACTTCTGTCCATGGACTTGTGCTACTATCACGTCATGCTGCTTGGGCTGAACTGATTCTCATCCAAATGTTTGTACCTGGTGTTTCTTTTCTTGGTCACCTTGGTGGAATACTTGCTGGCATTCTCTATCTACATTTGAAAGCTTCCTATTCGGGGTCGAACCCTCTAACTACAATCATAAGACGTTTTACGAGGATACTGAGCTGGCCTGTTAGGCTTGTGTGGGGCATTTGTCGATTCCAGCGACCGCGAATTTTTGGCAGGGGAATTGTTGGTGGGAGTCAGACTGGTAGTACAACTGGCGTGTGGAGATGCCAAGCATGTACATTTGACAACTCTGGTTGGTTAAATGTGTGTGAGATGTGTGGGACAGGCCGTTTTGATGATGGACTGTCGTCCCTTGGATCATCAAATCAGACTCATGACCTTCCTGTGGAAGAATTACGGCGTCGGAGAGTTCAAAGATTTGGTAGATGATACAAAAATTTATATGGCATCCTCACTATCAGCAAGCTCCCACAGGCGATGAACTGCTTCCGACTTCTTCATTCGGTTTGTAGCTTTTACTACCGTATAGTAGAGTGCAAAATTCCTTTGGGTATTTTTACAATTGTTAGCTCAGATTTGCGACTATTACACCAAACTTTTCACCTCTCTACACAGTGTAAGTACATGCACACATGGTCTAATAATGCACAAACCTGTGATGTTGAAAATTCGGTTACCTCCACGTCAAGCGAACTAGACCAAGATTTCCTAAAAAAAGAAGTCGAAAATCAGAGGAGCATGAGTTAAAATTGTGTAAAGCTTGATTGCATATTTGGGGGTATCAACTAGAGTTGTATTTATAAGAGTATTTAGTGATAAAATTGCACTAGAACTGGACTCTAGCCAGTTGAACCTCGGTCTAATTAGAATTAGACTATTATGAATTTGAACGGCTTTTATTCTTTTCGGGTTTGTTTGGTTGTTGTATTATAGAAAGGTACTAGTTATTTACCGTGCCTGAAGGCACGGAGTAATAAAAAAAAAGTCAACATACTTGTATTCACACCCAAAATCAAGTCGCAAACATAGAGGAGAGGTAAATAAATTTAAGCATCGATTGTAGTGGGGGTGAGCGATGGTAGTGGTGGTGGGCGACAGTGGTGATGGTGGGAGATAGTGATGGTTGTGGTGGGTAAGGCGATGACCGTGGTGGTGGTAGCAGTTGTGGGTGGCAATGGTGATGGTGGTGGTGGGATTTGAGTGATGATGATGGCTGTGGTGATGGTTGTGGCTGTGGCGGTGGCGGTGGTGGCGACGATAGTAGCGGTGGTGGTGGCAGTGGTGGCGACGGCGGTGACGATGGTGTTGTTGGTTGTGGAGGTGGCGACGGTGGTAGTGGTGGTGGTGGCGGCAGCAGTGACGGTGGTAATGGTGGTGGCGGCGGCAACAGCGGTGGTGGTGATAATGGCGATGTGGTGGCGACGGTGGTGACAGCAGCGACAGTGGTGTTGGGGTGGGGGGGTGGTGGCGACGGTGGTGACGACAACGACGGTGGTGTTGGGGGGGTGGTGGCATTGGCCGTGGGGGCGGTGGGGGTGGCGACGACGGCAACGGTAGTGGTGAGGGTGAGGGTGAGGGTGAGGGTGAGGGTGAGGGTGAGGGTGGTGGTGGGGGGGGGTGGTGGTAGAGGTAGTGGTGGTGCGGTTTCAAACACTATTTTTTTAAAAAAATATTTATGAGAAATAATTCTTAAAAGTATTTTTAAAAAGTCACTTTAAACACATTTTTAGAGGTCTATTTTTTCTATTAAATATAGGGTGTTAATATTAACTATTAGATTAACTTTAAAGTAAAATTTAAAGCGATCTCAACCGCGAATAACAAAAGTCATTTTGTTTATCTTTTGAGATTTGAATTGTATTGTACTTTCTATAATATAAAACAGAGCGGCTTTAACAAACAAATCCAACAGTTTCAAATCAATTCATCTAACGGCTACCAATATCTCTTTCAAAAATAATTCAAATTAAATTTAATTTTTTTTAAACGGTTTAGATTTCATCTAATCTCATCTAACGGTTGAAAATTCATCACAGACAAAAAAAAAATCCCGCCCAAAACCTATTTGTCTTCTACACGCTATCCAACACTTGCACAGTTACACGTTACCCCAACCTGTCAGACTCTTTCTCACACACAATCACAAACGCTCCCTTCTGTCTCTCTCTTTCTTTTCCAGAAGACCCAATTCAGCGCCCCTCTCTTTGTCTCTCTTTCTTTCTCGCTGCTCTGCCGTGGCTCAACCCACCGCCGATCAACCTACAACCGACGAAGTCCAGGTACTTCTCTCTCTCTCTCTGTGATATTTGAATATGAAAAGTCACTTGATAGTGTGTATGATATTAAATTAAATACGTATATCAATTGTATATTTTTAGTACCCTCTACTCGTATGAGAAAATATTCATTACAACGGTGATACAATATAACAAGGTGATGTGGTATCACTAACTAATATTATTAAAATAAATAAACAAATGAAACCACAAAAATTAATAACTAACATGTCATGTAAGCAAATAACTTATAACTTTTCTGTCATATAAGTCTAAGTGAGGTTCATCTTACCTATTTGAGATTTTTTTATTAGTTGATGATATCATGTTATCAATGGTGACATGGTATCACCGTTGTATTCAATATTTACTCACCGCTTTAGAGGTGGTATAGTAATGTAGTCAAAAAGTATTATAATTCAATTTTACTATTTTGCCCCAAAACAGCTATAGTTTAATTATTAGTTGCGGTTTAACTAATTATGTTGGTTTATCAAGGTTTTGAATAAAATTATTATCAGTGTTGGTTTAATAATAACACTTCCTTTTGACTGAGTTTATACTTCCTATTTATAATAAAAAAAAGTGTTAGGTATTCCTACAAAAGAGTCAACAAATTGAATATCACCCCAAGAAATTCAATGAACAATATCAAAAAGTCTGTAACTCTCATTCTTTGGGCACTTAATTGCCAAAGGAAAAAAGGATTAGAAGTTGAATATTGCAAATAAAGACAAACAAAACACGTCTATTGTCTTTTGGCATTTGGTTGCTAAACATTAGAAATCCTCACCTAGAATAGCAGGAAGCTTTATCCCATGTGCAAATCTTCATCTGGAACGAAGTGTTCTTATTCTTAAACATTGCAAACCAGAAAAGTAATTAATTTTAAACTTGCTAATTTAGAAAAGGCATGATAAACAGAAAACTCTAACTACAGAAAACTGAAACAACTCAAAATTTCCAGTGGATTCCAGTATGGGGCATTTCAATTTTAAGAATCTCAGCCTCCAGAATTTAAAAAATTATCAGGTTTGAATAAATAATTATTGGAAACAACTACTTCATTTTTATGAATATGAAACTACAAGAAGAAACCATGGCATCAAGATTGACGAGCATAACAAGTACAAATCCTTAACAATTCAATTTAAGTTGTCTCGCATGACACTTGAATGAGAACAGAGTCATAGATGCCTTTCCAAAAATAAACAAACTAAATTACATTGCAGACTCACTATATGGGGTTGATTCTGTAGTGGAAAAATCAGTTGTTGGTCTTGAGGGAGAAGACAAAACAGGCTTGGGAGGAATTTGCAAGGAGTCTAAGCTCCCTTCCAACATTTCAACAACCTTAGTCATCGATGGTCGATTTGAAGGATCAGTTTGTATGCACCACAAGCTCACTATTATCATCTTCTTTGCAGTCATATTTTCCTCATCATTCATAATGCTACACAATCCAAGTTCTCCATCTTGTTCAAGTTGTTGGTATATCCAATGTGGAAAATATATTTCACTGGTTTTATCAACAACCACCTCAATGTTTTTTCTCCCTCCAACCATTTCTAGAACCATCATTCCGTAGCTATAAACATCTGACTTGTGAGAGACACCTCCAATGTTTCTACAAACTATTTCTGGAGCAATATACCCAATTGTCCCTCTTGCAGTCAGCATTGAGATGATGCTCTCTTTTTTAGGGCATAGTTTAGCAAGGCCAAAGTCAGAGATCTTTGGGCAAAAATCTTCATCTAGAAGAATGTTATGAGGCTTTATGTCAAAATGCAAGATTCGTGTGTTGCAACCACGATGTAAGTACTCAAGTCCTCGAGCAATGCCGATTGCAATTTGGTACAACTTCTCCCATCCCAGTTGACGTTCTGTTGAGGAACTTCCATCATATATGAATTTCTCAAGAGACCCATTAGGCATAAACTCATAGATGAGAGCCCTTTTACGACCCTCGAAGCAAAAACCCAAGAGAGTTACAATGTTAACATGTGAAGTCTTACTAATACTTGCAACCTCGTTAATGAATTCTTCTCCAGAACCTTTTGATTCACTTAAAACCTTCACTGCCACCAGACTGCCATCATGTAACTTTCCTCTATACACAGAGCCAAAGCCTCCTTTACCTAGTATAACTTTGAAGGAGTTGGTCATCTTCTTAATATCTGAATTACCGTAACGTTTTGGAGCCATGGAGCCGTAACTCTTTAGAAAGGCTTCGACATTTTTGTATTTATCTGTTTTCTTCTTCCATAAGAGCACACGTTTACCTAGTGTGAATTTCCTTCGACAACAGAAGAACGTAGCTACTAGAATGCCAATTCCAACAGCAAAAGCAGCTGCAATAACTGAAAGAGAAAATAACATTATGCAGTATAGGATCCAGAGTATGTTTCAGTTAATTTTTCGGTGTTTAAAACTCAATGATGGAAAATGTACAAAGAATGCTCATAATATGACTTCACCCCCTAAAATCAAACACCCAATCCCCTTCCTTTCTTTGGCTTTGAACCCCCTTTCCTCGGAGTGGCAGAGCCCCTTAACCCATCCCAAACAATAACACACACACACACACAAAAAGAGATCAGATAATCTAACATTGTTGTCTACTATTTCCATCTCGTATGGCCTTTTTTATGATTGTTCTAACTATCACCTTATATGATATATAGTGCTATTCCTGTCCCATTCCAGGAATCATATGCAAACTTAAATTGGTAACTTTACATTTGTCCTTAACTTGTGGTCCTACGCAGGGTTTAATTGCTCTTTACTCGCATTTAGTTCAGGTTTAGAGTACACCTAGTCCCCTAAATTTGTCCTTATTTATTTAATCTTTCAATGTTTCCAACATGCCTACTGACAGAATCAAACAGCATTTGAGTACATCTCTCCATATGCATGTTTAGTTCACATTTTGTTATGTCTATAAACAAAGTCCAGAAAACATTTGTCTTCGTTTTCTTTTTTGTGCTTCTTATTTGGGTTTGTTTTGGAGAGGGGGGGGGGGGGGGGGGGGGGGGGCGGCTTTAGATTTGCTGAAAACAGATGATAGAGAACATACTCCATTTAAGAAAGATTATATAAAGAACTGATAAGGCATATTACCTGCGGCAAGAATTGACCTCAAGTGGGTTTTTCCTTTTCCTGCAATCAACGTAAGCCAAACAATATCAGTTCAGCAATTCATATGAATAAAATTGTAACTCAGAATCCTTTAAAAGACAGGACCAGAAAACATGTAAAACCTGTCCAGATCAGAAACCAATTTAGACTGATAAGGATTGAGATGATTTTTATTTTTTTTGGATCTGCTTTAGATACCCGTATAACACACAAAAACCTACTAAATGATCTGCATGAATTCAGCTATAAATATTAAAACTTGATCAGAATTGGCAAATCTAAAATTGAAAGGATCTAATAGGATGCCCCCAATGAAGCATAATAGTGGTAGTCGGTTTTGGCAAAGAAGCTTCATGACAGTTGGGATTAAACTAAGGAAGATAACGCAAACATAACTCTCTCTTAATTTCTCTTCCTCTTGGCAGCACTGAATGATATAAATTTATCGAGCCAACTATAAGGGTCACCACTTCAGGCATAACTGAAGTAAACAAAATCTTACTTTTGATTTAAAGTCATGGTTATAAAGACAAAAACACAATAACGGGGGGAATCTTGATGAAGTATGTGTAAAGAGGGTTTGTATCCCACGTCGAACGATTGGGACCACCAAAGATTTATGCTTCTGGCGAGAAAATAACTTATAACTTTTCACATTTACTCACAATTAGAAGTGGTAATCTTAACCCATTATTCATTAATCTGCCCAATTCGTCTATAAATAAATGGGTTGGGTACCTATATTAATTAATATGAGTTCTAAATAGGTTGGGTAATATGATTCATTTTAATTAAGCGGCTTAATATGAATTATAAATGGGTACCCATTGAGTTAAGTATTTATCTTTTTATTAAATAACACAAATAATAAAATTAAATAAATATACTAATATACCAAAAAATACACACACTATTACACCAAAAAATACACACATATATACTAATACACAAAAAACACACACATTAACACAACACCCATGACCCACGGGTCGACCCGTGACTCACGACTCATGGGTTGACCAATAACTCATGGGTTGACCCATGACCCACGGCCAACCCATAGCCCATAATCGACCCCGACCCATTATGTGTGTATTTTTTTTATTAAATGTGTTTTAATTTTTGTGTTAGTATATGTGTGTGTATTTTTGGTGTATTAGTGTATATTTTAGTGTATTAGTGTGTATATTTTTAGTGTACTAGTTTGTGTGTGTTTTGGTGTCTTAGTGTGTGTGTATGTTTGTATTTTGGTGTACTACTAATGTGTGTGTGTGTGTGTGTGTGTTTTGGTGTACTAATGTGTCTATTAAGAATTTTAATTATTTTATGAGTTAATCGGTTTAACCCTACCCGTTATAAACCCAACCCATTATAACCTATTTACTACGTGAGTGAACAATATATTGGATTTATTTTAGCCCAATCCAATTTAACCCAGCCCATAACCAACCCAACCCACCCATGTACCACCACTACTCACAATAAAAACTATCCTCAGCCTAATAATTTCATAACATCTTCAAAAAAAAGTAATAACCGTTCAGAGACTTCTAATGCTTAAAACATGTTTACTCAAGAACATAAAGAAAAAGATTATTTCATCTTCAAAACCTAGTCCACATCAACGACAACACTGAGATGAGTGAATGGGAAGCTCATCAGACCCAGAGATCCACACTGGAATTGTTGTCTGTGTGGTATTCCAGATATCAAATATAGTGAAATCACTTATGGAACTTTCTGATATGAAGTATGTAAAGTATAAGGAAAAACAGTAGCAATCAAATCCTTCAACTTTGCACAGAAAGAGTGTTGAACGAAACAGTTACAGAAAATAGTTACTTCCAGTTTTGCACGAAACAGAAACAGTTACATGAAATAGTTACACGTAACTATTTGTATAATCCAATATAAAAACTAACCCGATTGCAGAGCAGGAACTGTTATTGAACTTTAGGTAGATCAAGGCTAGTGTTTGACACTATGTCCTTAAGACAGATTTCGCCCCCACACACGGTGCTTATGGAATATCGAGCGCCTGCCTCCCAGGATACAATGATCTTCACACAGATAGAAGTAGCACTCCAATCTGTCTGTCCAGCGAACCAAACTTGTGTTCTGTACTCTCCAAATGCACTGCCTTAATGCCGAAATGAAATGCACTGTCTCCCTTAATCACTAAAAACGGACTGCCTGAATGAATGATTTAAGTGTGTAAATGAATGGTAATGATCCTGGGTAGTTATTGGCCCTTTGGTGACTTTCCGGACAGTCACCACTCTAACAGACGCAACCTAGGAATTAATCAACAGCCAGTAGACACCAAGAGAATAACTGTTCACCTTGAACAGATACAATCAATTTCGGATTAAATCCGAATCAGTGCGATCCATGGATACCGAAATCAATTTCGGGTTAAACCCATTTAATTAAACGAATTTTGTCCAAAAAATTAGGCTTGGTCTAAATCAATTTCGGGCGGCGCGCGCGCGTGTGGTTGAACCGAATGGCATGTAGGTCCTCGCTCCGCTCATAAAACTGTGGTACCCCTTGGGGCCCAACCCATGGAGCAAACTTGGCCTATATATGCCCATGTTGGATCTCTTACTCAACCAATGTGGGATTGGTGTCAAATCCCACATTGCACTTTGCTTTATTTTTCACTCTTCAAGAGGGTTACTTTGGAGCCTATTTTCTCATTCATTTCTTACTCGATTTGAGCAAATGAATATACTACATTATTCTCCTCATGGAGTAGAATATGAACCCACGAAATATTATTCAAAATAATAATCGGGTCCCACTTTAATTTAGACTCAAAGTCGACCAAAAATCTGTTTTGGTCCAACAATCCCCCACATGAATGGAAAATTGGCTGTTAATATGCAAATGATAATGCTGACACACTATAGAGAGTACATCTTTGAAAAGATCGTGCATCGAGATAGGTAGCTTTTGGCCTTGAACCTTCCCTAGTGAAAGTCCATCGGACTTACCGGCTAAATAGTGAACGTGATGTCTTGAACTATTCAGCTATTTGATAAATCAGATCGAATAGACTTCACACAGTCTCTTTCCTAACACAATTTGTTCTCACGATTGTGTTCATTTTGGCCCTGAACAACTCCTGGTTTTCATGAGTGCTTTAGAGAATTCAGCCTTTACAAATTCTCACAGAAGCGGCCCCTTCACACCCATATAGGTGACTGCTATTAAGAATATCCTGCAATATCCCACTTGGATTTCCCAAGTTATAGAAGTCATTAAAAGCATAGCTTACCCTAATAAACTCTGCAGGCAGCACTAGGTTATCATAGGAATAGGTAGGAGATATTATCTCCTTAGTGCTTCTTTTGAATCACGCATAATTTGGTTGTCCCTTTGAACCTAGATCTTGGGATCTCCAGTCAACTAGGTTGGGTTGCCATTAAGGTGACTCTTATGTCATAGGTTTTAGCCCCATTCCCCTCGATGTGCAATTTACTTGCTCTCTCGTCAAACCTTTAGTAAGCGGATCCGCTAGGTTATCCTTTGATTTTATATAATCAATAGAAATAATCCCATTTGAGAGCAATTGCCTAACGGTATTATGTCTACGACGTATATGTCTAGACTTACCATTATACATGTCACTCTGTGCCATACCAATTGCAGATTGGCTATCACAATGTATACAAATTACTGGCACAGGTTTAGGCCATATTGGAATATCCTCTAGAAATTGGCGAAGCCACTCTGCTTCCTCTCCTGCTTTATCTAAAGCAATAAATTCAGATTCCATTGTGGATCTGGCAATACACGTTTGCTTAGAGGATTTCCAAGATACAGCTGCACCACCAAGTGTAAAAACATAACCACTTGTGGATTTTGTATCTTTCATATCAGATATCCAGTTTGCATCACTATACCCTTCAAGTACAGCTGGATATCTTGTATAGTGCAATCCGTAATTCAGGGTATATCTTAAATATCTAAGAACCCTGATGATTGCCTTCCAATGGTCTACTCCCGGGTTACTCGTATATCTACTCAATTTACTAACTGAGTATGCTATATCCGGTCTAGTGCAGTTCATGACATACATTAGACTGCCAATGATACGAGAGTATTCCAATTGTGATATGCTTTGGCCATTATTTTTAGACAAATGAAGATTTATATCAACTGGTGTTCTAGCAATGCTGCTTTCATCTTTATCGAACTTCTCAAGTATTTTCTCAATATAATGTGATTGAGATAATATAAGTCCACCAGATGTTCTAGAAATTTTAATTCCTAATATAACATCTGCAACACCCAAATCCTTCATGTCAAATTTACTGGACAACATTTTCTTGGTAGCTGTAATAATATTATTATTACTACCCAAAATAAGCATATCATCCACATATAGACAAACAATGACATATCCATTATTTGTGTCTTTGACATAGACACATTTATCACATTCATTAATTGTGAAACCATTTGACATCATTACCTTGTCAAATTTCTCATGCCATTGTTTTGGTGCTTGCTTTAAACCATAAAGTGATTTAACAAGTCTACACACTTTCTTCTCTTGTCCCGGAGAAATGAATCATTCGGGTTGGTCCATATAAATTTCCTCATTTAAGTCACCATTTAGGAAAGCCGTTTTTACATCCATTTGATGTATCTCAAGATTATGCAATGCTGCAATAGCTATGAGCATACGAATAGATGTTATTCTCGTGACAGGAGAATATGTATCAAAGTAATCAAGACCTTCATTTTGTTTGTAACCTTTAGCTACAAGTCTAGCCTTGTACTTATCAATTGATCCATCAGTTTTCATTTTCCTTTTGAAAATCCATTTACACCCCAATGGTTTACTTCTTGGAGGAAGATCTACCAACTCCCAGGTGTGATTTTGCATGATGGATTCAATTTCACTGTTCACAGCTTCTTTCCACATTGGTGCTTCAGGAGTGGACATCGCTTCATTGAAGCTTTGAGGCTCATTTTCTAACAAATAAGTTAGAAAATCATGACCATAGGACTTGGAAGTCCTTGCCCTCTTACTGCGTCTAAGTGCCTCTTCACTTTCTTCATTTATAGACTCATGGTCTATATTACTAGTCGCAGTATCATGAGTTCTTTTAAGAGAACTCCCATCACATGCATTTTTACTAGGAAAGACACTTTCAAAAAATGATGCATTTCTTGACTCAATGATTGTATTGACATGTATATCAGGAATATCAGATTTATGCACTAGAAAACGATATGCACTACTATTTATTGCATAACCAATAAATATACAATCAATAGTCTTAGGTCCTATTTTAATCCTTTTGGGAATAGGAACCATCACCTTAGCCAAACACCCCCACACTTTTAAATATTTGTAGGAAGGACTCCGACCTTTCCATAATTCATAAGGGGTTTTGCCTAACTTCTTGTGGGGTAATTTGTTTAAAATATAGTTTGCTAAAAGCAAAGCTTCCCCCCACAAGTTCTGAGGTAATCCCGAACTAATCAACATGACATTCATCATCTCTTTCAATGTTCTATTTTTACGTTCAGCAATCCCATTTTGCTGAGGTGTATAAGGCGCATAAGTTTGGTGAATGATACCATGTTATTGACAGAACCTATCGAAAGGTGCATCATATTCACCACCTCGATCACTTCTTATTGCCTTAATCATTTTGCCAAGTTGATTCTCAACCTCATTCTTATAATGCATAAATTTTTCTAATGCTTCATCTTTACTCCTTAGCAAATATACATAGCAATATCTTGTGCAATCATCAATAAAAGTAACAAAGTACTTTTTCCCACCTCTAGTTTGAACATATTTCAAATCACATGTATCACTATGTATTAACTCTAGAGGTTCAGTGCTTCTTTCAATAGTATGAAATGATGTTCTTGTTAATTTTGATTCAACACATGTCTCACATTTATGATTTGCATCAATATTGAATTTAGGCAACAATTCTAAATTCATTAATTTACGCATAGTATCAAAATTAACATGTCCTAATCTACCATGCCATACATTGGAAGACTCAAGCATATAAGCAGAAGATGTGTTATTATTATCAAACTTTGATACAATTGTCATTACATTCATCTTAAAGAGCCCATCGCTCATATATCTCTTGCCTACATAAATCCCACTCTTGGTGAGTACAAATTTGTCGGACTCAAAAACCAACCTAAAACCCTTCTTACTCAACATCGATCCAGACACAAGATTCTTTCAAATTTCTGGAACATGTAACACATCATTAAGAGTAAGTTCTTTTCCGGAAGTCATCTTCAATATAACCTTTCATTTGCCTTCAACTTTGGAGGTAGAGGAATTTCCCATGAATAGTTGTTCTCCATCATTAACTGCTTCATATGAAGAGAACATCTTCTTATCCGAACATATGTGTCTAGTGGCCCCGGTGTCCACCCACCATTCCTTGGTATTTCCCACCAAGTTGACTTCGGATACTACAGCAGAAAAACTCATGTTAGAAACATTATCAGACAGTTTTTCTACCTCGGTTATATTGGCTTGGGCAGCCTTCCTCTTGTGGTTCACTTGTGCTTTACGGCTTCGACAATCCTTTGCACGATGTCCCGGTTTATTGCACACAAAGCAGTTGCCTTTGAACCTTTTGGAATCACCACCCTTGGCCCCTTGTTGGCCAACATACTTCCTTTTCTTGTTGATTTTATGTCCCTTTTCAATTACATGTGCCTTTGACTCCATGGAATTATTGCCAACCTTCTTTTCGGAGAATCTATTGTCCTCCTCAATCCTCAATTTCACGATCAAGTCTTCAAGTTTCATTTCTTTGCGTTTGTGCTTTAAATAATTTTTGAAGTCCTTCCAATTTGGCGGTAATTTCTCAATAATTGCTGCCACTTGAAAAGATTCACTAAGCACCATCCCTTCGGCATGAATCTCATGTAGGATCACTTGAAGATCTTGAACTTGACTTATGATAGTCTTGGAATCCACCATTTTATAGTCAAGGAATCTGCCCACAACAAATTTCTTCATTCCGGCATCCTCCGTTTTGTATTTCCTATCCAAGGATTCCCACAGCTCTCTAGCCGTCTTGATTGGACTATACACATTATATAATGTGTTATCCAATCCATTGAGGATATAGTTTTTGCACAGAAAATCAGAATGCTTCCATGCATCTACCGCAGCAACAACTTGACGGTCGGTCTCATTCTCACTACAAACAGGAGCATCCTCACGAAAAACCTTTGCAAGATTCAACGTAGTGAGATAGAATAGCATTTTCTGTTGCCATCTCTTGAAATCGTTCCCATTGAACTTTTCGGGTTTCTCCCCATGAGACACATGAGTTGGAACAGAAATAGGCACCACAGACACAACATGATTTGTAGTAGCAGGAACATTATTATCATTTGCATCCATTTCTGATAAACACATATCACAAACCATTCAAAAATAGGAAAAACAGTAAGTTATTAAAACAGAGACAGTCAATGTAACTGTTTCGTGTCACTGTTTTGAAGTTACTGATTTAACGGTGTAACTGTTTATTTTATACACAGAAACAATGTAACTGTTTGACGTAACTGTTTAATTTATACACAGAAACAAAGTTACTGTTTAATGTAACTGTTTTAAAACATACACAGAAACAAAGTCACTGTTTGATGTAACTGTTTTAAAACATACACAAAAACTAAGTCGCTATAACTGTTTGGTGTAACTGTTTGAATTAAACACATAAACAGAGCATGCAAATTTTCCAGAAAATTTTCCAAACCTCTTCAAACTATCATAGATTGTAAAAACAAGTTTTTAACAATTTGCAATATTTTAGAACGGTAAAACATGTATCAGAAAGACAACAAGTAATTAAACTAATAGGAAATCTGTCTTAAGATTGTTGTCTGTGTGGTATTCCAGATATCAAATATAGTGAAATCACTTATGGAACTTTCTGATATGAAGCATGTAAAGTATAAGGAAAAACAGTAGCAATCAAATCCTTCAACTTTGCACAGAAAGAGTGTTGAACGAAACAGTTACAGAAAATAGTTACTTCCAGTTTTGCACGAAACAGAAACAGTTACATGAAATAGTTACATGTAACTATTTGTATAATCCAATATAAAAACTAACCCGATTGCAGAGCAGGAACTGTTATTGAACTTTAGGTAGATCAAGGCTAGTGTTTGACACTATGTCCTTAAGACAGATTTCACCCCCACACACGGTGCTTATGGAATATCGAGCGCCTGCCTCCTAGGATACAATGATCTTCACACAGATAGAAGTAGCACTCCAATCTATCTGTCCAGCGAACCAAACTTGTGTTGTGTACTCTCCAAATGCACTGCCTTAATGCCGAAATGAAATGCACTGTCTCCCTTAATCACTAAAAACGGACTGCCTGAATGAATGATTTAAGTGTGTAAATGAATGGTAATAATCCTGGGTAGTTATTGACCCTTTGGTGACTTTCCGGACAGTCACCACTCTAACAGACGCAACCTAGGAATTAATCAACAGCCAGTAGACACCAAGAGAATAACTGTTCACCTTGAACAGATACAATCAATTTCGGATTAAATCCGAATCAGTGCAATCCATGGATACCGAAATCAATTTCGGGTTAAACCCATTTAATTAAACGAATTTTGTCCAAAAAATTAGGCTTGGTCTAAACCACACCCACACCCGAGCCCGGCCCGGTCGGGTCGGGTCGTGGCGGACGGGTGGTTGAACCGAATGACATGTAGGTCCTCGCTCCGCTCATAAAACTGTGGTACCCATTGGGGCCCAACCCATAGAGCAAACTTGGCCTATATATGCCCATGTTGGATCTCTTACTCAACCAATGTGGGATTGGTGTCAAATCCCACATTGCACTTTGCTTTATTTTTCACTCTTCAAGAGGGTTACTTTGGAGCCTATTTTCTCATTCATTTCTTACTCGATTTGAGCAAATGAATATACTACATTATTCTCCTCATGGAGTAGAATATGAACCCACGAAATATTATTCAAAATAATAATCGGGTCCCACTTTAATTTAGGCTCAAAGTCGACCAAAAATCTGTTTTGGTCCAACAGAAATGACACAGGGCAGCCATGAAAGGATTGATTTTTTCCTTGACCTGAGTGAAGGAGCATTAGATGAGAAAGAAGAAACATACCTAAAAAAAAAAGCAACACTCATTCTGAATTAACCAAAACTGCATGTAACAAAGAGGAATTGAAGTGTAGTGTGTGCCTTCGTCAGGGGCGGAGCCAGAAAATTATGTTAGGGTGAGCACGAATATTTCAACAAATTATTATTTTTTTCTTACAATTGATAGAAATAGGATAATAATTTATTTAATTACATCCTATTTAATACTTAAAAGTTCATTAAACTCACCATACCGAAATTTGGTAAGCCTAGTATATACAAACGATAACATTTTTTTTTTTACAAAATATTAACTAATTAAAATCATTTAGAATTGACTTCAGTGAATTTTTGTACTTTGAAAACATTGCATAACAACTTTATTATTCTTTAGATACATAATCATGTTATCACTTTGGTGTTTATAAATCATTTGATCGATTATGCAGTTCAATGTGCATTCTATAATTTTTATCATAACTAGCAAAAATAAATGCAAAAATCACAAGTAATCTAGCGAATATGTATATCATGTATTTTTTAGTCTTAGAAAATATAAAATAATTCTAGTATATTCAAAATTTATCTAGATAAGTACATAACCTGCCCAAAATGTGTCAAAAAATTCATATTCATTTGATATAAATATACACTAATTGATGTGCCAAAAAAAATAGAGAGGACATAATTAAAATTATTCATTTGATATAAGTGTACATTAATATTTTTGTCTTTGATTTTGAGTGAGTACAAATAATGTATTATACAAATATACAATATACATACCTAAGTAATACAAAAATTTTTTTTTGAGAGGGGCACTTGCCCACCCTGGAACAGGGCTGCCTCCGTCCTTGCCCCATGTTAATTGAGGGTGTTTTCTAAAATGTTCACATCTGAGAAACAGACCCAAGCAACTCCATTGCCTTTATAATGATGGTTCAAAATTTGCTGTCTTCAACTCGGAGGGCACTGCGACGTATCGACTACAGTATCATGAAACTAAATCTAATGAATAAAAGAAGAAGTTGGACATAGTAAACGATGAATTTAGGTATCACAGCATCAAAATGCTGATACTTTATGAGTAGATGATGATGATTCTTACGAGTTGACTAAAATAGTTTTGTGTCAATTACGAGTCGAGTGAAACTCATGGTATACACAGAGTGCAGAGTAGTTTTGGAACAAAAAAGTGTCGATTTGTGTCAGACTCAAGTTGAGTCTCTAAACCATTCCCAAAACATCAAAATTGCCATCCTTCCAAGTCAAGATGCAAATTAACTTGGTCTAATTGGATTGCATACTATCTACACCCATAGATGCAATCCTCAAAACCAGGCCAAGTTCTGGCAAATTCCAGGGCCTGTGTTTCCAAGTCACAGAACTTGAAAATCAGATGCCCTCCAATTTGATCTACAATACAAAGTTGTCTATATGGCATAAGAAGAAGTTCGAGGACTAGACCGATGTCCAGCCGACAATCTGAACTGATCCTGTGCCTTAGCAGCTTAACTTTCAACTAATTCCTACTTGAACTCAAAATAAGACTAACCACAAGATTAGAGACACATACCCTTTCCAGTTTGATCCGTTTTACCACATGTGCGAGCATAAGATCCATCTATACAATAGCAAGCAAAGGATGTGTTGCTCAAGTCAGACCCGCACCGCCCACCAGATTCGTTGCACTGGGTGCAGTACGTATTATTCGCATCCCACTGCAACTGAAAACCACCAGCAAGAGCTGCTGTTAGATTGTTCGTCGTAGCCAAATCGTTTGACAATGTCTCAGTCGAGGTCTGATTAACCGGAACAATAACATTGCTATTGCAGGTAATTATGGTATCGTTGATGACTAAGTAGGGTGTTTCTCCCATTGTGAAATAGCTACCACTGGGGGTGGTTCCGTTCCCAGTGCAATCAAATTCATATGGCATGGGTTTTATAAGTCTGGGGCACCCGTAATGAAGAGTGACGTTCCGCTGGATGATTGAATAGCTAAAGATGTTGAAATCCATGGTGGTGTTGTAAAGAAAGGTTGGACAAGTATTGTTCCACATATCCTGTCTAGCAACTGTGAGAGTTTGCGTTTTGTTATCGATAGCCAGGACTCGGAAATCCATTGACAGGATTGTAATTATGGGGGCATCACCTTGGCAATTCAGCCCGAAACGCTGGTGGCCGCAGTATGGTAGCCGGTTTTGTCCCCAGAAAGGATAACCGATGTCCTGAATGTTTGCACACTCAAACAACTCACCACAGGCTGCATATTGCTCGTTGTCTTGACACAGAAACATAGGAAGCTGGCTGAAAATGGAGATTGTGATCATGATCATGAAGAGATTGGAGGTTGTGAAGAGATTGGGATGCATTTTGATTTTGAGAGAGAGAGAGAGAGAGAGAGAGATGACCTTAGACGAATTTGGTGCAATCCAAGTAAAATTTGGGGATGGAGATCTGAAATTGAAGGAGATGAAAAAGTCTTGTTTTCCCATGAATGATGATGATATAAGAGGAAGAAAATGACCTTTGACGTTGCTAAGCCACCTTGTAAAAAATTTCTAAGAGAAGCTTCTACTGGAAATTGCAAAAATAGCTGACCAAGTCTAAATAGAATGCATGCTGCCCCTATCGAAAATCTAAATTCATAGTCTGACCATGTTTGTAGAAAACGAAACTTGAAAAATAACAGCTAATTATCCTGAAAATTTTTGTGAAATGTATATCGGAAAAATATTTGGAATACATACTCACCTAAAAGTTTAAGTCTATAAGTAGTGGGTCTATTTACATTCAGACGCGTTTCAATTCTTGTTCTATATGATGTAAAATTTTCACACATATAGTACTTAATAGTTTCTTAAGTTAATTCTCTAGTTGTTTCTAAGACAAAGTATTACCAATATTTTAAAAAGATTTACATGGTGGACTCTGACGACGTATTAAAGCATTCACCAAAAAGAAAACAGAAAAATAGAGGATGTATTAGTTAAAGCGATCAAATAGTTGTGAAGGATGAAACTTATAGGAAATGTCGAGGAAAATAGAAATAAATGGTGGGTGCAGTGAAGTCATGCTAGTTGACTAATGAACCAAAGCAACAAAGTCCATCTTCAGAGGCAACAAAATCTGTCTATGGAAGCCAACAAGTGGACCCCCAATATGAATGTTTCAACACCCTTGCTGCACCTTCATCACAACAACATTAAGTTTCATGAAGAGGAAATGCAACCGAAGACCTGCGAACCTAATATAAAATGGGCATGGAATTGATGGGTTTAGGTTTTAACCATAGCGGTTACGAGTAATAAACGAAAATAAGTTCATCAAATAAATGGATTAATATAAATCTGGTTGAGCACGTCATGAATCAGACTAAATATAATTTATGGACAGCATTGACTAAACATGATTAGAAACGAGTTAGGTATGGATAAAGTAAATTTTGGAATGAGAAGACTTAACACCATTTCTCTACACCTTACTCTCTAGGCGAAGTACAAGGAAGAGAGAAAAAGGGAATGGTGGCCACCAAAGTTGGTAACCAGGATTATGTACCTGTTAGCAGTACCATCTCATAAGTATTACCCTGTTTCCAGCATCCATATTGGATTCCAATGGGTCATAAGCTTCAGTTTTGAATACACAACCAATATAGTCATGGACAGAACCATGTTGTGGCCTAGGGAGGCCATGGCTCTTCTCGGTTGGCCCGATTACCCGACTATATTACCCTAGTACTGACTCGGTCTGTCTCCGACTATATTGCCTTCTTAATTTTCAGCTCACAATATGTTATGGCTCTTGCACATGAACTAAATGAAGCATAATATCTTAGGGATTCCTAACCTCATGGCCTCTGTGTTGTAGTCAAAGCCAGATGAATTTTGCTTATATTGTCAAATATAACTGAAAGCAGACATACCTGGCCTTGTCAGACATGCATTTGAGTATGGTTGATCATGGCAAAAGCAAGTGAATTGATTTTCAGTTCGATTATATCCACACTCCCCGCCCGATTCCACACATTTGCTGCATTGGTCACTCTCATTCCACTGCAATTCCATCTATTACTGTACCAAGATTCGTAAATGACAGTATCATTGCAGCTCATCCCCCAGCGTGAATTGTTGAGTTAAATTTAGAGTACACAACTCTAAACTTACTAATATTGGACCCAAACAAGTAAACAAAATACTTGTATTATACCCACGATAAAAAACACTACAACACTTTCCAAAGACCACTCCAAAATTTGAAGAGAAATAGACACTCAATGAAAAACTCACAATTTACACTCAAGACACCACACTAAGAATACAAAGACTTATGTTTTGGTGGATGCTTAACCCAAATGCAAGGGAGGGTATTTATAGTCCTCACCATGCAATCTACACCATACAAATATTAAATTGAGAACTAATCCTAGCCATACATTATTACCACATTTTACACACTTCTCTTAAAAATATATTTCTTCCACCTAATTACCTAATTGTTGAGAAGCTTCCCTTATTACCACATTTTACACACTTCTCTTAAAAATATATTTCTTCCACCTAATTACCTAATTGTTGAGAAGCTTCCTTTGTCTTGAGTTTGGATGGTTTTGGGCTTTTATCTTTCTTGGGCTTTGTAATGGGCTGGGGTTGATCTTCAACACTCCCCCTCAACACCAGCTCTCACTATTTGCACTGTGCCGAGCTGATAGCGAAACATTTCGAACTTGCCAGTGCTCAAGCTTTTTGTGAACAAGTCCGCAACTTGATCATCTGTCTTGATTTGCCTCATCTCAATTTCTTCTTGCAGAACCTTTTCTCTGATAAAGTGATAGTGCACTTCAACATGCTTAGTTCTTGCATGAAAGACCGGATTCTCTGCTAAACGAATTGCTGACTGATTGTCACAGTACAACGGAACTGTATAATCTACTGGTTGATGTAGATTATTCATCAGCTGTATCAACCATGTACTCTCTTGAGCTGCCATTGTTGCAGCTCGATACTCAGCTTCAGTGGTTGACAATGATACCGTCGGCTGTCTCTTACTACACCAAGAAATTGTTCCGGAACCAAGCTTAAACACATACCCAGTTGTTGATCTCCTGGTATCATGATCTCCTGCATAGTCTGCATCACAGTAACCAACTAACTTGCAGTCTTCACCTTTCTTGTACAAAAGACCATAGTCAATTGTACTCTTCACATATCTCAGTATTCGTCGAACTGCTTCCAAATGAGGCTTCTTTGGATTTTGCATGTACCGACTCATCACACCAACTGCATAAGAAATGTCAGGTCGTGTCAAGGTTAAGTAGATCAGGCTTCCTACCAATTGTCGATACATCGTCGCATCTTCCAAATCTTTCCCTTCATGTGCACACATTTTGGCATTTGGCTCCATCGGTGTCGAAATCGGCTTGCATTCGGGCATTCCGAACCTCTTCAACAAATCTTTGACATATTTCTGTTGACAGATAAATATTCCTTCTTGTGTGCGATCAACCTCTAGACCAAGAAAGTGCTTGAGCTGTCCAAGTTCCTTCATCTGGAAACGAACTGATAAATTCTCCTTCGTCTGAAGAATTTCTGCCTCATCATTACCGGTTAGGATTAAGTCATCCACGTACACTAGTACGATAGCTAGCTTACCTTCATTGGCTTTGACAAACAAGCTAGAATCTGCAGGTGTTACTGAATAACCACTTTGCGTTAGAAATTCAGCAATCTTACCATATCACGCTCTTGGTGCTTGTTTCAATCCGTAGAGTGCTTTCCGCAGCTTACACACATATTCAGGATAATCTTGGCTCTGAAAACCCATTGGTTGGATCATGTAGATCTCCCGATCTAGCTCTCCATGAAGAAAAGTATTTTTCACATCCATCTGCCACAAATTCCAGTCTTTGTTGGCTGCAAGTGCAAGTAGGACTCGTACAGTTGTAAGTTTTGCCACTGGACTAAACGTTTCATCATAGTCTAGTCCGTACTGTTGAGAGAAACCACGAGCTACCAATCGTGCCTTGTACCTCTCGATGGACCCATCTGGGCGACGCTTTATCTTGTAAACCCACTTACAGGATATGGGTTTCACATCTCTTGGCTTTGGCACCAGATCCCAAGTCTGATTTTGCTCAAGTGCATCGATCTCTTCTTTCATGGCTGTCATCCATTCAGAACTCTGCGATGCTTCTTTGAACGTCTCAGGTTCTATTATAGTTGTTTCTTCAACTATAGCTGCATTGGCGTATTTAGGGTTTTGCCTTCGTGTTCTTGTTGACCTTCAGAGTTGAGATTGTGGGGTTGATTCTTCTGTTTCACTGTGCAATCAAATTCATATGGCATGGGTTTTATAAGTCTGGGGCACCCGTAATGAAGAGTGACGTTCCGCTGGATGATTGAATAGCTAAAGATGTTGAAATCCATGGTGGTGTTGTAAAGAAAGGTTGGACAAGTATTGTTCCACATATCCTGTCTAGCAACTGTGAGAGTTTGCGTTTTGTTATCGATAGCCAGGACTCGGAAATCCATTGACAGGATTGTAATTATGGGGGCATCACCTTGGCAATTCAGCCCGAAACGCTGGTGGCCGCAGTATGGTAGCCGGTTTTGTCCCCAGAAAGGATAACCGATGTCCTGAATGTTTGCACACTCAAACAACTCACCACAGGCTGCATATTGCTCGTTGTCTTGACACAGAAACATAGGAAGCTGGCTGAAAATGGAGATTGTGATCATGATCATGAAGAGATTGGAGGTTGTGAAGAGATTGGGATGCATTTTGATTTTGAGAGAGAGAGAGAGAGAGAGAGAGATGACCTTAGACGAATTTGGTGCAATCCAAGTAAAATTTGGGGATGGAGATCTGAAATTGAAGGAGATGAAAAAGTCTTGTTTTCCCATGAATGATGATGATATAAGAGGAAGAAAATGACCTTTGACGTTGCTAAGCCACCTTGTAAAAAATTTCTAAGAGAAGCTTCTACTGGAAATTGCAAAAATAGCTGACCAAGTCTAAATAGAATGCATGCTGCCCCTATCGAAAATCTAAATTCATAGTCTGACCATGTTTGTAGAAAACGAAACTTGAAAAATAACAGCTAATTATCCTGAAAATTTTTGTGAAATGTATATCGGAAAAATATTTGGAATACATACTCACCTAAAAGTTTAAGTCTATAAGTAGTGGGTCTATTTACATTCAGACGCGTTTCAATTCTTGTTCTATATGATGTAAAATTTTCACACATATAGTACTTAATAGTTTCTTAAGTTAATTCTCTAGTTGTTTCTAAGACAAAGTATTACCAATATTTTAAAAAGATTTACATGGTGGACTCTGACGACGTATTAAAGCATTCACCAAAAAGAAAACAGAAAAATAGAGGATGTATTAGTTAAAGCGATCAAATAGTTGTGAAGGATGAAACTTATAGGAAATGTCGAGGAAAATAGAAATAAATGGTGGGTGCAGTGAAGTCATGCTAGTTGACTAATGAACCAAAGCAACAAAGTCCATCTTCAGAGGCAACAAAATCTGTCTATGGAAGCCAACAAGTGGACCCCCAATATGAATGTTTCAACACCCTTGCTGCACCTTCATCACAACAACATTAAGTTTCATGAAGAGGAAATGCAACCGAAGACCTGCGAACCTAATATAAAATGGGCATGGAATTGATGGGTTTAGGTTTTAACCATAGCGGTTACGAGTAATAAACGAAAATAAGTTCATCAAATAAATGGATTAATATAAATCTGGTTGAGCACGTCATGAATCAGACTAAATATAATTTATGGACAGCATTGACTAAACATGATTAGAAACGAGTTAGGTATGGATAAAGTAAATTTTGGAATGAGAAGACTTAACACCATTTCTCTACACCTTACTCTCTAGGCGAAGTACAAGGAAGAGAGAAAAAGGGAATGGTGGCCACCAAAGTTGGTAACCAGGATTATGTACCTGTTAGCAGTACCATCTCATAAGTATTACCCTGTTTCCAGCATCCATATTGGATTCCAATGGGTCATAAGCTTCAGTTTTGAATACACAACCAATATAGTCATGGACAGAACCATGTTGTGGCCTAGGGAGGCCATGGCTCTTCTCGGTTGGCCCGATTACCCGACTATATTACCCTAGTACTGACTCGGTCTGTCTCCGACTATATTGCCTTCTTAATTTTCAGCTCACAATATGTTATGGCTCTTGCACATGAACTAAATGAAGCATAATATCTTAGGGATTCCTAACCTCATGGCCTCTGTGTTGTAGTCAAAGCCAGATGAATTTTGCTTATATTGTCAAATATAACTGAAAGCAGACATACCTGGCCTTGTCAGACATGCATTTGAGTATGGTTGATCATGGCAAAAGCAAGTGAATTGATTTTCAGTTCGATTATATCCACACTCCCCGCCCGATTCCACACATTTGCTGCATTGGTCACTCTCATTCCACTGCAATTCCATCTATTACTGTACCAAGATTCGTAAATGACAGTATCATTGCAGCTCATCCCCCAGCGTGAATTGTTGAGTTAAATTTAGAGTACACAACTCTAAACTTACTAATATTGGACCCAAACAAGTAAACAAAATACTTGTATTATACCCACGATAAAAAACACTACAACACTTTCCAAAGACCACTCCAAAATTTGAAGAGAAATAGACACTCAATGAAAAACTCACAATTTACACTCAAGACACCACACTAAGAATACAAAGACTTATGTTTTGGTGGATGCTTAACCCAAATGCAAGGGAGGGTATTTATAGTCCTCACCATGCAATCTACACCATACAAATATTAAATTGAGAACTAATCCTAGCCATACATTATTACCACATTTTACACACTTCTCTTAAAAATATATTTCTTCCACCTAATTACCTAATTGTTGAGAAGCTTCCCTTATTACCACATTTTACACACTTCTCTTAAAAATATATTTCTTCCACCTAATTACCTAATTGTTGAGAAGCTTCCTTTGTCTTGAGTTTGGATGGTTTTGGGCTTTTATCTTTCTTGGGCTTTGTAATGGGCTGGGGTTGATCTTCAACACTC